>CM032400.1:12493117-13106782 GCA_019049475.1 Eueides isabella
TGACGCTTTTTGTAATCAGTTAAAAGCCAAGATGCGCTACCGAATGAATAATACTTTGTTTTAATTTGATGGAATATCATATTTGTTTAATCAAGTTATAGGTGTCTCTCATGATCTACATATATTTAGACTATATACTGAGAAGAACATTTTGAATAATTATCTCCACACGATGTCATAGTACTAAAGATGGTCTACTCCTGAATTCCTTTAACTAAAATAGATAAACCTCTTAAAATTTAATAAAGAGACGACGACGAGACGTTAAAAAATTATGTTTACAATAAAATGTTATATCATTGAATTCATTCTCAGTAAATTTTTTAATTGGATTGAGTGTTTCTACCATACATTACACATAATAAAATAAGAGAAAAACGATAAAAAGTATGTTAACAATAACAGCAGTGTCTTTCTGCCTCTGCTATAATAGAAATGTCTTGCCTGGTATGACCACACACGCCCATCCAAAATGGGCAGAAAGTAAAATCTTTAGCTTTTATTTCACCCACGCCTTAATATCTTCGAGCAAACATAAACGTAAACCAAGTCTTATAGTTACGGCAGTTGTGGAGAGACTGCGCGGCGTTGAGTTCCATCATTGTACACGTAATCACAAGAATATTAGGCAGAAAATTGTTTTTTTTTTTTATTATTTTTAATAAGCGGTAATAATTCTAAAAAGTTACGTATATATAGATCGAGTAACGAGAGTTATGAATCTAAGTTGTTTAATTTACAATGTACAACAAGTTGGTGGAACTCATATAACGACCATAAACAACTTTTATGTGAATTTGATACTGTTTTGAAACCATTTACTGTTTAACGGTAATAAAAATTATCAAAAATATATATGACATCTAGAAAAATACACCTACTTAAATAAAAAATACTTTTTTGGGTCCTATTAATAAACTATTTTTTTTAAATATATCTTCTATGTATAGACAGTGATGAGTTACATATTTATTATAAGTATACACAACAAAAAGTGGAGCGGAACGCCAGGGCTCAGGGGTAATGTTAACGACACCGACACTATGCGGCGACGGTTTAAGATTCGAATCCAACTTGAGAGAAGGAATAATTTTTATTTAATAGTCTATTAACGTAAAAAAAACTGAACGCGGCGTTAAGATCCACCATTTTACAGAATTCTTAACAATTGGTTTAGCCTTTATACTAGATAGATCATTATCTAACATTCAACATATAATAATAATCAATTAACACATCCATAGCCGTATAGATATCTAACAGTACAATATTAGAAGGCCAATCGCGGTAATGTTCTAAAACTTTTATTTTCGTTGCGATGACATCAGCATACAGCGACCTACAAGTTGAAAGCCTTGAGGGTCCTGACTCCGTTAATGAATGTCGCAAGCGGCGACGCAGAGCTTCCCATATGATATAGCAGCTAGTTCCGATATCACTTCATAATTAGCATTTTGATGCATATTTTAGCATTGTTTTAACATATTTTATGATTTTTTAAAAAACACTATGTCAAATTTTAATAATAAAGCAGGTACTTATTTATATATTAAAAGGTCATTAGAGGTTGGTTGAGATTTTTAAGTAGGTCGGGTCAATATTATTTTTTCATTTTGCATTATTCATGTACATATATATTTTTTTATATAACTGAATATTGTAATTAATTCGTAAGGCATATCTTATAAGATATTTATTGAAAATATTAGTAAATATTTGAATATCTTTGATGGCAATGAGTTCAATGAATATTAGCAAATATCTATCGATCACTATCGAAAGTGACAAATACAAAACAGATATATATTTATCCTACAAAGTAAATAGAAGAAGTCTCCAGTTTACATTTTAAAGAGTTAATCTTTAATTTAAGTAAGAGTTATTTGATATTAAAGAGTTATATGGAGTTCCAAAATGAAGGCTAATAATATTTTAAATGTTTAATACCACCTACTAAAAAAATCACCTCATCATTTTATTTTATTTTTTTATACTATTTTTATTAAACATAAGTAAAATCCTTTCATTTTTAATTCGTTCAGGAGATACGATGCACAGACTAACTTATGACACCCATCTTTCTGAGTATATAAATATTTAATGAAGAATAACCTATAAAACATAATATTATTATATAGATAATTGTGACAGATCGACCGACTCATCGCTATTACGAAAATAAACTTAAATATGAAATTAGGTTAGCGTGTTATCTTTTTTGTTACTTCTTTTTATAATAAAATTTATTATATTATTTTTGCAATTTAGAAAAAATGTTTTAATCAGATTTTATGTTTACGATTCTCTTTTGTACAACAATGAGAAAATTTCCCATTTTAGAAAAAAAATATTTTTTAAATTCGTCAATTCACGCGGAAAGGCTATTTACAAACTTTGGTGTCTTTTGCATTATATGAAAAAATGCTGCACCAAATAAGAAATACACCTTTAATTATTTTCCAGATGTAAAAAATACATTTCCCATTAAAAAAAATGTACAGTTAACTGTAAATAAATATATGAATTATCAATAGCAAGATATAAATAATAAAACTGAGCCCGACACAAAATTCACAGAAGGTTTGCCGTTCGGTCATCGCATGAGTCGGCATCTGATGTAATCACGTCGCGTTATACGAGAGAACATAAGGTAAGGACGCTCTACGAACTTTCATTTCCTTTATTGAATGTAATACATATCGAAATCGATTAAAAGACGAAGAAGAAAAATGTTTCAAATATAGTAAAGAAGACAATAGCAAGAATTTTCTTTTTCAGTAAACTTAATATTGAAAGATTATTAGAAAAATCTACAGGAATTATAAGAATAGGCTCGTTTGTATTAAGTCGAGCTGAAACAAATTAACTATATAATAAAATTTAAAAATTTTAAATAGATGTATCATGCAACCAATATTATGGTACCATTGAGCTGATGATAAAAGTGGAAGATGGCACCTTGGGCTGCTTACGATTAAACATATTAGGTTTGAGGTTATTCAATTCATCTTATCAGCGTGTTTCGTTTTTTAAGCTAAAATTTATTATTAATATCGTATGCACTTAAGTCACTTATGCGAATTTTGACACATTTCACAATCATAGCGACATCAACAAATGAGTGAGTTGCCAAAATCTTAAAATTAAACGCGCATACGACAGGGCCAGCATAAATCATTCACACGTTAAGATATGTCACGGGAATTAGCTATTTGTAAGATTGCATACGACCTGAGACAACTTTAGAAAATATGTACGCCGGCAAAATGTCATTACATAATGCATTAGATCCAGTCATTAGATGTTTTACACTTTTTCCAACATCAAAGTCTAGGTACCCTCTGGGTACCTTGTGTTAGACACTACGCTTCCCACGCAACACTTACTTACTCTCAAGACATTGTGTTGAACTCGGGCGTGGTGGAACTCAGGGCGTTTTGCCTTGTTCCTAGAGGGAGGTAATTAAATAATTATACATCTGCCGAGTGGTACAAATTACAACCGTCGCATTTACAGTCCGATACAGCGCTACTGGACATGACAGCCTCTTTAATTTTAATGATAAATGAATTTAATAAAAACATTTTTTACAAAAAAAAAACTGCAGAGCTTTTAGAAACTAACAAACTTTTAAGCGGTACTAAAAGCACATCAACTCCAAAAGTCGATTTACAGAGTCACGGTAAAACTGCAAGAGGATACAGCTTCAGAAGAGCTTAAACTTTTAATTGGTTTATGAATAATTTGTCTCAGCAGTATCGGAGCGAGATAACTTTGCGGTAGAGTTATTATTTTTAATCACCTTTAAAATATATCAAATTACTGAAATCAAAAGACCTTACTATCCATGCAAGCTTAGTAATACATATAATATAATCGAGGCCTGTTGTAGCGCAGTGGCACACGGACAGTTTATGGGTTCGATCCCCACTCAAGGAACTGAAATATTTAATATTTTCTATTTTCATTTCTTCGCACTGGTACAAGGCAAAAACGCGGCGTTCAGTCCCGCCACTCAACACCACAGTGCCTTAAATTCGGCGGAAAGTGAGGAACGGAAGTGGAACGGAGTGTTTAAGACACTAGGTTCCCAAGTTCCCTCTGCGTATCCTGCCATGTGCGGGATACAGCGTGAAGCTGAGTAATATAACTGTGAATTAGTTAGTCTCCTTAGAAAATATGCATAATAAAAATTTACCCAACCTAATTATATAAACCGATTTTTTTGTTTTTCATAAAAATATGTGGATAAGAAATCATATAAATCATATATCATCCACAAATATAAGTGTTGTATTCATAATAAAAAAATATTCAAGTTGCGAATATTCACTCACTCAGCTTCACGCTTTATTCCGCACATGGCAGGTGGGCAGAGGGAACTTGGGAACCTAGTGTTAAGACACTCCGTTCCACTTCCGTTTCCTACTTTCCGCCGAATTTGAGACATTGCGTATTGAGTTGCGGAACTCAACGCCGCAAATATTGATTTTCCAAAATTTTTGATACTTCAATATACTATATGTATTTTTATTAATTATATTGTATGTAAGCAGCCTTATTTACAAGTTAAACGTCGGAAACCGGATTTCTACCTATTATGTACGTATGAATATATCGTGAATATTAGTAATTGCCGCCGAACACGCTTAACAAGAGCAATTCAAGTATTTCGGGAAAACACTTCAAGTCATGTAATAATATAAATTATTTATAGCTATTTTAAAACGTATATATATATAAATTTTCAATAATAGAAAATCTGGAGATCTTCATAGTTATGTGTATATGTTTTAAAATACTATTGTATATATTTTATTTACTGTTGTACCCAACAGTATAAACGGCGTTGAATTTCATCACTCAACAAGCAATGTCTCTAAAATTGGGCGATAATAGCACTATATTCCACTGTCTAATCTACTATTTGTGGAAAACGTAGATTAGACGTGACGCTGAGATAAAGTTTCTACAGTTAAAAAAAATAATTGTGGCGTTGAGTTACGCCATTCGAAACGCAATGCCTCAAGAATTATGTGGAAAGCAAGGGACAGGAAGTGTCTTAATAGGAACGGGTTGTCTTATCACTAAGTAATGTAGGAACATAATTCCTACCCCCAAAACCTTAACTTATATTAATAATAAAATTTATATATTATTGATCTATGTTCATTTATTGAGTTTGCTGTTTACTTTTAACAGTTCTAGATTAAGTTAATACATATACCTATTAGTGATAATAGATAACTCGCTTAGAGTACGCCTCAGTCCAAAGTAAAAAAATATAAAAATAAATAAAAAATATAATATTCTCTTTTAATAAGCATTATTTGTGTATAATTGTATATGAATTAATATTATAATTAATATATACTATAATTGAATTAAATATTATATCTAATTTTTTAACTAACTTTAAAAAAGGGTACGGACTAAATGTCTGTAATGCAATATAAAGGTACTATAAAAAAAATAATTAGGTTACCAAGTTCCTTTTACTTAAGCTTAAAAAAATTAAGAAAGAGAAATATAAAATGACTCAACCAACAAACAAATCTACTTTTTACTGTAGGAACGACATTAATTTCATTAATATCCTTGTTAGCTCCTGGCGCAGGAAGTCGCATAATTAAAATGATGAGACCGTTGAAAATGGTGAAACCGATGAGACGTGGGTACTGTCATTACGACTGATTGCTTCTGTTTCATTCACATCCATTACACGATGTGGTTTTTCCATTAAAGCATTGACTAAATCGAATTTATGACACGCCTATTATTTTTTAGTTAATATATTATTAAATAGTGAGGCCTGTCGTGGCGCGTGTGACTGTAACCGACAGGTTCTGGGTTCGATCCCCAGTCGAGGAAATAAAATATTTAATATTTTCAATTTAAATATTTAATGTTTCATTTTTTCGCTCTGGTAATAAGGCAAACCGCAGCAATGAGTTCCGCCACTCAATACGCAATACCTCAAATTCTGTGGAAAGTGGGGAACAGAAGTAGAACGGAGTGTCTTAACACTAGGTTCCCGGGTTCCCTCTACCTAACCTGCCTCGTGCGGAATAAAGCTAAAAAAATGAATGATATTTTAGTGGAGTTAATATGGAAAATTTACATGACTTGCAGACTATATGTACATGTTTTCAAATAAAAATCAGAATAATAAATATAAACATGGGACGGTACTGAACTCGAATCGAAGTTATAACCAACTAAGCCTTACGTCTGCATCCGCCAACAAATACATCAAGTTAAAATTTACTATAATAACTTAGCATTGAGAAAAATTAATAAATACAATATTAATGGAGCAAACATAACTTAAAATACATATAAATTACTATAACACAAAATATTAAGTAGGCCAATGGGTCTAGCCAGTACCATAAATCGTATGAATATACAAATCTAATGTAACTTTCGTACACGGGGATGACGTCACTCCTGTGGTATATGTTACGTTATGAAATATCATACACAAAAATGCTGCCTCTCCTCTAACGAGAAAAAGAAACGATTGTCGAAATCACAAAGGGCCTTGGAAGCAACTTGATACGACCAAACTTTAATAAATATGAATATGTTGAAGTTTTAGAGTTGTCAAAGAATACCATTAAAAACATTATACGAATAAAACTTTTTAATAATTAAGGTTAGTCTCATATTTATTTTGTTCGTCTACATAAATTACTATAAAATGATAATTTAAATAACTGGCCCACTAAGATAGACAATGAATAATCACTTGATCTAATAGATACTCGTATAAGTGTTACTTTCAACTAGTGTTTGAGTTCTTAATAAATACAATCACAAATTTTAAAAAAAAATACGTAACCCGCGACCCAAAAAACCATAATATGTACTAGCACATCTTGGTAAAGTACTTGAAGCTCTTAAATTGCTGATCCAATTTTAATAAAACATAGCTAATGAACAAGGCTTACGATTTAATTTTTGCGGCGAACAAAATCAATCGGTATCGATAACTAATAAATAGATGTCAGTCTAACATAAAATTTGACGCGACCTAATTTTCGTCTCTCAAACCCCAAAAATGAATAGCAGCCATACATCACTGACACGGGGTTATTTGCTAATCTTTAATATTCGCTCGCATTAGTAGGGCAGCGCCTTTGTCGCAACCGGCTAAGTAGGCCCCGAACAAAGCGCCCCGACTCACTCCTGACACATTTGGGTCACTGCTCGCTCCGATATACCGACTCATGGTAAATCTTATAGGGTTGTTTCCAACATATTTGCGATGGCAATTTGAATATTACAAAATTCACATGTTCTTCTTACTTATAAGATTTTGAGTTTTCTTGATCGTCTTCTTATTGTTGTCATATGACATTTCTCAATGGTTGTATTTTAAATTTTGTTTTGAAAACCATTACAATCTAAGATAAAATTAAGAGTTAAACTTTAATGTAAGAACACGTCATTAAAATGACCCAGTAACCAAAAATATTCCGAGTGCACTATATCACGCCAGCCTTAAAATATCAAAAGCTTTTCAAGCCAGTGCGAATGAATACATGAACTTTTATTTAACGAGATATTAAAAAAAAACGTAGCTGAAAAGATTTTTTTATTTTTCACGCTACTTTTATGGCACAAAATTATGTGGAACTCCAGTGGTACTTAATTTTCTAGGCACGCGGAGGCCGAACGCTGTAACTGACGCTTTAAATGAGAGTTAAATCTCGCTTTTTGTATTTAGTATTTGAGAAGCGTCTTATTTATCTCAACATCTTAATGTCTGAAGCTTTAGATATATAAAAAAACTAATTAAAAAAAAAAGATAACGTATACATTTTCAGATAATGAATATTTAATTGAGAAAACTTACCAGGATAGAAGTCGTGTGATTTGGACATCTTGACTCTCGCTCCAGTCTCTTTCTGGAGTTGCGCGATGGTTTCTCCACCCTTGCCGATGATGGCGCCGGCTACCATGGACGGCACCAACACCTTGAAGTGGTACGTCGGCTCCACGGCTGCAAACCAAACATTATTTACACTGTGCAAATCGTGAGGAAACATTGCGCCTTGAAACTTGTGCAACGAGGAAATTGTCTTAAATATTGCTATTAACTTTAATTACAAGTCCATTTTAACTTGCGCTGTTTAGAAATTGTTTCAAGGCACAAAATTTCATGTTAATTGGAATAGTTTTATGAGATAGAAATGTTCGAATAGGGTCCTGGGACCCAAATGTTACAGCGGTATAGAGCAGAAGCGAATTACAGAACGAATCGTATTTGATCATTGGTTTGTCTGTGTACAGTGCATATTGTGTATGTATTGTAACCACGCCGGTGCTGATGTCAGTCAGTGCAATCATGAATAATGACGATAGAACTCAGCAGTTAGTTGCATTTGATATTTTAATATTTTTTCTCGTGTTAATGTAAATACTGATAGTTGGCGGTACTGATTTTGATAATATCTGAACACAAACACTGTACTACTTCATGATGTGATATAAAGTTAAACATATATTTTATACTAAACATCGATAACCAATTTTGTACAACTTATAACAATATCTATATCTAAGCCTAAACACATAAACAAGATCTAAAATAAAACAATCAATTAGGCGATGAACAAACGAACAGTGATTTACACATTTAAGTTATATCGTGAGTATTATTGAAGGCTACATTACGTCACAAGTCATTTACATAAATTATCATCATGCATAATAATTTTTAGAAGTAGAATAGAGTACGTCGATATACATATGATTAATGCAAAATAGACACTGAAACTCATATCCAGGAGGAAAAGATGTGTGAATAAATAAAATTAATATCAAAATTGGATTTCTTAGCGAAGAAGGAAGGACCCAAGCACTGCAAAGTTAAAGATTGTAAATAAAGGACCCAAGGACCCAAGCACTGCAAAGTTAAAGATTGTAAATAAAATTACCCGTCACGTGATATGAATGAACTCTCTACATTGACTGAAGTGTGGAAAGCTCAAATTAATCCAGATAATCCTCAAAGATATATGACACCTATACAAAACACAATAAACAGCCCAATAAGAAAAAAGACGACGTATGAGCACGGTGAAAAAGGAAAACTTAAAAGAACAATATCCAAAACAAACAAAGCCAAATGAAAAAAATAATAATAATTAAAAGCGTAATATGACATCAAAAATATGTTAGGATAACAGTTAATTAAAGTAAGGCATGTTTAATGCAATCTCTATCTACTAATATTAAACGGAACAGTTTGTTTGCACGCGTTAATTAATATCAGGAATTACTACCGGGCATTGAAAAAATATTTCAGTGTTGGATAATTTATTTAACAAAGAAACTATATGCTATATTAGAACACGTCATAACCGTTATGGTGCATGATGTCAGAGTACTTAGTCTCTAATGTACAATCCTTTACATTTGACGACATAGGCGAAGCCGCAGATAATAGCTAGTCTAATATACTGCAGGAGAAGAAGAAAGAAATTTGAAAGTGAGTATCAATAATTATTTCTTGCTATTAGCTTTTAAATTTATTTACAAAAAACGTTGCGTCTAAATATTATTCTACTCTACTCAGCTTCACGCTGTATCCCGCACATGGCAGGGTAGGCAGAGGGAACTTGGGAACCTAGTGTTAATTAAGACACTCCGTTCCACTTCTGTTCCCCACTTTCCGCCGAATTTGAGGCATTGCGTGTTGAGTGGCGGAACTCCACGCCGCGGTTTGCCTAGTACCAGAGCGAAGAAATGAAACATTTAATATTTAAATTGAAAATATTAAATATTTAATTTCCTCGACTGGGGATCGAACCCAGAACCTGTTGGTAACAGTCACACGTTTGTGCCGCTGCGCCACAACAGGCCTCAGGTCTAAATATAAATTTATCAAATAATTATTACCAAAGTTTTATTAGAGTAATATATTTAGAGTATATTTTTATAGCAATATTTTTTTTACAGCAAATAAAAATTCTCTCACATTACTGTTGTACTCTTCTCTAAAATATATTAGATCAGCATAATTATGGAATCGTTCCACGCAATGTTTATTTAACTGTCAAAATTCACTATCGAGATACTGTATTGGTGTAATAGTAGCGAACATCTGTTTTACAAACTAATAGTGATTTGAATATTTAGCTTCAATATAAAATCAATTTGAATACGGGAGGAAATAATTAAATTATTTGGGTTTAATTTGAAAATGCATCAATATATATATAATTGTCTACGGTATTTCTCGAGTCCATTCCTACTTTCTTTCTTTGAGATATTACTGACTAATGTGACTCAGCGTCCCGTTTTGTGTAGCAAATAAGTTTCAATATTAAAACGTGTCCTTACCCGTCCGCACACAACAGGATAGGCAGAGGGAACCTGGGAACCTATCATTAAGACACTAAATTCCCACTAAACGCTTCCGCTCCTCATTATAGAGTACTATAAAATAGTCCAAATAAAAGAAACCAGTCACAAATTTTAAATGAAAGTCTCATATATTAAATAGCTTGTATATTAAATGGACTGGTCACTTATGGTCCACAATCAATTACGTCAGAGCAAAGTCGAATAGATATTGTTGACCCAATAAGTGTAAATGTGGGCCAGTCGGGAGACAAGGACACAAAGGCATACATACATGCACGGTACAATTGACTCGCATCCCACGGCCGCATCTCATTTGGCCTCATTTCAAACGGAGCGTATCCTACACCTGCCAGCCGAGTCAACACTTGACAGGGCTTCCGGTGTTCGATCACTATTTTATAAAATATTGCATTTTCTTCTCATACTGAAACTTTTATATGTATTTCGTGCCAAATAAAAGTAGTTTGCCAGTTTCTATCATATCTTAAATATCTTGAGTCTGATTTATGTTGGACAAGTTTCGTTGTACTTTAGATATAATTTTATAAAGTGATATTATATAATTTAATTGACATTAATGTTAAATGAAATTAAGTCCATTTGATAATTCAGCCATAAAAACACACGTCACGTTATTGTTACAGGTTCAATTGCGAGAATCGAGTCAAATAATATGTATCATTATTTAATTTAATATCATTTCTACACCCTGCGTTTCATACAGCCTTAATATGACATACATATAATTACTATAACCTCGCTTCTAATATAATTCAAATGAAAACAACATTGTTAACGTGATATCTTTCAGTCTTCAAAAAATATATTTACACGATAGCCAATAAATTGCAAGTATATAAGTACATATATGTAAATGCTGCTAGTTGACTTAACATTACATAGAGTTATACAGAGAGAGTATGACTGGAATTCCATTAAAAATGCTTAAAAAAATAAATATACTAACATTTAATAAATTTATAAAGCCTATAAAACAACACAAGCACAAATATACACATTGGATATATGCAATTAACGTGGGCGATTAAAGAAGTAAATTACGTAAGTATCGAGTTTTTAAAGATTCAGTTAATCTTTCTCCTTACAATTTAGCTCCTAGGATCGCCATTGTTTTATTTACTTTCAGCAACAAAGGCTGTTAATAAACTATATATTTATCATGTCCCATGATTACCATCACTGTATTCTCCACGACACCGTGTTAAATACTAAAACATATCAATATTAGTCAATTAATATATTTCAAATTGTTTTTTTAAAGAGCAAATCTTGAGTTGCACGCGGACTCTTTTTAAATTGATGAATTAGAATTGCTTCGCGAGCTGATGACGATATTGTAGGACTGACGATGTGTCTTTATTAATTGAATAAACAACATTCTGATTTTGCTTTCATAGAAAAGTTTAAAACACATTAAAATTGACAGGAACAGTTGAATTAATTGGTCCATTTAAGGATTTCATAACATACGTAAACATAGATAGATATAGATATTAACAATAGTTAGGAGTATGGAAAATGACGCATTATATATCCGATGCACAACTGCGTCGCAGCTTGTTGTATGATGTAATGTTGAACCAAAGTCCATTTTTTATTTAATCTTCACGTGCTCGAGGTCTGCTGTGGCGCAGGGGCACAACTGTACGATTTTAAATGAAATATAAAATGTTCTGCCACTCAACACGCAATGCCTCAAATTTGGCGGAAAGTGGGGAACGTCGTGTCTTAACCCTAGGTTCCTAAGTTCCCTCTGCCTGCCATGTGCGGGATACAGCGTATAGCTGAGTTGAGTTAATAATACCAAATTGACTATATATTAATGAACACATTGACCCAGCCTGCCAGCCAGCCAAAGGTCCTTTTTGATTAAACTAATTCCCATAAAGGGAACGAAGGGTCTAAATACTAAGTTTTCATCTACCTGTATGTTTGTTATACGTATCATTTTAAAATAAAACTTCATGTAAGTCATGTTATTTTATTTTTTTATATTTTATATTTATTAGTAAAGTAAGTAGTATTTAAGACATAACATAATATCTGTTGTTTAGGAAATATTTTTATTATATTAGAGATATTCTAGAGATGGACGTTCAACTGTTTTAACACCAGGTTCCCAAGTTCCCTCTGCCCACCCTGCCACGTGCGGGATACAGCGTGAAGCTGAGTAGACGTTCATTCATTGTTCATTACAAAATAGTTTTAAATTAAAGTAGCCATTATCAACTCTACTTTCATGTAAACTTTTTTTTCACTATAAAAAATTGGTCAAAATTTTGTAAAAATATCTCTATATTCCTACTCTGTATTAATATATGAAATACAAAAACATATTTTTTTCTTTCTGGCCATAATAAACGCATGAATACAAAAAAGCTACCAATAACAAAAACCTCCATTAATATGTACTTTATTTTTTTTTTTTATCGTATAAAATAATAATTTTACATTTATATTCATATATGTATATATGTTATAGACAACACAAATTCAAATGTATAATGAAAACAACCTTGGCAACGGTAAATCACTTCCGACTGAAGACAGTATATTTCTTAAAATTTAACCTACATTTTAGAGCGCATTAGCGCGACTATTTCCAGTATTCAGACTTTTTTTTTTTTTTCATTTAAAATATTATTCTACACTTAGAAAACAAAAAATACTTATTTAGAAAACTTATGGTTCAGTAGTCGTCAGAACGTTTGAACAGTATTTAAGTAGCGCAGGTTAAAATTATATGCGATTTCCAAAAAAAAAACCTATATGATACAGAAACAAACAAAAAAAGTATTTGTATGTGTGTAAATTCATATGGTTTTCAAGAGGAGCACGTTCGAGTCCTGCCTTCCTAAATATATTTATAATATATTTTAACTACCTAAAATTATCATATAAACAAAACATAAGAATCCAATTTTCTGTCTAAAAAGTATAAAAATAAAAACGCGAACCGGACGTGCCAGCACAGTGTTGCATTACTATGTCATGACGTAACGCATCCACCGCTCAAAGTCAAGTGCGAGCGAGCCTATACCTTTCATCGTTCGAGGACCCTCGGGGGACAATGGCGCGAGAATGTCTTGCCTACGAAGTGTGCAGACTCTTTTGTTGGCTGACCTCGTAGAAATTTACTTTGTACTATATGCATAATCTCGTAAACGGCGTACGTTAATAACATACTGAGACTAATTGACCTCATTTTTATCGAGTTCAGAGCATATTCGTTATAAATACTATGGACTATTAATAAAACGATACAGCACGGAGTTGAGTTCCGCGACTAAACACGCAATGTGTCGAAATTTGGGTGAAGCGAGGGGAACAGAGTGTCTGAACACTAGTTTCCCTCTGCTAACATATACGGAGAGAGGAACTTTTTCACTTTCACACTGTATCCCGCAACATGGTAAGCATAGAAAACTTGGAAACCTACAGCTGAGAAATTCCGTTCTCATTAGGTCACTTCCATTTCCCATAGTCAATCTAATAAAATTCAAGTTCAGTATGAATTTACTTAAAAAGATCAAACTATTAACTCTTTAAAACAATACTTATTACTTTAAAACATTATTTAATATATTTCTATATTTAAATCGTCATAAGCGGCGTTGAGTTCCGCCACTCAACACGCAATGCCTCAAATTCGGCGGAAAGTGGGGAACGGAAATGGAACGGAGTGTCTTAACACTAGGTTTCAAGTTCCCTCTGCCTACCCTGCCATGTGCAGGATACAGCGTGAAGCTGAGTATGAGTAAATCATCATTTCTAGTTATTGTTTTAGACAAAATCCGGCAAGATATAACGACACATCATCATTGAGTTCACCATCCCAAAGAAATTTGAGAACAAAACTTATAACACTACCATTAAACGTACAAAATAAAAAATATAAATAAAGCAATAAAATAATTAATCAATACGCGAGGATATTTCTCCATTTACCTCAAGTCACTTCTGACAACAAAATAACTACATCATCACGAACTTTTGAATAAAATGACTAACCGCAATTACACATATAGGTACTATCATTGTGCGTGCGTGCGATACTTGACCAATCTGAAGGAAATATGATATCGCGTGAAAATATATGAAGCACAATCTAATTAATGTGAAATATTACATAGACTAAAGTTAAACTACTGCTGTAATAGACTAGCTCAGTACAACAAGAACATGTTCTTATTCAACAATGAGGTTACTGTAGCGAAGTGTGGCATGTCCGATCCTCGCTCGAGAACATAAATTATTTACAATCCCGCGATCTGATACAAAGTACCACTCAACACGCAGTTCAGACGAATATCAAAGAAATTGGTATGTGATTGGTATACGATCTTTCTGCCTCTATGATATAAAAGGGATACGGCGTAAATGTAAAAAACAACATGTCAAGTTTCATTAGTGCAGGTGCACGGGATGTACCCTACGTCTAAGCTTATGAAGATAAGCTACGTATTATTTTATCGTTTTTCTTAAAATGCAGAAAAACTATGCAATAATTTCTAATAGCTTTTGATTGAGTTGACTTAGAAGCTCTATTATTTCTCTGCTCTAAGGGATCATAAAAATGAAAATTTGATATTAATTCTAGTTTAATATATCCACGCTATCTCAAGATAAATAGTCTACACAGACGATTAACAAGATGACCCCAGAAGGGTTTTGCATTTACCTTTTAAGATATGGAATCCTAAAAATGATTTATAAAGGATTTCTGTTTTTAGCTGTTAAAGCAATCTTAAAATATAGAGAAGAATCGATCATCATTTAAAAAAATATTACTATCAATACTTTCTAGTAACCAACACGATATACACAATTCACACGTCGTCCAATATAGTTATCTGTATTCAATAAATTTATTTTAAAAGCTTCAAAGCTAGAAAACTTTTAACTATAAAATGAAGTGGAGGAGTAAAAAGATTTAGTTTAAAGCAATAAATAAGAAGTTAATTGGTAACACGATGGCCAGCATCAGAGATAAAGTGCTCAGCGCTTGTGTTTATCTGTGTACATCAATTTATCGAAATTACGAAATCATTTGAATACAGTAATTGTTGTTATAAAGAATAATATATTCATGATACATTACAAAAACGTATTTCAAATTGTTTTCTTTTTTCTTCAATATTAAAAACTAATGAACTACATACGAATAATACGAACGAAATATGTTATTATTTCCCGGTTTCCATTTGAATTTTAGGTAATATCTATCAATTATTCTTTTTCACTTCTTCCAACACGTTAAGAGCATACTACTGTCACTATGTAGTTGTAGAGTGTCATAACACTAGGCTCTCTGTCTTCCCTAATGCAAAATACAATGTGAAGCTTATACAAAAGAGACATATTGTTCCAGAGAACTTTTCGTGGAGCAGTGGCATAAACGTGTGACTTTAAACGCGACAGGTTATAGTTTCGATTCCCATTCCATTTTCATTTCTGTACTCTGATAACGAGGCGTTGAGTTCCGCCACGGAACGTGCAATACCTCCAGAAATTAGCGGAAAGTGAGGAACTGAAGTGTCTTTATGGGAAAATAGGGTATTAACTTTTGTTTTTAATCCACATTTTCTCCGCCTACCCACAATATTGAGATTTAAATTTTATTTAGAAAATTTGGTAACGAGACCGATATAAGTGGTTTATGCGTATCACACGCTCTACGCGTATCGCGACAAAGTGACGCCCACGCCGTCAGATGGTCCAAATCCGAATTTTCTGTACAAATGCTATAAATAAGCAAATTATTTTTATTCAGTGAATACTTGCCAAACCGATAAAAGCGAAAACACATTAACCGGTCGTTGGCGTCTAGATTAACGTTATCTTTCAGTAAGTCGATCTTGCGTGTTCATTTTTTTATCAAAATCATATGAAGTTAGTGGCGACAGTCGGTATATGATTATTAACTTGCGACCATTCATATACATGGGAATATTTATATATTTTCTCGTTTTGGTAAAAGCATTAAGCGCAGAGTTGAATTCCACAACTTAGCATGCAATGTCCGTAACATTAAGCGAATATGGAAGGCGGGGTAGAGAAGAACATAATTCTTTAATACTACTCGTAGGTTCCCTCTGCCTACTTTGGTTTACTGCCAACATAAATATTTCTTTTACTATAAAAGATTTAATGTGTAATATTTGCGGCAATTCAGAAACGGCCTATATTATTATAATATAATAACAAGTTAATATAGCGTTGATGTATCGATTTGACATTTTTCTCATAAATATAAATAGGCTTAGAGCGAGCGGCCGATCAGATGTGATGGTGGCAGCATAAGTCCTTGCATAAATGTATAAATACGACGTATCATCCTTTTTATTGAAAAAATGAAATTTTCCATGATGACGGCCTATTAGGTCACAGATTCAATAAATTGTTATTTAGTTCACAAGATAAGTTGGGAACCTAGTGTTTAAACACTCCGTCCCCATTGAAATATTTCTGTTTTTCATTTTTCGATTTCTGTTTTAAGGCAGAGTGAAAAAAATGCACCTTTTTTGTTTTGATAATGGAAATCGACTCAAAACCTGTCGTATTTATCGTCGACATTTACATCCATGGGCTACGACAGGAATATTATGTTTATAAACTATTTAAAAACTTATTTTTATTATTATTTTGTGTCTGGTCCATTAGGACAACAGAAAAAAACGCATCACAAAAAATATCGTTTAAGCTATATTTTTCACAAAACAAATAAGTACTTGGCCCCAACGGCAGAGAAAAACAATTGTACCGTAAATACTAGTAGGTGTATAGTTTACAACACAATTTTTATACAAGACTTAATTTAGAATTCCTCAAATGAACTGCGGCACGCCCCAGTGCCCAGCAATTAATTTTCGGGACAAGACATCCAAATAGAGCCTCTGAAATAGATTGCTTGGATTAATTTATCTTTGCACAGATCCGGTCTAGACTTATCAAGAATAGGTTAGCGCGACGTTAGTAATTAATTATCTGGGGCATAACGGAAATCCTATTTCCTACTAATATAAGGGCACAAACGTGGAACTGTAAACGCGACAGTTTGTGACTAATTTCCCATCCGAGAAAATAAATATTAAATAATAAATATTTTATTTTTTCTTCGCTCTAGTAACGAGGCAAAGCGCGGCGTTAAGTTTCGACTTATATCCCGAAGATAGCATAAAAAAAAGAGAAAAGAAAGATTCCTTCACTTTGAAGTAAAACAACTGAACGCATTTATATGAAACTTTAGAGTAAAGTAAGTTTATAAATCGGAATTTTTATTCACATAGGCTGTAGATATTGATTAGGGCGAAGCCGCGGGTGAGTAGCCAGTGTATAATAAATACATATTATAGTTTCAGTACTTCCATCGCACGATGGTGGTTATAATATAATAAGAACGTATACGCGATAAGTATTAAATACAATTATACTTGATACGCTCCAACACATTAAATTATAGAAGTAACCGTAATGTACTTCGCGCGTCTCGCGTTAAATCATTCGATTGCCAATTATAATTTTGCAATGAAACTCTCAAATATTAGAGGTTTGTATATTTGTTGATATAAATGTGATTTTAAGGTATAAGTATAACGTAATTTTTCTATGCAGCAAAATGTCTCGTAAGAAATGGAAAGCCACCCTGCCACATGCATATTTAACAATGTACCTAAAAGGTATACACACGCTGCTTCAATACCGAATTCGAGATATTGAGTATTAAGTAGTGGATAAGAGGTAGGAAATGTCTGAGAATTAAAAAAATGATTCTTGCAAAACACTGATAATACTAAGATAGTTATAATAACTGTTGAATACTCTTAAAATAAGATAGTAACAAAAACAAAAAAAAAACCATTCTTATCATTTAACAACAATATAAGTGAATAATCGTTAAGAACGAAATCCTTAAACAAGTACTTCTGTACTCATTTTATTCATAATTGTATTAATTGGGTACTTCAATAATAACAAGCAATACATTTACAGTATGTCTAATGGCCACTGTACGTGTACTAGCAAGGGCGTCACGCGCGGCCGATAACCGTTTACATTATAACCTATAAACATTTCCAATATTGTAAATACAAATGAGAACTAAGCTATTATTTATTAAACCAAACCTTTTACCAAATATATGTAATGTAGTTAGAATATTAAAATACAATTGACAGTTCTGGGTTTATTTTTGTTTTAAGTTAAAATTTTTATACCAATTTTTTTTTGTCGTTTCGACTTGATTGAACAAACAGCAGCGTGTGTTTCCGGTTCGCGGTTCGAATAAATTAAATATCAGACGCAATTTTCAATATAATTATTAATGTCTAAAACATAATGAATTTAGTACAATACTTTAACCCGACATTACCTACACATCATTTGGTAATATTATTCCGAGCAGCAAAAGAATAATTTTCTCAATATAAAAAAAACATATATTTCTAAATATTTGAGTTCACGTAGCAATCACTCACTACCCCGCGATAGACGATCGGGGTTATCGTGCTATCCGCGGACCTCGCCAATACCCCGGTCATGGCTGCCATGAATATATTATACCTACGAGCATACAATCGATAGTGTGATACTATTTACGTATACAACCTGTGTATATAGTAGCTGACCCTTTTAATTTATTTATTGCGCTCATCACAATCGTTAAAAACAATAGATTTAAATTTAAACAATAATATCTATGCCAACACTGAAAACATTTCATGTTGTAATAACTGATTTTCATCAATAATAAAATTTGTATGATTTAATATTATTTTGTAATTATTTAACTTTGGCTGTAATTGTATGATCTATTCCCAGCCAGAATAATGAATCATTTTAATCTCGTCGCTCCTGTAATAAGATAGCGTAAGTGGTGCCTTTCAATACGAGCTCGATACATGGGTGGAAAACCAGGATCGGGGTGTGTCAACACTAGGTTCCCTTTGACTTCCCTGCGACATGCAGATTACTGGCTGGCTAATTAAAAAATATCTTTATCACTGTGACTATACAATCCTCTAAACCTATAACCGCCTAATGAATTGCTGCTAATGTGTATTTAGTTTATAATAGATTTTTACTTGTAAGTAAATAATTCAATCTATTATATATAAACAGTAATTCAAATTATCATCGACATTGGCCATCAGTTACATGAAATGATAAATCATATAATTTTTTTAATTGCCACTGTGTTCACACATAAGAGCCTAGTTTGTAACATTCCGTTCCCGTTATGGCACATCGCCGTTGCCAACTTCTCTAAATTGTGGAGGTATTGCGTATTGAATGGCGGAACTCAAAGCGTACTTTGCTCCGTTATCAGCTCATCTATCCAAGTAGCTACGCTCAGAGTGAGAATAGGAGTAAAATTTATAATTAAATATTTTAATTCCTCGTGTGGGGATCGAACTACTTGTCAACTACTTGACAAATCATATTCACCCGAAATGTAAATTCATAAATGCATAAGAAAATAATAATAACTAAGAATAATAACTAACATTACACAAATTGTTTAAAAACAAACAGTCCCACCAAAAACATTTGGTAAAGAGAATACCTATACCTATACTCGTATGATTTTTAGGCTTCAACAGTAAACCTTTCATTTCAATGCTTCAGAATTTCGTGCGTCAAAATATTGTGGACATATTTTCCAGTTATCTAGGCTTTTGTATTGTTTTCATACATTTTCATACACAGAGACATTTTTACACGTCAATTTTTATATTCGAATTCAGACGGAAAAGTAAATACAGTTGATACTTTTTTAAAGTTTAAAAATCATTTCTGTTCACGTCTACGCCAGAGGGAGAGCTTTTAAAGCGTTTGTGAACGACATGTGTTATTGAAAACTCACCTGTCAGCATATCAATTTTAAACCTTTTACTCATTTTAGTCAACATTATCGGAATAATGTTATTATATTTCATTTTGCAGAATTTGTTTAAAATTTACTTTACAACGCTTAACTGCCGACGTGTCGGTTCTGGGTCCCACACTCAGGGAAATTATATTTTAATTTCCTCTCACCAATGAGAAGACAAGGCGTTAAGATACGCCACTCACATTCGTAATGTCTCGAACAATCGAGAAAATAGGGAAAATGATGAAAATTAAATAAATAGCGAATTATCTTTTTACCAAAGTTAGGAAGTAAAAAGAATAGACTCATAACTTAAACGTTTACAATCAAACTATGTCAAATAATAACTAGCTAACTCTTATAGTACAAAATATATTAGCAAAGATCGAATCCACGACCCACCAAATCACTAGATCCTACACAAAAATACCAACAAAGCATTGCGCTTGCGACGTAACTACAATCGATCGGGCCCGCAGTTTACCGCAGTGCAGGCGCCAGGCGCGAGGAGGTGCAGGTTTGGCACGCCCTACACTTCATTAAGTGATAATATAATATGATAAAAACGCTTCATCTTATCTCCTTGTTACTTGATGCTGTAAGGTAGGTACAAACAAAATTGATATACGCCTTTGTATTGCTTAATATAAAAACTGTATATATGCTATAATACTTAGTTGCCAATTTAAAGTGGCCTCCGCTTGATAATTTCTTTGGGTGTATCGACAATTAGACAGAATGTAGAACTCAGTGTCTTTAGACTAGTTTTTCTTTGCCATAGAATTGTTTATATAAAACATTGTTTTTTTTAGTTTAAAAGGATAGGCAGGTCCTGGAACGAGACTCCCGTTATTATAAGGACAACATCCGTTTACCTTTTCGCCAGATTGTCGAGGCACTTTGCCTCGGCACCAGAGCGAAGAAAGAAAAATATTAAATATTTCATTCGCCTGAGGTGGCGTCGAACCAACAACCTCCCGTACATTGACGCCTTGACAGTAATTAACCATGTTTTTGAACGAAGAGCAAAATATAAAATTATAAAACAGTACATAGGGCATTCCAACACATTTTATGACAATATTTCAACTCCATATAAATATTCATATAAACTAAAACTACAGTACATTTATAATGTTAGTGCAGTGCATGTGACAGGTTGTTCAACAAGAACACGTGAACTTTGTGTATGAGGAAAACTTACTTCATTTAACGAGTCGAGTACGAACTGCATTCATATACCGATATATGTACAATGTGTATATAAACGTGTTGATTCTCGTTTTCTTCGAAGCGAGACAACAATCAAAATGTTCATTTCGTACGTATATGCCATTATTGAGGTTAAATCTTGTTGCTAAGGTATTGACACACAAATAAATAAAAACAACTGCACTTATATTACGTTCATATTTTTTTTATATAACAATGGCTTTTAAAGCGTCTAACAATATACAATAAATGTTAAGACTCCATAATTGGCTTTGAATAGATGTAATATTTTTTAATCGATTACTTCAATAACAATGAACAGAAAAATAGAAGAAACTTTAATTACGTTGACTTTTAGATGCAAATTTAAATCCTGTTTGTTCCCTAATCCTGTTTGATCCCTTGGTATAGATAATAATTTCATAGCTACATATTTGTAATGATGGGTATTTCAAGTTTTGTCCGCTGTCTAGTGTCTATTATGACCAAATGAAAAAAAAATATATAAAAGTTTTAAGTTCTGGGATACAAAATGAAGCTGAAACTTTAAATAAGAATAATTGTGTACTTAATAAACATAAATACTTACTTTAAATATACTGAGTGTAACGCAAATTTATTTATATGTACTTAATAAATAAATTCTATTCTCATTTATATTATATATATAAAATATGAAAATACCGTTGCAAATGCTAAAAATATCATGTTTCATACAAAACTTGGTAAGCACGTAACGCTTTGCTACGGGGTGTCGCAATGCGCCCGTCGCTACGGCCCCACCCACCCCCTTCGTGCTGACCGCTCACGCTTGATCGATGTGAGCCAGATAAGATATGACTATTAATATTATCGCTGTCGAAACCATTTTGTTTTTACGTTAAAATGAGAAAAAATCTAAACTATAATATTTTATAGTATCAGTAGAAGTATCACATTTTTCTCGTAGATGAAAGGTAAGACAACTTAATGTATATATATATATTCACTTTCTTTGTTTTTGTAGCTTCTCGCTGTATCTCGCACGAGGCAGGGTAGGTAGGTAAATTGAAAATATTAAATATTTCATTTCCTTGACTGGGGATCGAACCCAGAACCTGTCGGTTACAGTCACACGCTTGTGCCGCTGCGCCGACAAGCCTCAAATAATATACCTATTCACACCGATTGAAATTCGGATTAACGACCACAGCCCTGATAATCATACGCTATGCCCTATTGATAGAAATTCTTTAAACATAGAAAACATAGAGAGAAACGGAAGTGTCTTGACAGTAGATTTATTAGCTACATATTAATATTTTCACTTTTCTTTTTGTTTAACAAAGTTTTATTACTATTATATTTACTTTTTTAAAACAAACGCAATGCCTAAATTTAAACGGAAATTGGATAACGAAACGGACTGTCCGGTCCCATCACTAAATTAAACAAATTCCCTCTGTCTACTTTGCCATATGTAAAATACATCGTGAAAAATAAGAGAACATAAAAGCTACGCACATAATGTTCTACATCCAGCATACTTTTGTAAAAGATCCTTATCCATTGTAAAATAAACACATCCTAATATGCCCTGGGTAGTACTAAACGTGCCCCAAACGAGCCATGACGGCGACAAATACTTGTGCCTTCCTACAAAGTTTCCAAGTAAAATATATGCATAATGTATTGTACGTTCATACAATATTGGTTGTTCGAGGAAGGCAAATTTGTTATTTAGTTTAAACATTTAATATTTCACAGCTAGCATATAATTTTTCAATTTTAAATCTTTTCATCTGCAGACAAAGGGAAATGTCAACATAAAACGACATCTTTACTTCAGGTTGGAAAGGGCTTTTTGAATTCGTGAACAAAAAAACTACAGCCTACTTGATGCTTGATTACTGTAAAAAAACAAGACAGCACATATATATATATATATATATATATATATATATATATATATATATATATATATATATATATATATATACTATGTATATACATATAAAGAAGCAGACCAATATATGTGTACTGTAAATTTTTTCGTCACATAAACGAAAATAAAGCGAGATACATTCGGAACTTAGCGCACTTTTGTCTAGGCATACGAGTAAGCAAAGAAAAATAATTCGTTGCACCGAGTGGAAATCGAACCTACGATCATAGTCGACAACCAAACCTTTTTTTTTTAAGCCAAAAGTTTTTCACTTAACAAATTGTACTCACAGTTAATATACATAAGACACATAAATATATAAGTAATTATAAAAAGTGAAACAAACAACTCACGACGCGAGCACTATTAAATTAAAATGGTATCAAGTTCATATAAATGCGGTTAGATGAAAGGGAAAGTAAAGCTTGTAAAGCGGTCGACCACGTGTTTACTCGAGCACGTGCTAAAATAAGGAAAATATTACCTCTGTATGTTGGTATTACATGTTTTTATCGTTTGCTTGCACACCAAAAAACTTACAGGTCAATAAAGTCACTTCTTGGAATATCAAGTGACACTAAAATGTGTTTTAATAATACATGTTAATAAACTCCACTTTTTTTTAGCTTCACGTTGTATCCTGCACATGGCAGGGTAGACAGAGAGAACTTCGGTACCTAGTGTTAAGACTCCGTTCCATTTCTCACTCCGCCGAATTTGAGGCATTGCATGTTTGGAGTGGAACTCAACGCCGCGCTTTGCCTTTTTACTAAAAGGACGAAATGAAAACTGTCCTGTTTACTGTCATACGCTTGTGCCCCTGCGCCAGGACAGGCCTTAATAAAAAAATATTTATATATTAAATGATTGAATTTTTGAATTGAATTCTTTTTTATATATTAAATGATTGAATTAGTTAGATTTTATTTATTAAATGTTATAAATTCACATTGTATATATAGTACTTTGGTTATAGAGGTATATAGCTGGCCAACAAACACATTTTTATTTACAATTGATATAAAACGATAGTCGAAGGTGCACTCCACTCGAGCGAGTACAGTTCGAGAGAATCAATTTAAATTTACTTGCTCCAATAAGACTAAGCACGGCGTTGAGTTCCGTTGCTAAAGCTCAATACTGCGTAAACTTTGGAATTAATACAAGAATTGTAAACAAAATATTTAATTCAATATAATCTAAGCATTTCTCTTTCTCAAAGATTCAGTAAGTTTTGTAGCGCTGGCCGTAAGAAATGAGAGTAAACTCCCTGATAAATGGCGGGTCTCGGTATAAAGCGATACGTAAATCTAAACAATCCATCAACGCCTCACGAAATATATCAAACTCAAAAACTCCGCACCGTCAAAACTTTGACGAGAGAACGTTAAATATTCCACAAAGGGCCTTTTTAAACTAATTGGAACAGGTCAAAGCGAGTCAAAAGTTACTATTGCAGATTTTGCTAAGGAAAAAATAGCTAAAAACTTTATATAGAACAAAAGACGTTACACGGTTTCGTTTTCTTAAATGATTAAAAACGTCGCAGACCGTCGACTTCAGTTGATGCTTTTCAATAGAATGGCTATTTCATCTTCAATTTTTAAATTCCGCCCCAGAATTCCGCATTTCTTTTGTTAGTCGACACTAAATCATTCCCCTCGGGAGACCATTACGGGTGGCACAAAAGACTTGTAGTTTCGTAGCGTTATGCTTAAATAATAACCGGGTCATACGAGATGATAAACGTTGCAATGTTGCAAGATTTACATTAAATAGGACTATTATTTTTTGAGCTTCTCGCTCTCGCTTATAAGCTATATCTTTTTATATTTGCATGTCTACTACTTAGGTAGAACTCAACGTCGCGTTTCGCCCCGTTACCAGATCGAGAATTAAACATTTCATATCCTCGAGTGTGGATCGAACCCATAACCAATCCCGTTAACAGTCGCAGGACTGTGCCCCTGCGCCACGACATGCCTGGATATTGGTATTTAATATAATGAAAACTTTATCATAATTTCATACTCATAACGCACCAGAATTCCTAATATATAACTAGTTTAACCACAAAGCAATTACTGGCACCTGACCTCTCCTCACCCTTTTGTGAGCCCCAGGCGAAACTCCTTTAAATAATTTAAACATTAAAACAACAGTGACAACATTTTAACTCGAAAAAATAACGAACACTAGATACTAAAATGGTCTTTGTTATAAAATATTGTGACTTTATTGTCTTTCAAGATACTTTTACGAATGAAATAGAAAGAGGCAAAAATATAACCTTTACAATAACATGTATTCGTTTAAATAAGATAAACGTAGCCATATTCTAGATACACATTGAGGTATTGAAATTACCCTTATGCGCATAACGATCCGGGTATACCGGATCGGTTCTCTAACTGGAGTTAGGTCATACACGGCCCATATTTTTAAATCACGCAATATAACGCCCACACAGAGTAAATCGACCGAAAACGGGTCACAACTGATTGCTCGTAGAAACGATAACTGACATAGCAGTTATCAAAGTCAGCTATCGATGTTGGCCAGAATATACAAGCCACGACTCTACGCTGAGCGCCCGAAAAATTTAACCGCAATGCACCAAAAGGCTCACTTTTATGAAATGGAAAGTCTAGATAGTGAAGCTAGCCATCCAGCTTTACGAACACCGTATTTAAAAAAAACACTATGCTTCTGAAAATGGGTCGCGCGTATATAAATGTGACTAAAACTGAATACTAAGTTATCGACGTTCAGTAAAATCATGTCGGGGGCCCCTCCCGTGTCCCCGAAAAACATCTCAACCGCATTGCACCAAACTTACAAGCTGTTGTGTACCGAATGGATTTAACTACAGCAACGGTTGCATAATAGGTGTAGGTATTTTTTTTATGTAAAACTGCCAAAGACATATATAACATATATATATATATATATATATATATATATATATATATATATATTTATATATATATATATATATATATATATATATATTTATATATATATATATATATATATATATATATATATATATATATATATATATATATATATAAAAGTTTTACAAAAGTTTATAAATATTTTGTCACTAAATAAATAACTGTATACTGTATTAACTGAGGCACGGTTTATTCCACCCACAATTGTTTTTACAAGTCGACAGTCACGATTACGACATACCTAGCAGCAAACGTAAGCGAAATTCAGGTGAAGTTTATACCAAACATTTGCCTGGCAGTTACGAGCGACACCAAAATTCAAGTAAACACGTCCTGAAGGTGCAAGCTCGAGCCTAAGTCAACAGAAATTCCAAATAGGTTTCGCGCTAACCACTCATTATGAGGGTTGTTATGCGTTTGCTCAAAAGTATCATCCACTTTAACGTTCGAAGGGGATTTTGTTGCTTTTCCTACCGTAAACTTTAACGGTAGTAAATTTCCAACCATTGCTGACGGAATTAATGGCATTGTGACAAGATATTCCTTCGAAGGCAAAGAATAATGCAAATATATTCTAAGATTTACTTGTAAGGTATTACGAAGACATAAGAGTTTCAAGACCATAAAATAAACGCCTTACACAACGGCTTAGAAGCGAGTCTAACGCTCTTGAAGGTAAAGTGTAATCCGGTAGAAACTAGCACAATTATGAAGATAGCATAAAGATTGCAGCTGCAGCCAAGAATTTTTAGGATACTTTGCCAAATATGTCAGTGCCCAGGTACGCTGAGAAGTAAAAATCAAAGTTGATACTGTTGAAACAATACAAACTCAATTTAGAATAATATCTATTGGAGTATATAGCGCAGGTGAATACAGGCAACTGCCATAAAAACGAAAGTACACGATTACGACCCATGGTACGCTCGTTGAATTTAAATTAATTTGTATGTTCCTGATAGAGGTTTCCAATAGATGTAGCTTGAACATTTTTTTGTATAATTTTGATCCAAGTGGAATGCGGAAGATTATTTATATAATTGGACGCTTGTCACGTTTCATATAAAGTACATTATAGAATATTTTAAAACACTTTTGTTAAAGGTTTTGGTTATATAAAGACAGTCCTAAAGTGATGGTAACTAACTTAACGCGTTAAGGTCTAATGGGCAACCGTTATACTTGAAACCGACTAGATGTTGATGGGTGGTCTGATTTGCTACCCTAATATTTTAAGGATAAATCAAGGAATTGGAAAAATCGGCAGTTCTTCTACTCAATTTTACAGCAAGATTATACGAGATTTATATACCTTGTGAATCAGATATTAAAATATCCTCAAGTACTCAAAATAAAAAAAAAGACTATCGATTAAAAGATGGAAAATAGAAATATAAAGTAACTTTGATAAAACAAAATGATTTCCTTAACGAATGTACAAGTAAATTAATTAAAATTACAAGAGATACGAAGTTACGCGAGAATAAGTATACAACTTAGTGAATTCAAAATTAAATCAACAGAAGTTTATTTCCCTAAAGTCTTTGTTACGTTTCGATCTACGGGAATGAAGGTACTGTTAAAATATTATTATTGGATACAAATATTTTTGATCGTTATTATTGAAAATTGTTTAACTGTAATTACTGGCCATTTTTTTTTTATATAAAACTACTTAGCTTAGCGTCCTATTCCCCATTTTCCACCGAATTTGAGGCATTGCGTGTCGAGAGTCGGAACCCAACGCCACGCCTTGCCTTTGTTAAGTATTAAATATTCCATTACCTCAAGTGGCAATCGAACCTACAAGCTTTCGCGTTTACTGTCGCGTGTTGCACCACGACAGGCCACTGTATTGTTACTGAACTTAATAAAGTTATTATAACTAAGTAACGAATATTAATAAAAAATACATCAATGTTATACTATAGCGACCTAATTAAATATTTAGTAACAACCTAACAAGATAAAAACAGAAAGCAAAGAAAAATACTAGAATACCGTCTATTTTTAAGGCCTAAATCTAAAAACTAGTACATCGGGCTCTTCGTCTAATTGGACGGTTTGGAGCGAAAACCTCTTTCTCGTTCAAACAAGTTTTACTAAAAACATCAGCTTCTTTTCACTGGCTGGGTACTTTAGGGTTATGTACGAGTACATGAGAACCATCAGGATTCTCGTTTCTTTCAGAAATATCCAAAATACCTCTGATATTTGTATAATAGTTAAATGTATAACCTAGATATATTTTTTTTATATCTTCAGCATGATTAAATTTTAATTTTTTAATTAACTTAAGGTATTTTCAATCGAAAAAACCTTAAATGGATTTCGGCAGAAATTGATTAAATTATAATAGACGTTCTATACTTGCTTATAACATAATTTTTATCCGCCGGCTGCATTTCACTGATAATGTACGTAGGTATATTACAATATAACACAAATATAACAGGGACGTTTTAGCAACAGTGTTTAGATATCACAATTTAGTGATATCCAAAGACTGTCGTAAACAGAAGTTGTATATGTTTTTGGTGGCCTGATAGTTCATAGTAACTTTAAATGCATAACTATACTATTACTAGTATCCGGTATCCCGTACAAAGGAACCTGGGAACCCAGTGTTTAGACACTCAGTTCCCCATCGTATATACAGTCAGACGCAGTGGCTCAAAAATTGGCTATATCAATATTTATTTGCAAGATTTCTAAACTCTATTATATTCCAAGAAATCACTTATATATTAAAACATAGGCAAACAGTGTGAACAAGTTCAACAAAAAGAGTATTTGCTTTCATCTAGGAAGCATTGTAATCGAGTATTTGAGAATGGAGATAGCACAAATTGCTTTATAATGTAACGATATCTTGAGATAAGTGACAATCGTGTCCGATAGCGATAAGATTGGTTATGTGCGAGTCCTACGATTACAAATAGAAGTAAACGTGATTAAATTATTAATTTTTGGTTGCAAAAAAATTACAATGTTTCAGTTTTTTATTATCTCTACCAAGTATATAACCAGGTTCGCATCCACTGATGTGGCTAGATGGTAAGCAAATGAAAGTGTCAAAACACTCTGTACATCTGTACATGTTGTATGTCGACATAAGTGTTGATATTATTTAAAATGAATTGTCATCTCTGAAAACACAGAGATTCTAACAAATTATGTCATGAAAAATGCTCCATTACCGTTGCATCGATAGTTTCTTTCACGTTCCAAAAACTTTCTGCTTAATAGGAATGTAGCGCCAACGCCTTCACTGACCTATTTAGAACTTTTGTGGTCTAGACTTTGCGTAAATTCTGCTTTAACTTCTTACTAACTTGCTAAATTGTGATAACATTTTTTACTTTAAAGTATTTGCCATTTCGTGTTAAATTTTAAATAAAACGAATGTAAAAATTCGTGAAATAAAAAGTATTAAAATAATTAGGAAGCTATTGAAGCGTTTATAGCAAAAAGTAATAACTGACCGGCGTGAATGTTAATTATTTTTTCTCTTTGGATATTTCTATTAGAATAAAAAAAACATCCTACTATATATTACATAAAAAATGTATCTAGCTTCAATACATTTCCTAAATTGATAGTGTTTCAAGTAAGAAACCTTTCTCCAGAAACCCATTTCTCTACCACTAATAATTTACCAAAAGCCCAGGATGATCATTAGAGGCGTAACAGTGTCCTGCACCTGACAAGATAAATGATCCTATCTCCTGGATAAATACGTAGGTTTTGGGGTGTAATGCGACAACTTTGTTTAACGGATAAGCCTAAATGTATGTCTAGAATCGGGTTAGTATCAAGTTTAAAGTATATTGTTTTTTCCCGCCTATAAAGATGGAACCTATTTCTTCCTAACACCCCCATTTCTCACTTTTCATACATAACATATTTTTTTCCTATTTGGAGAAGCGCGCCGAGTTCCGCCACGCCAAGCTGACAGGCAATGTATTGGAAAATGGGCAGAGTGGGAAACGGAGTTTCTTTTCGCCGAGTTTTCTCTATGTGTATATTTTAAACTCGAAAAATACATAATGAAGCGTTTTTTTCTCTTTTATGTCATATTTGAACTAATATTAAATATATGGATAACGGAACGGAGTGTCTGAACACTAGGTTCCTAAGTTCCCACTTCCTACCCTGCCCATGTGCGGGCAATAAATAATAGTCCTGTCGTAGCGCTGGGGCATAAGTGTGGGAAGAACCTAACTGGAGAAAATGAAAAAATAAACATTTTAATTCCCCGATCTAGTAACGAGACACGCGCGGCGCTAACTTCCGTTACTCATCAATCACGCAATGCATCAAAATCGGCCTAAAGTGAGGCAAGGGAGTGTCTTAACACTCGAATTCTCAAGTTCCCTCTGCCTACCCTACCGTGTACGGGTTACAGCGTGAAGCTTTATGAAATAAAAGTATTCATATCCATACAACATTTATCATAAAATTTAATTTCACCAAGCTTCGTCGTGTATTTCGTGTATACTTGACGTTATATTAACACCAAATAGCAATTTGGGCGTTGACACTTCGCCGTCTCTACGCAGTCAGTGCTGAACACATTGTTATAACGTAATCAATCAAAACACACAAATTAATACGATGTCTATAGTCCTTCTTGATAATTGATGAAAAAATTATGATTAAAAAATTTCTAATAGTGATGATAGGTAGCAATTAGTTAGCTAAAAATAGTATTTGTAAGTCTCGTTGTAGACGGAGAGAGCTTAATGGTTAGTTCTTGAAACATTGCGTGTGTATATATTGGTATTGTTAATAGGTATTTTTCCATATTTAGGAAAGGTATATATTGGAGGCCAGTCATAGTGGAGATACGAGCACAAGCATGGTATTGTAAGCTCGGCAGGCTGTCTGTTCGATTCCCACTAGAGACAATAAAATACTTTAATTCCTTCGCCCCCGAGATCTGGTATCAAAGCAACGCGCGGCGCTTAGCTCATGCAATCGGCGAGAATAATTTAACGAACGGGTCTTAATAGGCAAAAAAGTATTTTATAAAGAATCATTTACATCACGTTATATAATTTTAAAACATTTTAATATTATCATTCTACAGTAACTACTTATAAAAAAAATAGAACGTATCGTATACTATACGAAGTAAATGGTTACTTGAAATCAATCGCTAGTCTTATACGACGGCTGAGCTTTATTGTGTCTGAAAAAGTGTAATTCAGGGAAGATCAAAGGCTAAACAAATAAACCCTCGATTCTCGGCCGTTTTTTGTTGATCTGTAACTGCGCTCTCGAGACGGCGCCGATTTAGTGTCGAGTTCGAAGAAAGTATTTTACAATAATATGTGTTAATATATTTTTTAGATGCTGCATCTCGCATATGGCATGATAGACATGCTTTTTGCCGAATTTGAGACATTGCCCGTTGACTGGCGGAGCTCAACGCCGTGATTTGCCTTGGTACCGAAGAAAATAAAATGAAAATAATGAACTTTACATTTTATTTATGCAGTGCTTGTTGTAATATTTTAAATAATATTTTCTATCTATATTATATATTTATGTTCCCTAGGTACTGTCCATAAGCACACTCATATCTTAAAAACTACTAAGCCACTTTTAATGAAACTCGAAGTGTTATTTATCTAATTGGTAAAAATACATGAAAATCAAAATGTAACAACTCAATATTACGTTTTATTTAAAAAAAAAGTAAAATAAATAACCTCATTTCATAAAAGTCGGTTTAAAATCATTAAATACAAATTTTACACACAAGTTCACAGATACTATTAAAAGTCATTAAGTGAAAACGTTTCGTTAATCGCCGTCTAATTGTTTGGCAATTATGACGCGTTACTCATGTTCAAACTAATTACGAAAGCATTAACGTAAAGTTATAAAATCGAAACATCATTTAATTATATATTATATTCCATATGTAGCTCTTATTTTACTGACTTCACCAAATTTAATAAAGAAGTGTATATGTAAAAGTGTTAATCCACACTAAGGAAATGAAAATATTTTATTGGAAAACTAATAAAAAAAATGTTACTTTGTGGGATTCAAATCCTGACTCTTGGAAACCGTCCAAACGATATGACCACTGAGCCATACGTTTTAGTTAGTTTTATATATTCTTACAAGAATTTAATGTTTCTCTAACAAGAGTCTAATAATTAGTCCAAGATTTCCATCATTACATCCCGATTCGATGGCTTTCGGGCAAATCAGACCATGAAAATAAAATCTAATATGTTACAAAAAGATATTTTTGTTCAGATATAAAAATAGAAAGAGTATGTACACTCGTAATATTTTTTTTCACTATCGCACGGCGTTGAATTCCGCCATTAAACACTCTAAATATCGAATATTAAAGCGGTAAGTTTAAAAAAATACATTCAAAGCAAAAACAAAGAAACCACTTAGACTATTATTTTTCTTTCGAGATTCATTTACTGAGAACATAATAGTAAAAATGTTCATATATTATAATGATAACAGTACCGCGTGTGTTATCTTAATTAAATCAGCAACCCCACGACTGGAAACTTATTTAAAAGAGAAATGAGTAGAAATAATTACAAAAAAAAACTCAATAATAAAATACTGCAGACGACTCTATTTGATGTTTTTTTTCCCTCGCCGCAAAAATAGGGGTAGTATGTATGTTTGATCTATCTCTATGTGTGTGTTTGTCTGTGGCACCGCAGCTGCTGATGAATGGACCGATTTCAGTCCAATTTTTATCGAAAACCAGCTTGAATACTTGAATATAAAAAGCGGTTTCTTTTTTAAAAAGTCTAAAAAGTTTTTTCTTATTAGCTCTGGTAACAAGGCAAAGCGCGGCGTTGGGTTCCGCTACTCAACACCGAATACCTCAAATGCGGTGAGAGCCGTGGATCTTAACTATATTTATGTATGACAATGGGAACAGTTTAAGAGCTACAAGCACTTTAGCAAGTGAATTTTATGGATATGACGTTTTTTTTAAATATACAATGTATAGCAAATTGTAAATTGTATTTAGGACGTCCATTATAAGAGCGGGAACGCACAGTAGGCTACGAATAAGGTCATATAGTATAACCTATAACCTTTTATAAACGAACTATCCAACAAATAAATAATCATTAAATTTTAACTTCTAGTTCCTGAGATTAGCGTGTTCGACCAAACCAATTTTTCAATTTCATTATATTAGTATGTATTTTCGCGACGTGTGTCTGCGTTCAATTATAATAAGATAAAATTATACCGTTATTTAATTACACAATTTCTTTACGTAATATATTCGATAGACATGAACGAAACAACATATTCCCTGTATTTTTACTACAACATACAAAAGTATCATTAACTTAACGTTTTGTAAATCGTTAAAGTAATTAATATGACGACAATATGAAATTAAAAGAACAAACTATTAATATAGAAATAATTATCATTACTTGTACATTTCACTAATGTGTCCTAAGCTTTTTAAATAAGATAAGTAATTTAATATTCTTTTGTGAGTACATTATCACTATCATAATGATTGTTTACGTTTAAAAAATCTTAATAATTATTTACAGCTCCACGCTATATCCCGCATGTAGAAGAATAGGTAAAACCAAGTGTTATGACACTCCGTTTCTCAGTTTTTGGTACACACACTGCGTATTTAGAGGATCAAACTCAACACCGTGATTTGTCTTGGTACCAAAGCGAGTCAAAGAAAAGATAGAAAGAGCGAGTAAAAGAGAAGAGCAGGAGAGATTTCATACACCTTGCAAATAATAATTGAACCTACAACCATTGCAAACAACAAGACTCTGTGCTTTTATTGCTTAGACAAATTCAACAATAATATTCAAGTAGAACGTTATACAAAATTATTTACAATTTGAACGTCAAACAAGTATTCTATGTACTCGACAGATAAGATAACAGTACAAAAGCATAATAAGCCCACACAATCTAGCTTCCTCCACATTGTGATTGAGAACAATCAATTTTTACCAAATAGAGTAAGATAAAAGACTTTTATTCATAGGATGTGGGGACAAAGGACGCTAGAAGAATTATCAATCGATGTATCGAATGTAGCTTTTTGAACAAGAATTTAATGGTTTCAAAATTATGATTTATATAAAAATATCAATTGAATTGATTTTACGTACTATTAAACAAATAATCCAAAGTGTAAACGTAACGATTGATTCGATATTTAGTATTTACGTTACTCGCAATGGGAACAGGACAAAGCGCGGCGTTAAACTCCGCTGTTGCACAATATATCGTAATTTAAGCAGGGAGCGGAATGACTTATTACTATATTTTATGTGCTTACTCCGCTATGCGAGAAAAAAAGAGTAGAGGTTAATTTATGTAATAGAAATATCTTCATTTTTGTTACCTAACGCTGTAACCACCACATTGCAGGGCAGTCAGAGAAAACCAGGTAACATAGTGATAATACACTCTGTTAACATGTAGACCCCTTCATTTTATACTTTGCACCAAATTATAGAAGCATTGCATGTTAGCGGAAGTCAACGACGCGTGTTGTTTCGTTACCATAGCGAGATAATGAAAATATTAATTATTTTGGTTTCTCGAGCGCTTATAGAACCCATAATTCGATCCGAGAGATCCGATATTTATTCTAAGTTTAAATTTGAAGTTTGAACCTAGTCTATCCTATCTACTGCACCATAAAAGTCCAATAATTTATATAGATATATAAATATATATGTATGTGTATATATGTATGTAGGTATGTATATATATATATATATATATATATATATATATATATATATATATATATATATATATATGACTACTACTTTACTTCACTCATGATAGAGCTTTTTATTTTTTAAATTTGTACCTTGACATTTAAGTGAGTATTTGTATTTGTAACAATGTTGTAATTGTATGACATCAGAAGTTATAATGTTACTTGTTATGCAGTTAATATTAATAATAAACCATAAAATAACATACACACCTAAACATATAATAAAAACTAAAAAAATCAAAATAGAATAAAAATAATAATTATATTTCTTAAAACTCTTCAGAATGTCCTACAAAACTACAATAGACAACAAATAAATGCATAATATGCTCATAAAACATAACAATTAAGATGCATTTAAGATAGAGTCTGTAAACATACTTGCAACGACACAACGTATATCATCCATCAACCTTGCAGTTATACAACAAAATAACCAGCCTTAAGTTTCAAGCGACAGAGTTCACAGTAGGAATCTCTACTTCATTAGACCGACACTGACCTTGTCGTTACCTTCACACAAAACTATTCACTTAACATACTATACAACTAAATTTCTTACATTTATACCGTGCGCTAAAAACCTAAATACAGTGATAATAATAAAAAAAAAGTTCAATGGAAATATAATATGCAAATAATGTTAATCCGACTGGTTAGTTTATATGACTTTCAAATAATAAAATAAGCTAATAAAAGCGATCAGATGTGAAATAAAAATTTCAAGAAGATTTGCGAATGATCCTAATAGTAATGTCACAATGTACATATGAACACACCGACAATGGAACGACTAAGCCATGAGTGGGTGTGAGGCTAGGTAGAGGCTCACAGAGGCATGTTTACTGTGCAATGGAGGTTGACGGGAGACGCTAACCTCTACGCCGGCTCACTCTGACAGCTCACTGCTATATTGCCCACTCAATATTGATTCAACTCATTATACAACTCTTTCATTAGATCAATTTGTAACAATAGTTATGTAGCTAGGTTATCTAAGGCCCCGCAGTAGAGACGACTGTGTGTGCGTCTCCTGGGGAAGGCCGAGCAGTGAGCTCCAGGAGGCGTGAGCGTGAGCGTGCGCGCCACCAAAAACCACAAAGCCGATGAGCGAACATAAGTATTGTGACGACTCACCGAAATGAGACGTTATATTGCCATGGCCGTTAGCCAGTGGCAAGGCCGTCACCAAGTCTTGAACTAAAAAACAACGACTCACTTTTAACATTGCATTCATTTCAAACAAATTATATATAACACATAACGGCGCGCGCGTTATCCACTTCGACAATACAAACATCTATTTTTATGTAATTTATCGAGAATTACAACATATCATCGTGGCTCTACATTTTACGCTCTATTCGTCATTATCGAAACAGTTTTTACAATATTTGTTCTCATTAAAATCGAAATCGCTATATTATTGTCATTAAATAGGTCAAAGTGATAACAGCGTAACATTCTGATAAGAATCTCGTCTACGGCCGTGTAGGTAAGTACGGCGGGGTCGGCTCGCTATGTCAATGTTAACGTTTACTTGCCAAATACGCAATCGAGGTAAATACGCGAGGTGCGCGCGGGTACTCACCGGAGCTGAAGTGTGACCTCTTGACGTCCCCGTTCTCGGAGTCGCCGTCGAGGGGTCGCTTCCTGGAGTCCGTGATCTCCGGACTGGGGCAAGTGTCCATTCCCGTGTCAGCGGCCATGTTGGATTTCAGGGCAATACTATAAACCTCTCTAGCATAATTCCCATTACGTAATTGCTTCAGAATGCGTGTAAAGATGCGGCACTGTACATTATCGGTATGTTGTACTATATTATAGACGCACTCAACACTATCTACTGATGTACCGGGGCGAGTGAATGGTGTAATGGGTGAAATATAAGAGAAGTGACACTATAGTGAGGACGTAATGTAATGTGAAGGTTTGTCCGTTGTCGATACTGCGCCGGGCGCTGCGGCTGTGTGGCGGCTGGCGCACCGCGCACGTCGCTCGCGTGAACTTGCCGCGGGTGCCCGCAGCGCCGCGTGTTGGCAGCCCTGCCTCTGTTGACAGCCACCAGCTGATTACGCTAGGGACGCACCGCACACGACTATCACTGTTTATATTGTGTATTTTATTTTGAAAAACGCTGCTTTTCTTGTTTTTTATTGTAATCATGTAAGTATATGAAAAGTATTCTTATACGAATGAGATTAAATAAATCCAGTAAGATTCTAATAAGATTGTGGTTTACTAATATCTTTTTGTTGATTCTTATTTGAATAGAATTTATATCTCCTTTTTTTATTCTTATTTAAAAAATGTATGTATTTATTGTTATGAAATACATTTTTTTATGATTTTTTTTTAATTTCAATGATTTATATAGTTATAAATTTGACCTTTCAAAGAATAATAATCACATAATTAAAAATATTTCATGTATTATATTCAATAAATGACATAAGCAAAACTACATTCTATTAATTATTGTACCTCGACTAATATTATTATTAGAAGACATCCCTATTATGAAAAAAATGTGCAAGGTCGTTCGACGTTCAGCCAATCGGCTATCGCGCGAACTTCACTGCTGTTGAACTAGTTTTTGCGCCACTTTTTTTTCTAAAATAAAACATAGCTCATGTAATCGTACATTATTTAACACACGATTATAAAAACTGATATACATTGACTTTGTCGTCCTTAGTGATATCGTAATTAATATTTAATAAAGAAACAAAATGTGAAAGAAGCAGTAAAATCTTAATAAATAGATAAGAATATTTTCACCAAAACAACAGTAATTCATCGTGAATAGCACTCAATTTCTATGTAAAATAGTAAAACTATATAATTTTCAACTGCTATTAACAGGTAAACAATCAAAATATTGAGAAACATACGTTTTATTATTAAATATACGTAGTTGAGCATCGCTTTGTGATTTTGAAAGATGGCGCGAACCCGCCACCTACATAGTAAAGTGGGTCAAGGTTCGTTGCTCTCTATCGCACGCAAATAGCGCAGTGCTCTCCGCACAATGGGAGAAAAAAATTAAATGGGGCCATTCAAGCAATTCAGCCGGGCTTGCCCTATTCAAGATAACTATGAATTAGCCCTCGGGCTTCAGTTCAGCGTTCATATTTTGACCTCCCATACGCCTAATTAAAAACTAGGAAAGCTACAATTTATTTTGAAAGCCTTATTTACGCCGAATTATTTGCATTGTGAATGTTATTTACATTGTTGGCGCTCCGTTTTTATTATTTTTTAATTATCTTTTTGTCAGTATTCAGAGTAAATATTTGTATGTGCGTGTTTTAAAAATCTACATAATACAATATTGTTGTAGAGATGATTTTTGAATAATGAACGAGAATGTAAAGAAACAAAAATATTTTTGTTATTATAGTACAATTGGCATGACTCTCTTTGCCTGTACAGCGGTCAAGGATTCTAACTTGGTTTTATTTAAAAAAAAAACAAATCTCGGGGGGTTGACAATTATTTACGTTTATTACAAACAGTTTGTTGTACGAACGCTTATTTGAAGAACTACTGGAAAAATAATATTCTCGTTGGCAAAAACTAAAGAGTAACGGTCACAATGAAAATTATGTAAATATTAACCTATATCTATAATAATATAAAGAAGAAGATTGTCTGATTGATGCGCTGATCTCATGAACTTCAGGTTTAAATTTGAAAAGTATTCTACTACTTAAGTAGATTCCTTGTCGAAGAAAACTATTGTCGTTACATGACGTCACAGTTTTTCCCGCACTTAGCTGTGTGAGGGTAGAGATAAGAAAATTTCAAATGAAAAGAAAGCTCAAAACGTATAATCAAAACGTATGTTATAAGTACAGAGTTATTTTTCCGTGCTTATAACTGGACACTGGATTCAAAACCGTGTGGTATCAATGTAGCAATTGTTGATAAATTGGATTCAATTGAAGTACGATGAGTTAGAAAATTTTATACTTGAACTAAATATGGTAGTTAGTGAAAATATTTATTATTTCAACAATTTACATAGCATAAATTATTTTGTAAACATAATATTCTTCTTTATCTATATTTGTATCTTTTTTTTTATATTTGGCGCTCTTTTAAAAATGTCATCCGGTGGCTACTGTAGCGCCGCCCTTCCTTGGCACATTTTTGCGAAAACTTTCATACAAAAAGACGGTTCTCCTCATCATCACCTCCATCCTCTATACACGGTGGTAAGAGAGCGCATAGAACCCCAAGCATAGAAAGAGTCTTTACAAAGATATACTTGCTATAAAACATATTATTTTCATGCGTTAGCATTGTAATTAAAATGTATGTGATACTTTTAGCGTGCCTTTAATAATTTAATTGAAGTGAATTTAGCTAGAATTAGTGTACTTTGTACTTTACTGTGTTGGTCGTTTTTTTTAGTTTAAATATGAATTGCAACAATGAGACATTTTTTTTTCACATTTTACGCCAACCAGAGAAAATGGAGCCCTAATCTCTACTATCTGCATACCTCCCTCAAATATTTTTCTTCAGCACGTATTTCATAGTATTTCGCACATAGAAAAATAAGAGGGAACCTGGTAACGTAGTGTTCAGATATTCCGTTCCCGTTAAGACACCTCTCAAACATGAACTGCCAATTGCATAGTAAGAAGTTACGTGATATTTCTCCAGTATCAGTTGCACACTTGTGCCTCTGCATCACGACAAACTCCAATATTTTATTTCATTAGATCATTTTTAGAAGTAAATGTGTGATCTTTGTATTTTTTTTTATGTTGATGAATCCAGAAAGTCTTTTTTGCTACTTCTTCTCTTCTGTCGTTCACATTTTGATCGTTGTGTATCAAAATGTGCATAATGTGGCATGACATTTTGCGACTGAAAACGCGACGGGTTGTGGGTTCGATCTCTACTCGAGGAATTGATATATTTAATATTTTCAAATTAAATATTTATTGTTTTCATTTTTTTTAGTATCGTAATAGGTAATAAAGCGACGTAGAGTTCGGCCATTCAATATTTCAAATTTAGCGTAAAGTAGGTAACTGAACGGAGTGTCTTAACACTAGGTTTCCAAGTTCCTTCTGCCTACCCTGCCATGTATGCATGCATACATATGAAACTGAAAAAATAATAAATAAAATATTTTATATTCCTTTTTTATCTGTAGCTATAATAACATTTTTATTCTGTTATCCGTTGTAAATGAAGACATATACACAGACAGTCCAACAGATTAATCTCAATAACAGTTTAAACAATACATTCTGCCTACACTAGAACTGAGGTGCGTGGGATACTGGAGTTATCTCAAACACCTTAATTGGTTTCCTTAGATATAAACGCCTGCATATTTATTAAAGGAACATTAAATAATTAAAGTTACTGTTTTAGAGAAGTAGTGTTAAAAACGCGGCGTTGAGTTCCGCCACTCAACATGCAATGCCTCGAATTCGGCGCAAAGTGGGGAACGGAGTGTCTCAACACTAGGTTCCCTAGTTCCCTCTGCCTACCCTGCCATATGCGGGATACTTACAATTTTAGTTTGCTTTATATTGTATGAACGTGTACTCTAGTAACATATTTATATGACAAACGTAATAATTTATTGTAATGTGATGAATCGGAAATAAGAAAACCACCAATTAAATATATATATTTTTTTACTTTAGAGTTAAAATTATGAAATTATTGTCATTATATTTTTAATATATTATTCAAACAAATTCGTTTAGTTTTGTTGAGTGCTATTACTTCGAATCGGTCACTGTGTGACTATAAAGAATTATTTATTAAATCTAAATATTATATTCTTTAATCATTTTGAAATTACTTTCTGCATCACAGTAAAATATTTCAACATTCTGTAAGGCCTCTACATGTTGGATCTGTGTCCAAATACAAGCTTTCCTAAGAACTGGGTTCTTATGAATCTGAGAAATGTTTAAGAGAAACATAAAAATATATAAATGTAAGTAAAAGAAAAAAAAATAATACTAAATAAAAAAAATACAAACATAGGACAAAACAGTATATTTATGTATTGATCATATAAAAGCTGTACAAACACACATTCGGACTATATATTATATACAATTTTAACATACGTTTAAGTCATATACCAACCTACCAACCTTTAAAACCGACCATTTTTAGTTACTTAACATAATAAACTTCCATTTTAAAATAAAATTATGCCTCGAATTCTGGAGAAAAGTAGCAATAGGCTGAATGGTTACCGCTTGAAACATAAAAAAAATAAGCTTGTATTATATAATTGACATAATAAGTTTAGGAATAAAATTTCTATCAAGGGTTTTTTTAATAATATATAAATATATTCTTTAATGGTGTAATAAGACAATATATTGTATCCTAGTACTTGACAGAAAAAACTGAGCTAGGTAATATAAAAAATTTTCAAGAAATGGAATAGAAAAATAAAACTAAGATTAAATTTACAAATTATGTTTCAATCTAAATGAAATTATTTCCAATTTGTAAAAGAATTTATATATTTTCTTTTAGTATAGTAGTTCTCTGTTTCATACAATTAGGAATTATCAAATTTTATAGTAGGCTTTTTAGAGTTTTTAGGAAAATCAAAGTTACTAAAGTTACTAAAAGTCTGGTGGATCACCAGACTTTTAGTAACTTTGATTTTCCTCACTTTCCATTTAAGTATGTAATATTAAATATATTATTGATACAGTACACATTACAATGGTTAACTCCTAACAAAGAAATAATTATAATTTTTAATAAAAAAAAAAAGAAAATCATATATTATTTTGTCACTGTTATTTGGCAAAATCGTGTTATAATAAATTGTCTTAAGCTAAAAGACCTTGATATGGACTTTTTATTATAATTTCTTAACGTTATGCGTATTTAAAATATTTATTGTTTGTTTTGCCAAATGGAGTTATTCTATAAATAAAAATCCTTTTATTAACTATGTTAAAGTAAGTTCGTGGGGAACGGAGTGTCTTAACACTAGGTTCCCGGGTTCCTTCTGCCTACTCTGCCGCCTCCTCCGCTGCCTCGTGCTCGTATTCATATGTAGATTCAAAATAAATATTATGTAACATATAAAAAGAAGAAAATAGAAATATTCATCAGTAGCAACTCTATATGAATATAAATATAACTGAAATTTATTATTCTAAATTAAGTTTTACTTATATATTAAGAAAAAAAAAAACAAAAACTATAAAAAAGCCCATTTCAAAGTCTTTATTAGTAATAAAGTTAAATCAGATTTTAAAACGTCTATTCAGTACTAAATCACAGATAAAATATATTATAGCAACCATGTTACAAATATCACCTTATAAAATATTTTATCTGAATTTTTAAGTTTTTTCTTAAAAATAATCGTAATCAAATTCAATTTTAGTATTTAAATTGATAAATAAAGTAAACTAAAGAAAGTAAAAAATGTTATTAACAACAACATATTTAGAGTATATATAAGTATAATTAATTATTATCGTAAAATGCCTCATATATCAAACTGATGGAGGATCAAACCCACACCTGTGTCCCGTCTTCAAAAAAAGTTTAAAATTTTAAAAATCCATTTTTTATAAAAATAGACCATTTCCATAATTCACTTATTGAAACTGTAAAGTTTTTTTATTATTTATATTACTATAATAAAAAAATCTTTTGAAATTTTTAACATACAACCAGCAATCATAAGATATTCTATCCAGTGTGATAATTTGAATGTAGTATATATATGGAAAAAAAATTATACACAACTTTAATATGCATTTAGAATGTCCACAAAATTAAAAACTAAAATTGAATTTTATCACTATATTGAATCCAGATTTCTCTTCAGATTTGAACTCGCTATCGCGTCGGAGGCACTGGCGGTACGGCAGGGGATGAGGGAACCAAATGGTATGTGAGCCACCATGACAGCAACGGTTGTGTGATAGCCACAAATAATAGAAAATACAAGCGGCGTTTAGTACCGCTGGTTGGTTTCGACCAGGTATCTACATAGGGATTCGGCGTGTAGTTGCTGGGGTACCCGCTGTTGTACTGATCCGGAGCTTGAGATCCCGAGAGCAGTTGGAGGCGGAGAGTCTTCACCAGGAAGTAGGACAGCGCCACGCTGCAGTAGAGCAGCGCGCAGTGGTAGGCGGTGGGGCCGGCGGCCAGCGCGGCCAGCAGGCTGCCGATCATGGTGGTGTACTTGTAGCCCGAGAAGGCCAGCAGGTCCAGCGTGCGCAGCGCCCCGCCCGCGCTGCTCACGTACAGCGTCGCCAGGTACAGCGCCATCTCGAAGATGATGTACGCCAGCGCGCTCGACGCTTGGATGCTGATTTGTTCAGGGGAGAAACGTTGTTGGAGACCTGGAACAGTGGTATTCAATTTATTTTTTATTATTAGGTAGTATTCCAAAATTAGAATTTTTAGTTAGTATTAGAAAATATTTTTTTCAGTATTGCCACTTTTTTTAGTACTGGACTTTTTTTTAGTAAAAAAGTTCCAATACTTTTTTTTTTAGTTTGTATTAGAAAATATTTTTTTCAGTATAGCCACTTTTTTTAGTACTGGACTTTTTTAGTAAAAAAAGTTCCAATACTTTTTTTTAGTTAGTGTTAGAAAATATTTTTTTCAGTATTGCCACTTTATTTTAGTACTGGACTTGTTTAGTTAGTATTAGAAAATATTTTTTTCAGTATTACCACTTTTCTTTAGTACCGGACTTTTTTAGTAAAAAAGTTTCAATACTCTTTTTTAGTTAGTATTAGATTTTTTTGTTTTAGTCAGTATTGACAATTTATTTTATTTTGTTTGTATTAGAAATTTTTTTTTAGTCTGTATTGATTTTTTTAAATAGTATTAGAAAATTATATATTTTTAATGTGAAACATCTATAGCCGCACGTAAGACCGATTTCTGGTAATGCGTAGTGGCGCATTCCGTGCACGCTATATGATGGTATATATATGCAGTCTATATGCAATTATGCAGTAGTGCGTACGGTGTTCATGCGCAATCGACTGTGCGATAAACATATTATAATTGTTTTAATAATTCTACATTAATTATAAATGTAGGTGATTATTTTTTTTTTTCATAATATCTCAAAATAAAAAAATTATAAAGCATATATTATGCAGTCATATATTTTCTATCAGTTTTCCATTTTATTTTTAAACGACATCTATACTTATTGCATTAACCTACCACCGGATACGGAATAACAATAGATGCTGTATTTATTAGATATCTTGATAATGTTACGTCCAATACGTTTGTAACATACTTCAGTTACCATCGACATCGAATATAACTATTACCGAAGTCTCTGATTAAACGAGTTAAGTAATCACGATTTGAAATAAATTCGTATTTTTTTTTGTATTTAATGAAAATAAATGTTTATTCAATAAATAGTTATCGTTATCTGGAAAAGTCGTAATATTTTATTATTATGTCATATACTCAGCTTCACGCTGTATCCCGCACATGGCAGGGTAGGCAGAGGGAACTTGGGAACCTAGTGTTAAGACACTCCGTTCCACTTCCGTTCCCCACTTTCCGCCGAATTTTGAGACATAGCCTGTTGAGTGGCGGAACTCAACGCCGCGTTTTGCCTTGTACCAGAGCGAAGAAATGAAAACATTAAATATTTAAATTGTAAATATTGAATATTTCATTTCCTCGAGTGGGGATCGAACCCACAACCCATCGGTCACAGTCACACGTTTGTGCGGCTGCGCCACGACAAGCATAATATAGGACATATATATTCCCTATCATAATCTGTTCTATTCTGCATATTACTTTTACAAAATAATGTCGATGTTTCACATCTGCCAGGCGTCCCGTGACGGCTCTTTAGTTTTTTTTTTGTTGGTATTGGATTTTTTAATTAGTATTGGAAATGTTAGTTTTAGTATTAAATTTATTTTATATTGTTAGTATTAGAACTCTGTTTTGTTTCTATTGAAATTTATTTTTTATAGTTAGTATAAAAAAAAATATTGTTAGTATTCAATTATTTTTTTCGGTTAACATTAGATTTCTTTTTGGATTGGATCTTTTTGTTAAATTGGTATTTTTTTTAGTAAGTATTTTCCTAGCAACAGTCAACACGACGGTTGTGTATAAGGCTCCCAGACTCAGAATTAAATATTTAATATTTTCATTTCCATGCTCTGGTCACGAAGTAAAGAGCGACATTGCATTACACCATTCCATATGCAATATATATTTTATTTAATAAACTCAACAGGGGCAGAGCACGAATTAAAGAAGAATAGATGTGGGTTTAATCTCTAATGACGAAATATAATATATAGCTAACATTTATATTATTCTAAATTTCATTTCCTTACACTAGTAAGAAAAAGCGCGACGTAGAATTTGGTATTTGAATGTGGGCGGGAAAATTTCATTGATTATTATTAAGTTCAAAGTGCGGGGAATAACTGCACGTCATATGTGGATTCGGGGACTCCCCGAATGCTGAATAACGTCTGAGTCAACGACGAATAAAATACTCTCAATCCTCTGTTCTCATGATGGTATAACAAAATGTTACTTTTAATTAATACAAAAAGTATCGTAATATTTTTTTTTATATCACTATTATTACACATTTTAAAAGAAATTAAATTAATCGGATTTTAATTTTTAGACTAGAATTAGATAAGTAAATTAATGTTAAATATACGTGATATCTTGTTAAAAAAGTTTCATGGAAAAATAATGTGTATCTTGTATTTTTATTGGTAATAAGGCAAAGCGCGGCGTTGAGTTCCGCCACTCAACACGCAATGCCTCGAATTCGGCGGAAAATGGGGAACGGAAGTGGAACGGAGTGTCTTAACACTAAGTTCCCGGGTTTCCTCTGTCTACCCTGCCTCGTGCGGGATTCAGCGTGAAGTAAGTAAGTTGTATTTTTTCGGCTTCACGCTGTATCACGCACATGGCAGGGCAGATACAGCCTTATAACCACAGGTGAGTTAGAAGATATGAAAATATGAAACATTTCATTTGCCCAAGTAGTTATGGAACCCACAACGTAACGCTAAGTATGGACGCGTACCCAACATGAACCCCGCCAGCAGCACGTAGGTGACGTACCCCATGGAGGGGATGTAGAGGTCGGGCGCGTTGACGTCGTAGCGCGGCTGCACCGGCGACTCCTGGTCGTACTTCACCATCCACTCCTGGAGACACAACGCGTTATGCACTACGCCATGGACAACTGTAGCTGGAGGCGCAGCGTTTCTCTGGTAATAAGGCAAAGCGCGGCGTTGAATTCCGCCACTCAACGCCGCGGTTTGCCTTGCCTCAAATTCGAGAGAACGGAAGTAAAACGGAGTGTCTTAACACCAGGTTCCCAAGTTCCCTCTCCTTACCCTGCTAAGTGCAGGATACAGCGTGAAGCTGAGTAGAGTAGCGTAAAATACTCATCTCAGGAAGTATGAGTTGCAATTTAAAAAAAATGTTCTTTTAGACAATTCACGCTATGACTGTATGTATGTCTTGTCTAATTTAGTTCGATTTCTGCTCGAGGTAACTTGCCGTCGTACTGAGACAAAGACTAAACGCAATACCTCAATTCGAAATAAAGTGTTGATGAAAACCTAACGTTAGTAATGGTGCAAACTGTGCCTAGGGTAGACATTTATATTTTATTTATTTACTAAGTAAATATTAGGGTAACAGACTAAATACTGTGATGTGTATGACCCATTAGGCGTCACAACATTAAAATGAAAAATTAACTAACATTTAAGTTACAAAATATTATACAATTTAACTGTAATTTAACATAAAATTAAAAACCTACTGTAAAATCATAGTAAAGCTAATATAATACTGATATAGAATAGTTACATACAAGAGCAAGGGGGAGCATTGTGGGAGTTTCTATAAATATTTTCAAAAGAGGGTCTGCACATTAGCTTTGAACAAATCTACATATAGATTTGTTCAAATTACATTATAGAGCTTATATTTTTGTTAATGTAATTTGTGTCCATCTACACAAGACTACATTGGGGTGGGCACGGACCATCCAGTCCACCTCGTCCTACGACCATTTTGATGTAACTCACTCAGAATGTATTTTATATACAAACATATATCAAAATTGATTATATCAGTAGACAAGAGCTTAATTTATAATATTTTTCAAACTTCACAAACTGCGCTTTGCCTTGTAGCTTAATTTGTAGTGCTTTTACAAAATAATTTATTTTCTCGAAAGGAATTCGTCACCCGCGCCACTACAAGCCCCAGCCAATATGATACAACCACAAAAGACTCACCTTGTGCGTATAAGGGAACAGGATAAGTATAAGTTTCCTGATAACATATCTTGTATCCACTGCAAAGTAGTATCTCAGGCGTGACACCGGCACAAAACGGCCAAGTTCTCGTTGGACGGCCTCCCGACCTTGGTTTGCCAGCTGGTTGCCGTACTGAAGGGCCATGTCCTGGAAATCGGGTCATTTATGGGTTTAAAAGTTTTATAGGGTATTTGTTCGCGCTATCTCAGAAACAGCTTAACCTAGGCTGGGAAAGGCTTTGTCCTATTATGGCAATCTTACCTTAACATTTAGTGATTGTTCTATTTTTATTAGCTTATAAATAAAAATAATATACTGTTAAAATTTGAAGAACAACACTTCAGAATTGCAAGTATAAGTATAATTGTTTAAAATATATTTATTATATATTATTCCTACAAAGCTCTAGCTAGAAAACTTTCAGGAATTTTAATCAAAACTAAATATCAATGTGATATTTTTTAAATTCAGCATATAACTAACACCCCATGTAGCCAATCAGCAAATAATATTTAAATAATAAGGTAATTTTACCTGTATAATAGGTTGCTGTATCATTGAGCCTATGTTAGCCGCTGCTGGAATCGGAGATTGTGCAAATCCACCCATGTATCCAAAATCTTGAACATAAAAAATTATACATTTAGTTCAAATAATCACTAATATTATAGCAAAATTCTCTTTTTTCTGGCCTCTAACCTCTCTAACCTAACTTAACCTAACAATTTTATGAAAATATTTTATTGTCGTTTCTAATTATTGCAACGTAAGAACTGGACGGACAGTTTTGAATCCCACTACATACTCATTTTATCACACTCAGCTTCACGCTATATGACGCACATGGCAGGGTAGGTAGGTATGGCAGGTAGGGAATTTAGAAACCTAGTGTTAAGATACTCCATTCCACTTCCGTTTCCTATTTTCCGCCGAATTTGAGACATCGCGTTTTGCCATATACTAGAGTGAAGAAATGAAAATATTTAAATTGAAAAAATATTTTAAATTTTTGACTCCCACTGTCTAGGAAATGAAAGATCTAATAAGATCTTTCATTTTCTAGACAGTGGGAATCAAACCCACAACCTCTCGTTTACAGTCACACCCTTGTGCCGCTGTGCCACAACAGGCTTCATCCTACTACATATTTTTTTTATATATTTTATAAATGTATACTTCTTAATAAATATAAAAAATGGGTTACAATATCTTATATAGATGTGTGTGTATATGCATACACTTGTCATAAAAAAATATTCCATATAAAATTATATTTGACATAGTTATAATAAGGTAAAACAAAGCAAATAAATGATAAAATGATTATTTATTATGTTCTCATAGTTCACATTTTATATATGTTCTTAATTTAGTTACAGAGGAAAGTATATAAATAAAGTATTTGATAAGTAGAGAGAGACAAACCAAACCAAAAAATATACCTACTTCCAGCTATGCTCACAATATTATTTGTAGACCAATAATCAGCCTTGCTGGCTAAGTATGATGGACATGATGGAATTTCCCACTTATTCTCAGCATTACATCTTTTATGTATTTTTTATTAAAAACTAGTTGAAATTAAGTAATCATTCAATGTTAAAGGAAGTTAATCAAAGTTTATCAGAAAACATTGCATGCAAATTGGGTTAGGCATTGCTGTTATCATGTAAAAGCACAGAAACAAAAATATTAATAATTTTTTAGATACCATTAAATGGATAAACATCTGCATTGATAATTCTTAATTTTAGTCATATATCTTACACATATAGTTAATGATTTCTATTTGTATAGATTTTTTTATATCTGTAGATTTAATATCAAAATTGATCCTCTCCTTTTTAATATTTTTATAGACAACATTAAAGCAACATTTATGAACTCAGAAATATTATTATTTGCCGATGATATGAAAATTTTTAAACAAAGTACTACACAAACAGATTGCGCATTTTTACAAGATGATCTGAACCGGTTATTTGATTACTGTCAGTGCAATGTTATTATTTTGAACTTATCAATGTTCAAAATAATATCATTGCACTGACAGTAATCATGTTTTTTTTATTGTGCTTGCAGCTTTCATGATAATGTGTTTGGCGATATTGACATGTTTACTATAAATTTAAATAAGTTCAAATCACTTGTCATGGAAGCTGTTTCTGAATGATTTTCTTCTGTTTTATTTTGATTTCTTTTTGATTAACTGTACATCTAGCTATTTTTTTTTGTACTATTTTATGTGAAGAATTCATTGGTTAAATGAATGTAAATTTGGTTTTTATTTGAAGTACTTGTAAAACTGTATGTCTTCCTTAATAAATAAATACATAAATAAATACCTACTTGCACTAGGCTCAGGAGGTGCAAATTCCTGAGCGGGATCTAATTGAATGCCCTGTTGGTATGGAGGTGGAGGACCAGCAGGAGCATAGCCCGGGTTATATGTTGGGGTAGGACTGAAGGCCGGTGTAGGCGATGGAGCCCCCATTGCTGATACATCACTCACTCGTTTTGCTTTACGAGGCCCACCGGTAGGGGCAACTGTAAAAGAAATATATTCAATGTATATTTTTAAATCCAACTTATCAGTAAATAGTTTTATAAGTATTTAGATTTTTTTTCCAACCGTTTTAATATTGAGGTCTATTAAAACAAACTTGTTAATATATTATAGCAAGTACTTCAATAATCAATCAATCTACATACATACAGCGGCTAATAAAAACGAAAGTCTTAAGTCATAATGAATCTAATTGTAACATGTGACCAACATGCATCGAATTTCATACACGTACCGTTCCTAGACGCGTTGAAATTCATATTTGTCACTTAAATTACGTTAAAACAGATATAGAGACATAATCAGTATATAATTAAGTTATTTATGTTCAGTTTAGACGACAGAAACACATCACCAACGACCAATTTCTCGAAATTTGACACAAAACTGCCAATTTTCAGAGTGACATATTTTGTCATGTTGTTTTGCGTTTAGTAATTGTAAACAATGTCACGTTTCCTTTATTTATTCTATATATTATATTATTATTATAATGGAATAATGTGTGATATGAAATATGAGTGCAATTGGTTATTTTTTAGCATCAAGGAGATCTTGATACTAAAAAATAGATAGTGCTTGAGGCTCATAGTACACAAGCATGTGACTGTAAAAGCGACAAATTGTGGGTTCACTTTCTCCTAGAAATATTTAAACTTTCAAATAAAAAAAATAATATTTTCATATCTTCGTTCTAGTACTAAGGCAAAGTGCGAAGTTGAGTCCCACCAATTAACACGCAATGTCTCTCAATTACAGCGGGATTAAAATTGAAAAATCTCTCACGCACTGCCACTAAATAAGTCTTAAGAGTTTAAACTATTGCAAGAAATTCTTTTTAGGATGTGGGTGTTAAATCGGACGGAGTTTTGCGAAATTTGATTTCTAAGGGGATGTTTATGGACTTTATATAAAACTTCATAAACAAAAGTTCTAGGAGTCACATAGAACATTTACACATAGTTATATTTCTTTTAACATACTTAAAAATATGTTAACCTAAAACATAACTAATTATGTTAAAAAAAGGTTTCTAAATAAAACCTTTAACTAATATAAATGTTTTGAGGTAAGATACATAATAATTAGACAAAAAATAACGTTCTGCTTAGCTGTAACAAAATATTTCCGATAATGGCAACAGTTTTAGATTGACTTTGATTAATAATTTTCTATTTTGACATCTCATATTTTGTGTTTTCGTTCGCATCGCGTTAACAAACAAAATACGCAATTAATTGTAATTAAAATAATTTCTAGCTAAATTTGCCCACTATGGCGTTAACGAACGTACTGCTGTTGAGTCAGATAGCTAGCTATGTGATCGGACTCATTCTATCGCTTTGTATTATCGTGCCTATGAGTATGCATCAAGATGAATTTAGGTAGGTATTCATATTTATTATACAAAATATGCAGATTATTTACAGACTTTGACTAATAATTTTACTAAATAAAAATTTTATAAGCTTATTAATTTTTGATCCAAGATCCAAGTCATATTTTACGCAATATTGTAATAAATGTCATATACCTATATAATGTACTTTTCACTAAGTGCAATAAAGACCTCAATATTACACATGTCCATGTGGATACGTGTATTCAATTTCTTTAAGCAGGTTTTGAAATGTCCACAACATTTCAATAACTGCTTAAAGGGTTTTAGTTGTAACAAGACAGCTTTGTAAATTGGAGAAGATGCATTAATATTAAATGTACATTGTTGGTACTATATATATCACTAATTCATACTCATACATAGCTATTGATATGAATGTGTATCATTTATATTTGTCATATTTCAGTGGCCATTGTCTCCTCTTCTCTAAAGGCACTTGGCAGGAAGAGGATGGGCAGCTGCTGGTGATGTGGGCCTCCCGTGCCTACTGCAATTATGTCATTGTAGTTGGTGTACTCATGTTTATTGTGTGCTGTGTACAAATATACAGGTGAGTAATTAAAAATTATGTCATATATACAGGTAAATAATTACTAATTATATTATATATTTAATAACAAAATTTGCAAAGTATACATTTTATTTGTTAATTATGGGTTCTGTATTAATCAGCATAGATTAGTAATATAATTATTTATCATTTTTTTCTAGCAAAATGTCACTTTTTTACAAGAAAATAACTTTTTTTTCATATTGCCTTATACACAAAACTAATAAAAATTACATTTTCAGTTATAGTAAATATTAATATGAACAATAATGACTAGATAGACTCTACAAATATCTAATTTCTAGTCCATTTTTTCCCTTTTGTCCACAGTATTTAAATAAATGTAAGTGAATATGGCACATTATGGCAATTACATTTTGCTTTTATGGAATCAAACTCATAATCAAGGTGGTTACAGCCACCTAGTATTATTGTGACAAATTAATACATACATACAAACATACAAATAAATAAATAAAATACATTCTCTTTAGGTTATCAATGTTCATGTACCGTGGCACCGACAGTTCCTTCCTCTCAGCGTTCATTGAGGCAGTGGGTTGTGCTGTACTGTGTGCGCTGGCAGTGTCTGCCGCTGCCATAGTTACCCTTGGCTTTATGACCTGGTGTCAGAATATTGTGGAGAGGTTTCCCAGGTAGGAGTTACCAATATCTTGTTATATAAAGCATTAAACAATGTCATATTTATCCTATAATAAATCTGTAACCAATCACTGTTTGTACATGGAACATATATTAAAAATTATATTGGCGATATTTAATAAAAAACTAAGCTTGTAACTTCTTATTTGGAATAAAAATATTTGAATTTGATGCAAAAGGCCTAAAATGGCTGCTATATGCGGTATAAAGAAAGCAATAGAGATTAATTAAATAAAATTGTGTAATTCAATGCAGGCAAAGCTGCAAGCACATTGCTGTATGTATATTTTTTTTTGATTGTTTTTTTTTAATTTTTCAAGCATAATTTGTAAGAGGCGAAGATAAATTTATAAGATATTGCTGTACACTTACACGGCAAAAGCAATTTATGTTGCAATATTGATTTTTCATTCGTTTTCATATACACCAATATCATCAACATTTACAAAAGAAAAACTGTATAGTTTTTTTGTTTTTTTTTTCTTTCAACTTCATGTTGTATCCCGCACGAGGCAGGGTAGGCAGAGGGAACCCGGGAACCTAGTGTTAAGACACTCCGTTCCACTTCCGTTACCCATTTTTCGCCAAATTGCAGGCATTGCGTGTTGAGAGGCGGAACTCAACGCCGCGCTTTTGCCTTATTACCAGAGCGAAGAAATGAAACATTAAATATTTTGAATCGAAAATATTAAATATTTCATTTCCTCGAGTGGGGATCGAACCCAGAACCTGCCGGTTACAGTCACACGCTTGTACCGCTGCGCCACGACAGGCCTCAATTGTATAGTAGTGTTATCAATAAATTATAATACTCTCTACACCTCTGCCTACCCGTCTAAGTGCAGCATGATGATATAAGAGAACAACATGGAGACAAAAAAGTATGACTACACACAGTAGCATTTAATATTGAATATATATAAATGTGTTTTTTTTCATTTTCCATCAGTTGTGAGGATGCCACCGGACAAGATATAGATAAAAAGGACAGTATATCGACACATGGCTTCTACATCGAACTTGGCAGTGCTCAAGTGAGTATCCTTACCAAATATAATTAATATCTTTTAAAATAAGAGAATATTTAAATGTGATGATCAAATGTCACTAATTTGTATAAATTTTAAGTTGTGTTGTGTTAAAAAAAAATTAACCTTATTTATATGTAGAGGCCCGCTTGCGGCTTCGCCCGCTTGTGCTACGTAATTATTAATTTACTAATCACAATATATTTTCTAATAACAATAAGTTTTTAAAAACAATATCTATTATTATCTTCAGCTGAAACATTATTAACTTCTTATTATTTTTATTTATAAATTACTCAGCTTCACGCTGTATCTGGCACATAGCAGGATAGACAGAGGTAACTTGGGAACCTAGTGTTAAGACACTCCGTTCCACTTCTGTTCCCCACTTTCCGCTGATTTTTTATTTATAAATCTATTTAAATAAATCAAACACTAAATATTCAGAGAGACTAGCCAAAATACAATATAGACATTAAATCAGTGAATTTGTTTCTAAGTTTAGCATGAACCAACCTACAGACAGATAAAAAATTAAAAATAATATTGCATGTAATATGCACAGATAATTTCAAAGTTTGCATTGTGTGCTCTAGTTCGGCGCGTGGGGCGCCTTCGCCACGTGGGTGGGGCTGGCTGTGTTTTCTACACTCAAAGTGTGCCGCTACCACCAGCTGCAGAACATACAAGTATCCATGTACAGGGAGCGGCAGAGGCTCGTCAATGAAGGGGCGTCCACGCCGCCATTACATTGAATTAGAGGACAAAACTAACATTATATATAATTATTACTGTTAGTTTTTAATGTGATCATAATTTTAGTATTCATTGAAGTTTATGTGATGAAAAATATGATGTTGTAGCAAAATTAAAGTCCACTGTTTCAGTAGTCGATGCTTCTAAAGTCATTTGTCTAGAGCAGTGTTTCCCAAACATTTTTAGTCCACGCGCCACTTTTGAATTTCTAAAACTACCATGTCCCCCCTTAGCCAAGCGTTGGCTTAAAATACCTGGCCGAGGGGGTAGTTTTTCGTTGCTTAAATCATTAATTGCTCCCCTCCAATTGCCAAAATGCCCCCCAGTGGGGCGTACGTCCCACTTTGGGTAACACTGGTCTAGAGTGATTATTAAAAATCTGAAAATTTATATTTATTTAATAATAAAGTTTATTTTGTTTTAGCGTCCCGTTGCACATGGCAGTATAACATGGGGGTAGGCGGAGAGTACATAGTGTTAGGACACTCCGCCGCCATTTAAACACTTTCCATTACCCACTTTTGAACAAGAAATTATTTATTGAAATTTTGAAAGAAATATTTTCCAATGTTGTTATTTAAATATTTTTTAACGTTTGATTAAACCCATCATGCCTGTTGTGGCATAGAGAGACGTGTTGCTCGCACCAAAACGAAGCAACGGGAAGTGTTGAGTGCCGCTACTGAACACAGTGCCTCAAGATTCTGCAGAAAGAGAGTTTATGCGGTACAAAGCGAAGGGAAGTTAAACAAAAACACAAGTTATTTAACACTGCATGTGTATATATAGTTACATTATGGTAGACTAATATTATGCAATAAACATCTTAGATTTTAACATTCAATTATATGTTACTTACGCAGAATCATAACATGTATGTATGTTTATTATAAAAAAATAACTATACTATAAGATCAGTTATTTCATAGAAAAGTTATATATACATTATTGTAACGACTAATATACCTTAAGAAATATTGAAATGTATTTAATATTGTTTACAACTTGATAGAAGTGTAAACAAAGTCAGATGGTTGTATTGAGAATAAGATTTGATCCCATGTCTTTTGGATGTTGAAGCAATCCATGTATGAGGTCTATCGCATGTCAAATCACCGCTCGGGCTGTCAGTGTAGCGTGAGGTCTTTTTTAAATATTATTTGAAACTTTAGCAAAAATTAATTAATCGTGAGGATTCAAGTATTATATATTTAGAATACGTTGTTTTAAAAAAAAAAATTTTCCAAATTACATGTACTAACTTATGTAAATGAATTAAAAAAGAAACAAGACCTTGATAATGGCTCCAGCTAGTGATCACTATAGTAGTATGCATTAAGCTTCACACAGCAGATTAGGCGGAGGGAACCTGGGAACCTAGAGTTGAGGCACTCTGTTCCCATTAACACACTTACTTTGTCCACTTTCTAATTAAAGCTGCACACTCAAATCCATTCACGACGCTTTAATGGTTGTTATCTTTTTTATTGAACAAATATTCAAGTTAAAAACTTTGAAATACATATTTTCATTTTGTATTGCGGTTTAAAATTTTTTGTCAATGATTAAATAAATATTGAATTATATAAAAAAGAAAACTTTGTATAGTATTTTTTTTTAATTTCTTTTTTTACTATATTTCAAAAAATGTTAAATGTTTTAAATAAAATTTAAATTAAAAACATTTGTTAATAAATTTATAATTACATTCATAATTTATTATTATTATTAAAATTTAATTTTAAGCTTAATTTCTTTAACATATAATTGTTTTTAGCAATTTATTAAAATGTGATATTTCTAGTGAGCTAATGTGTACAAAAACATGTATTAACTTTCAATATATGTTGTTTAACTGAATATTGTTGTTTCATTTATATTTATAGTCTTTCTGAGATATAGGAATTCTTGTAATAATACATATATATATATAAATAATATGCCAACCAAGCCTTAACGAAACCAAATTCTTATATTACTTAAGGCGAGGCCTGTCGTGGCGCAGCGGCACAAAAGTGTGACTGTAACCGACAGGTTCTGGGTTCAGGCGATCTCCAGTCGAGAAAATTAAATATTTAATATTTCCAATTTAAATATTTAATGTTTCATTTCTTCGCTCTGGTAATAAGGCAAAGCGCGACGTTGAGTTCCGTCACTCAACACGCAATGCCTCAAAATTCGGCGGAAAGTGGGGAACGGAAGTGTCTTTACACTAGGTTCCCGTGTTCCCTCTGCCTACCCTGCCTCGTGCGGGATACAGCGTGAAGCTGATTACTTAAGGCATGGCGTGTTGATTGACGGAACTCAACACCGCGCTTTTCCTAACTAGAGTGAAAAAATGCAAATATTAAAGATTCTCCTCCTGTGGCAAAATTAAACATATGTGAAGAAATATTCCACTATAATTGGATGTATATCTTACTACATCATGATATTATGTAAAGAATATAAATAACTTAATAAGGATTTAAATAAAACGCTATTATTTGTTACAAAAGCGTTTATTTTAAGTATTATCAATCGTAAAATTAATACAAAAGTTTTTGCTTCACACATACTCCACGTACGTTTATGGTTCATTCATACAGAACAGTATCCATTTATATCCAATCGTTACATTAAAAAAAAAAATGTTCTAGTAACATATATTGTTTTTTATATAAAAAAATGTTTTGAATAATGTGTAGTATGAGAAAATCGTAGGAAACTCTATATGTAGTTCCCTTTATTTTTGGCAATCTTACATTTACAAAACATTCAGCACGTAATTACTTCAAAACTTACAATCTACGTATATAATAGTATACTGATCTAAGTCTAGTTTAAGAATTATTTGAAAAGGAACAGAAACTAACTCTTTAGAAAACAAAAAAATCCTTTTTAAGTTACCTTAAACAAAAAAAAACTTCATAGTACTCCTAAGGTACTGACTGACATAACTGACATTTATTAGGACAAATAAATTAACCCGACTGAGATTCAATCTTACAGGCTATACACTTAAAGTATATAAAAATAAATAGAAATGTTACCTCAATGTTGCCAGTCATGTCAGCCGACTAATATAAAAAGTATGTTAAATTTATTAAAAATGTTATTCTAAACAATGTAGAAAAAGAGATCAAACTTACAACTAGGATATCTGTACTATTTATTATGAAATCTACGATTACACGCATATAGAGATACCAACTACTGTTATATATAAAAATTAAACTCCTACGAATACCTCTTCTGATTTAATATCATTTAATTTTTAACTGACGTTTCTGAGTATGACTTACAGCAGTAGGACAACATCGATTTTTGCCTCGCAAGAAAAATATGTAAAATGTTCAATGAAACTCCATAATATTTTGTATAATTTGGAATGCCACCAAATAAGTGTACATTAGTGATGTGCCAATTATAAAAAATGTATTTTAAACCATGAATATATATTCATATAGTAGCTAAAAACTAGACAACGCATTAAACATGAATCCTTTTGTAAATTTTAATAAAATAAAATGCTTGTCAATATCATATTACACACTTCTACCACAAATGTGTCAAGTTATAAAAACAAAAAAAACGTAAATTAAAAATGAACTGCAGAGTTTAAGTAAAATTAACATTTTTTTCTGTATTTTAGAAGAAATAAATTGTTTTAAACTATCTTTGGAACTACAAGACTAACATTGTTTTATTCTTAGTTTATGACGTCACGCGTGTAGAGTCCGGCTCTGTCGGACATGACGTCACGTCATGAAAAGTAAACTTCAATACATTAAAACATACAATTACTTAGTTCTTTTAAACGTTAAAAGATCAATCTTAGAATTTTAAATCAAATTAAAAGAAAATAGTTCTTGAATTTATTTAAATGAACGATAAAGAAGCTCAGGATTCATATTTAAAACATTTTCCACTAATCTTATCCTAAATGACTATGCATGTGTAACCTACACATCATGTAGATGTTTTTTTTTTACGGAATATATTATTTTATAAAGCTATTTTCATTCAAACTTACGAGCTACAAGTTTTGATGAATAAAAATTTTTAAAGCAAAAAAAAAACAACAGTTTACAAATTGTTATTTTGATTTTAATTTAAAATGTAATTATTATAAAATATATGTTCAAACTACGCGTTTAAAGAACAACGTATGTATATAAGTATCAATAAGCCAAATCGATGGAGGGCCAGTGATTCATTCAGGGGTTTAGAAAGTATTAATAATTAAATCGGCAGAAGACATTATCTGATCCTTAAAGTAGTCATCCATTTATTGTCTTATATTTAAATGAATGTAAAACTAGTTATAGAAAAAATATATTTACTCCCATTTTTAAGGGATCCTTATTTTATAGTCAAATAAATAAATAAATAATACTTTTTTTTTTGCTGTTAAACAGCATTGCCTTACGATGTAGCCGAGAATAATTTGAAGAAGCTCCTAAGTAGACTTGTAATTTTATAATGGAATCTTTAGAAATCTTTACAAAAGTGTGGAAACTAAAATTCCATTAGAAAATTTGGGCCAATATTGAGTACAGTGAAGTAGTTACTTCAGGGTCTACTTGAGAACTTATTCACATCATTCATTCTTCATGACTGACTGACGAGACTGCGGGGTGTAGACGTGTGGACACTCTCCTGGTCTGCTGGTCAGGCGTTCTCGTTCCAATGTCAGTAGTGGATTTGATACCTCTCGCCTTCCTAAGCCCTCTTCCACCTTCCTCGTTCTTATCCTTATGTTTTCTCGTCATGTGAATCTTTAAATATTTGTCACCAGTGAATTTGTAATTGCAAATTGTGCATTCCACGTTTTTCTCTATGTGCTTGCGCTGATGCTTGCGCAAGTCGCATTTTACGGTAAACACCTTAGGACACGTTGGACAGGTGTATTTTGTCCTGGGGCCATGCACCTTCTCATGCTTATTTAAATGTATACGCCATCGGAATGACTTATCACATAAGCTGCACTTGAAGTACTTGACTCCGTTATGACGTGCATTGTGTCTCAATAAGTTCTGCCTGGACCGTAGATGCTTGTTGCAGTCGCGGCACTTGAAAGCTGGACGTGGCCGCGGTGGACTAATCAAGCCTTGGCTTTCTAAGTGGGCGTACTTTACGTGGACGAAGTACTCCACGGACGAAGTGTACACCTTATCGCACATACGACATTTGCGATTTCTTTCAATACGCCTGACTTCTGGAGTATCTGTATCACTATTATTTTCTCTATCTCTATTGTTGTTGTTGAATTCCTCTTCCAGTTCAAGTTTAATTTGAATGTCATTGTCATGGACACGAACGGGACGTCCGGGCAGTTGATTTAGATTTGGTCCGTAACGTCTCTTGAAACAATCTACTCGATAATTGTGTAATTCTGCTTGTCTTTTAAGTGCCACAATGTTATCTAGATTGTTCAAAAGCCTCCTATTAGAGATTTTTCCTGCGATTTTAAGTTGCTTCGGAGTGTTAATGGTATTAAGTTGAGTCGGCAGCGACACTAACTTCTTACTTCTTGAAACATGTTCTAAATAATGTTCTTCATATGCACATCGTACTTTCTCCAGCGATGTATTAAGCATATGAGCCATCGTTTCTGTAATACAATCGTAATCGACGTAGGTGGGACATATTTTGTATAACATCTCCTTATTGAAAGTGCACATAATATTCTTGCAGTCGCAGAACTCGCGTCTGACGAACCAGGCGAGGTTGACATCCAGAATCTTTTTTGTCGTTTTCTTGGCTTGTTTTTCTTTTTCTACTGCTTTGTCATACGAGTGCTGACTCATGTGCGTGATGTACTCCTGCTTCTCCACGAAAGTGTTGCACTCCTCGCAGTGTAGCTGGAACTCCGCGTGCATCGTGTACACGTGGGTGGTAAACAACTCCCGCTGGATTCTCTTGTGACAGATGTCACACCAGCGCCAGATGGCCTGACGGTTCTCGACGTCTGTCCAGTTCAATAATATTAAAGGCACGAACGCCTTGAATTGCGGCGTTTCGAACCTGCAACAAAGCGGTTCGATCAGATTATGTATAGGAACTTACTACTGCTGTCTCTCGTGGATGCGCGCGTGGCTCGTCAGCTGGCTCTTGAGCCGGAAGGTCTTCCCGCAAGCGCAAGCGTGCGCCTTCTCCCCGGTGTGCACGGACACGTGCGCGGTGAGGTGCGCGCGGCGCTTGAACGCGGCCTCGCAGTACATACAGCGGAACCTATGGTCGTTGTCGTGCGTCCTTTTGTGCATCCTCAACGCAGAGCTCGACTTGGACCCTTTACCGCATATGTCGCAGACGAACTCTCTGCTGTCGGAGTGCGAATTCAAATGGTCTTGGAGATGACTGTTTCTGGAGAACTTTTTGAGGCAAATATGACAGGTGTGCGGGCGGTGGTCGCCGTGCAGCGCGCGCGAGTGCCGCGCCAGGTTGCCGGCGTCGCTGAAGCCGAGCCCGCACGCCTCGCAGCTGAAGCTGCGCACGCTGCGGTGCGCGCGCGCGTGCCGCCGCCACGACGCCAGCGACACGCCCTTCTGGCACACCTCGCACACCCCGTATCTCTTGTCGCCTTTCACCAACACAGTTTGAGGTTTTTCGATGTTCTCCTTTTGTTCCTTTTTGGATTCGTCCGGAGCGATATCTGGGCTATCCTCACTTTTCACGTCACTCAATATGCTGAAAAGCAGACGTAATAATATATTTTTGACTATCGTTTGGTACGATTGAGGATTCTATAAGAGAATATCCTTAGGAAATATTTGTTGTACTTGTGATAAATGAGATTAGGAAGCGATTTAGTCGCAAGAAAACACAGGTGTCAGTCGGAATGATTTATTGCGCGTTCGGGGAGGGCGCGCGCGCGGCGCGGGCGGGCGCGCACGCGCAGGTCGGCGAGGCGCGGGGCGGAGAGGCGCGCGCGGCGGGCGTGCGTCTCGGCGAGGTGGCGCGCGAGGCCGCCGCGCGCGCGGAACTGCTTGCCGCAGAGGTGGCACACGCAGGGGCGCGCGCCGGAGTGGATGCGCGCGTGGCACACGAGCGAGTGCGCGGAGGCGAGGCGGCGGCCGCACTGCCCGCACTCGTAGCGCAGGCGGCCGTCCACGCGGCGGCGCGCGGCCAGCAGCTCCTCGCGCGACACGTCGTCGGAGCCCTGGGGCCGCGCGTCGCGCTCCGCGAGGTCGTCGTAGTACTTTGGGTCGGTCTCCTGCGCGTTTCCGTCTTCGACCGATTCGGAATCGGTGTAATCGGATGTGTCCGTGTGGCTCGGTCGTCCGTGATGGTCACTCACGAAATGCTCCCGAAATTCTTTTAAGGCGATAAAAAATTTTTCATATAGATCGTTTTTCTTCCTGTTCGCCAAGGTGGCAAGAGGCTCGTCCTCGGACGAACTCTGCTCGCTATAAAACTCGGCAGCCGTTCCGACGACTATGTGCTCAGTGGCACAGGTGAACATTGCATCTTGGTCGGAGTACGGTGACCATCTGCAACAAATAACTCCAGTTACTCAGATTTGCTCCTTTTTTATTTCGTGCGTCTTTGAATGTTGATCGAGGTGCGTCCGTTTTCTAAATTTTTTCAGACAAAATCGACAAGCGTATTTTCTGATATCCAAGTGCATGTCGATGTGTCGGTCCAGGCTGTTCTTAGCTCGGAAACTCTTGTCACAGATTTGACAACAAAACGGCTTGCTGCCGGTGTGAATCCGCGAGTGCACGTCACGCGCCATTTTAGACGGAAACGCCTCTCCACAAAGAGGACACGGAAACGGAAGTAGACCATCGTGTGCAATTTTCTTGTGATGAGACAAGTTTCCTTGGCTTTTGTAAGTTTTGTTACATTTTTCACATGCATATTTAACAGACGACTTACTATGATTTTTCATATGAACCAGCATATTATATTTGTTAGAGAAAACTTTATCGCATTCGGGGCAGACTGCTGGGATGAATTTCTGATTTTTAAGACTTGGATCTTTCTTGGTCTTTTCATTATCGACCTTACTTTTCGGATGAGCTTTACTAATATGTAATTGTAAGTCATCTATATTATTTGTAGCAAAATTGCAACTTTTACAAATTTCTTTGCCATCTACATTTCTATCTACGTGAGCTACTTGCAAGTGCGTCACGAATGACTTCTTATCAGGGTAATGGTCACCGCAGCATGTCACTCCATCTTCTAAACTAACATCTACATGCTTGTTCAAGTGACACACAAGACGGGTTGGCGATGAAAAGGCACTATCACAAAACGGACAAAAATAATTTGGTAATTGAAATGTTTTTCTTTGCTCAAGTTCTTCGTCAGTTAATTGGTCATCTAATATTTCTTCAAAAGTAATATTTTCTTTTATAAAATTTTCAACAGTCCGCTTATTAATTATGTTAGAACGATGTGAACAAAATAAATGGTTGCACAAATGTTCGATAGACGACGAAGCGGGGTTTCCCGGGCATATTTGGCATACGTATTCTAAATTTGAGCCTTCCTTATCAATGTCCAAAACTTTAAAGTAATCGGCCGTCAACACGTTTCTGACAATCGCGGTAAGTAAATGTAGTTCTGACGACCTGAAATAGTACGTTCACACAAAAATACCCACTAAAGTACTCAACTTGCTGCATAAAATAAATTACTTTAAGATTGTTATTTTTCGCGCAAATAATGTTGTTTGTATAATTAACTTAATGGAAATGTTGACCTTTTATAAGAAAAAACAACATTAAAAAGAGATTAAGACAGAGAGAACGTTGTGATAAGTCAATCATATTGTACAGTTCATCCATTACAAGTATTTGCATTATTAATAATATATATGTAAAGAATATCACTATCTTCCCTAGTGGTATTTCTATTGTTTATGCAGTTACTGTATAATCCATGGAAGTATGATCGATAAGTGTGACGTGAGTGACATTGACGATAAAATTTGGGAAGGTAAAAGTTAGGTTATGAAACACACCTTTTTGAAATTGTATTTATCGACACAATTGGAAGTTTTGGGGGATCTTAGGGTCTACAAAAAATATTTACATCTCTTGGTTGATCATTTAACACGATATGCGTACATTTTGACACCAAAAAATTAGAACTCTAGTGATTTTATCAAGTTGATAGAAAAAGTGACACAAGGCAATAATATTAGACATGCTATGAACAGACTAATACCCTGGTATAAATTCCAAAGAATTTAAAGACTTCTTGAAAAAGAAAAACATAATAATGGTATTCACTGCAGTACGCGCCATTTTCAAATGGCCTTAATAAAAGGCTAACCCAAACTTTAATCAATGGGATAAGGTGTAAAATAAATGAAGGGGACAAGAAAACAGCTTGGCTAACTATTGCACAAAAATGTGTGGAAAAGTATAACGAAACAGAACATACAGTTACTAAATTTACCCCAAAATATTTTTTGGAAGGAGAGAAAATGGATATTTTGCCACAAGAATTGAAATCAAAATGTACAGTGGAAGATCTTATAAAGACAGAGAACTAGCATTTGGAAATTATATATGATCAGAAAAGAGAAGAATATAAATTTGACGTGGATGATAGAGTGTATGTAGAAAATGGTGACCGGCTTAATAGAAAGAAAATGGATGAATTAAGGATTGGACCATATAAAATCCTAAGGAAGATTTCAAATTAGATCTATGAAGTTGCTGCTGGACATAAGAAGGCGGACCCAAACTTCTACCACATTACAAAGTTAACTCCAGTATTGAGTAGCTCTTGATTGAACAATCATTATGATGTTGTTCTCTTCGAGGGTGGGAGATGTAAGGAATATCACTATCTACGCTAGTGGTATTTCTATTGTTCATGCAGTTACTGTATAATCTATGGAAGTATCATCTGCAAGTGTGACGTGAGAGACATTAACGATAAAATTTGAGAATGTAAAAGTTAGGTTATGTGTTCTTTAAAAACGTGGAAAATATTTTTCACCAAAAATGTGAATAAAAGAATTTTGTTATTTCAGACAACGTAATTTCGTCTTTATTTCACGAGCACATACTATTAAAATCAACCACAATCAAATGAAACTGCGTTCGATTAGAATCATTCAATCAAAGGTGGAAATTACACATCATTTATTCATTGATGGAAAATACACGATATTAATATTACAAAAAAGTCTAATAAGCGTGTTAGCAGTACCGTCGCGGGATTTTTTGTTCTTTTGCTTTAATTTTGTCGATTTGCGAGTTACATTCAATTCATTTCAATGTTCTATTTGACTAGATTTTGTTTAATTTGGCATAGTTAAACTATATTTTAGTTTAATAATTCTACTTTTACAGTATCAAAATCGTATAAAACCGAATTTATGTGTGCCACGAGGCTTGCATCTGGCATACTTGGACCTACCATCTTTATTATATATACGAGACTGACTTCATAAAACTCGAATATTGAAAAATTTGCCATCCCCTTCAAGGTAGTCCTCCTGGGCTGGAGCTATACAACGATTTCAGCACATTTTTCTTCGTAACATTTCCCGAACTCTTCGATAAGAATGCGCGAGTACCCTGGTCACGGCCGCTTGGATGTACGTAATCGAATCAAAATGGGCTACTGTGACCACCGTTTTTTTGTTCTAGGGAAAAGACATACTCGTATCGAGCTAATAAGACGGCTGTTGCAACACGCCGAGGCCAAAAACTAGGACACGCTGAGGTCAGTGTGGTGCGGGGTCGTGACGGAGGATCCAGTTACGAGTGATGTTTGGGCGCACCATGTTCACTCGTTTTCTCAATTTTTCGAGTACTTGGCGATAGTAGACTTGATTTAAGACTCGAGCAATGATCATCATATCCACCTCGGACTTGCTCATGCGAGCTTTTTTCGGGTGGGGAGGCGCGGGGAGCCAACCATTGTGTGAGCTTTAACGTTTTGTTTCCGTGTCGTATTGGTAAAACCAACTGTTTCACCTAATTTTATTACGACATGTTGCTCTAGATTTAGTTTCCATTTTCGTGACAAGCACCAACCACTAACAACGTCCACTCAAAACGATACAGCGGGCTAATTAAAAAAGCTAGAGCGATGGTAAATAGCCAATGGACAACATCGCAGATAAACCACAAGCGCGGCAGTAAGACCAGTCTCATAAACATGTAGTAGTGTTTTTTTTTTTCAATTGAAATTTGCCATAAATAATCCTTTTATTGAATTGGATAAATGTAACTTTTCAATAACATGATAGAGTTTCGTAGGTACATCATTAGTGTAAAGTGAAATTTAATTTACAATATTTTGTTTGTCCGGCAACATATTCAGTGCTTTAGCAAAAACAGTGACAGACACGATTGGGACGAGAAACAAGGACAAACTTGTGACGCCTAGTTATCGCCTCCAAAAAGTAAATATATCATTTATGGGTCTGAGTATACGTATCTACAATAGTATTCCGCAGTGTATTATGAATTTACCACTGGAGAAGTTTAAAGAAAATGTTAAAGTAATGTTAATTAAGAAAGCGTACTACACTGTGTGAAGAATATTTGAATGATAAAAATGTATTTAATTAAGGTCATTTTAAACTGTAACTATTCAATATTGAAAAGAGCAACTGTTGAGTTTCTTGCCGACTCTTCTCAGCAGAACCGCATTTCGAGCCGGTGGTCATTTTATGTTTGTGACGATTCAAAAGTGCTAAAGCCAATTTGAATGAAGAATATTTTGAATTTGAATATGCAATTTAATGTAAATGAATTGCTTAAGATGAATATTATATATATATATATATATATATATATATATATATATATATATATATATATATATATATATATATATATATATATATATATATATATATATATATATATATATATATATATATATATATATATATATATATATATATATATATATATATATTAATATAAAAAGGATTTATACCAAATTGTAGAAAATAAACTATAATATGAACAATAACTCGAAAAAGTAACTTTTTATGTATCTCAAAAAGAAGAATGGGACTTCCGTTTGTCTACCTATTTGTAAAACAACGAAATTTCTGGATAGTTAAAAAAAATGGGGAAAAAGAAGCCTATGTTCATCATAAGATCTTCAAATATTTCAGTATGAACTTTCATCACAATCGGTTCAGCGGGTGATCGCGTCACAGACTGACAAAATTACCTTCGAATTTATAAAAAAATGTTTTTTTTTATGGAAAAGACGGCAAACTCGCGTACGGGTCACCTGGTGGTAAGTGATCACCGTCGCCCACAGCCCCGTGTAACTCCAGAAGAGCTACAGGAGCGTTGCCGTCCTTTAAGGTGGAAGGGCACCGGGGCCCGGCATTACCTAATGCGAAACGCAGTGGCCGAAGCCACTACTTAACGCCGGTATCAAATGCCGGGGGTGGTAATAATCCGGTCGAGTCTGCCCATGCGTGTTGCCATTACTGGCAACGTGACTCTACCACACGCACTTTAGTCGCCTCTTACGACACCATCAGTACCAGGGTGATCCTATTCTAAGCCGGAATCACACGGTAAAATCCTTCTGACAATATATGCATGTATCCTCGTAGTACTTTAATAAAGTACTTGTCTCCTGAGAATACGCTTAACACGCTGTCCTTATCACGTCTAATATGATCTTTCACTACGTTCTCTTTGTCTCCATCACCAAACCACGCCACAGATAAGTTATAAGTTAAATAACAGATGTGAGCAGATACAACCAACATTTCTATATTAAACTACTAATATTAATATTTCATAGAAAGAAAAAAGCATATCCTTAAAGTAATTTAAATTAAGCGCAAAAAAAAAAATCTTGGTGGCATTGTGGCACAGTACGACGGTCCGCAACGGTCGTAGGTTCGATTTCCAACCGGGGAACAACAAATTATTTTTACTATGAACAAGACGTTCAAGAAGTGGTACCTCAAGAACTGAGGGCTATGCCTATCCTGCCATAAGCGGGATACAGCGTGAAGCTACAACAGCAATAAAATGTTCAAATACTAACACGCCGTGTTGTCCGTCCCGGACATATGTGTAGTTCTCTACGACCGGCACTACTTCTTCCTGAAACAATAGATTATTAACAATAAATTCTTACAATACTTTACATTAATTACAATATATTACATAAATTCTTACAATACTTTACAGAGGGGCTTAACACTAGAATAGTTATATTTTTGTTATTATTATTATTGTTATTATTCTTTATGTTATCATACATTTTTTTTAGTTTGTTTTAGTTTGTAACAGTACTATATATCTTATTTTCCTTATTAGTATGTAGTGTTATTATTAGTTATATATTAATATATTAATACTGTTTAGTTTTTGACTTTGTTTCAATTTTAGTTATTCGCTAGAACCCCAGATTGGGTGAAGGCCTCCTCCAGCGATGCCCATTTGTCTCTGTCTTGGGCTAGTTGGCTCCAGTTAGAGCCTGCAACTTTTCGTATCTCGTCTTCCCATCGTGCTACTGTTCTCCCTCTACTTCTTTTGCCTTGTGGTCCATGCCATGCAGTAGTTTTTATATTAAAATATTTGGCCGTTATTTTTTTTCTATTTAAATGTTTGTCGTGACACAGGGTCACAAGCGTGTGGCTGTGAACATAAAGGGTTGCGGGTTCGATCGTCATTCGAAGAGATGAATAATGTTTTCATTTCTGCGTTCTGGTAACACATTGCGTGTTGAGTGACGGATCTTAACGCTGCGTCACAATTGGGATGGTCACCATAAATGTGCGATTTTTTTTGTAGCTTCACATCCTTACCAATGTTAATATCATGTTTAATAAGAAATAACAGCAAAGAGCAGTAGGAGTATGCTTCATATTTTTCTTATTTCTTGAATGATATAATGTATGAGAGTGTTGTCATACAGCAAAACCAATAATTCACAATAGATACACAAATAAATTAAAATTTGAATTTAATTTTGTATCTATTTTTTAGAGGCTTGTCGTGGCGCAACTGCGCGTGCTACTGTTTTACGAGTTCACCTCACACGAACAATAGTTTTTTTAATATTTTTGTTTTTTCACCTTCGCATTAAGTTCAGCCACTTAACACGCAATGCTTAAAATTTGGTAAAAAACGGGTAACGGCCTTAGCATCAGGTTCGCAAGACCTTGCCATGAGCGTGGTACAGCATGAGTCTGCAAGAAATTATAACATTTAACGTTACTAACCTGTGCGCTCTCTTGTGTGTCTGTAGGCTCAGTGACCGGCAGCCGGGTGTCCTTGCAACACCTCTCTTTCAGTTTACCATCAATAATCCGAGTACGTTTGACCAAGTCGTCCCAGTCGTCCAATTGATGAATGCACTTGGCACATATTGTTTTTGGCAAAGGATCCTCCATAGAGACCTAAAATGTATTATAATATTATTATACTCAGCTTCACACGGCACTACGGCAGGGTAGACAGAGGGAACTTGGGAACCTAGTGTTAAGACACTCCGTTCCACTTCCGTTCACCACTCCCGCTGAATTTGAGGCATTACGTGTGAATGATGAAATGAAAACATTCAGTTTTAATTTGAAAATATTAAATATTTAATTTCCTCGAGTAGGGATCGAACCCACAACCTATTGTTTACAGTCACACGCTTGTGCCGCTGCGCCACGACAGGTCTCAAATATTTATAGGCATAATATTATTGTCACTATTGAAATAAAAAAAACAGGCTACAGGTCACAGTTTTTCATGACTGTGTCCAATATCCAGATCTGAGGTCTTAGTTATTTTTATGTTTGTGCCCTGGTAGCCCAATTGAGTTCTGATATTAAACATACAAAGCTATCAAAGCTGGGCAGATAGAATGGATTGCTTATCGCTAGGATCTTTCTGCGTCTAAATAAAACACTACAAGTGCTGTTTATGAGTACACATTCTTTTTAATGGAATATATCAATGTTGACAGGTTAAGTATTGGGCCTATCTTTTCGTCGAAACTATGTATTATGTACTGTCACTGATATGTCAAACTTAGAATGGAGAAATCAAGAAAATAAAGAAGAATCACAATATTCAACTGCTATACAACAATCCAAACAATGGCAACAAAAATTTCAAAATTAGGATGCGAGTGTATGATGTTGTGGGCATATCAATGAAATTAGAAATGGTTATTTGATTTATTATTTTCTTTTGATTTAAATTTTTTTAACATAAAAAAATTGACACCATTAGTCTGGGGTTTGTTACTACCGAGTAAAAATACCACAGAGGTGATAGATTTCTTTACTGACTTTGCCTCAACATTGGCAAAGTGATTTTTTACTCAACTGGCACACTCCAAAGATTATTAATCAAGAACTGAAGTAAGAGTTTCTTGCCGGCTCTTCTCAGCAGAACCGCATTCCGAGCCGGTGGTAATTTTATGTTTGTGACAATTCAAAAGTGCTTGCTGAAGCCTATTTGAATAAAGAATATTTTGAATTTGAATTTGAATTATTAGGCTCCATAGTAAGTATAGAAAATAATTATATATCATAATGATATAGTCAGGATGAGGAGATATAGTGTTATCAAATAACCAATACAAAATATTATAATATAGAAGAAGAATATTCAATAAAAGCACAAATGAGAAAACTGTCACACAGCACTTAAAAACTACAAAAATAAAGAAAAAGACACATTAATTAATAGACAAGGGCTAAATGAGATGTATTTTCCTTTTTATTATCATTTTTGTATTCTCCATACAATGCAGCATTGGTACAAGGGATTTTATGCTCATATGCTCAACTAGCGTACACTAATAAATATTATGTTTTATTATAAATTTTACAATTAATATTTAGTTAAGGTGCAAGTTAACAGATTAAAATAAAGAATCAATTAATTCAAATGTTATAATTACCCTTATTGGTAAATATTTGTTAATCTTTTCTGGTACTTGTTTCATTGCACATTCATTTTCAAATATTTTGCGCACGGTCGTTGGTTTGCTGGGTACCCTGCCACAGACACGGCAGATCTTCGATAGCTCCCCGAAATCTAAATCAATAATTTAGTTATATATATATACATATATACATATACATATATGTATATATATATATATATATATATATATATATATATATATATATATATATATATATATATATATACACAATAAAAAAAATAGAAAAAAGATCGTCACACAGCAAGTGTTTCAATGACGCTTTCATTTTAAAATACACTTGTAAGTAAATCTTAAATAATGAAATAACAATGTCCAAGCTATTCCAACGCAAGCAGCGCAGACAGTGATTATATAAAAATGTGAAAATAAAGAAGCTCGACCAACCTTCTTCAAAATTTATTTCATTAAAATCGAGGGCGGGGCAGGTGCTGGGGCCGGCGCCATCGTCTGGGGGTTCTATTTTAATTCTCACCGATACCATACCCATTGGATCCAATTCCGAATCCATTGCTTCGAGTGCTCAAAGTTAGAAGTACTTTACGCAAAAAGTATCGACTAAATAATGGAATATCTATCTTTAAAGATCTCGATGAGTGCTTTACGTAGATACGTACTACAAAATGCAAGAGAAGTGCAGGTAAGATTATAAATCAATACTCGATACAAAATCAGTGTTGCTGTTGCCTATAAAATACAAATAAAGACAATAAACTGTACGCTTCGTGATGTGTTCTTCATTTTGACGTCGAAATGTCAAATAAAATAAATGATCTTGTTCACAGTTCAAGAAAGAGGCACGTCCTCGTTAAATTAATCTTTGTTAAATCTAATTCGTATAATAAAATCAATTTACTTAAAAAAACTTACTAATACATGTATTAGAGGAAAATAAATATATAAATAGCGATGTACATTCTTAATATTTTAAATAATATTACTATGAAGCTATTAATTAATTATAGGAAATTATTGTGTTAGTATACAGTATTTGTCAATATTAAACATCAAAAGATATTAAAAAATGTTTCGTGAGAATTTTAACAGAAATCTGCTTTTTTTAATCAAATAAATAAAAATATAAAATTAAAATTTATTTATTACAAACAAAAATATGTAATAAATAAAAATATAAAATTTATGCCATTGTTTTTTAGGTATATGATACGGTATTGTAGAAAGTAAAATATTAAAGGCCGATTATACACTTGTGATGGCTTGACCGATTTCGAAGCAGTTCCTGCTCATGAGTTACGTTTGACATACTTTTGATGACAATAATTCTAGTCTATTTTTACATTATTATCTAACCTTTTAAGTTAAATCATTGAGATTTCATGCAATAATCCAAATTTACAAAATACTGGTTGTGTTAACAAAATTACGTCTATAACTACTACGATGGGTATACTCATCAATTCATAGTAAATTGCATATAAATATATCCTGTGCTTTTTGAAGGTACCCAGTTGCATATAAATATATCCAATCGTGCTTTAAGAGGAAAGTTCCTACGAACCGCACAATAGTGGAGTTCCACATATCCAGATGATAAGTATGATATTTGAGATTGTGACGTACTGTGGGGTTAAAAAATTCGGCGGCAGGAACCAAGTCAAATAGTTCTTCAGAACACATTCCGTGATATATACGGTGGAGAACACTCAGCCCCTTACAAATCATAGAGTCCCCAACCATTCAATTGACTCTACGTTGTATGCGATCAAGCGGTTCAAGCTGATACCGAGATGCACCCGCCCAGAAGTAAGAACCATACATTGAGGCCGAACATAGATCCTATACAGAGCCAAACAGAGCCAAACGGTGTCGAAACGCTAAGGCCATACTGAAACGGTCTTCAGTAGGAGGTTTCTCGAAAACTGGTGAAACGACAAATGGTTTTTTTTATGGTTAACGTGCAAGGTTGTCTTTTCTGAGGGTTGAATTGATCCATATTCTTTTACGCCATATATACACATTCCCGAGGGACGCACAATATAAACGGAAGACACAAGTTTATTTCGGCACTGGTCGACGTTTTCCCGAGAAAGACTGCACTGCCGGAGTACACAGCATCTACAGTGCTATCATCTGCATAACAATGTATGTTAGATTTCTCTTATATCTATGTCATTGATATTCCGAACAATACATCGTAGGAGACAGCACGCGGCATATACTCGTAATTGGAGCAGAAACCGTCGACAGCGAGCTTTATGTGCACCAGTGAGATAGCTGGCGATTCACATTCATAAATTGTCGGGAGTTCGTAAGATCGAAGTTTAGCAAGGAGCGCCCCATGCCACATTCGCTCGAAGGTATCCGCTATGTTACTGTGCACTGTCAGACCCTCTTCCTTGATTTCAATAGCCGCATCCCAGCCGTGGGTTAGGTAAAACAGAAGATCATCATTTGAGCGTCCGTAGCGAAAGCTGTGTTGACGGTCATGAATCAATCGGTGATCATCCAGATAAAACAAGAGCTGGTAATTTATTATGATCTTCATAACTTTGGAAAGCAGGGAGGTGATAGCCATTCCTCCTCGCCATTTTGCTGAATCAGATGGATAAGAATGCTCTTCCTCGTGTCTTGGACTACATTGACTAAATAAAAGAGCCGAAATAACCGCGTTAGTACCAGTGTCAGCTCAGGAACACATGATCGGAGCACTTAAGGAGAGATTCCATCTAATCAGTCCGACTTGTGGATGTCCAGGAAGACAGAGTTCGCCTAGCAGGTTTTTTGACTGAATTTAATGTCAGGCCACTGATACCATGGAATGATTGGCGGCAGTGGTCGTCTTTCATCCATAATCGATTTTGAAGCATAGAGAACACTCAATAGATGGGATTTCTCTTACCTGTGCGTAGCGGAGTAAGCGAAGGCTGGCTAAAGTTTCTAAGTGCAAACTTTTAGAAGGCCCAAAATTGACGAGTTTTGGGGTGCTTATAAGCTTCTCGCCGATTTTAGTGATATGTTCGGACCTTTCTATGACAATTTGCCACTTAAAGTAACAAGAGGCTTGGTTGTGCATTCCTTGCCGGATGTGAAGTCAGCAGAAGGTCCGCTAAGGAGGCGTGGTGGTTGTCCTTGTTCAGGATTCGAGTAGGTGACCGATCCGTGTCTGCATTATCACTATGGCACCTATATATTTGGACACAATCTTCCGGGTTCATACGGAGCTAGAAAGTCGACAGTGGGGAAGACGATGGAAACTGCCTGGGTCGCTGTATTTGTAAAGAAGAATCTAACTTCTTCACAAATACAGCGACCCCGGCATGTAGCAAAAATTTATATTTTATATTGTGGCCGAGGTACAATATATAGCTCGGTCGGGTAATCTGGATGTCTGTATGCTATATTTCTGTACATAATCTTATACAGATATAGTTTGTTTGATTAGTTGAACGACATAACGTTAAACTACTGCATTAAGCTACCCAATAACTATGTGTAATGGAATTATTTTTCTATAAAAGGTTTAAAACAAAGCCACTATGCATATGCCTTTAAGGGCAGCCTCAAGTAACCAATGAATGTTTTACAATTTACAAATAAAAACGCATTTTAAAGAGATATCACAGTTTAAAATACCGTTGCGTTGAGCGTAGTAAGGGTCGAGGCGCGTAGCCTGTACCTGTAAAAGGCTGATTAGACGCTCATGATGGCTTGGCAGGCGCTGACAAGCTACGAGCTGATACAACTGTTTCGCTACCATCTAGACGATTCTGAGCGCGTGTAGTTAGTATAGACGAAAATCTTTTTGTCTGAGGTAGTCAAATTATTTATTTTCCATTCAACCGTGGACGGAGTTTAACTCAATATTCCCTCAAATTTATATTATATATTACTAAGTTATTATTACTTCTCAGATTTTCTTAGCAATAAAGCTTACTGTAAATTTAGAAGTCTCGAGGGTTCCGTTGGGATGAAACAAATAAAATAATTGTAATGTCTTATATTTATTTTATATCATTGTGTGGAGCGCATTTCTCTCGCAACGCGCCCCACCGCCGCCACCACCGTGGGAGTCACCATCATCGTTTTGTTTTTGTAAGTATGTATAACTTGCTGGAAATTAAATTGAGTATATTACCTTTATATTATTAATATTCAATAATAACCTGTCGTGGCTCAGGGACATATGTGTTTAACTGTTTTGAAACGTTTAAAAAGATGAACATATTGACCGTTGCATCTCAATACATTTCTGACAATGTTATGTATGTCAAGAAAAATATTAATAAGTTTTCTAAAATCAGTGATGTACATAATATTAATACTAGAAATTGGTTTAAACTTAATGCGCCTGTGACTCGATTGCATCGAATCCGTAATTGTTTTGTCCCAGAAAACTTTTGAGAATTTTCTATTTTATATTTTTAAAAAAATCTGAAAATATGTTAAAGGTTATTACCAAATAACCGATTTTATAAATATAACACGCCTTGGGAATAAAATGTTCGCTCCAGGCTATTTCAAATGTATCATTGACACATAATTATATATGTAAAATTTTGATAAAAAAAAGACATGTCCCGCTGAGTTTTTTTTGCCGGTTCTTCTCAGGTCTGAGACAGTAACTTTAGTGAACTGGTGGTAAATTGACGTTCAAAAAACGAAGCTTGTAACTTCTTATTTTGAATAAAAATATTTGAATTTGAATAAATACTTAATTTTTTTCACTCTAGTAAAAAGGCAAAGCGTGGCGTTGACTTCCGCCACTTAGCACGAAGTACTTCAAATTCGGAACGAAAGTCTTTCAATGGAATTAACATTCCCTCTGTTAACCCTGTCATGTACAGGAAACGCGAAGCAAAAAAGAAAATTGAATTATTTTTTTTTTATATGACGATCGAACTCCCTGTTGCCGTAGATATAGCTAAATATTATCTACTTACCAAAACTAATTTAATGAGGAACACAGCAAAAGTTAAAAAAGATATTGTCATCAAGGCACTCTCCGAGGACGGAAACTCTAGATGTCCACGCGCCTCTCGTACTTGACGTGATCGGTCGGAGTCATTCGGCCAAAGTTTGTCTATATGATCTTCTGTATAGGAAACATACAATTACTTAAAAAGAACCGGTTAAGTTTGAATAGGTCTCACTCACTGAGGGTACTGTTTTCGGATTATAATTATTAGAGTTTTTTATTCGTATTTTAAGTTCTCATTTCGTACCGAATTTCATCACTGTGGTGGCGTTGACTTGATTTTTTCCTATGCTTCAAGGCTTGTTTTGCTTAAGATTTGCAGAAAATCTCGGAATAAATGGACAGGCAGACCATATACCGTTTTTATCTTTTAAGGTATGGAACCCTAATTACTGTATTATATTGTTGCATTTATAAGGTCACGAAAAAATTATAATTACATAGCATTATGCTATAATTTACTCAGGCCATTTAGATTACTCAGGTTCTAGTGAAAACTATTAGGTGTATTAATGTCATTTTCAAAGGGTACGGTTTATTGACGGGTAGGTTTAGGGCTTATTGAGGCTGAGGCTGAGGCTTGTCGTGGCGCAGTGGCACAAGTGTGTGACTGTAAACGATAGGTTGTTGATTCCACCCGAGGAAATAGGATATATTCTATATTTTAAATTTAAATATTTAATGTTTTCGCTCTGATAACAAGGCAAAAAGCGTTGAGTTTTGCCACTCAACATGCAATACAACAAATTCAGCGTGAAATGGGGAACGAAAGTAGAACGTTAGTTAACACTAGGTACCCTAGTTCCCTCTTCCTACCCTACCAAGTGCGAGATACAGCGTGAGCTGAGTGAGTGAGTGAGTGGTACTTTATGAAATAAAACATACATTTTCTTATTTGTACGCTATATTCCCCACATAGCTGGTCGATAAGCATAAGGAACCTGGGAGCCTAGTGTCTAGAGACTATGTTTTTATCAAGACACTTCCGTTCCCCACTTTACGCTGTACCTGAGGCTTTCCTGTTGAGTTATGGAACTCAAAGCCGGTCTTGTCTCGTTAACAGAATGAGAAGATAAAATATTTTTTTTTAGCTTCACGCTGTATCCCGCACGAGGCAAGGTAGGCAGAGGGAACCCGGGAATTTAGTGTTAAGACACTCCGTTCCACTTCCGTTCCACACTTTTCACCGAATTTGAGGCATTGTGTGTTGAGTGGCGGAATTCAACGCCTTGCCTTATTACCAGAGCGAAGAAATGAAACATTAAATATTTAAATTGAAAATATTAAATATTTCATTTCCTCGAGTGGGGATCGAACCCAGAACCTGTCGGTTACAGTCACACGCTTGAGCCGCTGCGCCACGATAGGCCTCGATGAAAATTATATTCTATTTCCTCGTGTAAGTAAATGTGTCCCTGTGTAACAACAAAAAAGGTAGATATAGAGAAATAAAACATTAAATTACCAATCGTTGTCAGTAGAGTTGACTTCAACCCCTCCAAATATACCACCTTACCCTTAAAACTTCTGTGTGTGTTTTTGTAAATTATGTCCGAAACTACCTTCATTAGTTTCAACATGCCATCCATTTTCTTTTCGTTTTTATCGTTTGTTGCGTTTTCTGTAGGTCTAGATTGTTCCTCAGTTGGTAGTTCGTCGTCTTCATTCTTTTCCAAAGGTAAGATTTTAGTTTCGAGTGTTTTTGGTCGATTTGTATTTAATATTTTGAAATTTGTAGTTTTTTCAGTTGTTATACTAATTTTCATTCTACTGTGTGTACTTGGTTTAGTTATAGTAAAATTCGTATACTTGATATCGTCGTGGTCCTGCGTTATAGGTTCTTCAGTGGTTTTTTTTCTATGAAATATTTTAATTTTCTTTGTTGTAGGTGCGCTTGTATAAAAAACATTGGGCCTAGGTGACGTCCTTGTGTGACCAAATTTAATTATTTGAAAATTATCATCGAAGTCATTTTTGATTGATTCCTTTTGTACAAAGACTTTTCTATCTTCATTCTTTAAAGGTTGTTTATGAAATCTTTGCATCTGATAGATATTGTTTTTATTCAATTTATTGACAGAAGTTTTCTGTTCTTCATGCTTGTCAAAATCACTCTTAAGACGATCTAGACTCTCTTCTATAGATTTAATGCCTGTACTATCCTGATTAGGTCTGAGACTTACAACATTTGATCTTTCAGTAAAGAAGTGGCGATTTGCAGTGTTTGCATTTGTATTATCACGAAATTTTAATCGATCCGCTTCGCCCATATATGATACATTCTTTCTGAATAATGTCCCAGCATGGTCAAGTTTTATTCCCGTTGTTTTGACACTTGGAGTTTGCACGCGTCTGATGTTCCCAGCGTTGGTCACACGATCTACAACACCTTTAATCCATTTCTTATCTTCATTACGCTTAATATTAGCGGCACCATAATTGAGAGTTTCTTCAAACTCAAGAGATTCTTTATTAGATTCCCTCAAATTGCTGCTAACCATTGGCTTTCTCTCTGGCTTGTAGTGATTTTGTTCTATTTCCACCCAGTCGCATGCTACTTGTGCTAGAAGTAGCAACATGCAAGCAATACGTAACGCGCGTGTCGTTGACATCATTCATCTGGCTGTGAACTGTCGTGTGACGGAGTTCAAGTGTGAGGCTCTACAAACAGGGCTGCTAAAGAAGCTTAAAAAATGTGTAACATAAATTAAATATTTAAATTCACCTATGAATTCACGCAAGTGGTATATGGCACATAGTCTTTCTTAATAAAAAGATTATAGAACACGGTTTTTTTCAGTTCAACCAAACAATTTTTACAATCCAATAATATTTATATAGAAATGTAGGTATACTGTGTCATTGTTAGGTATACTTAAGAACCGTTGATGATATTCATTCGTAACTACGTGTAACTTGCTTAAGTGATATCTTGGAAATGGTATCTATGTGGATATCTTGGAAATGGCAAGTCCGAACTAGAACCAACTAATAGAATGTGTTCTACGGTAACAATATTTGAAACAAAATAGAATAATAATAAAATTATTATATAAAATATGAAACCGAAAATGGAGATGTATTATAACTTTAACCTGTCTATCTGTCTCACCTATGACCGTAGCTCATGAATAACTGAACCGATTTGAGAATGGTATTTTATGATTTAAATACAGTTTAAGAGCTGCAAACATTTTACCAAGACGAAAACGTGATTTGTTCGGTCGAGGATTTTTTAAAATTTCTATGAATTTAAAGAAAAGACAACCCTAGTCACACTTGCACCAAGTAACTCACCAGAAGCACTCGATGCGTGAAATCGGTCTCGATGAAAATACGCGTTAAGGTTATAAAGGTAACGGTCGCTAAATGTGCAAACGAGCTGTTACGTATCGCTATCCAGTTTCGCGTAGAATCCTTCTCCTTTCTGTTCGTTTTTTGTGTGTGCGAATTGAATGAAGCTAGTTGTGGAAATATTTAATATTTTAATTTCCTAATCTGGTAACGAGGCAAAGTGTAGCGTTGAATTCCGCCTCTTAACACGCCATGCCTTAAATTGGGCTAAAAAGTGGGAAGTATCTTAATGGAGACGGAGTGTATTAACACTAGGTTCCCACGTTCCCTATTCTTAGAGTAAGCATAGGGAACTTGGGAACCTAGTGTTATCATGTGTTAGATATAGCGTAAAGCTGATTGCTTGTACGATATACCCGTTTATTGTACCCACGTACATTGTACCCACGTACAGATTGTAATATTAGTGATAAAGCTATTTCATGAAGTATAACCATTTAAGTAAAGTATTTAAAAAAAGTAACACAAATAAAAATTTTACTTTTAGTAGTGGCTCAACTTGAGTTAGACTCCGAATTATAAACTTATGTTGGAAGTTCAATACACATTTTGCCACCAAGCCACGTCGAAATTCTTATACGCTTGTTACAACTTTGTCTATTTATGTTGTTAGCATCTCTGTAGAGATTTTTTACAAATTTTCGCTATCCAAAGACAATTAGTTTTAATTGTCGTTTAGCAAGAGGGAATGCTATTTGGATTTTTAACCGTTCATTCTATTAACAAGCAAAATGCGGCTTCGAGTTTCGCCTCTCAAAGCGCAATGCCCCAAATTCAACGGAAAGGGGGTAACAGAACGGAGTTGCTTAGTACTAGAATGAATCCATAAGTCTCAAGAATTACTGCTTTCCGCATTCAATTCTTGACCTCTTGTAAGTAATGGACTTGTTTCTAGGACCAATAAAAAGAAATATTAAATGTCTGGTAAAAGAAAACACAAAACCTAGAATTAAAATTGCATTTATTATGAAATCATTTATGTTCAATTACAACAGTATCGTATATTATTAGAGCCTTTAATAATTGAAGAGGCCAACATATGTGTGTAATAGTTATGGTTTATGGCTATATATGTATACTTTAGGCCTTATATATATCTTGGTTAGTTTAATATAAAAATGTTAATAAATTTAGGATTTATGATTCATCCATGTGTAAGTACTTATATGAAAATTAATATGGGAAGACTTTTGTTTTTACTTGTTTTGGCCATCGCTTGATTCTACGATTAAAATGTACTAATATACTTTGATAAATAACATTTGAGACACATAGAGAGAGGTGATTTTTTTAAATATTATAGCCTAATATTAATTTATTAGTATTTTTACTATCTACATGTATAAGAACTTACAAAAAGAAATCAATATAAAAAATTAAATAAAATTACTATATGTTTTAAATTTATAAAAAAGCGTCAATCATTTTTAATCTGTAACTTAATAAAAATAACATGACTGTTTTTTCTATGTAATAAAATAGTATCTGCATAAAAAATATAGTACATAATCATTACATTTTTTTAACATTTTACAAAAACTATTCTAAAATCTAGCCACTGACAATTGCAACTGTTCTCTTTACTATAATAAAAAAATATGTTGGTCCAAAATATTGTACTTATAATTATTGGGCAAATATATAAAAGAAGGTTATTTGCAAAGAAAGTAATTATCTAAAAGATACTACATTCTGACCCAAAGACGTCGATTTAAATATCATTCTTTTTATTTTTTATTTTGTCACTTTATTCTCACTTCTGTCGCATTCTGGAGTGACGAAAAATAGATTTAAAAAAGCATTAAATTGTTACAAGGGCAAGTTTTATACTGATGTTTAATGATTGTTAAATATTAATTGATGTCTTTGAGCCATGGTTGGAGAGTAAGCTGTGATGTATAATAAATACTATAGTAGGAATAAATTAAAGCTAAAAGTTGTGTTGCAATCTAAATAATATAAAAAATATATTATCAACAAAGCCACACAATGATAATATACAAAGTTTCAGAAAAATATTTTGTCCCGTTCTTCACAGCCTTTGTTAGTTTGCTGGAAAAAAAATGCTAAAAAACCTATTTATTCATAAAAAAACAAAACTTGTATAAAATTGAAACATTTACGTAAATTATAATAAACATTATAAAAAAAGGTAAAAGATTATTTTAACACTTAAAAAAAATATAAATAAAAAAATAGAGATCACAGAAAAGAAAAGATGCATTAGTAATTATTTAAAAAAAAAAATACATATGAGTTTGCGCTTATCAATATGTTAATTAATTGTAACATTTATTGGCTTAACATAAAAAAGTACATTTTACAAAAAAAAAAAAAAGTATATTCTTACATCTAAGTTTAGAATTAGGCTGAATGCATTTGAGTCTTTGACACTTCTTTAAATAAGTAGTAAAGTATATGACATTAATAAAACAACATTGACACAGATTATATTTCTTATTTTTTTTTCCATTCTTAAACATAGCACTGACATAATACTTACTTAAAAATGTAATTTATTTTTAAGTAACGTCCTACCAATTGTAAGTTGATTTCATTCCATTAATTATATACATTAAACATTGATTACATTAATTAACAGTTTACATTATGATAATTTATCAATGTTTACACAATATGTATATTGTAAAAAGTCTATATATAAAAAAATAACAACCATTGGCACAAACTGAAATTAATGGAAGATTTTTTCAACTGTCCAACACACTGGTTACTGTCATTGAATGTGTAATGTCTCATAGAGCTGGAAAATAAAAAAAAAAATGTTCTTTTGTGGAAAATTCTATGATCATTTATAATAATCTGTTATTATTGTATTAGTTAACACTTATTTAGTATTATAATTATGTCTACTTAGGCCGTTTCATGGGAAACATATCCCATTATAAAATTTAACCTTTAATTTTATGTATCTATAGCATGTTGCATGTATGTACAATAATAACAACAAAAATATTTTTAAACACTCGAACATTTTTCAAAGGTAACTGTCCGATTTATTTATATATACAAATCAGCTTTAAGTTCCGCTAGCCATCGAAATATCTGTTATATATAAGTTGAAAACAACATGTTATATCATATACTACATATTTAAAAATAAATATCAAATTTTCTGTAAAGAAAATTAGCTAGTCGTTGAAATTATGGCCATTGTAACGTATAACTTTTATATTGATATATGTATTTATATTAGACAGTTATAGAATATAAGAGATAATGTTATAAGATTTAGACCCCATATAAATATATATATATATATATATATATATATATATATATATATATATATATATATATATATATATATATATATATATCCAATTAAAACAAACACTGTTTAAAAATACTATAGAATTTAATCTTTATCTAATTTTTTTGTAAATTATTCCTTCCTTCATATTTTTTTCAGTAAGTTTAAAGTTGTCAGAATTAAAAAAATACAGCGTCTATGGTTAATCATAATTAATTACTACTTTATTTGTGGTTCACACACAGCACTATTTACGTAAGTAAAGCAACAGCATTCAGAGAAAAAACTTGGAAATAACATTATCAGTCATACAAAGGTACTTCAACAAGAATTTAACTGATATTAAATCACATCTGTACACATTGTCATTCATAATTTTTAACATCAGTTAAATACTAATCAACGTCTCTAAGAGCAACCGTGAACCAATACCACTAAGCTGTAGGAATGTTTCTTGAATGTATATATCTGCAAAAAGGGTATTTACACATTCATTTACAATAAATCGTGTAAAATACCTATAAAACATTTAAATAGGCCATTGTGTAACAGAACTGCGTAGAAATGTGGCAAGACCCTAATATATATGAGTTACTTTCAATATATCATTTGTAAATGCATTTATATATTACATAAATTATATAAAGTTTCTAAGCTATAGCTGCGTCATACACACACACACACACACACAGACACGTATACCGTTACTATAACAATCACTGGTCAAGTTCACGTCATGATCGTTCAAGTATCACTCAATTTAGTGTCTATTTCATCGGACTTTAATGAGGAGCTTCCGCCAGCGCGTGCGCACGCCGCTCAGCCTCTTGTCCTTTTTGCTAAAAAAAAATATAGAATTTTAGCAAATATATATACAAAGGCCTGTCGTGGCGCAGCGGCACAAGAGTGTGACTGTAACCGACAGGTTCTGGGTTCGATCCCCAGTCGAGGAAATGAAATATTTAATATTTTCAATTTAAATATATAATGTTTCATTTCTTCGCTCTTGTAATAAGGCAAAGCGCGGCGTTGAGTTCCGCCATTCAACACGCAATGCCTCAAATTCGGCGGAAAGTGTGGAACGGAAGTGGAACGGAGTGTCATAACACTAGGTTTCACTTTCGTTCCCTCTGCCTACCCTGCCTAGTGCGGGATATAGCGTGAGAAAATATATATATAAAAAAATTTGGATAAATATCTTATGTATTACTGGAAGAGAAAAAAAAATATTTAAAATTTATTTAATATATTCACATGTTCGCTCTGACGACGAGACAACGTACGTACGTCGTTGAGTTCTATCACTCTTCAGAATACGACTTCAAGTGGGGACTTCAAGTCACATGCACATGTGACTTTTTCTTGAGATACCAGGCTCGCATACATGACAAGAAGGTATCTGATGGTCTTAGGGTTGGTCTTGGTAGTTTATGGTATTCAAGTGAGCGGAGGTACGAGGCGAGCATAGGGCGCGAGGAGGTACTCACGGTCAGCGCGGCTCGGCGGCGGGGGCGGTGGGGGCGGCGGGGGCGGGCGGGGAGGCGTGGCGCGCGTCGTCGCTGGGGTGCGTGAGGTAGCGCGCGCCCACGCGGCGCTCGAGCGCGCGCAGGTCGCGGAGGTACGAGGCGAGCATAGGGCGCGAGGAGGTACTCACGGTCAGCGCGGCTCGGCGGCGGGGGCGGCGGGGGCGGCGGGGGCGGGCGGGGAGGCGTGGCGCGCGTCGTCGCTGGGGTGCGTGAGGTAGCGCGCGCCCACGCGGCGCTCGAGCGCGCGCAGGTCGCGGAGGTACGAGGCGAGCATAGGGCGCGAGGAGGTACTCACGGTCAGCGCGGCTCGGCGGCGGGGGCGGCGGGGGCGGCGGGGGCGGGCGGGGAGGCGTGGCGCGCGTCGTCGCTGGGGTGCGTGAGGTAGCGCGCGCCCACGCGGCGCTCGAGCGCGCGCAGGTCGCGGAGGTACGAGGCGAGCATAGGGCGCGAGGAGGTACTCACGGTCAGCGCGGCTCGGCGGCGGGGGGCGGCGGGGGCGGCGGGGGCGGGCGGGGAGGCGTGGCGCGCGTCGTCGCTGGGGTGCGTGAGGTAGCGCGCGCCCACGCGGCGCTCGAGCGCGCGCAGGTCGCGGAGGTACGAGGCGAGCATAGGGCGCGAGGAGGTACTCACGGTCAGCGCGGCTCGGCGGCGGGGGCGGCGGGGGCGGCGGGGGCGGGCGGGGAGGCGTGGCGCGCGTCGTCGCTGGGGTGCGTGAGGTAGCGCGCGCCCACGCGGCGCTCGAGCGCGCGCAGGTCGCGGAAGGCGTCGCGCGTCTGCAGCCAGGCGTGCGCCGCGCACTTGTCCACGGACAGCCGCTTGCGCTGCTTCACTTGCAGCAGGTTGTTGATCAGGTCGATGGCTGCAACCAGCGGGAACACGACTCATTACACAGATATACTTTTCATTTTGTACCTAAACTTATATATATTTAAGAAAGTTTCGTTAAAACTAATCAACTTATTTGAATAATATATTTAAACGTAAAGCTAGCAGAAAAATATTTAGCACACGCTTCTTAACACTCAGTATTAACAAAAACCAAATTACACTGAGATATACAAAATAAATGAACACGCAGACCCACCCTCAGCCGATATCTCCCTCCAGGGCGCTGGTGGGTACATGAAGGCCGCGTTTTGTATCTGCTCGTTGATGTCCTCGTCCTCGTTGAAGGGGAACGTCCCGGAGAGAGACACGTACACTATGACGCCCACCGACCACATGTCCAGGGAACGATTGTAGCCTTTGTTGCGGAGGACTTCTGGCGCTAACGATATATAACAGAAACATTCATTAAAAAGTCCACAAACATTTTTATGCTTGTGGAAAATATTTACAAGTATATTTCCAGCTAAGGAGATGAAAAGTGGAAAAAAGGAATGAAAGTTTTATTAGACTAAGTAAAAAAAATAATTCAGGTCCACATTATATCAATTTTATGTTAATGTTGGCTAGTCTTGGATTTCAGTTTTTATTGACAGACTTTAATTTTTTTTAAAGTAATTAAATACTAAGTATAATATAATATAATATAGATTTTTTAAATGAACAAGTAATTCTTCCCTTCATATTTTTTTCTATTAAAGTTAAAGATAAATATATATGTTTTTAATTGTACATAAAAACTTAGAAAAAAGTAAACCAAATTTAAATAAGCGGCGTTGAGTTCCACCACTCGACACACAATGCTTTAAATTTGGCGGAAAGTAGGGAACGGAAGTGGAACAGAGTGTCTTAACACTAGGTTCCCGGGTTCCTTCTTCCTATCCTGCCATGAGCGGGATACAGCGTGAAGCTGAGTACATTTAAATAAGAAAAATAATAAAGAAATCATTTAACTTATAAAATTATCACTACTTAGTGATTGTACACATAAAATATCACAAGCATAGCACAGTACCGAGGTAAGCGGGGGTTCCCACGACGGAGCGCCGGAAGGACTTCTCCCCAATGATCCTCGCAAAGCCGAAGTCGCAGAGCTTCACTTGCGGGAACTCCTCGTCGGAGGACAGTAATACGTTCTCTGGTTTGAGATCGCAGTGCACTATGTTTTTTTCGTGGAGATGTTTGAGTGCCACTAAGATCTGTAACATTTTTATTTATTCATGGTTTTTGTGTTAATATAGAAGTTTGTTGGTAAATCCACAGGAGTATAAGTTTCTTTGGCTCAACAGGCTCACCTCAAAAATGTTAGAGAATGTTTATGGCAATATATAATCATTCATGACATTGTACTAACTTCATCTAAATAATATTTTTATTTATTTTCAGCATATTTAGCAATATACGTATTTTATACCAGTTAATGTTTCTATTCAGAAGAATTTTATCAAATTCAAATAATAATCAAAAAAAAAAAATAAATAAACAAACCTGCGCAACCAAAAATTTAGTGATCCTCTCACTCAGCCGTCCCTTCTCATGAGACAGTATCATCTCCAGCATGTCCCCTTTCAACTTCTCCATCACCACGAATATCCTCTCGGGCGTCTCGAACATCCTCTCCAGGTTCACGACGCCGGGGTGCGAGAGGTTCTGGAGGATGGCGACCTCGTTCTTGAGCTGGGCTTCTTGTTTTGTTGGAAAACGGAGTTTGTCAATCACCTGCGATATAGTTGTATTTTCTGTTAGTGCTTATTTTTTTGGTAGATGTGGACATTTTTAAAACTTTTATATATCATAAAAAAGTTAAAAACGGAGCGTCATTATGCTTCCAGGTGTGTGTGTGTGTGTGCACCTTGATGGCGACGGGGCGGTCGCTGGCGCGGTGCAGGCCGCCGTACACGATGCCGAACTGGCCGGAGCCGAGCACCTCGTCGGGGTGGATGCGGTACAGCTGCGCCATCTGCGCCGCGCGCTCGCCCGCGCCCTCCTCCGCCGCGCCGCCGCCTGCCGACAGATACATCATTGTCATTATATTTAAACGGTAACAACTGAGTTACCTAGGCCCAAAAAAAAGAAACTAGTCAAACGCATTTTGGATATCTCAAAGACCGCGACACTATTTTTGGTCCTAAGTGTGGCTTTACAAATATTAAAAAGAGTTTGACTTTATTTAACCAATCCTCACCTGAGTGCGTGTGTGGCATTAAAGCATGTCTCAGCGTCGTCTCCCACGAGCGCGCCAGGTACGCGCCGACCCCCGAGTCAGGAGGGGGCAGAGGGCTGGCGGTGGACGGACCCCCGTTACCCCCTGAGCCCCCTGAACCCCCGGCACCCCACGAGGGGTCCACCCCCACTAGGTAGTCTACGTTGGCAGTGCGAAGTTCGAAACAATGCATTACATCTGTAAGTTTCAAATATTGGTTCGTTACTTTTTTAGAAAATTTCTGACATCCAGCTTCGGGGGAGCTGTGAAAAGGCTTCGGGAGAGTAAACTCCACTGCCCTGGTATCTAGCGGCACCCATTACAGTGGGTTTATGGCCCTTGGAAAATTTAAATTCGCCACATGGGTGAAGATTATGATAGGGAAGCAAAGAGGATTGAGCTTACTGCAACCTGGGCGGTCAGCTCAGCTAGGTGAGACCGTCGGTAGCCCGAGGGAAGCCCAGCTTAAGCGACCAGCAACCAAAGTAGACAGTTGCTCAGGACTCTGGTTGGGGGATGGGAAGAAGGTCCCTCGGAAGACGCCTAGCGTCAGGCGGCTGGATATGCCAAGGAGCGATGCTGATTAGGTGTGGGTGGCCCGATGCATCGGCGCGGCTGAACGCGTTGGACGCGAGCCGGAAAATGTGTTTCTCCAGGGTTTCCGTTTTGAGGTCTCTGTGGATCGTAGAATTTCTGACGTAATAGGGTGCCTGGGTAACGCGCCGGGGGGCGACGTTTTGGACCACCTGCAGGACCTCACATTGGCGAGAACTCGCCAAGGCATACTAGGCGGTGCCGCGTAGGTTAGATGCGGCCTGAAGTAGGTCTTGTAGAGGGACAGCTTCGTTCTGAGAGGGAGGCGAGTTACTTTTTTCATGTTTAATTATTACTTAAATATAAAAAATGCGGCCACGGGAAGACGATATTATTCGCCGTAGGAGTTACCGTTTTTTCTTACACTCTCCCTACACGTGTCCCTTGGTTGGTGCGAAACGACTAACAACGCCGAGTATCCTACGGCGGTAATTAACCTGGTAAATAAATCTAAACAGTCTACACAGGTTTATGTCTACCACCGTTAAATCTCCGTCCAGTCCATAAAAGTGTTGTCCCTCCCTTCTAATTATCCTTCACCCCATTTCTACCAATCCTATCCCTCTTTCCCCGGTTTCTCTCTGTAAAAGGGTTTTGGAGGTCATATCGTAGTCGCTCCATTTAAAAACCGCCAGCCGCCACTTTAATTCGGAAAAGTTCAGGTACCTCAGATCCGTTATGCACGAGCCTGGGGGCATCGATCACGATGTTTATAGACGGACAAGCGCTGCTCGGGTCAAATGGCGGGAGGTCACTGGTATGGTCTGCGATCGCAGAATATTGACCAAATTCAAAGGGCTGATGCCCCTTGAGTTTGGTGACCCCGTGACACGAAGCCCGTGAGTGAGCCAAAATAGTACTGGCCAGCATTCGCTCCCGCATAAGAGGTCGGTCGGACGATGCTCTTGTATATCAATACAAGAGCATCATCGAAGCAGCTTCGTGTCACGGAAATGTAGATATTGAGGAGGATGTACGGCGTAACGTGCTCTGGCCGCATACGTAACACATCCATTCGATGTAGTCTTGGTGTCGGATAGCTGATCTTACACATTTCAGTTGGCTTCTGACCACTCACTCTTCTTCTTTTGTAGTGTAACTACATGGTGTTGTAAAAAAACGTGCTGCATAACAAAAAGACGAACTAACCACTATTTAGAGAGATTACTGATGATTATTTTCGAGAGACCTGATCAAAAGTTATATTATTCTTTAACCATATTGCACAAGAATCAGCAGACTGATCTTCAACATCAGTACAAACACATCCGGCAAAGACTAGTAAGGCAATGAAACGAACGAGATGTACAATTAAAAAAACGGGTCAATCACAAATTCAGACAGCTTAAGCACTCATTAAAGCAAGATTGCAATGAAGGATTTTAATACTACCTCTCACGCCTCGTCACTACAGCTTTCTTAATTTATTCATTGTGGAAAGGTAATAAAATACTTAGACAGTTTAAAAGTGGTTCTTCTCCACTAAGAAAACAGGACGGTACTTGCGCTCGGACAGCTTAAAAAGCTAGAGCATTCTCTGAAATTCTCTTCTTCTGTGTGGAACATAGTGCAAATAATATATCCTGAGAAAACAATGATTTTGTTACTTTGTCTACTGTCAATCTCATCAAAATTATACTCACTTTAATCACGTATGTATATAATTACTACTTCTACTGCTCCATTATTACTAATGTAAATAAACATACCAGTATCGGCCAAGTGCGTTGAAAAACCTACTGCACTAACGTTTTCTGGAATATGTCGCAAGATTTTGAACGTTTGTGTCATGAGGATCTACTGTTTAAAATCAAACGCTCTACCTGATTACTTGGCTACGTTCCACTAGGCGTCCAAAATGATCAAAACGCTCCTTTAGCCGTTCCACATGCCGTCCGCGGTCGTCGCGGTCGCGGCGAAAACGTCATCCATGACGTCATGACTAACGCTCACGCGACGCCCACGGCGACCCATGTCGCAAGGTGGGTCGTTGTTAGCGTTGGAAAAATTTGCGGCACTTTCAAAACGAAACGCATCAAAATGCCTTCAGAGATAAATATAATTATATGAAACAAGCTTAAAATATAATTACACCTTATAATCAGTACAATGATATACATTTTTCCTAGATTGTCGATAACTTTTATTTAATGCGGAGAGACATATTTTAGTAGATGTCAATTTTAATAATATTTTGACGTAGGATAATTAAATACACCACTAATTATCATTTTTTATTCAATATAAATCAGTGTAATCAAATTCAAGAATTAATAAATAACTCTTTAAATTTATTTTTAAGGCTTACAGATTATATATATATGTGTCTATTGCCTCTACGCTCAAAACACACCAAAGCCCGTTCCACTTGAATTTATGACAGTAAAGCTCGCAGGTAAGTGGAACGGGAAGAAACTATGATCGTGAACGTGATCATTTTGAAAGCTAGTGGAACGCACCACTTGTACGGAATTCTCAAATCCTTACTAGACCAACGTCACTTTATGTGACGCGATGTCTGATTTGTCACATATAAAGGCTGGAGTCCCTCAGGGCAGCTTACTGGGACATATTCTGTATTTAATATTCACTGTAGATGTACATGCATTCCGTTTTGTAACCACTAGTAACTTTTTTCTTTAAATATTTACCCTGTTGGGCAACAGAAATATTGTAAAGAGGGTTTAATGATGTAACTTTTTTTCGTCCTGATGTTGATTCCACATATAGCAGGGTATGCAGAAGGAACTTGGGAACCCAGTGTCAGAACACTCCGTTGCCCCACTTTCCATTGAATTAGAAGCATTATGTTTGAAGTGTCGGACGACATTGCCGCTTTTTGTCTTGATACCAGAGCAAAAAAGAATAAAAAACATTAAATATAATATTTTCTCGAGTGGGCATCGAATCCACAACCTGTCACGTTTATAATTCCACGCATGTGCGCCTGCATGTGCATCGGGACAGGCTTTATGATGTATTCCTTTGGATTAAAAGGCGAATAAAAGTAAAGTCAAGTCAGTAAACGTAACATTTACATTAAGGACAATTTTTTTACTGTGGACATGTTATTTGTCCACACGTGTCGTGACGATTCAAAAGTGCTCGCTAAAGCCTATTTGAATAAAGAATATTTTGAATTTGAATTTGAATTTATGTATATTTATAACGAAAGTTTCCTTTTTATAATTATAATTACACAAGAATTGTATGAAATGTTGAATTACTTAAAGGCACTCACTCACCAGACTGCGGCGTCCGAGCCGTGTCGACCGCGAGTATTTCGTTCAGGGGTATTTCCTTATAGTACTTGGTTCCGTGTTCCGATGTGAACAATGTCACTGATTTACTGTCGAGCCGCCAGTAGTGGCGTTTAATCTGTGGAAGAGCAAGATCAACTCTTTTTATTAAGGTCCTTGGTAAGACAGTGTTTAGTGACGTAACTCAACGCCACACTCTGTCTTATTGCCCGAGTGGGGAATTAAAAAAAACATTCTATTAAATTTTTCACTATATTGAAAACCAGTTTATTTTTAATAAGTTCATTTGTACTGGAATATTACCCTTTTTGTGCACCCTTTAGCGGCCGTCCATTCCACGCACATTAATCACGTGATGTTTTTGCAGCATTTTTTAACTCCTCCCACTCCTCCCCCTTGATGATACGTGGTGAGGTTTAAACTTATTAATTACTTCTTATAGTATTATGTATTATACTCACGTGATAAGATTAATGGACGGCCTCATATTAACCAATACAACATGTGCAGTGTATCTTCAATGATGTAAAGATAGATACATACATATGTAGTACATAAAGCAATAATACATTTATAGTAACTGTGACATCGTAAACTCACAGTTTTATCTTTGTTGGTGAAGTGCACCAGCCACCCCTCCTTCAGCCATTGCCCGTCTTTCTTCTTGGTGTGCTTCACGGACTGCACTATCCTCATCAGCGGGATGTTCGCGCTTGGGGATGACGATGAACTGTCAAAATGTTAGAAAGAATTTAAAGTAAATAAGGTAGAAGGGTTCGTTCGGTAGAACGCGGTAATATCGGCAACTACTTATTAAGTTCCAATGCCAATTAAAAATTCTTGAACTACAGTATACTTTAGATTATTTTCAAGTTTGACTGTAAACACGACAGGTTGAGGGTTCCACCTCCACTCAGCAATATGAAATATATAATATTTTCACTTCTTCATTCTGGCAACAAGGCAAAGTGCGAGGTAGTAGAGTCCCGCCAATGCCTCAAAATCGACTGATTAGATTCGACAAGAACCAAAATCAGAGTGTTTTAACACTAGGCTTTTAAGTTCCAAGTGCGGGATACAGCGTGAAGCTAACAATAAATAGTTGTGATAGTCACCTGCTGGGTCTGCTGGCCGCGTGCTCCGAGCTCACGTCCCGCTGCGGCTCCTCGTCCTCCTCGTGCTTGAGGCTCGGCGTCTGGGGACATCACCATCAAGTATTGTATTGCTTTATTTTTTACCAATAATAAATATGATGTATACTTTAATTTACTTTCTAAAGCAAATTATTAATTGCTTCAAAACGAAAACAATAAAATGGTGGTCACCTCGTGGTCGTGGTCGTCGTCGGAGTCGTCGTCGTGTTGCGCGCGCGGCTCCGACACCTCGCTGCTCGTGCTGCAGCTGTCGTGGTTCTCACCTAACATATTATACGTATATATGTAGTACATTTATTTGTAAAGTCGAGCTATTATTCAAATGTGGCCCTTTAATTAAGTCTGTGGTGGTCCAGCGGCATAAGCGTGTGACTGTTATTGACAGGTTGTGGGTTCGATCCCAACTCGAGGAAATGAAATATTTAATATTTTCAATTTAAATATTTAATGTTTTCATTTCTTTGCTCTGGTACAAGTCAAAACGCGGCGTTGAGTTCGGCAGAAAGTGGGGAACGGAGTGTCGTAATACTGAATTCCCAAGTTCCCTCTGCCTACCCTCCCATGTGCGGGATACAGTGAGAAGCTGAATGAGTGCCTTTTAATTAGCTTTTATTGCAAAAACTATGTAAGTCCCATGAGTAATAATGAAGTGACTGAAGTCCATATGTCTCATTTCCGATTAAGGCGTACCGTGGTGGTCGCGCAGCTCGGCGCCGCAGTCGCGCGGCACGGCGGGCAGGCACTTGCGGTGCGCGTTGTAGTGGCAGTCGCCGCACTGCAGGCCCTGCTTGAACAGCCCGCGCAGCAGCCTCTTGCAGAGGCGGCACACCGTCGGCCGCGTGTACGTGTGCACTTGGAACGTGTGCGGGATCCCCGCGCCGCCCCGCGAGCTCGTCGCCCCTATGGCGCTCGCCTACAGTTTTTGAACGTTAAACGTCTTTACTTATAACAATGTTGAAAAAATCTAGTCACATATTCCGATGCCATATTGAAACATATTTATGACGTCTTATTTTCTGTCACTTTAGAACGTTAGAACGCCATACGCTTTTACTTAAATTGAAGAGTGAGACTCAAAAATATTTTAACAATAAAAAATAATATTATACATTGATTAATTAAAGTATATCGATATAAATAATAAAAAATAAAAAATTATTTTTTATTCTTTTGAAAAATCATTTCTGATTGTATTTTTTAGTTTTATGTTTACCTTACTTTTAATAAACGTTTGTTTATACGTAAATTGAATATATTAAATTTTTGTAACGAACGTTTTCTGGGATCCTATTGTAAAAGCGTACACCCTGACCCATAAAAGAATTACGGACTCGATGCAATCGAGTTACAGGCGCACTAAGTTTAAGTCTATTTCTAGTATTCATATTATGTACTTCACCGATTTTAGAAAACTTATTTATATTTTTCTTAGAATACAAAATAACGTATTGCGATGCAACGGTGAATATATTCATTTATAAAAATCGGATCAAAAGTTTAAATGCTAAGAATATTTTCTGATATTTTAGGACTAAGATTTTTTTGATTTAAAATTTTGTTTGCTTGTTATACAACCTGTGCGTGGAGTTCTGAAGTGACAGTTCACTTAGTTGAGGACGTTTTAGAGTATTTATTTATTTTGTAAAATTGTTTTTTCGCTTAGAAGTTTTATTTGGTAATTTACCAAATTAAGACTTTATTGAGATTTTAGATATATTTAGATTTTTTTTAGCTTCAAGCTGTATCCTGCACATGGCAGGGTACATTGCCTATTTTCTCTCGAATTTTCTCGAAGTTACATTTGTTTAAATATTAAAAAAATATATTACAGATATAAAAAAGGCATTTTCACTTCATGAATTAATGTCTTTATATTAAGTAATTAGCACTGGATGATGGGTACCAAGGATTTTGAAATAAAAGTACAAAAGTTACTATTAAAAAATTTATTAACAAAATATATTGAAGCGTTACAGAACTCCTGCTACCCACCACCCTTGTGCATTATTAATAATTAAAAAGAAAACTCTAATGTATATTAAAAAAACTTATATAATATATATATTTTTATCTTAAAACTGCTTTTAACAAATTTAAACATATTTTGTGTAAAACGTCAAAATATAGAATACATTTATTATCTGTTGAAAACAGTTTACTAAAACTTTTATTTTTAAAATAAAAGTTGCATAATACTTGTCTTTTAAAATATTGTTCACAAATTTAGAGTCAATAAAACTCATAAAATAATATAAAACATGGAATGTCTAAAATATAATTTTTATAATCAATAAAATCATTTTAAATGACAAAATAAATATATAATTTATTGATAATTATATTTTTATGACTACAGATTAAAAATGATTCCTAGTTAAGTGTTTATTTGCAGTAACAACTGTTCAGTTTGCATATTTAAACATTTCTATGACACTTATTGTGTATATAATCTAGATACTTTTAAACATAATAATAATTTTAATAATTTTCCGTTAAATTTATTATATCATATTTTAATATTTATTTCTAATAACTGTGTTTTAACCACCGACGTAAAAAGGGAGATGTTATAAACTTGACCTATCACACACAGACACGCACTCCTGTGTCAGTGGGCGTGTCTATGGCACCGGAGTGAGGCCGCACTTGGGGCCGTCCATTAATCATGTGAGGTTTGAAAAGAAGAGGGAAATCTGCGTTCGACGAAAGTCACGAAATATCACAAGAGAGTAGGAAGGGGTACCGTAAGATATCTCATGTACTTAATTTTTCGTCAAACGCGTAGTGCATGAGAAAAAATTGATTATAAATATATGTAAATTGAAGCTCATTTTATCAGCTTTAAGGTGCATTATAGAGAAATCAATTATCTCTTGATAATACGGTAAAGAACAAACACTTTGTCAAGATAAGGCAGTTATTTTTTGGGTCGGGGGTATTTTTTAATGTCAACATTATTTTTAAAGTCTTATATTATTGTCTTTATTTCATAAAAAACTCAGTGTGCGCGTATTTCTTATAAATATTCTATTATATCATTATTATTAAACTTTATGTAACAATAGGAAAAACAACAATAGATTAATAATGGATAAATAATAAAGTTTGGACGGATTCTTGTCATGGTTAATTCATTTATTTCTAATGATTTTATCATTGATTTATTATTTAAAATTAATATATCAGATCTTTATCAAACGTATGTCATAATAGGATAAATATAACCTAGCCACTAACAATAGTATTGGAAAACGATCATAAGAATTGGACCATAAAGGTCCTAATTTTTTAAAATACTTTACAAATATACTTAAATTTATTGTTTATTTCATAGTTTTCTTTAAGCTAATATTCAATATAATAATTGTGACGTTAAGTAATCATATAACTGATATATATATTTTTATGTTACATAAATATTTGTTTACGTGTTTTATAAAGTCGTAACAAATCAATAGTATTTTCAAGAGTCCCTGTTCCCAGACACGAGCTGGGCCAGTTTCCTTACCAGCGAGTCGTCGTCGTGCGAGTGCGCGGAGGAGCGCGAGGGGCTGCGCGGCGCGCCGCTGGGCCTGCGCCCCCCGCCCCCGCCCCCGCCCGCGCCCGGGGCCCCCGCCACCACCGGCGACTCGCAGTTGGACGGTACCTTCACTGCGCACCGTTTGTGGTAGTTTAGCCCGCAACCTGGATGTTTTGAAATGAAAAAATATTGTTAAAAAATTCAATTCAATATTATAATTTTTAAACATATATAAAAGAAAGAATAAACTATTTCCTTGAGGTGCCCATAGCTACAGTATCATAATATTTATTTATACAGCAATCATTTCTATACTCTATAATCATACATAGCTTAGCTAACATCAGTTTAAATAATGTTTAACTAACTTATCTCCATAATCTTCACCCTGAAAGAAAAAGAAAAAATGCCAAATACATAATAATCACCTTCACACTTGAGTCCTTGCCGCACTAACCCGAACAGCATTTCCCCGCAGAAGTCGCAAAACGTGGGCGCCTTGTACGAGTGCACCGCCAGCGAGTGCGGCCGCGGGGCCGGCGGCTGCTCCACGCCGTCACATAGTAATGCTGGAGGAGACAGACATAGTCATTTTAAATTATGTCTATGGCTAAAGTAAACAAAATATGTTTAAAACCTACTAATATTATTCATTCATTGACGGTTTGTTTGGCATTTCGCAAACACTACCGCAGGGAATTAGAAGAAATTTTCTCTCTCAGGTTCACGCTGTATCCCGCACATGGCAGTGTAGGCAGAGGGTACTTGGAAACCTAGTGTTAAGACACTCCCTTCCACTTCCGCTTCCACATTCCGCCAAATTTGAGGCATTGCGTGTTGAGTGGCGGAACGCAACGCCGCGCTTTGCCTTGTAACCAAAGCAAAGAAATAAAATATTAAATATTTAATTTGAAAATATTAAATATTTCATTTTCTCGAGTGGGGATCGAACCCACAACCTGTCGTTTACAGTCACAGGTTTGTGCTGCTGCGCCACGACAGGCAGTAATATAGCTTATATTATAACAGATTAACACATGTTATAATTAATCGTTACATCATATTTTGGATACGTTGAAACGGGCGAAGCCGCGTTTGTGTGTCCAGTATTAGATATACTGCCACTCTTACAGCAAGCAATATGGTTGGAGAGAACCTAGTATTAACGTAACTACGAAGTACGTTATTTTTAGAGCATATCTCTTAGTGTAACATATACGAGAATGTATTTAATTTGAGGTTAAAATGCAAGTTGAAATGTTTTAAAATAATATTTAACTTGTAATTTTTTCTAGTTATTTCTACTATTTCCGAAATATAAAAGAAAACTATCTACTTACTAATTTCTTTTTTAACAATTATAATATAACTCTAACAAATTAAATACCTCGAATATTTCCTAATTTAAACTTTCCTGATTTAGAACACAATAATATTTATCGTCATACTATGAATAACACTGTAAAAGAATGCATATAATTCTTGTTGATCTACAATCCAGAAATTAGAGCAGAATTTGTAAGCAAACCTGACTCACACTTGACCGTTCTTTTTTTTATAATTTTATTGCATATTCATCGGCCCTTAACAAGTATGTAAAATTTCAAATGAATCCTTCCAAAGTCCGTCGAAATTGCTTTCAAAGCTTATAAAAGCGTGTTAAAAATTAGAAAGGACATACGGTTAGCGGTAAGGACGATCTCAACCAGCGTCTCATCGGTGACGTCAGTGGCGGAGTTGATGAGCTGCAGCACGTTCGGCGAGCAGTAGTCGTGTCGGAACAGCAGGATGCGGTCCGACAGACGGTTCAGACCGTTGTCTGGAATCTGCAAAGAGAAAGAATAGTCGTCAATCAATTGAAATAATCAAATCGAGTCACGAAATAATTAAGAGCTGTGTATAATACTGACTCAGACAAGAATATCTCCCAACAAAGATGTTGACTACAGAAATGAAATGTAAGTACACGTAGTACAATTTTTACGTACAAGTACCTTGATGAAAACGAAAACGTACGTTAAAGAATTTTGAACATGCATACGTACCTTTTCATGGACGAACTTGACTGCCAGCTCTTTGAGATGCGCGAGCGTGAGGCGGTGCGCGGGCGCAGACACGGCGTCACGCAGCACGCCCAGCTGGAACAGAAACGTCACCTCGTCCTCCATTCTCTATCTAACGATCACTACCTGTGAGGAATAGGTTTACAAATTTAAAAAAAAAAAATATTTTATACTATTTCATAGTTTTCTTCCCTCTTTATAGGCCGACAGATAGGCATTATGTAAAGCGTCTAAAATAAATGGCAACGCTTGAAAACGAAAAGAACAAGATCGGTGTTGTGCCGTTGGAGACGTTGAGACGTTATTAATTTGGCACAAACAAACATACAATACAAATTTAACTTTTACAATTCGTTTAAAACATAAACGACGCCGTACTATATCATCGTCCAGAAATTAAATAATATTAATCATTTAGAAAGTATTAGATTCTTTATGAGACATGGAAATTTTTAATGAACATCAATTTATTCGAGATACTTTTTGTTATAATATTTAACTTATGAAATTTACATACACTACAGTAATATAACAATATATTAATGCAGTATAATCTGTGTTCGTAACCCGGATTCCGGAGGTGTATATAAACATATATTAAGTTCACATTTCGGGTGCAAATAGACTGAAGGTGAGTTCAATCAGTGGACAGGTTAAAGAGCCACTGCGCAGTAGTGCAGCTACGTTGATAAATTTTATAGGTATATCAAAATAGCACTTTCTTCAATAACAATGATTATTTATTGGAATTATCAAATATAATTTATTAACTTGTGTATACTATGAGACGCTACTCGAAAAGAAAATAATATAAATCAAATATATTTGCGTATAAATATATATCTATGGTACAAATTGTATTCTGATATCTCTCTTGTACTGTTACTGCTTCAAATTTATTAAATATCTGTTAACATTTCGCTTAACACATGACAATTATTAACAAAACATATAATTATATAAATAAATAAAAATCTAAACAATTTGAAGCATTGTAGCGCTGTAGGCTAATTTATTATTATCAGTTTCTTACTCTGGAAACAAGGTAACGCGCACCTTCCAGTTCCATCACCAAACACTTATTATATAGAAAGTGTGTGTAACAGTGTTTTGTTTTAGTTTTCTTTTTCTACAGTGTCACATGCGGAAAAGCTTTGTATATGGTGTGAAATATTATGGTCTTTGGGAGACTACCGTCTCGTCTAAGATCTAATTTACAAAGCAATGGGTTCAAATGTTAAAAAAAACCAGTATGGTACTTAACATGAAGGATACTGAAGGACAAATTATATATATTTTACTGGTCCGCGAAATTTATTAAAGACTACAACTTTGTTTGCGTTAGCTTTAAGACATACTATGGTACAATATCATTGTTCTCATTGTTAGTGATCACTTTATTAATCTCTCAAATATCATCAACGAAAGCAGTTTTTTAGAAAAATTAATTAAGTAAAATTAAGTAAAATTTTAACAACAACCTTAAGGGGCCGAAAGAAAAAAACAGTGGTGGTTTTTCCATAAGTCATTCAAGAAACGACTGATATTTGTGAATAATAATCTGAAGAATTTCCACAATTGTAGCTCAATGACAATTTAACTAATTTAAAGTAGTATCGATTTGATTTCACTCTCTCACCAGCCAACTATAGTAGGAAATCAGGTATGTATAATATAGTACCTGCAATGCAACACCGTGGGTATACATTACAACGACGCGACTGTAACGCGAGCTGGAGGGGTCTTTTTTTGGACGCCCGTTACTTTTATATTGGCATTAGTCTGGTTCTTTGAGTATGTTTCGAAAATTGACAGAGCAGATAATAAAACAATTCTAATAATATATATATATATATATATATATATAAATTACTTGAAAAGTCACCTTCATTGTTCACCGAAAGCAAAAATTTTGATGCGGTTGTCACTAAAAAAATCCAAAGGAATGTTTATTATCAATACATATGTTTTTATGTTTAGCTTCACACTGTATCGTACATATGGCAGGGTAGGCAGAGGTGTTCCAGTCTCCATTTTCCGCAAAATTTGAGGCATTGCGTTTTAAGAGACGGAACTCTACACGCAATGCCTTAAAATCCGGCGGATCAAATAAATATTGGTTTTCATTTCTTCGAGTTTGTAACATTAAATATTTAAATTGCAAAAAATAAATATATCATTTCCTCAAGTGGGGATCGAATTAACAGCCTAGCGTTTAAAGTCACACGTTACAGCCACTGCGCCACGACAGGTCTCGATATGTATGACGTATGCATATTATAAATATAATAGTGGCACAAGCGGACAAAGTCTTAAGCGAAAACGTAATTTAATAAATTATTTATGTTGAAGAGAGAGTTACATAGAATTTGGTTTATTCTTACATACACCACCACTGCGATTAAATCCACTTGCAGAAAAACTATAGTAAAATAATACAACGCCGGAAATTCAAAGTAAATTTATAATCCCATTGTTATTGAATAAATACATTTTAAATAAATCGCAACAATATAATAACAAATAAGCAGTAATAATGTATGGTAATTTCTAAAAAAGGAAGAATTATATACAAATATAGGTCAGACGTTTTACAAGACAAGTAAGTAATTGAGACTAATATTTGTTCCGTCTCATTTTCCAATAATAACTAATATAAAGAAATTAAATTGACCTCAAAAAGGGTAGCTACTAAAGTTAATTCAAAAAATATGTATTATTGTACTTAAAGCTATTAGTATTTTTAAATGATGTCCTAATTTCATTAGCTGATGTTCAATTGTACATAAGGGTACATAAACACCACTTCCACTGTCATCAACCTCTTCATTATCTAACTCGTTCCAGGGTTTTTACGTCGCCTTACGTAAAATTTTGTGTCATCACACAGGCACAGAAGTATCTTAATGAGTACGGAGTGTCTTAACACTATGTTTCCAAGTTCCCTTTGACTGCAACGAGATACAATGTGTTTTTTTTTATTTGGAAATAATTAGTTTAATTAGTATTTATCGGAGTAAGGCTGTATCGGACGCCTTTAATGCATTATGTGTTGTTTTCATTTGTCCGCTTTGGTAACAAGGCAAAGCGCGGCGTTAAGCTCCGCCATTCCACACGCACTGCCTCAAATTCAGCGGAAAGTGGGGAACGGAAGTGTAACGGAGTGTCTTAACGCTGGGTTCCCAATTTCCCTCTGCCTACCCTGCTGTGTGGGGGATACAGCGTGAAGCTGATTAGAGTGTAATGTACTTAGTTATTTATATTGGACTATTGAAGATAATCTTTTTTTTTTAATTTTTTTTATGGTAAAGACGGCAAACGAGCGTACGGGTCACCTGATGGTAAGTGATCACCGTCGCCCACGGCCCCGTGTAACTCCAGAGGAGCTACAGGAGCGTTGCCATCTTTTAAGGTGGAAGGGCACCGGGGCCCGGCATTACCTAATGCGAAACGCAGTGGCCAAAGCCACTACTTAACGCCGGTCTTAAATGCCGGGGGTGGTAATAATCCGGTCTGCGATATTTGCGATATTAAATGACGATACAAATAATATATATTGGTACTAGAAAATTGAAAACTGTATGCAAATTGAGTGTCTAAATACGAAGTCATTGAACTGACCACGTGTTCGCAAGTGCTCACTCGGTCAAGCGTCAACCAGCTGAGATAAGTCAATAACCTTATGTATGTCACAAGAAATTACAATATTCGGCAAATAAATTTATTTAGCATTTTTTTTGAGTATTATATTAACAAAATGTTATAATCAAACTATAGAAAAAAAAACGACAAATCATTATAAAAAATTAAATTCGGGATTAGTTTTCTAGGTATAAATATTAATAATTATTAAATAGCAACACTTAGTCATATCAAGAAGAAACTACTTAGCATTCTATGGGACCACTGGATAATGGGAATTCTAGAAGTGATATCTTTGAAATACGATATAAAAGTGAACGAATAGTTATATACTGGCCAAGATTTATTGGCCATTGAGCAAAAGGAACACAAATAAAATAAGAAAAAAAAAACTACATATTGATTAAACGCGCTAATCTCTAGAATTACTACTTTGATATAAAAATATCTAATCATTTATTTATGGAATTTAGCTTCACGATGTATCCCTTGCGGGCTAGGCAGAGAGAACGGAGCGCCAAACGCTACGGTCTCGGCATACCTCTTTCGCCTCGTGCGCTGTCTTCAACCCGCACATACATACATGTCCAGTCCAGATCCAGTATCGTCGATATTGTGTTTTCGAAGGTCAACAGAGTTCTCCACCTCCCTCTTTTGCCACTCACTTTTTCTTCATAAATCTTTTTTACCATTCTTTCTTCAACCTATCGCTCGACATTATATAGAGACTGACTAATAACGAAGAATGATAAATCGTTTAATTGTTCTTTGTTGTACCTGCGGACCGAGCATCCTTCCGCATTTACATGTGACACATGTCATACACGTTTAATTAAAAGGACGAATCCGCAACTTTAAGCTAGTTTTGGATAAGTTGCTGTAAAGCTGCAAAAATCGTGAAGCTCTTTCATACTGATATCACGGAGATAGCGACGTCACTACTGACGTTAGAGACATACAATAATATGTTTATATTTACTTTCACGTATTGCGCATAAAAATATTAGAATAAAATTCTTGCAACTTTAACGTACACTTTAGTTTCTTAGAACAGTAATAGTAAGAGCAACGCCCCCTTTATCACGTTTAGTTAAAACGATAACTCGAAAAAGATTATGATGCCATCTTGTATCTGTGTATATTTATTTATAAGGATGTTGCGGGAAACATTGAAACACACATTAGGCTGAGCAGTAAAGAAAAACTATGGAAACAGTTTAAAATAACTGACTACAGTAAATGTATAATTGTTAGTAAATGTTTAGTACACATATGTTGCTACGTCCGATGCCTACAAATATGACGTCTCATGTTATTATGTATGTTATTTTTAATATTACGTGAAGCTTCCGCGAGCCATGTGTTGCGGGTTCAATCCCTAGGGGAAAGGAATTTGTTACGTTTCCTCGCTTTGGTAAGAAGACAAACCGTAGCTTTTATTCCCGACACTCAAGTTCTATGTTTACGGCACGTGGAGAAGGGAGCGTCCTTGACAAAAAGTTGCCTCTGCTTAACCTGCTTATACAAGCTACCGCGTGAAGTTAGGAAAAAGCATATCCAAGGTCTTGCGCACAAAAAACTTTACGTTTGGATGTTTAAAGATTTAGCAAAGATCACAATTTGGGGCCACTGGGGTCACTACCCCAAGTCACCGGGCATTGTTATATACACGTGTCACCAGCCACCTTGACCCCGCGCTAATACTAGATAAACGCTTTTGTTTTGGAGATAAAAAATTGACATTGTGTTTAGGTTTTTTGAGGAAAAGATCGACCTCTCTGTAATAACAATAATATAAACATTTGTATTACTCGATCGATAAAGTAACTCACTGACATATTATTGTTCCTTGTCATTTTTTTCTTTAGTTGCTATCTTATAATTTTGTTTTAATGTAATGTAATATCATCAAACAACCGCCATGCTTCGATTTTTAGGAACGGGTCAGTATAAAAACATAGCCAAAGTCATATAAAAACATTCCGACGAAGAAAGAGGAAAATATTAATTAGGGAGATAGAAGATACTCCCTCCGGTCTCTGTTCTATGTATTCAATATGAAATTGGTTAAAAAGCGGCAGATACAATTTTTTATGTGAGCTGCTGTCGTGGCACAGGGGCAACAAGTGTGCTACTGTAAACGCGAGAGGTTATAAGTACGGTCCCCAGTCGAACAATTTTCATTTCTTCGCTCTGGTAACGAGATAAAATGCGTCGTTAAGTTCCGCCACTCAACACGAAATGCCTCAATATCGGCGACAAGTGGGAACGAAAGTGTCTTAATGGGAACAGAGTTTCTTTATATAGGTTCCCTTTTTTACATTAGGTTCCAGGTTTTCTCAGCTATAAAAAGAAGAGAAATATGTATTCCAGACATTTGCTAGATGCTTCGATACGGAAGATAATCGACCACATCGATAGTTTGAATTACATTAAAATTGATAAACGTAGTCGAGTTAGGTACACACAGTTGAGCATACGCATACTCATTAATTGAACGATTAGGTCAATCAACTTACTACCACTGTAGTCATATAATAGATACCTATATACCCGAAATATTATCAAAAATATAATGAATTCAGAGTATGCCGACTTTGTGTCGCATTAGTTGTGGGTTCGAGTCTAATGGAGACAAATCATACATAATAATGTCATAAAGTTGCAGAGGTTATTTGGTTGCACGCGCTAACCTCAGGAACTACTACGAATTAAATAAATATTTGTATTTATTAAAAATATTTTTATATCCTGTGCTTGTTAACCAAATTAGTTTGTCCCAATTATACAGCTATAGAAGAGCTATAGAGATAATTTGATTCGTTTTATAAATAGCGCAATTTGAAGGTATTACAATTTAAAATACTTTCAAATGCTTCAAATAAAATAAGCATTTTTTTATTTCTTTTATATAACATTATTTAAAAAATGGTTAGCATATTGTAAGTTAAAACACCAGTGATTCTTGTTTTATGTTTCGATTTTAACACATTTCCGTGATCATTTCTTATGGGCAATGTAAGGCAAATATGTGTATCAAAGAGAGAGTTAGATACTAAACTTAAATTTTAAAAAGCGTATAATTTTTTTTGAACGAAGCAGGATTTGAACCTGCGCCTCTGGAATACCCTTCCAGCGCTCTGACCAACTAAGCCATTCGTTCTCACCGAGCTCCGTCGAAATTCGAGAGAGTTAGAGTTGCGTCGCCATTTTTAAAAGTAGAGATTGAGAGGCTACGGTTAGACTGCTGTTGCGTGGCGCAATGAAGGACGTTCGTAACAATCTAACCAGTAATGGTAATTGATAAACACGACATTCCACAAAATTTTGTCTCATACAAATTCAACGCAGCGCTTTGTCTTTTTAACAGAGTCAATATTTAAATTATTATGAACTAATTCCCCTGATTACAGCGATGCGCAGGCGCCATTGACATACGTTGACAGCTATTAATGAAATACGTACATATTCATTAGTTCCCGACAGGTCACTGGCTGATAATGTCAGTTTACTAAGCCCGAGGCGTGCGCGGCTCTCAATGTTGCTAGCTTGCTGCTTATTATCAGTACTCGTAGACCGTAAGTTCAAAGCGGGGTCAGGTTTAGAAGTACTATAAATGGAAAGCAGATCTTACACGTCGATAATAATATAAATATTGTTAATGAAATCTTTATTCACCCTCTAACTTAAATATTTACCGATAATAAAATAATTTATAAAGTTTTATGGCCTGTTGAACTTTACCATTGTCTTAACGGCACATACTCTGACATTACGCGATGAGTGGCGCATCACTCTGACATTTTTTGTCCGGGAAAAAGAAAATAATCCATTCTACCCAATACCAATCGAACCAACACCCATCCTGTACTTAGGAATGAATAAAAGGCTAACCTCCTTCGGGCCACGACCGCCACTAAATTACAATATATTAGCAATTCAATATAGTACATAAATACTATTGGTGTCAATAAGCGTTTACGTGAATGTGACCCTCGCCTCGTTCAATAATAACATGTCTAAAACAAACAAGTATTGCATTTAATGATAAAATAATTGAGAAAGTTCAAACTAAACATTCATTATAAATAAACATAGCATAATAAAAACGATAAAGTGAGAAGGAGATTTGTAGAACTAACGCTATGATATGAGAAACATTTAAGCTCTATGTAACACAGGATAGCCACAAAGCATGGGGTTTACTAGTTTGATTATTACTCAAGGGACCAAATAATTTTCTGTCAGAAAACAACACAAACCCCAGCTCTGAGTTACGCCAACACGCAATGTCTTAAAAATTGGGCGGCCTGACGGGAGCGGAGTGTTAATATAAGGTTCCAAGCCGGCTGTACGTGATAAAGGTAGGTAGGGGAATGTGATATTTTTACATTATTTTATTTACACAGAAACATAATAAAATCATTTATCAAGCGTCACGGGAATTCGCTTGATTATTACTACTAATATTTAAATACACTCTAATTTTCGTTAATTTTATAAAAGTTCGTGAATGATTCCTACTATGTCCAATACTATTTACGTATTTTAAAAATATTTTTATCTTTATTCCTTAGTGTTGAAAAAAGCTTTAAAGCTCTTAAATATATCTTGTCAATTGTCTTGTAGTAAGGAAGAAAAGCTTTTCGTTATTAAGCCCGGTCAGGCGTAGTTATGCAGGGTTGTAATATAATCAATGTTAAGTAGTCGCTAGTCGACAACCACAAAATGCAAAATAATGATATTGAAAGAAATATCTAACTATTTGTTTGTTAGCAGTTTCACGTTTACGCACGTATAGTAAGGTTAGGCGAGAAACGTATGTTGCGTTCCCCACGCACTTTGCAATTATTGAGACCAGCGAGTAGGACTCGTTCAGACACATAGTCCACGAAGGCCTGTTAATATATTTAGTTTTGTTTTTGTTATTCTTTTGGGTTTCGTTGTTTTATTGTTCGGTGCCTTTAAAGGAAAAAAGTAAGACATTGATTTCGAGATCATCTGGAGGTATCAAGTTCAACGTACTTTACTTTACTTACTTACTTAGCTTCACGCTATATCCCTAGCGGGGTAGGCAGAGAGAACGGAGCGCCAAACGCTACGGTCTCGGCATACCTCTTTCGCCTCGTCCACTGTCATCAACTTCTTCATACATGCCCTCCGGGGGGTCCTCATGCTTTTTACGTGATCTTCCTCCAGTATCGTCGATACTGTGTTTTCGAAGGTCAACCGAGGTCTCCCCTTCCCTCTCTTACCACTTACTTTTCCTTCATAAATCTTTTTTACCATTCTTTCTTCACTCATTCGCTCGACGTGCCCAAACCACCTGAGCACGTAGTTATCAACGTACTTAAATATTTAAGCATTTACGCATTATTTTTGATACGTTTATGAGATGCATATTGAACGACACACGTCGATCTATAGTTATGAATTTTATCGCGAACTAAAACTTACAACACGAATAATGTAGATAATTCAGAGAGAACTTGGGAACATAGTCTTATGACACTCCGTTCCACTTCCGTTCCCCACTTTCTGCCGAATTTGAGGCATTGCGTGTTGAATGGCGGGACTCAATGCCGCGCTTTGTTACCAGAGCAAAGAAATGAAAACATTAAATGTTTAATTTGAAAATATTAAACATTTCATTTCCTCGAGTGGGGATCGAACCCACAACCTATCGTTAACAGTCACACGCTTGTGCCGCTACGCCACGAGGCCTCAAGGCTTCCTTCCATTTTCATTCTATAATTAATACTATCGTATTATTCAGTTAATATAAATATTACAAATACATCAAATGGTATTTTTTCATAACAGTCAATGCAGTTCGGCCAATAGCACCTTCACGGAAGGATGCTGAGTGGCCGGATCGTGCCACGAGGCGCACGCTGAAACACCAAGAGACTTGCATTTAGCTATTTTGTCACGTAGCGGTGGAATTGTTGACGCACTAAGGACGCACATACAAATATATAATGATATAATTTAATGATATTTTTAATATTCATACTATGGGTAAAGATAGAGTATATTACTATAATCTAATATTCAGAAAATACTTTAAACGGTTTTGGATCATTAATCATTTCTTTAAATCTAATTAAGTCGTACTTAATCACTCAGTGACTGAAGAAGTTGAAAATATTTGTATATTAAATCCAAAAGAGTATCTCCATTTTATAATATAGATATGACTTTTCAATTTTCAATATAACTCAACTACATAGTAATAACTTGGTTAATTAACTTTAAAAAGTAACAAAACATTTTTACTTCCCAATATATATTATATGATCATATAGTTACTTATCTATTTACTCAGCTAAGAGGATTTTCACATAAAAGTGTTAATTTACCTAATATAAAACACGAGAAGCGTACACGTGTTCGTTCAATTTTATTGCAGTAAATAACAGCCGTGACCTAGACTAGACTTAAAAAAGTCAGAGAACGAGCGGAATAATTTTTCAGATGATATTGTGATACTAGCGAAAGCCTCAGTTTTGTTCAAATTTAATACTTTTTTTTATTTCGCTCGTAGTAAAGTAGACTGAGGGAACTTGGGAACATAGCGTTTTTCTTTTATTTTTTTTTATAGCTTCACGCTGTATCCCGCACGAGGCAGGGTAGGCAGAGGGAACCCGGGAATTTAGTGTTAAGACACTCCGTTCCACTTTCATTTCTCACTTTCCGCCAAATTTGAGGCATTGCGTCTTGAGTGGCGGAACTCAACGCCGCGCTTTGCCTTATTAACAGAGCGAAGAAATGAAACATCAAATATTTAAATTGAAAATATTAAATATTTCATTTTCTAGACTGGGGATCGAACCCAGAACCTGTCGGTTACAGTCACATGCTTGTGGCGCTGCGCCACGGCAGGCCTTTTTCTTTTATAATGGTCCGTATCCTTTTCTATTTTATTATTATATCTAATGTCCTTATCGTATCCATTAATCAAAAGTTGATTTTTAAACACAATTAATACCGATTGTAAGAAAATATTATTTTTATCTTTACATTATAAATTTTTACTTATGTCTAAGGTTCTTCTAAACGAGATAAGGTATTCTAAACGAGAACTAATACTAAATCTAGAACATTTAAGCGAATATATTAAAATAATTGTTTATTTTTGGAAACTAATCTACTAATATATATATATCATCTTTGAGTACTTGGAGTTATAGGAAGTAAAAACACTTAAATAAAAAATTTCATCGTAGCTGGAATCCGCGCCTATTGAATACTGTCCAAGACGTAGTCTTTCTATAAAAGTACATTAAGTTGTAATTCAGTTTTGTAAGAAGCCTTTCTTGGTCCATGGGTCTTGTATGATATATAGCTTATTTTCAATGAATAGTTCTGACACACTTCTAGTAACTAACGACGGTAGAAAGATCCGTCACCTCTTCAAGAAATACTTGTTGTGCATCAAAATAATTATTATAATATTAATTACGATAAGTGTTATGAATTATAGCGGCGTTAAGTACCGCCACTTACAAAGCTTGTGGTGAACGGAGTGTCCTAACACTACATCACCTACTTTTAGCAAGGTAGGCAACCTTGCTATAAGTAGGATACATTGTTTTATATAAAAAAAAAAACAAGATAATATTTAACATATATTTACATATATAATAGATTTTAGCACGAATATGTATTATAGTAAACAGTTCTCCCTAACGACAATACGTACGGTAAATTAGTTGTACACTCGTTGAATACGAACGTCGTCCAGTTATATATTGTTACTATTCTATATATATGCATGGTCTCGTCTCATCCACTTTTATGAGTTAAAGATATAGATAGCTTTTTTTTTATTTTCTCGTTCTATTAAAACTAAGGGCGGCGTTGAGTTCCAACAGAGACAATGAAATTTCGAGTTTACGCAGGAAGTGGAGAACGAAGTATCTGGACGCAAGAATCATGTAAAAATGCAATGAATTTCACACAAAATGAATAAATACTCATTTTGATTGCTTTAACTTAGAGGCTTATTATTTTTCTGTGCTACAATGAACCGTAGGATATATTAATTTCTGCTTGCTACTTCCACTCGATCACGACGGACAACAACGTGGCTGAGGGGCAGAATAAAAAAAAACAAGTGATTTTATTAAAAATGTCATTAGTTAGCTTATGAGACTTATAAGGCCTGTCGTGGCGCAGCGGCACAAGAGTGTGACTGTAATCGACAGGTTCTGGGTTCGATCCCCAGTCGAGGAAATGAAATATTTAATATTTTCAATTTGAATATTTAATGTTTCATTTCTTCGCTCTGGTAATAAGGCAAAGCGCGGCGTTGAGTTCCGCCACTCAACACGCAATGCCTCAAATTCGGCGGAAAGTGGGGAACGGAAGTGGAACGGAGAGTCATAACACTAGGTTTCACTTCCGTTTCCTCTGTCTACCCTGCCTAGTGCGGGATACAGCGTGAAGCTGAGAAAAAAGAAAGAAAATAAAAAGTTAGCTTATTTACAGTGTTTAAGTTAGTTTTGCACAAGAAATAAAACAAGTACCGTCTTAAATTTCAATCTCTGAAGTAAATAACAGACTCATTAAAGACTGCATAAGTCGTAATATTCAATAAACATCACTAAACAAAAATATAACAAAGATAATATTTGTATTTATCAAGAGTTGATATCGGAGTTATGAAAACAGAAACGAACCCCACACCCCACTTGATAACTTTATCTACAATATATAATTTGTCCCATTTAATACTTGCCTTAGTTGGGGGTTTTTTTAAATATTGAATAATAGATATTCTTATTTTTTCGTTCTGGCAACAAGGAATAGCGCGGCGTTGAGTTCCGCCACAATTGTGACATACTCGTACAATGTCCCAAAATTTTGTCGAAAGTTGTAAACGAAATAGTGTTAATAGTACCGGAACGTGTTATCACCATTCTCAGGTTTCCTCTGTCTATATGCGGGATACAGCGTTAAAGTGAAAATATTGACGCTATAGTTGCACAATATCTGATTTTTCCTTTTTTTTTTTTGAAAATAAGATTTATTCTTACTTATTATAGATATTCTTACTTATTATATATTTATATTAGAGGGAAGAAAAATTTACTTTCTTTTATATGAAAAACATTTTATATTATTACTCGTCGTGGAACTCTTTAAGACGCAAAAGACCTCATTTTCTGCAGTTCCCGTAGGAGGAACAGAGTTTTTCCTGTGTCCTGCTTTGAAGCAGGATAGACAAAGGGAACCTGTGAAGACACTCCGTGTGTTGCGCGCGCGTTTCATCTAAATAAATCGATACAAAAAACATTGAATTCAGTATTTAGATCAATAATGAGTGGTGGCTTAAAAATGCATAATTCCGTATGGATACAGGCGATAGGCGGGTCACGGGTCCAGGTCAGGACTCGAGCACAACACTGCACTGATATTATGTATGAGATTACGATTTCTGTACGAATTTTATTTGGCATATTTTTTAATTATGAGCCACCGACGCTAGAACGGGCGTTTTGTAAGTGTGTACTCCGTTCCATTCTACACTTTCCACTGAATTTAAGGCATTGTAGGCTGAGTGGCGGGACTCTACGCCACGCTTTGCTATATCACCAGAGCAAAGAAATGAACCCTCCTTGCGTGAGGATCGAATCCACGACCTGTCGCGTTTACAATTGCATGCTGCACTGTGCTGCTGCACCACGGAAGACCTAAAAAGGTAAGTAAAGTTTGTATGTTTGTTTTAAGTACTTGTTTGCTTTTTTTTTAGTTTCGTGTTTTTCCACACGTAGCAGGGTAGGCATAGAGAACAAGTTAAAAAACTTCGTGATACATTCTCCTATTCATCTAGTTAAAGATATTATATGTTGAACGGTGGAACACAACGCCGCGTTTTATATAACTATTTCTCCGAGGAGCGTCAGATTTACAATTATCGTGTTTTCCACGGCAGCCTCTATGCTAAAGTTTAGGAAGGAAAATCGATCTTTATACCTGGGAACCTCGAGTTAAGACACTCTGCGTCCATTAAGACATTTCCGTTCCCCACATTGTGTTGTGTTCTTGAGGCAATGCGCTTTGAGGGGCGGTACTTAATGCTGCGCTTTCACTTTATATGAAAAAGACACATTAGAAATACATTTTAAGTAATATATAAAAAAAAAATGTATATACAAAATTAATTTCTATCTCACTTCCACATAAAAGACATCGTTTTCTTGTCAAGAATATATAAAAATCTCACTCACTCATTCACTCAGCTTAATGCTGTATCCCGCACATGGTAAGCACTCCATGGTTCCACTTCCGTTTCCTATTTTCCGCCGAATTTGAGAGAAAACAGGAAAATCTACAGAAACTATTTATAGATAAGAATAAAACAACAAAACAAAATGTTTTATATTATATAATTTAGAAAATAAGTTTAAGATAAAGTATGCATGTTTGTACTCGGAGGATATTTAAAGAGACTCGTGTCGGCTATTAAATTTTATTACGTGCAATGGATGAAACGCTTAGGGAAATCATAATATTGTTAGTTGTAACTAATCTTTGATCTGTTCATCGTTTTAGTTTTTCCAATAATATAGTTTTTTTAACGTTCAGAAAGCATCTCTTCTTGCGTACATTTGACATATGTTCTGAATGTTAAAAAACGAAATTTTGAATCTAAATTGGATTTTATCTAGCCTATATAAACCGATTTTATATAAACAGATATATTAGAAAACTCACAAAATGAAAATAATAACAAAGTAATATTTGGAAACGAGTAATTGAACCCCAGCTTCTTGAAAACCTTTAAACGGTAGTTGCCTTTGAGAGAGCTGGGAAATGAAAAACAAAAATAATAAACTATACAATCGTTGTGTAGAGTGGGAATTGAACCAAGAAACGTCTTAACTAGAGTCTAGAGTCGGACGCTATTCCATTGCACTATGACGCTTCAGATAAAGCGCTAAGCTTTAACACACAGCAGCAACAGCACATAAGAGCCAAAATACAGATTTTCTTAGCTTTATAGATATAACAGATTAGGCAAATGGAACCTGGGAACCTAATGTTAAGACTTCGATTTCGTTATCACGTCTTTTTTTTTGAAGTCCGAATTATGAAGGCATTGCCCGGTCAGTGGTAGATCCCAACGCCGCGCTTTGCCTCGCTATTGGAGCAAGAAAATAAAAATATTAAATATATCATTTCCTCGAATAAGCTTAAAACCTACTACCTATCGTGTTTATAGTCGCACGATTGTGTCACTGCGCCACGATAGTCATTAATATTTACATTAAAAGTATTTTAGTATTTTATCGGGATGAGTATAGTTTAAATGACCTTATTTTATTTTTATCTATTCACAACGTTGAATACATGAACTTTAAAACAAAATTTGCAATTGATATACCCACACATTCAACTCCCGACTCCTCGGTCACCGCTGCCTCCCCTACTCTGTGCGGGATACAGCGTAAACGTATCAAAAAATCACTATTCATTAAGGCTCACTTTTGGCTGCGACGGGTAGGTCAGAACACATAGAACACTAGAAGAGAGTGAAAAACAGAGAGCTACATTCTAATACTTTGCAAATATTATTGAATAGGTTATAACACAACTGCTCGTTAATATAAAAAAGGCAAATATATTCAGATTTGTTATTACTTTTATATACTCGTATAAGAGAGCATCTTGTGGCAGTAGGTCTGTACAGGAGATGGATCAAAGGCCACCCGTGGAAATAAAAACATGTATATTAGACAGGCCATTACGTAGAGCGTGCATGGCGTAACTCTGGCGGCGCTTTTTATTCGAAATATGACCATTTTTTCGAGGTAGAAACGAACTTATTATAATAGCTACAATGCGACTACCGCAGTATTTAAATTTAAATACAAAATCAAATATTTTATTGAATATAAAAAGTTGCACGCTTCATTTTCTGAACGTCAAATAATTTAACACTGGTTATTACCGGAACTTTATTTGTATTTACCAGAACTTCGGACGGAGGCGGGACATTATTTTTTAAATCAATTGTTTGCATATTACTATTTATTAGTAGTTAATTGACCACTAGCCGTCGTCCCCCGCAACTTCGTTTGAGTTTATTTTCTCTCAGCTTCACGATGTATCCCGCACGAGGCAGGGTAGGCAGAGGGAACTTGGGAACCTAGTGTTAAAACACTCAGTTCCACTTCCGTTCCCAAATTTCCGCCGAATTTGAGGCATTGCGTGTTGAGTGGCGTGGCCTTTTTACCAGAGCGAAGAAATGAAAACATTATATATTTAAATTGAAAATATTAAATATATTTCATTTCCTCGAGTGGGGATCGAACCCACAACCTGTCGGTTAAAGTCACACGCTTGTGCCGCTGCGCCACGACAGGCCTCTCAGGACAGATTATTTTAATATGTAAAATGGAAGCCCCCGTTTTTTCTCGTCCCAGTAAGAATTTCGATCTCCTCCCTTAGTGGTCTAGTACGCTCCAAACTAAGATTCAAGCTGTATCACGCACGTGGCAGGTTAGACAGAACTTTACTGACTTACTTATTTATCTTTACTTTACTTACTGACTAATCTTCACGCTACATCCTAGAACTTGGGAACCTAGAGTTAATAATAGATGTTAATAATTTTTGCCGTGTGATCCCGGCTTAGAATAGGATCACCCTGGTACTGATGGTGTCGTAAGAGGCGACTAAAGTGCGTGTGGTAGAGTCACGTTGCCAGCAATGGCAACACGCATGGGCAGACTCGACCGGATTGTTACCACCCCCGGCATTTAAGACCGGCGTTAAGTAGCGGCTTTGGCCACTGCGTTTCGCATTAGGTAATGCCGGGCCCCGGTGCCCATTATTACCTAATGCGAAACGCAAAACTCAACGCGTTGTTACCAGAATGAATAAATAAAAATATTTATTTTCCTATAGTGTCGTCGAACCTGCGACCTCTCGCGGTTATAGTCGTACGCTTGTGCCCCCGCGCCACAACAGACCTCAGTTTTATTGTATATATTTTAAAAATTGCGTCAGATTTTTTAAAAGAATCTAAAGAATGTAGTTTTATTAAAAAAAAGTGCGTTCAAATCTATTAGATAAAATGTGATTTATTAGTTTTGATTTTTCATAAAATATTGTTTGCATATCATAGATTACTAATATGAGCATGCAGATGTGACACTAGTTAATTGTTAGTTCATTATGTAACAGCATACAAATGAAAACAAAGGGTGTAGGTGACACCTTGGACAGACGAATAATAACAAGATGAGCGGATTCAAATACTTAACTAAGTTTCAAACAACATATAAAAAAATGTTAAAAATACATAAACATTTACATCTTAAAACTTAAAAGTAGAACAGAATTTCTTAACACTAAACTCTATCTATCCTGCTGCATGTGGGACGGAGTGAATCTAGAAAAAATAAAAAAAAAAACACTTTTGGTATGCATAACTTAAATAACTTCTTTTAATTGATCATGAATTAGAGTCCCTTGTCCTTACATCACAAACATAGACACTATAGGCCAGACAGGTCACACAGAGTCTCCACCAGACTAGGCACCAAGTAACCAAAACTCAAAACCGAGCGTTCATTAGTCACTGCACTAATTTATAAGGACGGGGCGGCTGTAACGGCGACAGTGCGTGGGCGATCGTTGACCATGTCGCGTGTATTTATCGGTTTGTGGATGATCTCCGCGGCGCTCGCTACACACGGTGAGTGGCGTGAGGATATGTAATCCTTCTTATATATTCTCTATATAACGAAATATAAATAATATATAGTGTTTTTAATTTTTTACAAGTGTTTATTTTATAATTTTCAAAGTTGTGTTTCGCAAATAATTTGTAAATTAAACTTCTTATGAGTGTTTCAACTGAGATCGCGCTAGTTTCTTTGATATAACGTTTAGTTTCTGTTAACTAACAGTATTAAATAACGTTTTAAACTTCATAACAGTAGTGTGACAAATTAGATATGTAAATCGATTAAAATAGCTAATATTTCTTAGTACCGGGCGTATCGTGAAACGCATTCTTTAATAATAACGATATTTTAAAATGATATGTTGAAATATATTAACATTATCAATATTTTAAAATAATGCATATATCCATAAGTAACAGACAAAATAAAACGATCGAACTTGCCGACAGGCAAGAGGTCCATTTCTCAAACCTCAGGTATATGTTCGTTCAGAAAGGACTAAAACAAAAGCCGATGCCCTATATTTAGATGCAGTTTGACTTGAGAGCTTCCTTAATTTTAGAGCTTAGTTTAGTTTCTTTGTAAGTACCCACTTACTTTAATTTAAAATTATCTTTTGTACTTTTTACGTTTTGTTTTCATCTAAAAAAATATTTAATGTTATAATTTTTATTTGAAACAATATTCTTTTGTAATTAAATTATTCTTTAATTCTGTAAAATAATTACTCTCCACTCAGCTTTAGGCTGTATCCCGCGCATGGCAGGGTAGGCTGAGGGAACTTGGGAACCTAGTGTTAAGAAACTCCGTCCCACTTCTGTTATACATTTTCCGCCGAATTCGAGGCTTTGCATGTCGAGTGGCGGAACTCAACGCTTTGCCTTGTAACCAGAACAAAGAAATGAAAACATTAAATATTTAATTTGAAATTATTAAATATTTCATTTCCTCGGGTGGGGATCGAATCCAATATAAATAATTAAAAAAAATGCAATTTAATGTGATAGTTAAATTATTGTATACAAGTGGTTGATTCAGCACATTTAATAACAATATTTTTAAGCGCTATAGATTGTTAAAGATATAAACAATAATTAGCATAGTTAGAATTAGCATAGTTAGCTAGCTAAATACTGTACTTTTTTGTTCATCACGCAATATCCCGCACATATCAGAGAAGGCACAGTTAACTTCGGGACCTAGTGTCGCCTAATTTTCTACGGAATCTGAGGTGAGTGGCGGAACTCAACGCGGTGAAAAATATTTAATAGGTATTCCATTGACTTTGAACATTCTGACTGACTGAATAGCTACACGCTTCTGTATCGCAACGACCTATACGTCCAATAAGAAAATTAAAGTGGCCGTATAAAACTTACAAACGGACACACATTACGATACCTTAATTTTTTTATTGATTGCTAGAACTTTCCTTTGGTGGTGATTCGTATTTCCATTTAATTTTCAAACGTGTTATTTTCCTTCACCTCGTGTAAAATCATAGATCACAATTATCATTAACCTATAAGCCAAGTTCACAATTAATATAATCTATTTATTATGAAGCCTGTCGTGGCGCAGCGGCACAAGCTTGTGACTGTAACCGATAGGTTGTGGGTTCGATCCCCAGTCGAGGAAATGAAATATTTAATATTTTCAATTAAAATATTTAAAGTTTTCATTTTTTCGCTCTGGTACAAGGCAAAACGCGGCGTTGACTTCCGCCACTCAACACGCAATGCCTCAAATTCGGCGGAAAGTGGGAAACAGAAGTTGGACGGAGTGTCTTAACTAGGTTCCCAAGTTCCCTCTGCCTACCCTGCCATGTGCGGGATACAGCGTGAAGCTGAGTATTATGAGATTGGATATTATACCTTAATTAGTTGTCGCTTGTAAAATGATATATATTTTTTCATTACCTTTCTTCTGTATCCCGCATATATAAAGTTAAAAACATTCAGTTCCTCACTTTTCGTCTAACAGAGGCGTAACGTGTTGACCGGCAGAGCATAACACCTATTAATAAATGTTTTTTTCGGCTTCACGCTATATCCCGCAGTTAGCAGGGTTGTCAGAGGGAACTTGGGAACCTAGTGTTAATACACTCCGTTTCGTTAGCCACTTTCCGCCGAATTTTAGGCATTGCTTGTTGAGTGGCGGCACTCAACGCCGCGTTTTGCCTTGTTACCAGTGCGAAGCGAAATGACAACATTAAATATTTCATTAAAAAATACTAAATATTTCATTTCTTCGAGTTGGGATCGAAACCACAATCTGTCGTCTACCATCACATCGCTGTGCCGCGGCAGGCCTCGAAAAAAAGTCTTAATTTTTATTAATATTGATTTTTTTACCAGCTGTAGATTGATTTTTTATATGTTTTATACATATCAGTTACACGATATACATTATATGTTAGTTATGTTATAATAAAAAAAGAATCATGTAAGATTTATAATTTAGATAAAAAACCGATTGTTTATAATTTCCATACTTTATTGTTAAGAACAGGTTTCAGTTTTAACGTATTTACATCTTATGGCATATGAAAATGCGTTAAAATAAGATATATATTACATGACGTTAATGGAACTCACTGTACTAGTCGGTCACAGTTATCTTGGACACTTGAAATGTGTCACCGTTATTTTCATTCGTCCACACAGAAGAAAATTAGTAATTATAACTTGGTCGGTTCACAGATGGCGCGGGTTCAAATACCACTACGTTTAATTCTCTTATGAGTTCTAAAAAAAGCGTACTTTCTTTCGTAAATGTATCAATATCTTCTTAAATATGTGAAAAATAAACTATTAGTTATTTATATAGCGGGATTCTAGTAATATTCTACCTTATTAAATTGTACAGACGTATAGGTACATCCTTATTGGGACTTGTCTTATGGTGTTTTTTTTATTATGTTTGTGTTAAAATTTAAACTATACGTCACCTAAACTAATAACAGCCAGACTGAGCATGCACTCATTAATATTTAGATCCGTTTGCAAAATTGCCCTTGAAGATTTACAAGTCAAGTATTCAGTGTAAAAAGTGTGAAACACAAACAAAATGAAATATTAAGAAATAAATGAATTAATTATATAATAAATTATTTCCGAGGCCTTGTGTGATTTGGCGGAACTCAACGCCGCTGAGTTACAATGATTTTAATTTTCAAGGATAACTTTTAATCAAGAATACTTAGATTTGGTCGTCCATAGACATAAAATTAATGTAGTGTAACAATATAAAATATTCAATATATATATATATATATATATATATATATATATATATATATATATATATATATATATATATATATATATATATATATATATATATATATATATTGACATGCAGATATCGTAATAACATGTTACTTGGCAAAACATAATCAAAAGGCTGTGGAATTTATTTTATTATCAAAAAAATAAACGACCAACATAGGAAAGGGCGTTAAAAATATATTTGCGTTCCGCTCTCATGTTAAACGGAGTGTCTTAATACTGAGCTCCTTTTGCCTACCCAAATGTGAACAGCGTGACGTTAAACAACGGCCTAGTAATATTGATATGAAAACATTGGACATATATATGTCAGGGTATATAGAGGGAACTTGGGAAACTAGTGTTAGGACATTCCGTTCCCGTTGCGACACTTCCACTACTGATTTTCCGTCAAAGACATATTAAACTTGATTAACAAATAAAATATTTGATTACCTCAAATCGAACTCCTGCCACGTTCACGGTCGCACGTTCCTGCCACTAAACCGTGACAAAAAAATCTAGCGTACAATTCAACATTTTGAAGCAGCGCATTATGTATTCAAAACGTATTAAATATTAAACATAAAATACTTATGTAAGTTATAAAAAAAAAATCGTGAATCATATTAAAATTTATTACATAAAATATTCATCTATGGTAAGAATTTTTAAAAATATAATTTATTTTTCATTTAATTTCTTAGTGTTGGCCTTGACTTAGACAAAACAGCAACATAAAATTATTTCCCGCTGAGTTTTAAGGTAAAGTGTAAAACACGTGTAAGCAAGGATGACGCATTTGTTTGGTTATCGTGGACGGTTCAGTTTTTTGGCATATAGTGACTGATCATATCTATTTTTGCCATAAAATGGTTTAAACTGCGTTTGTGTAAAACTAGCGTTGGACTATAAACGCGAGTTTAGTTCTCATTTGAAGAAATGAAATAAAATATATCATATTTTCATTTCTTCGCTCTGGTGACGTGAAGTTCCTCCACTCGATACGCCAAGTCTCCTGGGACTCAGAATTCGGACGCGCCTTGAGAGAATAAAGTGTCTTAACACTACGCTCCTAGATTCCCCCTGCTTACCCTAGTATATATGGGATATAAAGTGAAGCTAAAATATAAAAAAAGCATTGCAAAAAAGCATTCAGTTTCATTGTATTATACAAAAAACTGTCAGTCTGACTATAGACTCGATCGACTCAATTTCAGATCGGAAGAGTTTAAAACTAAGTTAAGAAAATTAAGAATCACCTTAGCTCTAGAAATCAGAAATATAAATATACGCGGGTGCATGTCACACTTATCCTAACGATATTTCCCTAATTTCACTTCTGCTGCTGACATCTATCAATAACTTAGAACTTTGTTTTGTCGTTGCTGGTGTTTCAATTTAGTTCTTGTCCAAACTTTGTTTCTGTGCTACAGGTAACAAATACAACATGGTGGTAGGCCCCCATCGTTATTTATATAAAATTGTACCGTTTTGCCAATATTATCTATTTTACAACAACTTATATAGAATGAGGCCTGTCGTGGCGCAGCGGCACAAGAGTGTGACTGTAACCGACAGGTTCTGGGTTCGATCCCCAGTCGAGGAAATGAAATATTTAATATTTTCAATTTATTTTCGCTCTGGTAATAAGGCAAAGCGCGGCGTTGAGTTCCGCCACTCAACACGCAATGCCTCAAATTCGGCGGAAAGTGGGGAACGGAAGTGGAACGGAGTGTCATAACACTAGGTTTCACTTCCGTTCCCTCTGCCTACCCTGCCTAGTGCGGGATACAGCGTGAAGCTTATATAGAATAAAAAGCTATACGTCAAATTGTAATAACAAGTACGACCATAACAAAAACTGCAACGCGTATTTATTTGAAGACAGGTATGAATCGTGATATAATCGCGTTGCGTATAAATAACTATTATGTGACACGTATTTTATAGCGAAGTCTTTTAATAACATTATAAAAAATATAATTGGATGGCAAAAGATTAATATAAATTTTACTGCATTTTTTACTCATGTCACTTTGGCTGTGAGTTGTGAGAGACTTGCAGAGCAGATGACTTCATACTGCCACGTATACTTTTATACATTATGTAGTTATACTAAATATACGATAGCAAGTCACCGGTATTTTTTTTGTTGCCATTAAGATAATGACGAACAGATAAACTTCGTATTTTATATTGTACATACACAGGTTAAAGAGTAATTATGTTGAAGAACAAGTTATATAAATATGTTTTTTAAAGGTGATCGAAGGAATTGTATCATAAATATGGTAAAGATAAGTTAATTATGAATACTTTTTGAAGATACCGATACAATAATATTATAGTAATATGCATATACTTTTATTATAAGTAATTATTGATAACTCTTGTATTTAAAGTATGAAACTATGCACCAAAAGATATACAAATATTCTTATCGCACATTATTAAATATGTACACGTACATAAAACACATAAAAACTGAGACAAAAAATCATTCAAACTAAAAAATTCAATATTTATTTTATTATAACATAACAATGATAAAACAGTCGCGTCTGACCTACTTTATAATCTATATTTAATTTAATAAAATATTCGCTCGCTTCACAAAAGTATCTTTCAACTCCCCAATTAGGTGCCCGAAGTGTACGCAGTCTGCATTTCAATTCCGTAGAATTCCGTAGCTACGAACCGCTACGAATGTCTACGCGATGGTTAAAATTGTTAGTGAAAAACTGTGACAAGTGTTTTCTTAGCTTTACGCTGTAAAGAGGGAACCCAGTGCTAAAATACTCCGTTCTCCACATAACGCTTACCTGTCAGCAGTAACAAGCACTTTGTTTTGTTGATGGAGAACCCACAGTGGTTGCGTTGACACTCAGATGGTGTGCCACTGTGCCACTATAGAGTTACCTATAATAAATGATACCATTGTATTGTTTTAGATCGTGTTTGTCGTTTCAAATAGCAATCAAAAGTTTAAGATGGTTCAAACAATACTTAGGTATAATATATATTTATGCATATATTTTTTTTTTTCATTACAGCACAAGATAGTTCAAGATTTATGAAAGAAGAATCAAAATGCGAGGTGCGGGTTCGTCTTCAAGAAGGATGGGTGTGCGGAATACATCGTTTGGCGGAAAATCGTACTCATTTCGCCAGCTTTCTCGGTTTGCCATACGCGGAACAACCAGTGGGCGTTCGCCGTTTTAGCGTGAGTACCGTACCGTATATATGGATAGATAGATAGATAGATTTTCATTGAGTAGCTGAAGAGAAGAAGAGAGTATTAAAAAAGGAGAGACGTAAGAGTCAAGTTTTTTTAAATCTGATATCTCTTGAAATATAATTCGTACTCATCTTTTTCATTTCATTACTATTATTTTATTTTTTAATTGTTAAATATTTATTGTAATGGTTTAGGCCGCAGTTTTTACGTATAGGACTAAAATATATAGAGGTTTATATATGGATGATAGTTAATGTGTTTTGAATTAAGCAAAAATATAATTTATTCTACCAAATAATATTTTTTTGCTAAAAGAATAATTTATCTTATTTTATAATTTAAATTCCAAAATTAGTTTCGGCGCTGTTAAATTTGTCTTCCTATATATATTTTTTGAGTTTCACCCTGATATCTCGCACTGGCAGGGTAGGCAGAGGGAACTTGGGAATCACGTGTTAAGACATTCCGTTCCACTCTCCACTTTCCGCCGAATTTGAGGCATTGCATATTGAGTGGCCGAACTCAACGCCGCACTTCGCCTTGTTACTAGAGAAATAAAAACATTGAATATTTAAATTTAAAATATTAAATATTCATTATCAGTTCCTCGAGTGGGGATCGATCCCACAAACTGACGCGTTTACAATCACACACTGTGCCCCACTATTTTCTCATAATATATACAATAAATAGTCTACGATCTTGTGCTTGGCATATTGCGTTTTTCTAGGTTCGTAAGGCAAGAGTATCATTGGGTTTTATCGACATCTTTATTTTATTAACTCAGTGTTATGTGGATGGCAGAATGTAAATCAGTCAAATTCGTTTTGCTCATACGTAGTATGTATAAAGCAGAAAACTCATTAAATTTATCATAATAACACCTGTAATTTTATTCATATTTCAGGAGTTAGAACCAGTTCAACCGTGGGATTGCTTTTACGATGCATCATTCGAGGGACCGGCTTGTCCGCAGCATAACACTTTCTACGGACCTCTGCTTGGCTCTACCAACATGAGTGAAGCTTGCATCTATGCAAATGTTCACGTTCCTTTGCACGCCTTGCCCGAATATAAAGTTTTAAGGCCAGCAAGACATCTGCAACCACCTTATGTGACTGGTCTTGCGGATGAGGCAGATACCGGCTTGCCAATCTTGGTGTTTATTCATGGAGGAGGCTTTGCTTTCGGTTCCGGTTCTACTGGACTGTACGGTCCTGAATATTTGATGCAAAAAGACATGATTGTCATTACTTTTAATTATAGGTAATACATGATTTCAAGTATTAAAATAACAAATTAATAATCATTTCATTATCACGAAAATTAGACGGAAAGAGACTCGATATTTTTTCTTTGGATAGCGCAACACGTAAAAGGCACAAATCACATATGCAATTAAGATAACATTTGATATATAATGAAACAAGGAAGTAGGTACTATTATAATTTTTATTTTTTTTACGTTACAATTAAACATGATACAAAATTCCGGTTCTAGATGTAGCTAACGTTACGCTTAGCCTTGGCTTATATATAAACGGGTGTTTTGGCGGTTGAATTCCGCATCGGAATAACTAATTTTAAATATTCGGTTAGAATCTATAACATATATAAAATAAATATCACTGATGACAACACAAGTCTAAAGTTGTATTCGACGTGGATACAATCACGACCTTCATCGTTAAATAACACAAATTATCAGTAACTTCAAAATAATAGATTAAGCAATTATTTATTATTGTTTTGATAAAGAGATGAGATAAAAGAGCACAATAAAATCGGTCAAGACAATGTTATTCATAAACAATCAAGAACACGCGTTTTCAAAGATCTTGTTTATAATTGTATTTGATGACACGATCTTATCTATGGAACTGTCCAAATAGGCGCTTGGTAATAAGTATGATTTACAGGTTAGCTGTATTTAGTGTAAGAAATATGTAGTATCTTTACTAGTGTTTTATTGTACACAACGAATTGTAAATTAACTTTTAAGGTTAACTTTAAATTTCATACTCAACTCTTGATTAATTGATTATTTCAAGTTATACTGTTTGTTTGAAAAATATCTTATTTAATATTATTAAATATGTTAGATTAAGGCCTGTCCTGGTGCAGCAGTAAAAGGTGTGACTGTAAACGACAGGTTGTAGTTTTTTTCCTCACTCGAGGAAATGAAATATTTAATAGTTTCTATTTATATATTTATTATTTTCATTTCTTCTCTCTGGTACAAGGCAAAACGAGGCGTTGAGTTTTGCCATTCACGCAATGCTTCAAATTCGGCTAAAAATGGGGAACGATAGTGGATCGGAGTGTCTTAAAACTAGGTTCCCAAGTTCCCTCGGCCTGCCTACCCTGATCTGTGCGGGATACAGTGTGAAGCTGAGTAAGTGATAGATAATATAGTATTTAGTCCAAAGACCACAATGTTTTTATTTATTTTTTCAGGATAAACGTGTTCGGATTTCTCTCCCTCAACTCTTCAACTATTCCTGGTAACAACGGATTAAGGGACATCATAACTCTGTTGAAATGGGTGCAAACTAACGCCAAGGCTTTCGGTGGAAACCCCAATGATGTGACTCTAGGAGGACAGAGCGCTGGTGCTAGTTCTGCACATCTTTTGTCCATGTCTCCTGCAGCTGAAGGACTATTTAAAAGGTGTTACACCTATCTATTTGTATGTATATTCATTATATTTCTTAACAGACATACTAAAATAATTATTTTTACGTGTTTCAGAGTTATACTGATGAGTGGAACCGGCATACCTACATTCTACACAACTTCTCCAGCGTATGCAAAATTTGTGGCAAACCTTTTCTTATCTGGTTTAGGTATTAATGCAACCAATTCTCAAGATATTCATGAGCAATTGATAGCAATGCCACTCGAATATATAATGGAGGCTAACAAACAACTTCAAGATCAGTTTGGACTGGTAGCGTTTTTACCAGTCGTTGAAAACCCGTTTCCTGATTTTACAACCGTCTTAGAAAACGACCCAGAGGTACTGTTATCTAAAGGCTATGGGAAGAATATACCTCTCATGATTGGATTCACAAACGCGGAATGTGAATCATTTAGAAAAACTTTTGAAAATATTGACATGTTAGGTCAACTTGAAAAGAATCCGCTTTTGATACTATCACCAAATATAATTTATAAACTTCCTTTGGAAATGGCATTTGAAGCAGCTCAAAAAGTGGTGAACAGGTATTTAAATAAAGATCCATCAATGGAAAATTATATAAAAAGCTGCTCCGAAACATTTTATGTTTATCCTGCAATGAAATTAGCGGAGCAAAGATCAATAACAGGTGGAGCTCCTGTATTTTTGTACCAGTATTCCTATGAAGCAGACTTTAGTGTTATTAAGGCATCAAAAGGTTTAAATTTTGACGGCGCCGGCCACGTAGAAGACGCTACATTTATTTTTAAAGCGAACGCAATGGATGGTGTTAGAGGGTTTTCGCCGCCAACACGCAAAGATCAACTTATGATAGATTGGATGACCATGTTCGTTAAGAACTTTATAGATTGCAAGTAAGTTGTTCTTAAAAAGTACTTAATTTGTTTATTTATTTACTTTTTTTAAGGACATGTGGCGTAGAAATTAATGAGATAACGCACTTTTCAAAGATCTTTTTTATAAATTTATATTTTATTTTAGTGATCCAACTTGCAACCAAAAACCAATATCAAAATGGCCTGCTGTCAGCGAGAGCCTGCCAACACATTATCAGTATATCGAGGCACCTATGCTATACAGGTTCATGGAACCCACAAAAGACCAACAAGAGATGATTCAATTCTTCGACAATTTGCCAAATAACACCAGTTAGGCTTTATGTATGCATTTCAAGTAAACTTTCTTCTTACTAGTTTACGCTTCAGATAAAAGATGTGACTCATATAATTAATAATAATTTATTATAATTATTTTTAAGTAAGCTAAGCTACAACCGTCCGCAATAGTAAGGTCACCAAATTTAATTTGGAAATGTTTTCTAGGAAGAATAGGACAACATAAGCAAAAGCTTAGAAATATACTTTTGGTTTTCTAGTGCAGTAACTTTTTAGTATCAGTTGAGATATACGGATTTAGCTAGTTTAATATAAATATTTGAGATTAAAAGGAACGTTAGTAATATTAAATGTTTTGTAAACATTGATCTCTGCTTGCAACACAAGGGTTTATAATCGTGTCGTAGATTTATTTAGATTTAAAGTAATTGGAGATTTGCATGGCTTATAGGAGATTCGTCGCTTTTTGAAGTTTCTTTTTTTTATAAGTTTCACGTTTTAAGTGATAACTTACGTTGCCTACTTTTGCTTAATTAGAAGGAACTTAACGTCGGGCTTTGTCTTGTGTTCTAGACCGGAGAAATGAAAATATTAAATATTTAATTTTCTCAAATAACGCACACTTTGATTCGTTTTTTAATATTCATAATATATAAAAGAATTATTTCTTTTTCCTTCGTAATCATTTAACAGTATAATTTAATTAACATCCTTTTAATTTTGATGCAAAATTAAAATTCTCCAAAACCTTAGCAACGTATTATATTCAAAGTTCGGGGTTAAGTTCCGCCACATGACACGTAATACATTGAAAATGAGGCGGGTGGTTGGGAACGCATTGTTTAAATATAAGGTTTCCTCTGCTGACTGCTAATATTATCATCCATGCATCTTTAATTATTAGTGTACGTGATGTAAAATTAATGTTATTTATGAATTTCGTTTTCAATTTAATTGTAAAACAATATATATATATATATATATATATATATATATATATATATATATATATATATATATATATATATATATATATATATATATATATATATATATATATATATATATATATATATATATATATATATATATATATATATATATATATATATATATATATATATATATATATATAATAGAATTGTCGAATTATGTTAGCATAGTTATAATTTTTATTTACCAATACTAAGAATAGCTCAAATGTCGTTTTAAAATAAATACAGGCCTATAAATACGATCTGAACTACCTAAGTAGAATTGTCATATAGTTTAATCACAGAAAATTGTCATTATTTGTATGCGTGATCGATTATAACGTGTAAATCCATCATAGAAGCAAGAAATGTTGTATTTTATGAGTCGCTGTAATTTGTGAAAATTAACTGTTTTTTTCTCTTATTATTATATAAGTTCCCAATTTAATTAAAATTGAAATTGATATGTTAGTAATGAAACGTATTTGACAATATATGAACATTTAAACGAAACAGTCTTGGACTACAAATTATATTTCCTTGCATAATGTGCGAATGATAATGAACTACAATATTTATTTATAATATATCATAACATTGTATATTTTTCCCGACATTTAATTGTTAAAAATATATACAGTAAGTAAGTATAGGATGTAAAACAGCAATACAAGCGGTATTACTAAGATAAGAGGACATTATAAAACTAGAGTAATCCTTTTAGGTTATAATAAACTAACCAACGAAGCGAAATTACTTGAACGTAAAGTTCAATCGTTAATTACATTTTGTAATAAATCACACTTATTGTAAATAATATTAAATAGATTGTTTTTAGTCAGTTATGTCAGTAAAAATGTTGAATAGAACAATATTTTCAACACCATGAATACTTTTTTTTTTAAATTGTATAATTTGACCGCTACGTTCAAATTATACAATTTAACATTTGAACCCGAGCCTCTTGGAAATCGTCCAATATTTTATGTTTTTAGAAAAATAATTCTTCTCCCCTAAGTGTCGATTATCAATTTACTCGTAATATGTCAAAAATAAATTTTATTTTATCTGTGCTTTCGTGGATGGAGTTAAAATATTCACTAAAAAAAAATGATAGCTGGAAGGTTTTATGACATGGAAAACTAAACTAAACTTAAATATATCATGTACTTATATTTTGTAATAACATAAGTATTTGTATGTTTTTTTTTTTTTAAATGAACATATTTGAATAATATTTTTTTCTACTTTTTTCATTTTTTTATTTATATTATTTAAGATATTCTAGCTAACAGTTAATAAATGATATCTTATATGAAAGTGGCCCATATCTAACAGTTAAAAAATGATGTCTGATAAAAGAGTGATCTGTAAAATGTCGAGTACTACAAATATAAATAAACGTAGAGTAGTAGGCGCAGAGGCAAAGGGGGTTGATTGTAAGCACGACAGGTTGTGGTTTCGAAGTCCAGTCAAAAATGTGAATAAATATTGAATATTTTAAATTCCCTCCTTCTAGTTACTGAGGCAGAGCTCCAGTTACTCGGGAAAATAAATCATTTTAATTTTCCTAGCATTCGTAACGAGACTTTCATAAAAATAAAAAAAATTGTTCTATTTTCTTATTACAAATAATTAAACATTTGAAATTACGGAATGGAAAATTATTCTAAACTAATAGAAATATAACAGATTCATATCAGATTTGCGTCATTTCAAGTGAATGTGGTAATATGGACAGTAAAAGTTCATTGTACCTGTAACGCGGAAGTAATTAATATACGACAGTTACTATACTGACTACACTAACGTTCGATTAAAATAGGTATTCCATACTAAATTTTAATTTAAAAGCGTATAGAAATTTTCCAACGTAGCAGGATTTGAACCTACGTCTCTTGGAAACCAATCTTTTAAAGTTAAATTTAGTATTTTCTGTCTTAAGTGTGGAATAACACTTTAAAAAAATAGTAAAAAATGATATTCCTTTGTTTTGTTTAAACAGCTTCACGCTGTATCTCACATCTACAAGCGGAGCAAAGGGAACCTAGACTTAAGACATTCCGTTCCCCACTTTTCTTCTATAACGATGCGGAACTTAACATCGCGCTTGGTCTTGTTACCAGAAGGAGTACTACCACGAAAGTTGTGGGACCTGTCTTATGGTCCCTTCCACTGGGGTAAAACCCGGTGGCAGATACACTGGCCCTCTTGGTGTGACCTTAAGGTTGGTACAGGAGGACAGTATAACATGAACAGTTAGTCTCGAAAGAGAAAGAGGGCATGTTACCAGAAGGAGGAAGGAGGAAGGTTTTAAAATTTAAGTTTAGTATAGGAGGATAAATAATTCAATTTACAAAGTGACTGTTTAAGAATTATAACGACTTTACCGAAAGGATTTAAAATTTTGTTATAGTTCATCTTTTTTATAACTATTTTTTTCTATTTACTTCTCTGTTAACTATTTTTTATATTTTTTTGGTTTGGTAAAGACATGGCTGTGTTAACAAATTATATACTAAAATTTGTTTTTAAATATAAACATATCTGGAAATGTGGATCAAACTCATAACGTGCGTGATCAGATATTTGTTAAACGCTTTACGCTTTCCGCTTTTTTTATGACAGTCACAGGGTAGGCTGGTAAAGATATATATTTTTTTTCATTACATATTTTTTAGATTCTTGAATAATTAATTTTTAAATACATTTGAATAGACAATCGCTACATTAGTATACAACGTAGTTGTTTCTTGAACGTCATTATATAGTGAGGCTTTTAAAAGAAAGTTGCTTTTATGCTTTAAAAAGCTTGCATAAAAGCAATAACCTTAAAGTTATAAATGAACAAAATTCTTTTAACTCAATTTGGAAGAGAAGGCATATATTTGCTTTGCTTGTATATACTATCACATTTTAATTAATATAATTTCATAAAAATATACGATGTTTTGTTTAATCATATATTTTAATTTATCTAAAAGCTGCAAATTATAAGTGAAACTAAATTACTCTAAAGAAATGACGATTTTAACATTCGTTAAAAAATATGGTTATTAGGTATAGTTGTTGTCACTAAATATCCGCATTCAGATGATATACTTTGTTAACGATTCGGCACAATAAATTCTAAACCTATTAAGTGTGACAATTAATGACCTAAGTTAAGACCTGTCGCAGTGCAATGGTGTCGATCCTAACTCGGGAAAAGCGCGGCGTTGATTTTACCACTCAACACAGAAAGTTGGGAACGGAAGTGTCTTAATTTGAACTGAGTGTCATAACAATAGGTTCCCAAGTTCCCCATTACCTATCATTCTATATGCGGGATATATCGTAAAGAGATAATATAAATGAACTTTTTGCAGGTCCACGTAATTTCAGCGTACACACTCATAAAATAGCTCGAACGTGACGTATCGCGCTAATATCAACGGCACGAGATTGATACTACACATTCGCCACAAGTTATTATTTATACGAACAAATATCAAACGGCGCCGACAAATTATATTTTTTCAACATTTTTAATATATAAGTGCGCGGTTAGGAAAGAACAATTCTTTTAAGAAAACTATGAAAAATTGAACAAAACGGGATTTGAACACGCAGCTATTGGTAATTCCGCTACCTTAATAACTACATATAAGTATAGGCATACGATTATTTTGTAAAAAAATCGGTTATTTACTAAAAATATTTTTTTCATACACGATAAAACCAAATAAAATATAATGAAATTAAAACTGGCTTTACTAATATTAAGTTGGTACTCCCAAACGAGTGTCCAAACTGTGATCAGCATAGCTCAAGGTAAAATACGGGGGACACCTCGAGATGGCTTCGTTTCTTATGGGGGAATTCCGTATACTTCAATTAATGGCCCCACTGGAAGGTTCAGAGTAAGTAAAAGAGAATATAAAATATTTTTTAATTGTAAATGTGTAAGTATATTTTATTTAATTTAAAAAAGAAAATACAAAAAGACATTTGGCATAATTGATCAATTAGCAATTATGTCTAATATCATTTTGAACACACGCTCAATCTTTCAAGATTAGGTATTTATATTATATGAAATGCAGTATGAGCCAGGATAACACACTGAACAACACTCTAGTCAATGTTCTCCACGCACCGCATAAAAATAATTCATTTACTCGATTGGGAATCGAACCAACAACAGCGATGTCGTGCGTCGAGACGGCGTCTACAATTTAATTAAAATAAAGAAAATTGAGAATCTTTTATACAAACATATTTAATTATATCGACATTTATTAAGACCGAGATTCATTAGAAAAGAGAAAGAAGAAAACGATAAAAATAAAATGAGAAATTACTTCTTATATTTTTTGCGGATTTAGCGTGGTGGTATAGCTCCCACTTGGAAGAATGTAAGAGAATCTCGTGAAGCCCACTGTTATCCGAGCTCTCCTTTGGAAGAATGTTTACAATTGGATGTCAACGCACCTCCCGGCAAGTCACTGCCAGTGTTGGTCTGGGTTGTTGGAGGTATCGGCCAGTATAATCCCACCAAACTGGTTCAAGAAGGACTTGTTGTGGTTACAGTCAGACATAGGTATGTTGTAATATATTTTTATTTTAATGTTTATAAAATTCGACGACTCAATTCAACTCAACAAACTTAGTGTCTCGAAAATTGGGGGATGCGTAAGGGAAAAATTGTCTTTATGGTTTCTTTATGTCGACCAGTTATGCGTGACGCAATATATGTAAGTAGGCATAAGTAAATATTTTTAAATATTTTTGTTTTGTACTTATTACAGCCAATATCTCTTTATTATATTTAAAGGCTGGGACCAGCTGGTTTTCTTTGTTCGAACGAAGATAAAATTCCAGGCAACGCAGGCTTAAAAGATGTACTGATGGCGTTGAGGTGGGTTAGAGATAACATTGTTGCTTTCCAAGGAAATCCCAATAAAGTTGTTATTGCGGGACAGAGTTTTGGAGCAGCCATGGTAGAATCGTTAGTGATAACACCTACAGCAAGAGGTTTGTTTCATGGAGCCATACTGCAAAGCGGAACTGTACTGGCTCCATGGGCGTTCAATTTCGACGCAGAGGAGCGTGCTAAGTTTTTAAAAATGCAGTTTAACGGTAGCCGAGCTATGACCACATTCACAAAAGCTGGAATAGCTGATATAGCGAATAAAGCTGAAGAGCTGAATTTACCATATTTCTCTTTTGGTATATGTATTGAAAATTCTTTGAAGAATGAAGAAATGCTTATATTTGAATCTCCATTGGATTCAATGTCTAAAAGTTCATCAAATATTCCTATTATGATGGGATATACAAATAACGAGGCTTACGTATTTTCATCTATGCTTAAAGACAAGCATGTTATGAGGAAAATGTCTCAAGAAATGGATTTTCTTATTCCTATAGAGTTGCAAACAGGCAAAAGAGACATATTACAGATGATAAAGAAAATGAAAGAAATGTACTTCCAAGATAATATGACAATGCCATCCGTCCTATCTTTCCACAGGTATTTATTGTCATTAATCTACATTTACAGTAGCAATGCACATAGCAGTACATTTCCCCATACACAGTATGTATGGCGTGCAGTAGTTTCCTAATGTCAACATACTTTACTTTTAGTATTCGGTCCAATTTTCCAAACATTGCGTTTTGGGTAACAAAACAGAATGTCGCTTTTAGTCTACCAGAGCGGGAAACACAAAAATATTTTAATATATACCCATTCTTCCTTGGTTCTTCTCGAATCAGTTTAGGTGAATAGCGTAAATATATATATTTTCCATTTTCCAGAGACGCCTATTTTTTAAGCCATATTTATAGAAGTTTACGTCTTCACGCGTCGTCTGGTCGTCCAGTGTATCATTACCAATTTTCATATGTGGGAAATGTGGGGGTGGACGAGGAGCTTGATGTTCCGAAGCTTGGCGCAGCACATTCTGACGAGTTAGCATATTTATTTCCAGACAAAGGACGGAATCTAAACGGTGAAGATGGGATTGTGCAAAATCATTTAACTAGCATTTGGTCTAATTTTGTTAAATATTTGTAAGTGGAAACTATAGTAAAAAAATACCTTATCATGATGATTGCTATTTGCATGAAATGATAATAGTTAGCGATAGTGTAATAATCATTTACGTTAAAACAATTGGTTTCAGAAAATTTAAATAAAAAGAAACACAAAAAATCATAGGTCGATATTTTGATTTAGTATTGGAAAACAACAAGAAATTTATGTTTCCTTTTCAGCTTTACGCTGTATCCCGCACATGTCAGGGTAAGCAGAGGGAACTTGGGAACCTAGCCTTAAGACATTCCGTTCTGTTTCCCACTTAAATGTGAAATTTACAAAAAGTATATATATTTTTTCTCTTGTAGGAATCCAAGTGGCGTGAACCAGCAAGTTATGTGGGAGCCGGTAAACATACACGACCCTAAGGTGTTGGATATCAATATGGAAATAGATTTTATTGAATTTCCTTACAAGAAGGAAGCGCAGATGTGGGAGGACATTTACGACAAATATTACTTCGAAAGGAGGCGAATTTGAGCTATCTGAAAAATAATATTAATTTTCGATAAATGCTACTTTCCTCTAGATATAGTGTACATATAAAATTCCATTTTGCTTTTTACTGTCGTATTTTTATTGTTTGTAGTAATTTTTTTTTTTTCTTTCGTATTGTTAAGTAAATAAATTATTTTTTTAACAATAATGGATTTGTCACAACAAATAATATTTTTTTTAGCTTCACGCTGTATCCCGCACGAGGAAGGCAGAGGGAACCCGGGAACTTAGTGTTAAGACACTCCGTTCCAATTCCGTTCCTCACTTCCCGCCGAACTTGAGGCTTTGCGTGTTGAGTGGCGGAATTCAACTGATACAAATATATTTTGAATTCAAATGATTAGCTCCTGAGATAAGGGCGTTTAACTAAGTTTTAATAATTATTCGGCGGCTTTGCTTGTTTTAAGGATGTTTTTAAAAAAATAATATATCATAATTCAAAACAGCTGAAGTTACAGACAATAAATAATATGTTAATTTGAAGACTTTAAAGTTGTTACATTTTTATTTTTTTTTTTCAAACAAACAAATATGTATATACTTTCTAATACCTCAACGAATATGTGAACAAAGTTTCAAGACAATCGTTTGACAAGTTTTGGCGTTAAAGCGTAACAAACTTACAATCACAATAATTTTAATAGAGTGGATATATCTATGTTAAAATAAACTTTAAAGCTCATTCAACTGTTTCACATTCACCTACCTTCGTCAGTATTTTGTGTGTCAAATTTTGTATCTTTACCTGTAACAAAGAGTTTTATAATTAAAGTAAATTACGCACCTTATTAATGAGTACTTTGAGACATATAAATGTAGAACAAACTAAGTATAGACCATACACGTTTTCATATAGTTGCTTTATGTTTGAAAGGAGATGAAAATGGCGTGTACATTTTCAACGATTATTAAAAATTATTTTCAATACATATAATAAACTTTCGCAGTATTTGTAGTGTAGGTACAGTAGTTTTTTTTGTATGAAAAAAATTGCGAAGCAGCGTATGTATTAGCGTCTTTTGGAAACTGTCCAGAGCCGCATTTTCAATTCCCACTACGCTAAAACTGTTATACCTATGTTTTCAAGAAAATATTTATCTTTTTAAAATGAAAGCTTTCTAATGTTAAAGCACAGTAGTTCCTACCTACCCATACACCACGTTAAAGCTGTATCAGTAAGTGTTCTTGGTGTACAATGTTTCATATTGCCCAATCGACAAGAGACAAAAAGTAAACAGACAAAAAGCTGTGTGTTTATGACAATCTGAAGTGGAGTGATAATATTTGATAAGGATGCTTATTGCCGATAATAATTTAAGTTTGGTACTATCGAGACAACATTGCGCTACGAAATAAAACAAAAAATCTTTATAATTATATAAATAACCATTTTTTAAAGTTAGGACAATCCGCAACTCACACAATGCCCAATAAACATGTCTCTCCGATTTTAATAGCGTTTACGGTATACGTTTTGGCGTCACTGTCGCGTACTCGTAACTCGAGGACGCTTGTCGTTGTTTCAATTAGAGATCAAACAAGCAAAGCAGAATAAAAAAAATAAAAAAATACCCCAACCAAAAAGAAAATACTACCTAATCTTGATTATTACCAATTTTGGGGTTCACATAATAATGTCTTTGATTTTCGCGATTGTATAATCTACCCGTGACCACGGACTACTGTAAAGTGTTAGAAACGTCGGGTTATCCAAAAATGTTTACCATTCAATATACGCGATTAATCCGGTTAAAAGTGTTTCAATTTCAAAATGTTGGGGTTGTTTTGCGTAGGATAGTAGGATAGTTGGGGGCTGTTTTGCGTAGGGTTAAAAAGCGATATACAATTTCAGCCAGTATCATTTCGTCTGGTTACACTTAACGTATTATTTTAACGTTGTTTTCGAACATCACGCTGTGTTTTTCCAGAGGTAAGACATTGCCTTCTTCATTTTCCTCTTGAATTCGAGACATTACGTGGTGAATAACAGTGAACGCAACTGTGAAGTTGTAAGGTTGATCTCTACTCGAGGAAATGAAATATTCTATATTATTAGTTCTATACACAAGCGTGTGACTGTAAACGACTGATTGTGGGTTCGATGCCCGCTCGAGGAACTGAAATATTTAATATTTTCAAATTAAATATTTCATGTTTTTATATCTTCGCTTTGGTAACAAAGGCGAAATGCGGCGTCGAATTCTGCAATACCTCTAATTTGGAGCAAAATGGGGAACGCAAGTGGAACGGACTGTCTTAACACTAGGTTTCCAGGTTTTTCTATGACTAATCTGCCATATGCGGGATACAGCGTGAAGCTAAAAAAACATTTCTGTGCACTGGTAAAAAGGCAAAGCGCGGCGTTAAGTTTCGTCACTCAACATGGTAGAAAGTGAGCAACGAGAGTGTTTTAACGGGAACAGAGAGTCTTAATAGGAAAGGACTAGGTACACTAAGTTTCTCAAGTTCCCATTTGCGGGATACAACGTGAAATTGTAAACAAAATAATGACGGAACTCAACGCCGTGTTGAATGCTAGAATAATTTCTAGCATAAATGAAAATATATAAGCATCTATAAATATTGGAGCATCGACTGAAGCAAGAGCGTCTATATAAAATAACTTTATAACAGAAAATTTAATTAAAACCGTTGAACCGTAGTCAATGGAATAACGCAAACATGGCCGTACTGACGACGTTCACGTAACAGACAAAAAACTAATTGCTTCTTTAATACAAGTTTTTTTCCATCATGATAACATGAAATATTTCCATTGGGTTCTTAAGAATTACCCGAACAATAACGATTTGGACGTAAACAAATAAAAATGTCTGTCTGACTGTAAATTAGACGGTCGTGAGTTCGATGTCCACTTGACCATACAGCTTCAATATACAGAGAATGAATGGTAAAAGATAATCTATGAGAGTTTCCATGTAACAAGGTTAGTAAAGTTTGTGAATTTCAAAACAAAAGAACGGAACCCTTGAATTTCGACATTTATACGTATTCGATAAAAAAATCATTAAAAATTTATATTTATAGTTCATTTTAATCAAAATAAGTACATTCATTCTTGATACGAGTGGCGGTGAACTCAACGTCGCGTTTTGCCTTATACCAGAGCGAAGAAATAAAAACATTAAATATTAAAATTTAAAATATTAAATAATATAATATAATATGGTAATAAGGCAAAGCGCGGCGTTGAGTTCCGCCACTCAACACGCAATGCCTCAAATTCGGCGGAAAGTGGGGAACGGAAGTGGAACGGAGTGTCATAACACTAGGTTTCACTTCCGTTCCCTCTGCCTACCCTGCCTAGTGCGGGATACAGCTTCACGCTGGAAAAAAAAAGAAATAAATAAATAAAAAATAAATATTTCATTTCCTCGACTGGGGTCGAACCCACAACCCGTTGGTTACAATCACACGCTAGTGCCGCTGCGCCGCGACAGGCTTCAAATATCTCTCGTGGTAATAAATTTATATTTAAAACCAAATTCATAATAGAAAAAAAACAACAGCGTTGGCAATACGAACTACAGTTTGTGGTGAGGTTAGGTTGGGTACACACAAAGCCTTTCAATTAATTGTGAAAGTGGAAAACAATTCGACGAAAACTGCTGGAAAATTCTGCTGTAATTAATTAAGTCAAAATCAAATCGAAATGGTAAATTTTATTAAATATAAGAAAAAGTGCGCTACGTTTTTTTAAATGTCATTAACCATCGGTTCACTAAACTCAATGCCTTAGACATAAGATGAATGGAATAACTGACGCAAGAGCTTTTTTTCTTAATTAATAATTTACGGATTTACTATTATTTATCAGTAAAAATAACACATTTGAAATATTATAACAACGTTTTAACCAAAAAAAAACTAAGGTAACTTGTGTACTTGATAATACATGGGGTGATCGATCAGTATTAGCTTTATGTGGTTTTCAAATGAACCAGTTTGGGGCTTAGTGTTAAGCACGAGTCTCGTCGCCATGACTCAGATGTAGACTGTTCACAAAATGTGGCAAATCTTGTTTCTGGCAGCCAGAGTGTACTCTGTCGCTTCAATTGGTAGTATTGAAACTGATGAATTAAACACCGGAAACAGTAACGATGGCGACGAGAAAAACATTTTCCCAACTGAATACGGTTCCGTAAGAGGATATGAGAATAATGGAGTTTTAGAAATTTTTGATGTACCCTACGGGGCGTTCTCTGCGGAAAGGCCATTTCAGGTACCATATACTTTTTGATATATAATTACATCTACAATAACTTGTGAAATTTATCAACCAATATTTTTTTAGGAGCCGACGAAACCACCATCGTGGGAAATAATACGTGAAAAAACGGAACATACATCGCGGTGCCCTCAAATAAATGAGGAAAACGCATACGTCGGAACTATTGAATGCTTAACTTTAAGCATTTTCAAACCTGTAAACGCTACAGATGCCGACGTCATATTTCATATACACGATAGTCAATTTAATAGTGGCAGCGGCGATCCTCTGAAGTACATACCAAAACGTCTAGTTTCGGAACAGTTAATTGTAGTTTTACCCAACTATAGATTGGGGCCCTTAGGATTTTTGTGTCTCCATAACGAGATTGCCCCTGGAAATGCTGGCTTGAAGGATCTGGCTTTGGCTTTGCAGTGGACCTATAACAATGTGAAGACATTTGGTGGAAAACCTACTAATATTGTAGTAAGTGGGTCAGGCGCAGCCGGTGCTCTAGTTGAGTATCTATTACTTTCAGAAAGATCTAACAAATTTATATCTAAAGCTATTACTGAAAGTGGCTTCACACTTTCTCCGTGGGCTTTAGACAGAGATCCACTGAACACAGCTAGAACATTAATGAATAAAATGAATACAACTGCATCTAATAATATGAATAGCACGTTTGAAGGGGTAGACATAGAAGTAGTAACGAGAGCCTCTAATGGCATTAATTTCCGACCTTGTATTGAGTTGGGTAAAGGATTTCTAAATCAATCACCCTGGTCACTTCTGGAAGGAGGGAAAATAGAGAAACCCTACATGCTAGGGTCAGCTAGCCAAGCAGCTATGAAAAAAGCTTTACAATACACAGAAAATGATTTATTACAACTAAATAACAATATAACATTATTATTGCCACATGATCTTAAATTTGGCAGCGAAAGAGAAAAAGAAGACATCGGAAAACGAGTCAAAGATTTATATTTTCGTCAAAATAACATAGTTATCAATAATTTAGAGGAGCTTTCGCAGTGCTTGAGCGATAGTAACTATGTTTATCCTGGAATACGTGGCGCGAGATTATTTTCAACAGGCGGCGCTAGGGTTTTTTTTTATGAATATTCCTATGGGCGAACTCTTACCATTGCTGGGGCTAAGCGAGGCGATTTCGTAAGTAATGTATTCAGTAAGCCAGAAGATTCACGTGAAAATGTAACTATACCAAAGAAAATCTTAAAATTATGGTCCAGCTTTGTCAAAAATGGGTGAGTCTTAGTTTGTTAACTGTTTTTTTTAATTAATTAAAGCTCTTGCTTCAAGTTATATGGAGTATTATTTTCAAATAGGAAATAAAAGAGAAAGAGTGTTGTTTATAATAATACAAACACAAGTACCACAACGACCCAAGTACAAGGCTATTTTATAAACACGTAACATGAAATAGATTAGCTTGGTAATGTAAACATTTTAAAGTGTTTTTCTGCAACAAAAATAAAAATGATAATAAAGAAATCTTAGTAAAAATTTGAACAAAGAGAGTCGAATTCGCGCCTTATAGAGCCCGAAACCACTAAGCCATATATTCTTATAAACTACATTTACATTATGTTATTTGCAATGTGTGTTCTTAGCACATAGTAACTTAAGAGACCTGTCGCAGAGCAAGGACACATGCGTACGACTGTATGAGACAGGTCGTTAGTTCGACTCCCACTTAAAAAAATGAAAAACTAAAAATTGTTTAAATTATACGATTTTTCTGTTACAGGGACCCATCAATTGAAAGCCTACAATGGTCTAATATGACACCTGGTACAGACTCTAAGGAGGAATGGCTGTCCATCGGCGATTTGGTTCGCATGCAGGAAGGCTACCACATTGAAAGAATGAGGCTCTGGGACGAAATATACAAGAAGCACTATGTCGAAGTTAATTCTGGACTCGGGCTTACCCCTTCAATTTACATTACAATATGTTGTCTTATAACACTATTCGACTGTCGCAAACAGCTTTCAATATAATCAAAATGAATAATTAATATTAAAAAAAAAACGACCAAAGCGAGAAAACGGAACTTTTGTAACTATTATAATTCTATTAACGACATTATTATAACTATGCCATGAACTTATTTTACTTATTATAAGTGGAAAAACATTACATAATAAAGTTATATCACATATTGTTGTTGCATTATTCATTTCATTTTCATAGTTTAAGGCAAATAATCTTTATATATATCCAAAACGAGTAGACACTGATTTAATAAGGATACGACGACGACGTTCCTATGCGCAATAATACGATAATATAAACACATGATGGATGTTTAGGCTGATAGATGTATGTATTGTTTTGATAACACTACGTATAAACTTGTAATTCACTTAAGCAAATTAGCTTACATCGACCGCATCGACTCCATTTTGATAGGCGAGTGCACTTATGAAGAGATCCAATGGTTAACTGGTTCAGTTTGAGTTTGGTGGTGAACCACCTGTTGACTGTGTGGGGAACCCCCCCGGCTCACCGGGTCGTGGTGACGACGCAGGGCGCAGTGCGGGGGTACTACGCCCCCCGTCCTCCGCACCACGCGTTCCTGGGGCTGCCCTACGCCCGCCCGCCCACGCGCCACGATAGGTTTAAGGTCAGCGTCATTTGTTGATACGAATCTAATTTGCAACATTGTTACCATTATTAGGGACGTTGGTAGTATTTTGTATTGTTTACTTGGAAATATCTATATTAAGGCAGTTGTGGCGCAGTGGTACCAATGTGATAGTAATGAGTTCAAACTCGACATAGTGGAATGATTTACTTCATTTTTTAATTGCCTTACTCAGCAAATAAGCTCTTGTATGAGCCTCATATTAACAAATTTTGTATGTTTGGTAGAAAAACAAAGGGTTTTGTGTAAAAAAAAATCTTCATTAATGTATATAGACGAAATGTAATTATTAAAATATTATTTAAGCTGTGAAGTCCTGGCACAAGCTTGAGACTGTTATCGACAGGTTGTGGGATCGATCCCCATTCGAGGAAATAAAAATATTTAATATTTTCAATTTATATATTATTTTTTTTCATTTCATCACTCTGGTTGGTACAAGGCAAAACGCGGCGTTAAATTCTGCGACTTAACATGCAATGTCTCAAATTCGGCAGAAAGTGGGGAACGGAAGTGATTTTTTTTGACTACGTTTCTGCCAAGAGCGGAATACAGCGTGAAACTGAGAGTATTTTAAAACACCAATAACAAAATATGAATATCAATGACAGAGATTTCAAAAACCATTACAAGCTATTACGCTTATCACGACACACAATGCCCGCTGAAAAGATTGATGATAACAGAGACAATACGACGACCAGGTCGATGGCGTGACGCGTAATGGGATAGTGCGTTAATTGATTGCAAAAGCTTATTTTACTTTGCGTGTGCCTACCTACCTACCTATCTACCGACCTACCCGCTATTGACGCTGTACTGTCATTAACTGAAGAGCTCATATTAATACTGCATTAATTATACACTCTAGCTTTTGGTGACTACCCCGCTGGGGATATAGCGTGAAGCTAAGTAAGTAAGTATTAATTATACAAGCCACAATAAAAGGTTGCGCCTACTTAGTACTTCGTTAATACGATAATTGCTTTTATTTTGTTTACATTTCTATTTATTCATTGAAATAGATATTTTTTTGTAATAAATCACGTTGTTTCTTGTGTATAACGTTCCGAGCGTGCCATCGGTCCTTGACAAGTATGCAAAATATAAAATTAATTCGATGTTTCAAAGTCGGTCGAAATTTCCGTTGCCGTTCCGCTTAGAAAAATACATACGTACATATTTGTTTTTATCTACAATTTTTTTTATGCTAAATAATGTGTTTTTAATTTGTAAATTATATTGCTGTATGTTATTTATTGACGTTACGTAAATCATATATTTGCTTGTATATAATATTGATTTTTTTGTCGAAAATTAATTAGAGTGACTGGATATATTTATAGAAAACCATTTGTTTATGAACTATTTATTCTATACGTTTCCTGAGTGATAGCTAAAGTTACATTAAAATAAATATATACTGTAAATCCATAATCTACCAAAAATTTACAACCAAAAACTATATAGACTTTCTATTCAGGCACCAATGCCGCCTGAGCCCTGGACAGGAATCTTCGAAGCCATCCACCGTATCAAATGTCCACAACCAGATGGCACGGGAGAAGAGAATTGTTTAATTCTGAATGTGTTCACGCCGGTGAACGCAGCTTTTTTCCCCGTTGTTGTTCACTTTCACGACGGAGGGTTTCAAAAAGGGTAAGATTCATTAAAAAAAAGTCATAATTTATCAAATTTTTCACCTTCCCGCTGCAAGCCAGAGCCAGGAACCTTGGTACCTGGTAAGACACTTCGTTCCGTTGCTCACTTTTCACCGCATCTTACCAGAGGGAATAAATGAAACATTCAATATTTAATTTGAAAATGTGAAATATTTGATTCCCTTGAGTGAAGAGCCTCAAAGCCAGGCGCGTTAGGCGAGAGGAAAGGGATGTTTTAACACTGACGCCCCTGCAGTATGTGTTTTAAAAATGTCATATTCACGTGAAATAACGAAAGGAATTTAAAAATGATATTATTAAGAACCAAATTATAAAATAAACATATATGATGTAATGTTGCGATGGTTTTGGCAAGCGGCAGGCGGCTGCAGCGGACACGGTGACAGCTAATTAATAACGATCGCGATACGACCAAGCCACCCACGTTTATCATTTTACTCGTCTACCTTTTTAGCTTTTGATTATTTACTTATTTCTAATTTCCAGTTTACAATAATATAGAATATTCTTCGTTGCACAGACACAGAAAAAAAAATAAAAGTTATTACAAAAAACATGTTTTTTAGCTTCGCGGTGTACATAGAAGGGTAGGCAGAGAAAACATGGGAACCTAGTGTTCCCATTAATACTCTTTGTTCCACTTTCTGTCGGAAAGATACTTGTATGCATACAAAATGTATGCAAATTAAGTTAAAGAAATTATTATTTAAAACACTAAGAGTAATTATTTAAAAAGGGGGACTCACGTTTCAGTAAAAAAAAAGGACTGTTTGTATAGTACCAGTATATTTTAGTTATAAACTTGAGTCGTATTTTAATGATTTATTTTGTACTACAAAAGCAATTGACGCGTACAATACGCGTTGCCATAGCAACGTCTATTTCACTTTGGACATAAGTGTTTATTGTTCAACGTATGGTAGTGTTATATATATTTTATTACCTAATTGTTATTAAAAAATATATTAACGTTTTACTCTCCTCTATACAAACAGTAACTGTGCCAAATTTCCTACTCCTCTGCACAGTGTTTTTTAAGCCGGATACAAAGATCTCTCCTTCACGTAATATATAGTGTTAAAATTCTCCGTATCCTGTGGAATGCCATCATCGCGGAACCTCAACATGATTTTGCCTTAGCAAGGCAAATGAAAGTAATTAATATATCTGAATGGATATCAAACTCAAAACTGCCGCGATTTGTAGTGAGACGTGTGTTCGCTGCACCGTGGCGGCCTTAAGTTTAGACATATCATGGATAACATTACATTTAAAAAAGCTATACGGCAAGTTTATATAAATATTACACGATAATTTCTCTAGAGTCATGCATTTCTATCTTAGTTATGCTTATGGCAGAGTAATTCCACCACGATTGATATTCGAGAACACACAACTAATGATACCTGAGAAAGGCCCCGTAGAAAGCATAAGAACCTTCTGGAGGAAAGTATTGAGATGTTAATGACAGTGGACGAGGAGAATGTTATGCAATGCCAGAGTTGGGCGCTTCGCTCTCTCTGGCTACCCTGCCGGAAATAAAATGCGAAGCGAAAAGAAAACTCAGAATCATAATCTATATGAAAAGAAACGCAGGATGCATTGGATTTATATCTCAAGTATTCTTTAAAAAATGTTAAAATTAAAGAGCAGGATATCTTTGGTCAAAGAGTTTCTTACAATTTAAATATACATATTATTATTGCCAATATAAACATTTGTTATTTAACACATTCGTAATGTTGCAGGTGGGGTAGCTTTAAAGGTCCCGAAAGGTTACTCGACCAAGGTTTTGTAACAGTCACTTTCAATTATCGGCTTGGCGTATTAGGATTTCTATGCTTAGGCATAGAAGAAGTGCCCGGCAATGCTGGCCTGAAAGATCAAGTAGCTGCCTTATATTGGATACAGAGGAACATAGCAAAGTTTGGGGGTAACTCCTCTGACATCACTGTGTATGGTACTGGCTCAGGAGCAGCCTCGATAGATATTTTACTATTGTCTGGACAAACAAGAGAGCTTATTCACAAGGCCATTTTGGAATCAGGCTCTGCTTTGTCTCCATCTTCCATCACTCATGACCATTATTCAGATGCTATCGATGTAGCCAACTATTTAGGGTATGAGGGTAAAGAGGATCCCATAAGTTTAAGCAACTTTTATTACAAACTTTCTATAAAAAAACTTACTAATACCTCTAAAAACTTTTTACCATGCGTGGAAAAAAATTACTATACAACACATAGCTTACTAAACATGGATCCGAGACATATTCTCAAAAATGGTCAATACCACCATGTCCCTATGATGGTAGTATATACAAACGCTGAACAAGTTTCAACAATATCAGAAAATATTGCCATGTTTAAAACAGTCCCAGAATATTTTGAGAATTTACTTCCAAATAACTTGGCTTATAGCAGCAATGATATAAAGTATAAAATAGCTAAGCTTGTAAAAGATTTTTATTTTAATGAGGTGGATTTATCAGAAAACATTGTGCAAAGTTTTATAGACTATGTGAATGACGTATTTTTGGTATATCCTTTAATAAAATCAATAACACACCATGCAAGAGAACGATCAGTGTTTTTAATGAAATTTATTTATGAAGAAAAACTGAGTAAGACTAGTAATTTTAATATTGCTGGTGCCACCCATGGTGACATATTCAAGTATATAATGTCAAATAGGAACTTGGAAGACCCAGATGAAGTAACAAGGGAGACAATAGTTATTTTATTGACTAACTTCATAAGATTAAGGTAAGTAATTTTTAGTTTCTAGTCAGCTATTAAAAAGATGTTTTTCTATGTAAAATTTTATATATAGTAGCAGGGCATTTCATTATCTTATATTTACATATCAGCTTTACATTGTATTTTACAAAGCAGTGTAAGCAGGGGAACTCCATTCTCTACTTTCGGAGGAATTTTAGACACATAAAATTGAGTGGCAGGACACTAAGCTGCACTTTGTTTTAAACAAGGATATGGAAGTAAATGATTCCTTTAGTAGGTATATATTTACAAACCAAAGAAATAGCTGCTAAAATTTACATTTATATATATTATATTATATATACTCTTTATGAAATAATAATCAATTATATATTATATCTTAGTTATGAATAAAATTATAAAGAACATAAATTAAAGTCAATGTAGTAAACCCTTTATATGTTTCATATCTATAATTGGTTAACAATTTCATAAATTTTCGGTATATACGAATTTGTTAAATAAAAATATTTAGACATATATTTGCAATAAGGCATTAGTGTCATAGTAAGACAATATCTGGTTGTAAATGCAGTAGGTTTTGTTTCTCATTTTGGGCAACGACATATTCTTGTTTTGGCACTTTTGTAACGAAACAAAATGTCACACACATTGAATTTTACCACTCAACAAGAAATATATCAAAATTGGGCAGTGTGTAGAGAATACAGCAAAAAGCTGAGATTTACACTAAGAATCAACTTTGTAGTAACTATCTACTTTTAGGGACCCAACACCAATAGCAACGGAGCTGATTACAGAAATATGGGAGCCGGTCGTCCCTCATGTGTTAGATGGGAAAGTCATTTTGCATAAAGTTAATTGTTTAGTATTCGGTAAATCCATGAGAAATGAGGAGTTAGCTGGACAACAATTTATATTTTGGGAACAAATTTATGAAAAGTTTTATATTAATTCTATAGAATAATTTATTTCAAAAGAATTTTTACAAAATTCATATTTTTATAAATTGTACTTTGTTAAGGTAACATAAGTAAATTGTAGTTATGTAGTACTTTAAGAGGTAGATATTCATATAATTTTCTATCCAAAGATTACTACAAATACTAATGATATGTAATATTTTTAATGAATAATACACAATAACATGACATAATGATAACATACAATAATATTTAATAAAGATTATTATTTTCTAACAAGATATTTTGAGGTCAAATGAAAAATCCCATTAGTGACATATTTAAACTTGCTGTTAAACCTGTATAACTGTAATGCTATTTATTAAAAATAAAGTAAGTTATATTTTAATTGTTAAAATTAAATTTAAATCAGGGAAATTATTTAAAAAGAATAATTTTAAAACAGGGAAATTAACGAATGTAGAGGGTAGTACAAAAAAAATAAGAAACAAACTATATTAAAAGAACTTTAAGAATAATATTTAATTCAAAATTAAAAGATAAAATGTAGATTATTTTAATTTAATTCATTGCGTATGGGGTTTTTCTATGTTTTGTGACGAATGTGCGAACAACGTGCATCCGTGTTGATGCTGTCGTAATCAAAACGGATCTTAAAACTAGACTAATACAGTATTAACTATATTAACAATTTAGTTTACAAAAAATATTAAAAGAAACCGATTTATTAAAGTTCTAAGCTATAACTTTGAGATGAGTAATAATATAATTGTAAGCAAAACTTAATACTTGACGTACCCAAAAACAAATACCGTTACCTGATCAATCAGCCGGAGACGGGAGATAGGTCCAGTGCAGCATCCACTTACAAACACTACAGCATAATTAACTACTTATATCTGAGTAAATCTACTCATTCGTCGTTAGATTTAATTAATAAAATCAACAAGTATTTTAATATACAAAGCACAAAACAAGGGCCGCCCGTCACATTTTACTCCACTGACATAACGTGACGTGAGCGCTGAACGGTGAGATACGTTCGGAAGTCACATACAGATTAAATTTTCTGTTATAAAATGTTTTTAAACGTAAATAATGTTATTTATTATATTTGTTCGGTATGCGCGAATATAAATATGTGGGCTCGATCCCATTGAAGAAAAAGAAATAATTAATATTTTGATATCTTCACTCAAGTAACAAGGCAAAATGCAGTGATGAGTTTCCCACTCAACATAAAGTGCGTCAAATTCGGCGTAGTGTGGAGAACGACAATATCTTAATGCAAATGGAATGTCTTAACGATAGGTTCCCAAGTTCCCTCTGCCTTCCCTATCATGTGAGAGGATACAGCATAAAGCTGAAAAAGAAAGTATAAGAGCGTTTTCACAACACTGATCTCTGCAGTAGCTAAGAAAATAAACAGTAAGAATGAAACAAAAAAGAAAAGCATGCTATATGTAACGACAAAGCTCTTAAATAAAGAAAAAGGTGGTTTTAAGCGATGAATGCAATTTATCATACAATGTAACTTTAATATCTTTAAGTTACAAAATGTAATGAATCTCCACGTTGTATCCCTCACATCACTGGATAGAACAGCGAATCTAATGAAAACCACCACTATTCCTACTTACAGCAAAACTTCATTGCTTCCTACGTGTAGAGTATAGTGTGAAGCTGAAAAAAGAGAAAATCAAGTCTGCGCAGACATTTAAGGCAAGCTTAAGGCGATCACGGCTTGTCGACTGTTAGGAAGTTTTAGATTATTTTTTTTGTTTGGATTCTTGTTTGCCTTTGATTACTCTGCACTCCACAGTAAGGCTGCTTACAAAGATATGAGATGCGATAGGATTTAGTCATTCAGACACAAGGGAAGAAACACAGCGAGGACGTTGTTTCTACTATTTAATTTTAAATTATTTTATATCTTTTAACAGCGATATTAGAAGAGTATATCTTTAATAGTTAAGTTAGAGACTGTTTTTTGTGGTTAAGTGTGTACATATTTACTCACTACTCAGTTTCACGTTGTATCCCGCACATCGCAGGGTAAGCAGAGAGAACTAAAAACCTAGTCTTAAGACATTCCGTTTCGCTTCCGTTCCCCACTTACTGTCGAATTTGAGGCATTGCGTGTTGGGTGGCGGAAATCAACGCCGCGTTTTGCCTTGTCCCAGAAGAAAGAAACGCTAACATTAAATATTTAAATTGAAAATATTAAATATTTCATTTCCTCGACTGGGGATCGAACCCACAACCTGTCGGTTACAGTCACACACCTGTGCCGTTGCGCCTCGACAAGCCTCTAATATATATTTGTGTACATACTATATATTGTAAGTGGCAGAAAATCAGAAACCAAAAATAGATCGGTATATCTTCTCTCGTTATGAAATATATATTAAAATAGAAAAAATAAAAATTTCAAGTTTCACTAGTTAATACATTTATTTTTACTATATTTTGTTATGATACAATACGGACTACATTCTACAAATAACTACGTACCTAAATAACTATCACAATTTTAACAAATATTTTTATAGAGTCAAGTTATAAATTGGGATTATTTTAGAATAAAATAATAAATATTTATTATCTATATGTTATTTTTTTATTTTTATTTTGTTCAACTATTTTTCACGTTGGTTTTCGTATACTGAAAAATAATTTTTACTTACAAAAACATGTGTAACGTAAGAAAATTCGAATCGCACTATATTGGGATTTACTTATAAACAATTTAGATTCGTTATTTTCAACATATTTAATATAATATTTTCCACTTAGGCAACTTTTCAGAACACGAAAAACAATTGAACTTAGCGTGATTGGTTCTCATGATGAGCAGAAATTGTAAACCCAGCGACATATGCATAAGCATGCATATGCCGCTGGGTTTACAATTTCTGTATCGTTTTCTAAAAGTAATGAACATACTTCGGAGAAATAACAACAGTCAATAACAACAATCTATCGTGCTAAGTCTAGCAATGAAAAAAATGGAGACATTTTTTATTTACGCCATAAACATTAATATTATATAATAAAGTAAATACATTATTATCATTTAATAAAACACATAGATTGTACTCTACTTGATAAATTTATTTCTATCGTTCACGTGATTTTTAAGGCAAGAATGTTTGATTCACTTATATAAAAGTTACCATTACTAGTTCGGGAAAGAACAACGTCATCTATCGGATTGTATCGAGAAATGCATTTAAAAACAACAAAACTGCTCAACGCTAGATGGCGCTGCTGTTTTAAATCAATGTAAGGTAGTACAAATAAAATTGAGAAAAATATTAATTTATCATGGAATGTCTTTTTTTCTGAGGGACATAATTTTGTTACATCTAAAAATAAATATGTTATTAGCTTAGATAGTAAAACTTTATATCAAAAGCTGGAAAAAATATAATATCGATCTTTATTTCATTTCACATAGTAACATTTTTGATTATATACGTATACTCAAAGATTGTTATTAACGGTTTTTGTCTGTTCTGATAATTTGCTAAACAGCTTAGCTGGTTTACACTCGGAGTACTGGACCCCATCATATATAAAACAAAATATAGTTTAAAAAGTCTCAAAACATATTTTTTTAAATATATATTTATACTAAATTACAGTTTTCCTAGCAAGAATAGAAATTATAAGTAATTAGGAACAATTTCTACCTGTTAGGTATAATGGTACCTGGAATATGTCAAATTAAAATATACATACATGAAGAGATGTTAAGATTATGAAATTTAATTTAAGTAGGTATGTCATACAGAAAAAAGATGTGTCTTGATTTGAATCTGCGCTTCCTTGAAACTAACTCAAGTGCATGTTTGTTGAAATATAATGAATAGTTATATTTGTATAATCGGTAAGATTATACGAAATTCCAATATATTTTTTACACTATCATAATATTTTATATGACTCTACTTCAATATCATTTATAGTAACATAATTTACACAATTACATTATATTACTCTTATTTATATTATAATTTATACAAAAAAATACATTAAAACAATAGCTATGGCGCGTAATATTCGTATGTTGTTTTTAAGTATTTGTTTCAAGCGGAAACTGAAATCGGTTAATAATTTTGCTCAGTTCATCTTTCTAGTTAAATAATCATCAGGGTACCCTCGATATCTCCTATACTCAGTTGTTAATCATTGTCTAACAGTGCAGTAGATCCCGCTTGGATCAACATATTAATCCATAGTATATTTTAATATTTTAAGGGTCCTTCTCCTATGACATTATATTATATTGCCAACAATAATTAAAACGAAACCCTTAAACTGGTTTATAGTTCGATATAAACTGTCAGTCTACCCGCGACCAATGACTTCTGTAAAATGTACGTATCCGGGTACGTATACGGGTTTCCAGAAATATAAATATAAAATAAATATACCAGATTTACACAGTGCTGCAAGAGCTTCAATACATATTCAATGTAAAAGAATAAAATCAATAATCTTGCCGATACATATACATTACATCACAACACTGGCAATACATTTACAATAACGCGATTGAGCTGATTTTTTATGTAAAACTTTAATCTTTTATATTTACAGGTAAATTCGGGATCCTTAAATTCGTACGCCCACGATGTCTAATATTACTGGCAATGCTCCGTAGAGTCCACCACGGTGGACTTCCTCCAGCCGAAGAAGAAGTACCCCACAGCCATGCCCAGCACCAGCGCGATACAGAGCCACACGTTGTAGGTCATGAACACTAACATGAGCATGTAGGAGGCGGTCGACTGGATGATGTGGAGCAACGTTTGAACGATATGTGCGGAAGACAGCATGGAGTATCTGGGGAGTTGATACTTGTATCAGAATTTTATGTATGAGGGAGAACGGATAGGATTGATACTATATATAAATTATTGAAATATGAAGATGTTTTCTAAGCTCCACCATCTTTTTTACCAATTAACGACGTCAATATTAATATAAAACATATCAATATTATAGTTATTGTTTAAATTAGATACACGTTGGGCAAAAATTAATTATTTCTTTTTCCCGTTCTAGTCTAGTGACTAGAGCAACTACTTACAAATCGTGGTAATAGGATTTCGAAACTAAAAATAGAGAATCTTAATATCAAGTCCTTTCTGCGTACCCTCCTAAATGACACGATCATATAAAAGGAGCTTACTTAACAGCAGCTGTTCCCCCACAGGCGCCCTTAGAACCACATTCATTCTTCGTTATATTGACTTGTGAGTCCCCCGTAGCGGTGGTGGCTCTCGCGTGGAGGGCTTCTCTGTAGTACTTGAGGCCCTCGTAAAGTGCACCAGCAAGGAAGATGGCGATCGCTGAACCAAACAATTCTAAAGCGTTGGTCGTCTCCCAACCTCGGAACAAGATCTCTTGGTTAACGCCGGTGTGAAACTGGAATAATAGATATACGAAAATTAATGTATAAATATACAAACGGTGTTGAGCTCCGGCATACAACAATAACTTGTATCGTACGTTTCGACACTGCTATAAACGGAATCTAATTTAAATAAATATGAATGCCACACTTCAACGTTAAGCCACATTACGTATTTGTATATTTAATTTCCACTCGATAAAGTTTATTATTATTTATTTATATTGAGATAGTAAGCGCGACGGTTAATGGTTCGATTTCCACTCTCGCTGCTCGCTTTGGTAAAGTGGTACAGCGCGGCATTGATTCTACCCGTCAACAGCTTAATAATTGCGTATTAATATAGAATTTTATTATTGTTCGAGGCAATATAGACATGTCGAGATAATTTCACAGAAAGTTGGGATCTGTGAAGTGTCGCAATGGGAATGGAGTGTACTAACTTAACTATGTTCCCTGGGAGCCACTGCCTATATGCATTGCGCAGAGCAATGAACATAATATTGAACTACAAAGCGTGGTGTTATGTACACAACTATAAGAACATTTACATTATTTGTATCTATTTTATAAAAGCAAAAACTGAGGGACAATCGAGTGGAAAAGAAATCGAAGCTGCATGAAATATTTTGCAACAGATATTTAGTGAAATTATTTTATTAACCTTGGTCTTAAACTAAATTCAGCAAACACCGTGAACTATTTAGACAAGAATGACGTTAAATATAATATTTGACGACAACCTGTTTATCGCACCGTAAGTAGTCTATAGTCAATTACAGTGCGGTCAATGATTCTTGGCCCTGAAGTTGACTGTAGAAATTAGGACATTTAATATTTTTTGATAATTTTCTTGAGTAAACAATACAATGCATAAGTTCAGAAACCTTACCTATGAGTGGCCTTGACTAGTTGACCGTACAGTACAATACGAAGAAATAGCGAGTTAACGTTGACAAAACATCTTTTACATACATACTATAGTCTACAATCGAAACTTAGTGTACTCTCTCAGTCAACGTGGGATTTCGTGAAATTCTTTTGTAGCGTTCCCCTATACTACTAGTATCTAACCATTATACATAGATACTAAAATACAACTGTCCAGTACTTTTTCTGTATAGATATTTAAATAAGCACTCTATTCTACTCAGCTTCACGCTGTATCCCGCACATGGCAGGTAGGCAGAGGGAACTTGGGAACCTAGTGTTAAGACAATCCGTGCCATTTCCGTTCCCACTTTCCGCCGAATTTTGAGGCATGGCGTGTTGAGTGGGGTAACTCAACGCCGCGTTTTACCTTGTACCAGAGCGAAGAAATGAAAACATTAAATATTTCAATTGGAAATATTAAATATTTCATTTCCTCGAGTGGGGATCGAATCCAGAACCTGTCGGTTGCAGTCACACGCTTGTGCTAAATAAATGCTAATTTAAAATTTAAATAAGTATTTACACAATATTATAAACAAATAGTAATTTTGTGTCGTTTCAGTTACAAAAATATGATATTTATTGTTGTAAAGCGGAAAATGGTCTATCAAACAAAAAAAAAACGTGAGTTAGTTTTTATTCCTTCAGTTTGGTAACAAGACAAAGTGCGGCATTTAATTCCACCATTCAACACACAAGTTGAATATTGAATGGAAAGATCACAGCAGTAAGATCTTTACTATCGCAGACTGATTATTGAGGACTTCTGTGATAAAAAAATTGGAACTTTATCTTTTTCTTTAAAAAATCTTATTACACTCATATTGGGCGATATATCTACGTTTAACATTCTTATTACTTTGCTCTTCCGCCCTACTTTAGAAATTTTGCAGTATTTTAACTTATCTGTAATAGCAGTACAATGACTAATTATTACAATTAACTATTATGGGATATCAATAGGAACGGCGTGTCTTAATACTATGTTTCTATGTTTCCTCTACCTAACCCGCTGTGCGGGAACAGCGTGAAGCTAAAAATATATATCTATTATCATTTACTTCTATGAGAACCACAAACAAAATGATTCAACGCGCTTATCAGTCATGTCAGTACAGTGCTGGTACATACCCAGTAGCTATCTGTGGTTGAAGTCTGGTGAGAAATATTATTTGGTTATCGCAATCCAGTTGCGGTCGCTGATAACGCTGTTATCACTAAAATTACTCGTGGTACAACAAATGATGATACTAAATAATCAAACAATAGTAATCGGCACGAAGTGATGTTTATTTGTTCTGTTGATGAAATTACGGATTCGAATTCTAACGATATAATGATTTATAAATGCTTCACATTTTTTACTATTTTTAAAGTGTTATTCCACAGAAAATAAATAAATTTAAAAACGTATAAAGTTATGTACGTAACAGGACTTGAACCCGCGCCTCTTGGACACCGTCCAAGCGCTTTGACCAACTAAGCCATACGATCCCATGAGGTTGCGTCGAAATTCATATACGCTTGCTACAGCTTAATTGTGTTGTTAGCATCTCTGTAGAAGAGGCGTGGGTCCAAATCCTGCTTCGTTCAATTTTTATACGTTTTTAAATCTAGTATGCTTCACATAGTTTCTCGCTGGTAGCTAGGGTAGGCAGAGGGACTTAGTGGAAAAACACTAGATGTGTCCAGGAGTGTGCAGTGGCGAAACTCAACTGGACTGTTATTTTTTACTAAGTGAAGAAATTAAATTTTAATGTAAATTTATTAGTAAAATAAAAGTCTTCGAACTACGAACCACCATGGCGTGTCCCCCGTGGTGGCTCTCGGCGCCGTGGTCATGCCCGTCGTGGCTTCCGGCGATCGTCTCGGTCACGTGGTGCGAGTGGTCTCCGTGGTCCATTGCTGGAATTATATGAGAAAATTTATCACTTTTAACTACCCAGTTATAATTATTATTGATACTCTTAGGGAAAGATTCGTATTAATAATGAGCACGAAACGATATTAATAATTAAAATGTTAATTATAAAATGTTAATTATTAACAAATAATTGTTATTTACAATTAATCGGTTAATTAACTGAAACTCACTAATTATTGTATCATTAATATTTAGCTTCACGCTGTATCCCGCTCATGGCAGGGTAGGCAGAGGGAACAAGAGAACCTACGGTTAAGACACTTCTTTCCGTTTCCCACTTTCCGCCTAGTTTGAAGTATTCACAATTTATTTAAATTTATACATTTTCAATATCAAATAATTTTATTAAAATCTTCGCCTGTTTGCAGTTCAGTGTGCAGTTTGCACACGTATTTGTTTACTACTTACTGCAGCAATTTCACTGAACAAAATCCCTTATATGTACTTTTTTATGTTATTTACGTTTATATGTACTTTTTTATGTCTGAACCGATTGAAATAAAACAAACACTAAATCTTGATGGCAAGTTGCAAAATTATAACACTGAGTGGCTTTTAAATTGTTTTTGAGATAAGCGCGAACAAACGCACAGACAAATAGACAAAAAATATTATTATTATTTTGGAATATAATAAATGTCCAATAATAATTCATCTCTTTTGTCTTCCATGAACAGATCGCGACGAGCGTTATATATTTATTATATGTATGGACAACATATTATTTATTTTTACTATGTTTTAAAGTGTTATTCTACACTTAGGACAGAAAATACTAAACTTAAATTTATAAATCGTATAAAAATTTTGAACGAAGCAGGATTTGAACCCGCGCCTCTGGAAAACCGTTCCAGAGGCGCGGGTTAAAGTTTAGTAAGATATTATTTGCCTCCTTTTGGTAATAAATGAGAAGAAATATTAATTTGGCAAAGGTGATAATATAATTTTAAGTGATGTGAAAACCAATAACCTCATTTACGTAGTTTATACAAGAGTAAAATAAATTATAATACATCGTAAGAACGAGCGTTAAGAGTGGATTTAGCATAAATTGTACTAAGATCGACTTTCATTGCGCCCGCGCAGCTAAACCCTTACACAATGCCGGTCGGTAGTTACCGACGAGATTTAATTACGAAATAAAACATTAATGATGTTTTTTTAAAGTTCTTATTTGTTTTTAATATAATATAAATATTTTACTCTGTTTGATTTCAAACTGTAAAACACATACATACATAAATAATATTATATATTTGTGTATATTTCTGCATAGAACCATGATATAACTTTGAATAATTTACCGTTCACTTGTAATTAAGGTTTTTTTTTTTCAAGTACAAGTTAACGCTTTGTGGTTCACCTTGAATGCTTGCGTTTCTCGTATATACATATACCATATTTTTTTACGGGTATGTTGTATTATAAAAGATAACCATGCATAACTTTAATTTTATTTTGTAACTCGCCGTATATTTTTGTGTTCTTATTGAATTAAATAATGTGTTAATAAAAAAGTACATTATATGTAGATAAAGAAAAAAATCATTACAAACTCATTATTTTACACATAACAAGTGCACGGGGAATAGGAAAACTTAATTTTATCGTAATTTATCGTCTTTATTACCAACAAATGTACTACAATATGTACAAATAAAGGAAAAGCTCCAAAAATTGGAAATATGCAGAATGAATGAGACTTTAATAAAAATAACCACTAAGTTATATGAGAACTTAGTTTCCTAAAAGATGTGAGCATCAGTTTCTCAAATTATAAATTTTATACTTTCCGTATAGACTACAGGCCCATGTTGAAAAAATTATGGGTCATTTGAACCACCAGGTGACCTATCTAGAACGATATAAGAGCTTAAAATAATAAGATTCAACTCTATGCCGTCACTTGTAAGCTGTCCAACTGAGTGCAGGTGAGAATTCAAAAGTACAGGTAGAGTGGGTACATTTTGGTCACATATTTTTGTACGGCATTTTTACCACCGATAGATCCATTAAAAATAATAAGAAAACGCGCAGTGCCGTACAAAAAAGATGCGCCACAGAGTCGGAATTTTTTTTTTATTTTCCGACAATTACCGGGGTAAATTTGGTCATTTGATTTTGTACGGCATCTCAGCCATACTATTTCAATACAGCTTCTAATCCATTATTCCGCAACGCCGTACAAAAATCATGCGACAAGGGGAACAAATCGAGGGTTGCAATCCCCTCTCTTTCCGTAGTCCAGGGGGTGAATTGACACAACATGAAATACGTTTATTTTGAAAGTATTTTATGCATAGATATTATTTTTTCATGTGCCGTACATTTTCGTTGGTTCAAAGGAGGAAAAAACTAAAAAGGAAAAATCCATATAACGAAATGTGAGGTGTTTTTTTTTATACGGCATTTAGATTATTTATTTGTACTAATTTTCATAGTGTTCTCGTGATTCTAGGTTCTTAGTTATATAAAAATAGTTTTTTCAATTAAAAAAATCACAATAATTGTGTCAATGTCCGCTAATTTCAGTATCACAAGTATTCGCACATTTTTGGAGCGACGTTCTGTTAGGACGTTTAGCATTTATAGGGAATATCGTATTTAATTCGGATGTACTCGGCTTGAACCCGAGTAAGGTATTTGCGTACGCTCATACATAGTTCGATTAGTATGTCTGTACAGTTCGCTTCGGAGTCCACGCGGAGATTGAAAACAGCTGTTGTTTACGTGTTGCGAGCACTCCGATCATGTCTGACCTCGTGGAGAATGAAAACTCTAGTGAAAGTGAAAGAAATGTTGAAGAAAAAGAGCAAGAACGTGAGTGTTTTATTTGTAATTTGCCAGGTGATCCTATTGATAACCGGATAAAATGTCTGTCAAGCACAATTTTAAAAAATTGCATCGAAGCAATTGAAGTTAGAAGTAAGCAACAATCTAACACCTCCAGAAGATCCATTGATGTTGCTTCAATTCAATTGCCTAAAGATCTTGAGGAAAAAGGATACCATCAAAAGTGTTATAAACAATTAACAAACTTATCCGGCAAACGAAAAATAGAAGAAATTGTTGATCCCGACGCCAACGAGAATAATCCAAGGTATTATTTTTTTATTATAGTTCTAAAATATCTAATTAATCATATTTATAACTTTTTCGATAACACTGGTAAACATTGTTTTTGTCACACAAATTGTGTGATGATTTTTGTTTATATCTACAACAAAATGTTGACCTTGAAAAGGTTCTGGAGTACCCTCTGACCCCTGTTCCACTATCATTATGTCATATGGATGGACCCATTAATAAAACAGATAAATCAAAGCTGGTAAAACCTTTGATAAATAGACAAAATATTGTTGAGAGTATTCCTAAGGAATTGGATGTCGTGATTATTGATGGATTTTTTTATCTCTATACTCTTCGAGACATACCTTCTACCTTTGGCGCTATAAGTTATAAATTGCTTCGTATCTAACAAATCACGTCGCTACGGAAATCCACGTGATCTTTGATACTTACCCAACACCAAGCATAAAAGATTACGAGCATTCTATACAAGATAATTTAAGAAATGATGATTTCGTTATCGAAGGACCTCAAACGAAACGTCCGGTAAATTTTTTAGCCAAATTAAAGAACATTAAATTCAAGCAAGCATTTGTCCAGTTCCTCGTCAATGATTGGTCGACTCAAGACAAAGCTACGTTGATTAAGCCTACACAGAAAGTGTTTCTAAATTATCAGCTGTGTCATTCTTACAGAAAAGTGGCAGAATCTGTCGTTAGCGAAGTATCTACAAAATATACCTGCAGTGCTCACGAAGAAGCTGATTGAAACGAACGAAAAACATTGAAGTTTGTGCTGTGTACAAAAACTTGGGCGAAAATCTCTGTTCTTCGTTGGCTGCATTCCATGCTTTTACGGGATGAGACTTCAATCCCGCATTTTATAGGAAGGGTAAAAACAGACCATTCAAAGTATTGGAGAAATCAGGGAAGTTCCAAGACGCATTCATTAAAATGGGGCATAATATGTTTATTGCAGATCCACTACTCATGAAACAAACTTACAATGTTCTGCAAGAATATGTATGCATTTTATACAACGTAAAAGCAAGAAAAACAGTCAACGAAGCAAGGTGTATCATATTTGAAAGAATTTATACGCCGAAAAGTAATAATGAAGCTTTCAAAAAGACAGCTATGAAATTGGAAGCAACGTCGTTTCCCCCTTGTTTCCGGGAGTTGGAGCAACATTTGAAGAGAAGTACCTACATAGCACAGATTTGGTGTAATGCCTACAAAGAAGTACCGTCGACCTTGTTTCCAATAAACTATGGATGGGTTGTTAATGACGGTCGGTACGATTTTGATTGGTTTCATGGCGAGGAATGTCCCCAAAAAGTCTGTAACATAACGGAACCGGGTGAGGAATCAGGCGAAGAAGATGATGACTTTATTGGTAAAAAAATAAATATATAAATCTTTACATCTTTAATTTGTACGTAAGATTTTGATTTTGACAAAGACATATTTGTGTTTCACAAAATAATAGAGAATATAATTCGGACGTCGATGAAGACGTTGATTCCGATAACAACTCAGCAACTGATACTAGCCTAAATGATATGGTCTGCATAAAAATGTACGGCATCACTTTTTTCTAATTTATCTATGTTAATACTATTTAAAACAAGGGAGAAAATGTAGAAAACTGCTATATTTCATTAATCTATGATATTTAAACTTTTACAATAATTTGCAAAATTTCAGTTTTTGCATTTCTCTATATTTTTTTTAAGAACGGTTTCTTTTGAACGGCAATACTGTATAACAATTGTATTTTACAGTATCATGTTAAAAAAAAAGTTCCCGTACAGGATCAAATGATTTTAAAGCTCTATAAGTCAAGAATACGATGAAATTAAGATGATTTTTGATATACATTCAAAGGAACAATCATTTTTTGACGGCATTTCTTTTAATAATACTTTTGAGTGCTAGATAATGTTTAGGAACCGAAGCCGTACTTTTTCAAATCACCCCTTGGACCACGGAAAGAGAGGGGATTACAACCCTCGATTTGTTCACCTTGTCGCATGATTTTTGTACGGCGTTGCGAAATAATGGATTAGAAGCTGTATTTAAATAGTATGGCACAGATGCCGTACAAAATCAAATGACCAAATTTACCCCGGTAATTGTCGGAAAATGAAAAAAAAATTCCGACTCTGTGGCGCATCTTTTTTGTACGGCACTGCGCGTTTTCTTATTATTTTTAATGGATCTATCGGTGGTAAGAATGCCGTACAAAAATATGTGACCAAAATGTACCCACTTTACCTGTACTTTTGAATTCTCACCTGCACTCAGTTGGACAGCTTACAAGTGACGGCATAGAGTTGAATCTTATTATTTTAAGCTCTTATATCGTTCTAGATAGGTCACCTGGTGGTTCAAATGACCCATAATTTTTTCAACATGGGCCAGTAGTCTACTAGTCTCATTCTTACTAAATTTGATACAGAACCCTTGGTTAGTAAGTCATACGCACACATACGGCCTGGTTTCTTCTTGTAACCAGACAATATTTTTGGGACGGGAGTCGAACACACGACCGCCGTACCCTCAGTGCAAAGCAAAGAATGTTCGAATAACACTAAATTTTTGCATACGTCAATAAACCTGAGCTGCGCTTGCGCAGGAAGTGATACAACAAGAACAATAGTTCATACTTAGGGGTGCGTCACATAACTTAGTTAATTGAATGTTAAAGTTAAACATTTATTAAATAAAAAAAATATAAAACGAAAGTTGTTCCAAGTTCCATCTAAAGCGTTTATGAAGGCTTAAACTAAACAAAATAACAAAGCACTTGCTTGCTACAGCGATATTGGCTGAAAGAGGAAGGTTCGGTGATTATCGAACTGTTTGTTCCTAACATTACGTCTTTCTAAAATACATTTATTTTAACTTAAAATATAAAAGATTAACATTGACTTTAAAACATTCGAAATCATAAAAATATACACTTTACTTTATAGTTATCACGAGTTACAGAATTTTGAAGCATAATACTAAAGTATCTTAGTAGTGTGTAGGTATTTTGTTATTTTCAGACCTGTCGTGGTGCGACAAGCGTGTTGTTTTACACTGTAAACGACAGGTTATGAGTTCGATCCCCACTTGAGGAAATGAAATATTTGGTATTTAGCGCCACGACAGGCCTCATATTGAAAATAACTACTACTAAGCATTTAATCTCCAAATGATCAATTTTTATGCCATTCCTCGTATAGCGCAAACATTACTTTGGTTATTGGTACTTTGTCATGTTACCAGAGCGTAGGAATGATAATAAGTCTTTCCCCGGATGAGAAATGAAACGGCCCGAAATAGTTAAACTTTAATTATTGTTCCAAAATAAAGTAGTAATCGTATGATATACATATATTTTTTTAACAAATTATTCTCTTTTTTGCATATTGTTCATTGCACTTAATGACGCCGCAGCCCTAGCGGTCATGCATGACGCAGTGGCAATGTCAAGGCGGTCGTCCACAGGAAGACGCGTTATATCCGGCGATATATTATTTACGATAAATATGTGTACCTGCACATAGATAAGTTTAAATTTTATATCGGACTCATTTGAAGCTTATTTGTTTGTATGGAATGTATAAATTCCAATCAGAAAGCTAAACAATAACTTAAATATTTTTACAAACTTTTTCTCATACCATTGAGTAACCTAAATTTATATAAAAAGTAGTGATTACCTACAATGAAAATTGTAATTATATATCAAAGAGTATCAACAACCTATATAAAAATTATAAAGGAATCACTCTTCATGTCATAGATACAAAAAAATCAGTTTCACGCCGTTTTTTGACATAACAAGAAGGCAGGGAGAACGTAGTGTTACAACATTGCGTTCTCCGCTTTCTGTCAGGATTGGAGACATTGTGTGTTTGTTGGCGGAACTCAACGCCACGCCATAAAATATATACTACATATATACTTATACTTAACTCTAATTAACTACAAGTTACTATTTAAGTTAACTCTAATTAACTACAAATGTCGAGGTAAAACGCGGCGTTGAGTTCCTCCACTTTACATGTAACGCCGCTATAATTAAGCGCAAAGTGATAAACAGAAATGTCTTCGTGATGATGTATTCAAATATGAGGTACAGCCGTAAAGACATTCATACTTTTTTACAAAATTTTATCGTACAATAAAATTAGACACGATTATAAAAACGTGTTGCGTTTGTTATTCTCTCATATCCAGAAGCGTAAAAAATTGTTCGTTCCAACAAAATTGTAATTGTATACATTATTGCCATTTAAACGGCTGACTCATAAATGCTATGTATTGTCAATACACTAAATACTTAAAACGTGGAACAAAGTAGAAATTTAAGTATATAGTACCTACAATTACTAGGTATTATTTTCTTCACTCTATATACCGCATACAGCGGGGTAGGCATAGGGAACCTGGGAACCTAGTGTTAAGATATTCCGTTCCCGTTAAGACCCTTCAATTCCTCAGTTTCCACTGAATTGAGGCATTTTTTGATGAATTAGGAACTCAACGACATGCTTTTGCTCGGTTGCCAACATTTATTTACTATAGCAAGGCTTCTTCTTCTTTTGCTGGCATAGAGTGAGAAAGAGACACTAGTGTGGTGGAAATAAAAATTATTTTAATATAATTATTCCCAATGGCGACTACCATATACACAACTTAAATATTTTGTGTTAAGTGAAAAAGAGTTTTGCATTTCGCTAATTTAGCATTAACTCAGTGTTAACTTTCTTCAAATTATATATGGAAAAATGTGAACACTATATGAAAAGTACACATCTGAAATTGACATTTAACGACTTTGTTTTTACTGTTTTAACAAACAATATGTTATAGATTTTATTACTTAATTTAGAAATGGTAGAAAAAACAGAAACTGGTTTTTATTTATTTTATGATATTTTATAAGTCTAGATTCCGAGGCCTGTCGAGGCGCAGAGGCACACACAGAGCACAGACTGTCAATGCAACACGTTGTGGGTTCGATCCACACTCTAGGAAATAACATATTTAATATTTAAATTTTCTTCGTTTTCTATTATTGCCATAAGACCAAACGCGTCGTTGAGTTCCGCCAATCAAGTGAGGGACGGAAGTGTCATATTACTAGACTTCTAAATTTCCTCTGTCTACCCTTCCATATGCGTGTAGCGTAAAGCTGACAAATAAATTTACAATATAACTGCACCAGATAGATATACTTTTTCTGTCCAATAATTGTCTAGCAATGAGACAATGGCTTTCATCCGCAATGAAATTGAGCAATTGGGGATCTGCATACGAAGGGGATACGAAGTTGTCTTGAGTTCTATATCAGTTTAGTATGAGAAGATTATTCTACAACTTTTACTTTCAAACACGGTAGTTCACATTTTGTTTCAAGTTTGATAATATTTTCATATAATGTTAAGTTTCGCCATTCAACTCTGCCTTTCTTGCCGTGTGTGGATACAAAGAAATCGAATCATTCTTCATTTTCGATAAGGGAAAATATTGAGAAGTTAACCATCTTATTTTTTATAGATAGAAGTCATGAATATAATATCCACCGCTACTTATAGGTACTAGGAGGTGAACGTGAACGTGTTCCGTTGTGCTTTCACATATTTAATTGTAAAGCGGAAATGAAATTACGAAAAAAAAAATGCTAAAATCATATTTATATGAAGAAAGTTACATTTAACCTGAACTAACGGTATAGCAAATTTGAAGTATTCGTGTTTATTAAACATTCAAATATCCATGTCCAACATGGACTGTGTGCTAAATCGCTACACTAAGTTAAATGGCAGTTGTTTAGCACATTGAAGTGTGGCGTATCGGTATGAAGAAATAATATTATTATCAGAGGAGGAAGCGTTTAATTTGTCAATAGATTAACCGTGCTTACGACTCAAGTGTTGGTTTAAGGTATCCTTTTAAAACGATCATTATAGCTCACTTTTGCCCTTGATTTAGTTATCCAATTTAATGTTATCGTGTTACGATCACACGATGGGACACTTTTTTTGGGTAGAGGCAATCTAAGAGCAGAACGTAGTGTTGAGTCCGACCACTTCTGTTCCCCACTTTCATAGAGTTCTTGACAGATTGTGAGTTAAGCGACAGAATTTAAAGCTTCGCTTTGCCTGTTTACTAGATTAAGGATGATTATAGTAAATATTTCATTTCCTCAACTGGGCATCGATTCCATAACTATAGTTTACAGTCGATCGCTTATGCCTCTGTGCTTCGATGACCACGAAATTATTAAATAAATAGACATATACATACGGTACAATGGTATTTCAAAAATGATATGGGATTACAAATAAAATTGTTTCTTATAAAACTAATTCATATATAGATTTAAAATGTTACGCGATGCCGGCCTCAATGGCTGAAGCAATTATTTTAATTGGTCTATAAAACGTTGATTGGGGTTTTTTGATATTGATAACAATATTTATGTCGGTTTGCTGCATAAAATTTTTATTTATTTTAATAGGTCAAGCAAAACGAAGATCAAATCAGTAGTAGAAGTTTTTTTTCTGCATTCTCACCTTTTTTTTATCTGTATCTATATGAAATCATTTTATAATTAATCATTTGCTTACACAAGGATAGCGATCTAAAGTAGCTAAATAATTAAATAACAATTTTAAGCAAGAAAGTTTGTTTCAACAAGCATGCTTGTGTCCACGCTTCCGTATCACAGATGTTTGGTAAACTACGTAACAGTTTAGTAGACAATAATAAACGGATGTTTTGTTCTGTTCAACTGTCACATCAAAAAAATTAAATCTAGCCAGGATTTTGCGAAACGTAGCGGAAACCCAAATGAACTTTTGAAAAGTTTAATTCGTCGTTCTTAATTCGTCGAATTTCTTATACGCGTGATAACTTATTCATATTATTAGCACCTTTACAAAGAGATTAAGTCTTCATAAAAGTATATATTATTGATTACATTTTTCAGAGATACAAAAAACGTTGATGAAGATCATAATTATACTGATAACATGTTAATCGTCAAAATATTAAAACCATTAGAACTAGATAACCTTAATAGCCGATTTGTGACAATACTCAAACATATCTGTATTCTTATCTGTTGTCTTTTGCGTGACAGATTAGATAATATTGTAAATATTTAGTTGTTTATTATGAAAGGTAAATATTTAGGTGTTTATTGGAATGTCCAATAAAACTGAAAAAAAAAATACAACTTTATCTTGGTAAAGTGCTTGTGCTCTTAAACGATGCAAAAAGAGAGGTAATATAAGTTTGACCCGTTTTTCTGACTTTGTCATCGAAAGTTTTGTTAATTGCGTTATTTTTCTGACTTTGTAGGACTATTAAATTTCCTTATATCCTAAAATAAGTTTCCCATTTCAAATTATTCAGTTTAACATTACAAGTGGTACCTACCATACATACACAATATAAAATACCATGAATTAAATATACAGGTTCCGGGCCCAATGCATTACAGGGCAAGGAGTTCAGACCAATCAGATACTTCCTGGCCTAGGTTTCATAAGATACCTTTCACCTTAAGATACCTACCTTGTCCACTACTGCTCCATTTATCGATACCAAATTATAAAGGTATAAACGCAAAAATAATTGTAAAAAACCTTGTTTTTAATTTCTGGCTATTCAATGTACAATATGTCTAGTTAAAAACAGGCCTCAACCGTCATATTTTGACTTTGCCATTGAGCAAGGCTTTGAGTCATAAGAAACAAATACATTCTTTATATATTTACTTTCTAAGACGGACATATTTTTATAAAACAATATATTATGTTTGTGAAACTTTTCGGTATATTCAGAATGACAGAGACCGTGACTAAATGACAAGGTGCTAACCGTTTTCCAAATCTACGTATCCATGTAAAAGTAACCAGTTAGTGAATATCCTATTGATAATGAAAAATAAAAATGAATATTTTATGGATATTAAAAAGAGAATGAAAGAAATGTCTTTCTTTTTCAAGTGGAAGTAATTTCGTTGTTCAAAATGTTCTATTAGAAAGATTGTTTGTTGTAGTAAGTAGTTGCGTCGTTTTATTTCTTACATTATTTTTATTATAAGGTTAATTATGAACCTGATCCTGACGGGTCCATTGATCCTGACGGAAATTAGGCGTCTTTCCGAAAAAACAAGATGGAGCTAAATGTTTATACGTTTTCTAAATAAATATTTCATTTCTTAGGAAAAAAAGGCATTCATGATCTATTCTTCTATCCATTTATGATTTCTCACTCCACTACTGCATTTCACATTCTTTGAATAATAGACCTTTTTCTGTTCCTAATCCTAATGTTGGAGAGGAGTCATAAGTATACAGTAAGAATATGGAGAACTTCAAAATGTGATCGTAATCTCCATTGCACTGCATATATAACAAATTCTCCTTTAAAAAAATAAGAAAACAAAAACAATCACCAATACTATTACAATAGTGAATATTTGTGAAAATTAGCATTATATTTTGGATGTGTTTTAAAACACGACTTGTAGCTTGTAGTTAATAAGCTATTAAATTCAACACCACTGCCACAATGTTGTAAATCAGCATGCTTACGACAAAGATTGCTTTTTATATATTATATCACATATTTACTTGGTTTATCTAAAATTATATGTAAAAAAATATGCAACGGCTTCAAGAAAGTCGCCTGGGAGGTGAATATTGGAAATATGTTGCACCAATCCACTTCAGAAGGAATATGTAGATCAACCTTTTCCAATTTTTTTATAGAAAAGACAAGGCAAACGAGGTCGTAGGTCTCCTGATGGTGAGTGATCACCGTCACCTACGACCCCGTGTAACACCAGGGGAGCTACAAGTGCGTTGCCGGCCTTTAAGGTGGAGGTAGACGCGCGTTTTGAAAGTACCCATGTCGTGTCGATCTGGAAATACTGCTGCGGGTAGGCCGTTCCACAGATGTGTGGCGCGTGGAAGAGAAATCCTATAAAACCGCACAGTAGTCGAGTGCCACATGTCCAGATGGTGTGGATGGAATGAATTAATCCTATACCTATTTGTTCTTTAGTATCAATAAATTTACTTCTCTTCCAAATCTCACGTCCCGCCAGCCATATAATCTATTATTATGTACACTTTATAAAGTTATTACCAATCTTGGCCTACCCAAGGGAGCAAGTGACCCCAGCACAAAATTTCTATTCATAGTAAATGAAATTTGGTCCAATGATGTACTTATCTTTAACGTCAAATAACTAAAAAAAATTGCTGCTGTATGCAGTTTTGGTACAGCTTACTGGACCTCAAAATTACTTCAATTTTTTTCCCTCAAAATATACAGAACACGTTATTTATTTATAAGAAACAGTACTGGTACATACTCCCACAACTTTAAATGATGATGACAGATGTTTAATTGTACTGACTCATAAATTAAGATCTTCAATTATTTTAAGAATTCTTGAAGAACTGCGTTTATGTCAAAAGATCCTTGATTTTCACGATTACTATACATTTTAAATTAAACAAATTTAACCGTTTATTAAATAATGTACACTTTTGAAACCGGTTTTGGGTTGTACTGAGTGAGTACAACCCAAAACCGGTTTCAAAAGTGTACATTATACCTATATATCATCTAGATTACTAGAGTATGAATTTTAATTCTTTTACTATTTTTTTTTAGGTACCACACTTAGGATATAAAATAATATTTGTAATTTCTCACAGATTCCAGGGCCTTCTAGAACTAGTGGGAACGAATCTGCAGTCTCTTGCACAAAAATATCCATCCAGTGTTGCAATTTAGATCACATTATATTTCGGGCCATAAACTGTTGTCCCTTACATCAATTCATAAGGATATGTCCTTGACTAAATTTAGGGATATTTCAAAATCTCAAGGCAATATTTTAACATGCACTGTCCTTTTGCGTAACTTTATCTCTTTGTTAACCATACAATCTTCTTTATATACTCTCCATATAATGTGACATTGAAAAAGTGATCTCGTGCTCAACTGGCACGCTAGGAACGCGATAATTAAGAACTGAACAGAAGCAAAGTCAAAAATAATATTTAACAAATCATGCATTTATAACGAAATAATTACAAAATTAGGATGATTATGTTAAAAAATGTTATTTTATCTTTTCTATAAAAACTGATAATCTTAAAGGATTCAGCGGAAATAACAAGTTCAAGTCTAGTGAGGATCGCATGACGACGGTAGTCTTGATCCAGTTAAATTGCACGAAAGACACGTGTAGTGTTAATGATTAACTGAGTAATATCTTTTGTTTTGTGCTTCCCCGCATTCCCGCAAATAGCCAGGTAGACAGAGGGAACCTGGGAACCTAGTGTTATGACACTCCACATATTTTAGGATGGCACGAAAAGGGAAGTTTATTTTTAAAAGTTAATAAGTATGGAGGAGTATTCACTCATTTTTTATGTAATTAACTACAAATAACGGACTTGATTTTTTTTGATGAAATATGAGTACATATAAATGTTGACTTTTTGGATTTTTTGTTTTATTTGCATAGCAAAATTACCATTCTCTGCCAAATTTCATAATTAAAAATCCACGTTGTTATTACGCCGCGAATTTCATACAAACGCAGCAAAAACTATATATACCTAAATGCTCATGTCTTTTTATTGCGTTGACTTTGAAGTTTAATTGATTTCGCGCTCCAAGGCTGTAGATTGATATTTTCACGCAATCTTAAGGTCTTAACAGACGAACGAATATAAGACGTCAGTTTTGATCTTTTGAACCCTAAATATTGTCAAGGAATGCAGCCTAACTGCTTTTAGCACAATAAAATAGTGCAGTCACTTCTGAAAATAGTCTCTCTCTTCTACTTCCTTATCTAACATACCTATCAAATTTCAAGTTTGCAATAATTTATTATTAAATAAATAATTTCATAATACGCAAAAATTCGGATTCGGTGATAAGTAGCATTTTAATGAACATTTTTGCTTCAAAGTGTTTATTATGAGTCTGACAAATGACATATGTAAAGAGTAGAAACACTTCAAAACCATCTGGTTAAATAAAAAATCATATATTAATCAGGTGGTATTGGGTTTTACAATTTAATACCAATCGACTTTAAATTAATAATTAAATCGGGAGTAAATTGAAGCAACGTGTTTTAGGCATTTCTTTTATTTATTGGAAACTATATAAAAAAAATAAATCATATAAGACTAAACTAGTTGACTGACACCTTTGTGTACGTGACATTGAACATGTATTTGTACTTAATAATCTATTGTTATAAAGAATCATTTTTTTAAAGTAACGATCTATTTTCTAGTATTTTATTATCTATAAAACATGATTTTTATTACAAAATAAGCGCTACACGTACATGTACTTTAACAATTATATAATTGATATATAATTCAAAAGTAAAGCGTGAAACTAAGACAAGGCCTAACATATACAATTTTGACATAATTAAAAGTTTTACAATTTTAAATCAACGCGATTAATTTAGAAACGGCCAACACAAATTTCCCTGCGCAAGTATTAAGTACAATAGTGACATTTGAAATGGTTGTGTTTTTTTCTTTTAATGGGTCAAAATCTATAAGAGTATATACAACGCAATATTTCTAAACCACAACTAAGTTCAAAATTCTGCAAACATTTAAAATGTAATATTTAAGTAATGTAAAAGCCGAGTGTCGCAAAGGTGGTCGCCCTACAGCTGCAATCTCACCGACCCGAGGCCGCGTTACAACACCGGAGATAAACAAATTAATCGACTATCGGAGTGGAGTTATATACTAAATACCCACAGAATGCAGGTTTGATAAAAGGGCATATATATATATATATAAATATATATATATATATATATATATATATATATATATATATATATATATATATATATATATATATATATATATATATATATATATATATATATATATATATATATATATATATATATATATGTATGTATATGTATATATACAATAAAGTCAAAGGTGGGGTCAAACTTTTGGGGTTTAATCTTAACATTTACTTAGTTTTGATAAGGGATGTCTAAATTTATCTAGATTTTTATTTGATTAAAAATACAATAATCTAGAAAAAAAACTGTAAAAAATATAAGTAGTAATTTTTATTAAACCTGTCCCGCTTACTGCTTACTTTACAGTGAATCTTATAAGATTTAGGTTGTTAATTATAGAAACAGTGTCTTAAGTTGTCCCTGCCAATGTAAATTGTGCATGCATTTGCATTTTTATCTGTTTTTCTTCTTTTGTCTGAAATAGTCTTGATGTACTAATTCGTGTCAATCAACATCGATAGATGATTTAAATAAGGATAGACATTAAGTAGTAGTATAAGTGACATCGTGTCTTCGTCGATAATGAAGTGTATTTAAGCGCGAACCAAAATTGTCTCTGCCAACTCCACTATATGCGGCATAGAGCGTGAAAGTCAAATCAAAATCAAAATATTCTTTATTCAATTAGGCCATTACAAGCACTTTTGAATCAAGCCAAGTTACATACAATTGTCTGTAGTGTCAGTCCTACAGGAAGCTACCACCGGCTCGGAAGGCGGGTCTACTGTGAAGAGCCGGCGAGAAACTAAAAAGAAATATATATAACATAGCTTCCTGAGTGAGTACCAACATCATTTAATCCCACGCATTCTTATCATGGTATTATTATTATTCTTGAATTGAGTAATATGCTTTGCCCAACAATATATTTTAACCTTAAATTTAATTTTTTTAAGTGGCAAATTTAAAATTACTCGTGAAATTTTATTATACATACGTGTACCATGTCCCATAAAAGTCTTACGAAAACTAGGTGTGATCCGCTTGTTTTTAGCGTGAAGCTAAAATGAAAGTATTTTAAAAATATTTTTCGTTACACCAGTTTGATTATATTTTATTGCGATTGCTTAATATTAGACATAGTATAAGACCTAGTTTATATTGCAACGCTTATGAAATTTAATGTCGTCAGATAGCATAGGTCTACATAAAATACTAATATATATATATATATATATATATATATATATATATATATATATATATATATATATATATATATATATATATATATATATAAAATTCACTCATATCTACACTATGTATGAACACTCGCACAATTGCAAAGCTCACTTTAGACCTCGCGGGCTGTGTGGTAATATTTATAACATTTACAACTTTTACTTCCAACATTAAGTGATTCATGAACACATTGCTATCATTTGACAGTCCGTTATCAAAGACGACATGATAACGTGTCTATTTGCTTACCTAAATATAGACGTTTTGTGAACGTTTACATATGAGACTATTTTAAATACCTATAAACATATCTCTGTCTTTTCTATTACAATATATAACATATTATGAGAAACATCAGCCAAAGTAGGTACAATATAATTAGCGGCATATCGAAAATGCGAACGCAACAAGTTTTGGCTTTCAAAGAAATTAAATATGATTATTTCATCTGGTAATGAGCCAAAGCACGAAGCGCTGAGTTCAACAATTAAATAAAGTAACGACGCCACAATTCTCGGGAATCAAATGGGAAAAAGAAGTGTCTTAATGGGAAAGTTCCCATTAAGACACTTCTGAACATTAGGTTCTCATGTTCCCTCTGCCTCCCCTACCACGTGCATACAGCGTAATGCAAGCAAAAATTAATGGTTTTGCAACTTTTTACTGTAATAACAAAACTGTCCTGGCGCAGCGCCAAAGAGACTCTTAACTAATTCTATGAGAAAGTTATAGATATATTGATATATGGGTTCGATTTCGACTAGGAGAAGCGATTATTTTATTTGTAACAAGATAGAATGTGGCGTTGATGTCCGGAAAATATGGATCGAAGTTGGGGACAGTGTCCTAACAGCGTACTCTCAAGCGGGCACTGTATGCAGGGTACAGCCTAAATAATGAAAACAGAATTATTACGTTCAGAATAAAGAAATGTCGAATCACCTACACGTTATTTGAGATTTATTTTTAATATTTCAAGGGTATTTTTATATACTGTACATTTAGGGCGAGATTGACAAAAAAATGAATTTGATTTTAACAAATTAACTAATTATTAATAAAAAAATATTTAATGTATTTTATAAATTATCATTGCATTGTGTAAGTTACATACATATAAAACAAAACATATATTTTCATATAAATACAGGAAAGATAATGAACAAGAGTGCACTGAGGTCCACTAAGACGTGGCACTGCACGAGGAAATAGTGCATACAACCAACTAGTTTCGCAAACCGGTATCACATCCCAGCTCCAGCCTGTCTGACCTGAATGTACTTTGGTTAAACGAAAACCTAGCTTTGGTTTTCAAAATGTACCTACGCTATGTTAGCTTCACTTTGTACGTTATGCAAAGCAGAGTAGGCGGGGGGAACCTGGGAGCCTAGTATTTAGTTTTTTTATTACTTACTCCGTTCTAAATGAAGACAATCAACAATACGTGTACGATTCTACATTTTTTGTAATAATATTATAAAGCTGGTTTGCTTGAACGTATTAATTTTAGGAGCTTCTGACGCGAATTGAAAGATTATTTTGTGTTACATACTTTATTTATCCTATCTAAAAAAGCTTTAAAGGTGCAGCACAAGTATGCGAGTGTTAACTGTGCACTCGAAGAGATGCAATGCTCCGGTAACAAGGCAAAGCGCGGCGTTAACTTCCGCCACTCTACACGCAATGCCTCACACTTAGCGGTAAGTTGGGAACAGAGGATCTTAACACTAGGTTTCCAAGTTTCCTCTGTTTACCCTGGCATGTGCGGGATACAGCGTGAAGCTGAAAAAAAAAGTTAACTATTTTTCTCGTTTTCTACTTCAAACTTTTAAGAAAAATACCCTCACACTTCATTTGCTTTAATCAAAATATTTGAAACATAAACAAATATCTAAACGAGATCGTACCCACGACCAACGAAGTTGAAATGAAAGTGAAGCTCACCAGCTGTCGCAATTGTCACCACAATTATTAATAACCATATATAATCTTATATAAGTACTATTGTTTACCTAATAATAAACTGTCCGCTTTACAGAAAACTACAGGAAAGTCAACACAATGCAACATAATGGAGGAAAATAATTGTCCACATCACGACAAGACGGTAGCTCAGTTTGATGTAGATAATAGCAATAAATTATTAAGACACGTATATAAATAACCATAGAATTATAAGTATTATATAATACCACTTGAGGCCTGTCGTGGCGCAGCGGCACAAGCGTGTGACTGTAATCGACAGGTTATAGGTTCGATCCCCACTCGAGGAAATGAAATATTTTAATATTTTCAATTTAAATATTAAATGTTTTCATTTCTTCGTTCTGGTACAAGTGTTGAGTTCCGCCACTCAACACGCAATGCCTCTAATTCGGTAGAAAGTGGGGAACGAAAATGGAACTGGAGTGTCTTAACTCTAGGTTCCCAAGTTCCCTCTGCCTACCCTGCCATGTGCGGGATACAGCGTGAAGCTGAGTATATTATATCACAGATGTTTTGTAAATTTACAATATTTTTCTCCGCTCCGGTTGCGAGGCAACGTTGAAGCGCGACGTTGAGGAGTTCAAGAATCAAGTGTCAACACTAGAGTCTGCAGTTCCCTCTGCCTTCCGTCATGTGCAGATTACAGCGTGAAGCTGAGAAACTTTGTTTTGTTTTCTGGGATACTCAAAATAAACTTAGATTACAATAAGTAATAATTAATTGCAATATAAATAATGTGTCTCCCTGTTTTGCCTTTTTCTTTCCTGTTATTTGATAGAAACTGTTTATAATAAGTATAAAAACTTCCCTGTATTAAGAATTTAATATGTAAACAATATATATATATATATATATATATATATATATATATATATATATATATATATATATATATATACACAAGACCTACTTAGCAGTTTAGTACGTCTTATTTGATGTAATTTAAAACAATATATATCTCATCTGAAGTGGGACAGATTTGCAGTTTGCAGTGTTAAAGGATATCATCCATTATGTCCTATTACTCATATTGCAAAGCATCTCTCGGTGGGCACTTTACACTCATTTAAGTATAATGTTTTATATGTTTACAAGTCGCCATTCACCGACAGTTTTGGTTGTCAATCTCTTTTTTTTCAGATTCACACTGTGTCCAGCGCACATGGCAGAGCAGGCAGAAGGAACTTGGGAACCTAGCTTATAGTGGACTTCATTCCATTCCCTACTTTCCGCCGAATTTGAGGCTTTGTGTGTTTAGTGGCGGAACTCAACGTCGCCTCTTGTTGCCAGAGGCTTATTTGAATCCGTTTTTATTTAAGTAAGAATCATATCCTCAACCTGTTACGTTTACAATCGCATACTTGTGCCACATAATATTTAGAAATGATGTCTACTTGTGAGAATCGAACTTATAAATAGAGTCATTGCGATTTCAGGTTTCCCAAAGAAAAAAAAATACTCAAGTGACAAAATAAATAAAATTACAATATCGCACACTAAAACAAAGATTAATGCGTATATTTAAATGTAGAGTAGATACATATTATACATGTACATATAATTAATACTTATTCGGTTGTTATTCTCTTATCAGTATTTTTTCTTTTCAGGTGAAATTTATATGTTATAGGAAAATGCTTTTATCTAAATACCTTAGAGGCTTTCGTGGTTGTGGGAGCTCTACAACTTAACAAGCAATGTTATCAAAATTGAGCGGCACGTGACGATCACGCATACAGTAGAGTAAGTAGAGGGAACGTGTGAACCTACTGTGTATAAATATTTTTTCTACTGAGTCTGAATTCTTGAGGTACTGCATTGCTCGTTGCTGGAGCGGGAAATTAAAAATATTATATATGTTATTTCCTTAGTTGGAAGTCGAAGCCATAAGCCTGACGTGGAGCAGCGGCACAAGGTTGTGACTGTAAACGACAGGTTGTGGGTTCGATACTCATTTGAGAAAATGAGAAAATGAAATATTTAATATTAAACTAAATATAAGAATATTTTCTATTTAAAGAATATTTTATATTAAATATTTAATGTTTTCATTTCTTAGCTCTGGTAACAAAGCAAAGCGCTGCGTTGAGTTCCGCCACTCAACACGAATTGCCTCAAATTCGGTAAAAAGTGGGCAACGGAACAGAGTGTTTTAACACTAGGTTCCCAAGTTTCCTCTGCGTACCCTGCCATGTGCAGGATAAAGCGTGAAGCTACGTATAGTTTAGTAGAGCAGAAGCCTTAACCTGTTAATAACAACGTAATTTGGTCAGGTATTATAAGTCAACAGTTTTTCTCTTTAATGTTATAAAACAATCAAAAGTAGCCGTAATAATTTTCTGAACATAAGCAGTGCACTTCAGCAACACTTTCCAATATGTATTATTTATTATAGGTTACATATGTATTCATTTACATATTCAAGTTATCGTACATGCCGTCTGCGCGAACCTCAACAAGGATGTATGAAATTACATATTATCAGTTCACATAAAGTAATTTTGCATAAAGAAATCCTACAGAATATGGAAAAATGGAGATACTAGAGTGTTTTAATTTTGATTCGTAAAAAACACATATTTTAAATAAATAGCTGAAAAAGATTTCTTTCAGCTAGTTTCAGCTAGCTTCTTTTGGCTACCTGTTATTCCTAGCCGTTGCCAAAGAGATCCATGCCCTTCAGGATTCTTTCTGGTTTTCAAGTGACGTTCCTCCTATATACGCGATACTGTATTACCAAAGGCCGACTCTTTTATCACCTTTGCTCTATTTTATTTTGAAAATAAGGTTATTTTATTTTTAATATGTTTTAAAGTGTTATTCCACTCTTAGGACAGAAAATACTAAACTTTAATTTAAAAAGCGTATAAAAATTTTTGAACGACGCAGGATTGGAACCCACGCCTCTGGAAAACTGTTCCAGAACGGTTTTCCAGAGGCGCGGGTTCAAATCCTGATTCGTTCAAAATTTTTATACGCTTTTTAAATTTAAGTTTAGTAAGGTTAATTTATTCAGAAGCTACAGTGACATAGATAGTTAAAACTTTTTACACCACATATAACCCACTTTTTGCGTTACTGGTTATAATAAAAAGCATGATCAAAATTCTAAAATATAAAAGTATCAAGTGAAAAGTGTACTACGTCAACCTTAGTTATATAAAATGTGTACTTAATACGTACGAGTGCGTTACATCCATACTTAATACAAAAATATTGGAGAGTTTGTTTAGTTAATCACGCTTATTCCAGAAACTACAAAGTTGAATTGTTTTTTCTGTGTTAAATGTTCTATTTATAAAGGAATACAATCTAATTAATCTAACGTATTATTATTGACACTGCCTTCACGCTGTATACATATTATATTGGGCAAAGCAAAAAAAAGTAACGATAAACTAAGTTATATAAGATATGTATGTACTTCAAGCTGTTATAACGCGAATCTCTTTCGCGTTTTTAAAAAAAAGATTTATTTTATCTACACTTGATTTATTAAAACGAAATAGTATTTTATAGAGTTATTATATAAACACTTGAAATAGTATATAAACACTTGAAATAGTAATTAATAGTATATAATAATAATTAATAAATCTTAGGCAACCTTTCTCTAAGACGCAGGGATGGAGACTGAAAAATAATAACTAATTATAATATTTAAGCATGCGGCAATAATGCTGACGCGGCAGCGTCAGTCTAGGGATCCGCAAATATACTTGCAGGGTCCGGGTATAACACCTCCCCCTTTAAAGAAATAAACTTCTATTTCTTAGAAGTTTATGTATAATAAATGATTATATATTTTCCTATTTTAAACATTGATTCTAAGTTTAGCAGGTGAAACTATTTCAGAAGTCGTGTCAGTCTGTCTTTCAGTTTTATGTTCTTCCAAAAGAACGGTAGGTGACTTGGAAGAAGTTGAATCTGGGGATTTGAAAGAGTTTAAAATGGAAAGGCTGCTGTTAGATTTGTACAACTTAGAATATAATCTAAACATAATATAACAAACAATAGTAATTATAATTAAAATAGTTAAAACAGAGTAATGAGCTCCATATTTTATTATGTGTGGTTCATTTATTATTTTATCAAGGTTCTTTTCAAAGGATTTAATGATTTCATTGTAGTTAACATTCATATTTTTAGTATCCAAATCCCGTAAACTAATATGTGGCACATTACTTATACTTTCCCTTAATGCGTTTACATTGCAACAAGGATCATTTATTAAATTAAAACTAGAAAGACTTGATACAGGTGCAGTAATGTTTACAAAATTATTATTAGCATGCAATTTTGTATCTTTACAATAGGCTACACAATATTTGGGTAAAGTAAATACACCAATACCATGAATATTTTCTTCCACTAACTCTGAGTTAACACAATCTATAGATAATTTAACAGAATGAGATTGTACGAAAATCCACTTATTATTCACTAAAGCTTTCCAAATATCTAAGTCACCTTTAAGAAATTCCGTTTTACACTGCACTGGTAATTTTTTTATCACTTTTGATAGTAGTTCACTTTCACAAGATGGATTTGCGTTTACCGACAAAACGTTCATGATGTTGCATATATAGTTCTGGGAGTTTACACTTTTACACACTTCGAGGGAGTCAATATTAGTGTACTGGATCTTGTCCTTGGTTATAGCAGTATATTTACTGCCTGGTATTACTAAAGTGAATGAGTCTGGCTTACTAAAGTTATGAGGTACGGGCAATGGAATATTATGGTATAAGTAAAATTCCTGAGATGTAACTAAAGGAATTTGTAACACGAATACGATCTTAAAATTTAAATAATAACAAATTAGTTTAGATATATTCATAATAGAATGCATTGAACTTAAATCTAAACTTACACCTAATTCAAGACCATTTGGTAAATATCTATGGTTGTCGGCAAGCTCTTGAAATAACTGGCTTGGAGTTATTATGGAAGGATGAAGTATATTCATATTACAAAATAGACTAGCATTAATAAGATCCTCTAATTGAAAGGATAAAGCAAGAATGGAAGATTCTAAATTATTTAAAATAGAATTTATTTCCGAAATTTGAATTAATTTATTTGAAATAACGGAAACATTTTTCATAGATGCAGAGAGCTTGTCAACAGCTTCATTTAAACTATCTTCATTAATCTTTAATTTATGTAAAGAATGATTATAAGACGAGATTACTGTTGATGTAACTAGAATATTTTGTTTAATTAATGAAGCTAGTTCTTTATTATTATTTTGCACAACAGTTATAGCATTATCATATTTAATAGCATCTTCTTCATCTAAAGTGCCGAAAATGTGTTTAAATACAGTTCCTACACCCCCAATCCATGCACCACGTTTTATTCTAGTTTCAAGTAAATGGGAAATAGAAGAATATTGTTGACTTATTTCTCGATATCTAGTAGTTAAGGGCTCTAACATATTATGACATTCCGTATTAATTATTTCCGAGGATTTACAAAGATATCTGACTGTTCCCAAAACAGAGTTAATATTATCGATATGTAATCTAATGTTTGCGATATTCATCGGTATTACTACGTTTAGATGGCCATTAATAATTTTTAATCTTCCCAAATAGTCAAAATATATGCCTGAACTCGATGAAATTGGATGAACGAAAGTTGAAGTTGCTATCACCTCGTAATGACTGCACAATGCATGACTGCAAAAAAAATATAAAATAAAAGTAGTAAAACTAAATATAATACTAATCTAGTTAAGATTTTAGGAATTAGCATGGTTATCGACATCGCTTGCCGGCTTAACCTCATCATAATGATGTTTTATATGTCTCCTATTAATTAGTAATGACAAGGTATTGTTTCCGTGAATTTTTACTATTTTAAAAGGACCCTTCCATACAGGAGATAGGGCTTTTCGGAGTCTTAAATGATTTTTCAGGTACACATATTGACCCACCTTATATTGAACTTTTCTAGATCGTTGATCGTAATATGTTTTTGAAGTCTCTTTGGATTTACATATATATTCAAGAGCTTTTTGACGGGAGAATTTAAGTCTATGTTGTAGCATTTTAACATAATCAGGATAAGTGACATACGGTACTTCATCGTAAATGGAATCAGGTATAAAAGCTTTATGGCCAAAAATCAACTCATAAGGAGTATAATGTGTTGTGCAATGTACTGCGGTATTGTAGGCTAACATTGCAGTGAATACATAACGAGGCCAGTTGTCTTGATTTTCATTAACATAGGATTTTAGGTACTCTTTAAGGGTAGAATGGGACCTTTCCAGAGCACCTTGAGTTTGGGGATGATACGGTGTTGACCAAAGTTGCTTAATTTTTAAAAATTCGCATGTTTTTTTAAAGAGATCTGCAGTAAAGTTAGTACCTTGATCAGTTGAAATCATTTTTGGAATACCGAACATGGAAATAAAATGCAAGAGACAATCGCTTGTCTCTTCTGCTGAAACACCACGGAGTGGGTAGGCAGCACAGAATTTTGTGAGGTCGTCTTGAAGTGTCATTATGTATTTTAATTTAGCAGTACCTGATTCTGGCAGGGGACCCACAATATCTAAAGCTACTCTTTGAAAAGGGGCATTAGATGTCGTAGTTATTTGCATTGGCGCTCTATTAGTTTTACGAAGAGCTTTATTTTCTTGGCAGAGAGAACAAGTTTTAACATAATTTTCCACATCATGTCTCATACCCTTCCAATAATACTTTTCCTGAATACGTTTAAGCATCCTAACCGAGCCTAAATGCCCAGCAATTGGTAAGTCATGATTTTCGCGCATAATTTTCTTTATTTCACTAAGAGCGGGATATATTATGTTATCGTGGTATATATTTATGGTAATATTAGTATTGTGAAATAAATAAGTGAGAATATTATATATTTTGATAAATGAATTATTTTCAAATGGATTTTTGAAATCTGAAATAGCGATTTCAGTTATATTAGTATAATTTTGTAATAAATAAGATTTTATAATTCTTAGAGTATAGAAGATTTCCGGATATGTACATTCATCGAAGTGATGAACTTTCGTATATATTAAATAAATATCTTTATTGTTTAACAACACTTTATTAAAAGAGTGTAGTTGTTTTTCGCAATACATAATTTCATTAGATTTTTTTATATTATTCATTATTTCTTGAATATAAGCATTAGATTCATCTAGATCTATAGAACTGGGAATTAAAATAATTTTACAGGTAGTTTTAAGAAGGGATTCATTTTTTTCAATAATTTTAGTATCATATTGTATAGTTTTAGAAGCAAATTCTTTAAGGAATTTTGAATATTCGACATTATTTTTCACAGTATCTGAGTTATTTAATATAGAAGAAGGATTTTGTGTTATTAAATTATCATTATTAGATACATACGGATTTACATGTTCTGTAGAAATAGTAGGAATTAAAGATTCAAGATTAATATCATCAGGTAAGCTTTGGTTTTCTGGATTTGGAGGGTTAATCATTTCAATAGAGGGATTGAAAATAGCAGGATTAGAAACTGAGGGTTGTTCAGCCAATAGAGGATTACCACCTTGAATAGGAGTATTTTCAATTGGAGGAATTAGTAATGGATCAACCTCAGGAGAAGGTTCTAGGGATTGGATTTCAAGATCATTAAGATCAAAATTTAGATTATTACTTTGTGGACTTAAATTTATGTCCCCGAAATCAGTGATTGAATCGAGAGAATTAGAGTGATCATCAAGATTAGGAGTGTTTTCAGGATATATTGGATTGACAGGATAACGAGAGAGCGCGTCTGCAACAGAGTTTAGTTTTCCTTTACGATATACAATTTCATACTCATACTCTTCAAGTTTTAATCGCCACCTTTGAAGCTTACTACTTGGATCTTTATGATTAAATAACCACTTTAGAGGTCTGTGATCGGTAACGATTTGGAATTTTCTGCCGTATACATAAGGACGAAATGTTTTACAACCGAAAATAATAGCTAATAACTCTTTTTCCGTTGTACTATAATTACATTCACTTTTATTTAAAGTACGCGAAGCAAAAGCAATAGGTTTATCTTTACCGATTAAACCTTGAGATAGAACTGCAGCAATGGAATAATTTGACGCGTCGCATGTCAGAATAAAAGGTTTTGTAAAATCTGGATAGCAGAGTATTGGAGCTGTAGTTAATTTGCGTTTTAAGGTATCAAAAGCAAGTTGTTGTTGATTCTCCCACTTAAATACAGTGTCTTTACGAAGCAAAGAAGTTAAGGGTTTGGCAATTTTAGAAAAATCAGGAATAAAACGCCGATAATATGAGACGAGGCCTAAAAATGATTTAATATCTTTAGGTGATGATGGTGTCGAGAAATGGGTTACTGCTTTTATCTTATCTGGGTTAGGTTTTACTCCTTCCTCAGTAATTATATGTCCTAAATATCCTACTTCTCTTCTTAAGAATTCACACTTGTCGGGTTGTAGTTTAAGATTGAATTTCCGTAATTTTTGGAAAACTAATTTTAAATTTTCTATTTGAGTTTGTAAATTGTGGGAATAAATTACAATGTCGTCTAAGTAAACGAAACACCTGATACCCTGAAGACCAGAAAGAGCAGTATTCATTAAACGTTGGAATGTGGCTGGGGCATTCTTAAGCCCAAATGGCATACGAGTAAATTCATAGTGACCTTGGGGAATATTAAAAGCTGTTTTGGCTGCGTCAGCTGGGTCAAGAGGAATTTGATGGAAACCTGAAGCTAAGTCCAGGGTAGAAAAATATTTACTGTTCCCAAGCTGATCTAATATTTCACTAATCTGAGGGATTGGATAAGTGTCACCTATGGTTATGTCATTTAGTTTCCGGTAATCTATTACTACTCGCCACTTTTGTTGACCAGAAGCATCTAATTTTTTTGGCACTATCCAAATAGGTGAAGACCAAGGAGAATTGGAAGGCTGAATTATTCCCTGTTCTAACATTATATTAGTTTGTTTTTTTACCTCTTCTTTGTGTACTTCAGGGAATCGATAAGATTTAGTATGAATTGGAACATCTGAATTAGTCTTTATTTCATGTTTAATGGCGGTAGTATAAGTTAATAACTCTCCGGGTAGATGGAATATATCAGAAAATTCGGAGCACAATTCAAAGAGTGCATCCTTTTCCTCAGAGTTAAGATGAGATATTCTAAGTGTATCCAGTATAGATTTAGTTCTATAATATGTATCAGATTTTTTTGAGAAATTAGTATAATTAATAGAATGAGTATCTTTCGGAACAAGTGAATTTGACTTAGAAATAATTACTAAATTAAGATTAGAATTAAGAGTGGCAGAAGATTCTGACGTATTAATGACGGAAATATTAATTCTATTATTATCTTTTACTTTAACAAAACAGTTCGCCACTAGTAACGTATCGGAAATATTCTGATCTAAGATGAGACCTTCGTTAATTTCAGGGTTCTTTACAGAGCATTCAATTATCATTTCAGACCTAGGAGGAATGATGTAGGTAGGTACACGAAATTGAAGTTTCATATCTTCATCGTCTATTTTTAAAACATCCTTATTATAATCTATGGTGCACTTAAAATTGTCTAACATATCAGAACCAATTATTCCGTCATATGGTAAGTTAATATTTTTAATTAAATGAAATTTATGACTTATAAATTTTTTTGGAGATTTTGATAAATAAAGTTTAAGATTAAAGTGTCCCATTGTTTGAGTGCACTCTTCTATGGGGTCAATACCTTTCAAATTTATAATTTCAGTTATGAGTTTCGGCGTATTTTGAATACAGTTGAATTTAATAAGACTTATTGAAGAACCAGAGTCAACTAATAATGCTAATGGTGTGTTAGATACAGACGTTTGAATTTGAATATGAGGTAATAGTATTTTAGTTGGATCAGAAGTAATTTCAAAAATTTCAATCTCAGACTTAGCAACAGATAAAGACTCAGAGGATTCAGTGGTTTGAATCGGTTTAGCAGATTCATTGATGTTAGAAGATATCGAAGCCAAATGAGGCGCAATTACGCTTGCATTTCGCGAAACAGTGGACTTCACTAACTGTGCAGACTCAGTGGATACAGAGGATTCAGTGGATACAGAGGATTCAGTGGATACAGAGGATTCAGTGGATACAGAGGATTCAGTGGATACAGAGGATTCAGTGGATACAGTGGGCTTAAAAGATACAGTGGATTTAGTAAGGTTACACGAAGAATTGGTGCCAGTTGTATTTCTTTGGTGTCTCACACGACACCGATGTGAGACATCACCTAGTTTTTTATATCATCGACTTCATCATGACCATTATCCGACATAGCTTGAGAATAATTTACACTTTGTTGGGTTCTAGAAGAGGAAGGTTTGCCATAGTGTCGATTGTTATACTCTCGTTTTCTACAGTATTCTATTGTGTGACCAATGTTTTTGCAATAATTACAGACTTTCGAAGTAGATTGATATGGAATTCTAGAAGTCGGTCGGGAAGATTCAAAAGATTTTTGCATGGGATTATTTAAGTTAACAACTTGTCGTCGGGGTTGTAAAGGTTTATTATACCTAGTTACCATATCATTTCTTTTAAAAAGATTCTGATGCACACGCTCTTCGGAAATGGCTATATTAATTGCTTCATTTAAATTTTTAGGTGTCCTACACCTAACAAAGTTGGAAATTCTAGGGTGTAGGCCCATTGTGAAATGATGAAGGGCGAGATCTTCCATTGCCGCTACTCGGCCTGGGATTTCTTTTACTTTTGTCGAATTTAATGATATTTCTGTCAGTAATTGTGATAAACAAGTTTCGATTCGTAGAGAAAATTGACTAACATTTTCATTAGACTCTTGTTTACATTCTTGTAGTTCAGTGAGTAAGTGTGTATAATGTTTTCTTTGGCTAAATTGTGTTTTTAGAAATTCTTTAAGTTGTTCCCAAGACAAAAAATCTTTTATCGAGCAAATTGCTTCAGCTTTCCCCGATAATTGACTTAAAATGAACTTAAACAAAATTGGCTTTTGCCAGTCGGAAGCTAAGTCGAAAGCATTATTACAATTTATGATAAATGAATTTAACGTTTCCCTACATCCATCATATGGTTTTATAAATTTTAATAGAATATTTAAATCCATCTCTAGTATTGAAGGAGTTTTCTTTCCTTTTTGTTTTTTTTGTTCTAAAGAATTTATTGGCCTATCATCCTCAGATTCCGACGGCAAATCTATAGGATGTGGAACTTGTAACGAATCGCTTTTAATAATTTTGGGCACTTTAGATTCCGCCATATTTATTACAAATATAACAAAAAATATATAATTTACTTATAAAATTAAATTACGTTGCAGCTAATACATATACAAATGAAATAAGGAACTTATTTAACACATAATAATTAGTGATAAAAACATATTTATATATTTGTTACAAAAAATAAAAATAAAATTATTGAAATTAAATTTAAATTATTTTAATGCCCGTTTTTTAAAAAAATATTTGTATTGGAATTTACATCTAAAGCCAGACTCACATAACGCAGAATGCCACGGTGGTCCAGATAAGCGCCATATCAGCTTACTACAGGTGTGATGCGACTTGGGAAGCAATGCGGCCCACGATTCTCGTAACAAATATTCACAAATAGTTTCTTAATCACATTTTTCACTTTTATAAATGTTCACAAAGACGTTCCAGGGATTTGTATTTTCGTAAATCCCTTTCCGCTGCCACCAAAATGTTATAACGCGAATCTCTTTCGCGTTTTTAAAAAAAAGATTTATTTTATCTACACTTGATTTATTAAAACGAAATAGTATTTTATAGAGTTATTATATAAACACTTGAAATAGTATATAAACACTTGAAATAGTAATTAATAGTATATAATAATAATTAATAAATCTTAGGCAACCTTTCTCTAAGACGCAGGGATGGAGACTGAAAAATAATAACTAATTATAATATTTAAGCATGCGGCAATAATGCTGACGCGGCAGCGTCAGTCTAGGGATCCGCAAATATACTTGCAGGGTCCGGGTATAACAAAGCGAACGAATATAATTTTAAGCAACTATACATACATACAAGTTTGTGATGTAACAATATTTATCAATCAATCGGTGGTGAAAGTTATAATCTCAATATCACTGATCAGAGAATAAATCATCGTAAGATTTATGTATTTTGTATTACATATTTCTTGCTCTACAGAAAGTACATTAGATGCATTCGCGGCTTTCGTGGGTTTGATTCCCGCCTCAGAATATAATCATGTACTTGAGAATGACCAAATACTTATAAACAAAAGAATAAAGACATCGGCTACTCAACGAGTACAACTCATTATTAACCTGACTTAATTTTTTTTGTTAATATCAAAGTAAAAGTTTAAGTATTTCTTTCAATAGTTACAAACTGTTATGTAATATATTGAATATTTTAAATATTTCAAAATTCTTGCCAAAAAAGTCTCTACAGTTGTAGTTTTTAAGCCGCTATTAAAGCAAGTCGGACTTGTATAAAGATTATGTCGAACGTTAATCGCATTGCATAATTCATAGTTACAGTGCCTACCTGCCTGCTGTGATAGTAATGAATGTTCATATAGGTCGTCAGTTTAAAATCCTTATACGTACTTGTTATGTAAAAATATAATAATAATGAAAAAAATATTAAATAGTATTAAAAACTTTCATTAAAATTCATTCTGAATTATAATTCAAAAACAACCATTTACAAAAAGACAAAACATTCGTTTATTTTTATATTTGTACATATTTATAATAATTAGGTCATTGTAGTAGTGTTTAATCTATTTTTTTTACGTTCACGTTGCATCTTGCGTACAGCGGAGTAGCTAGAGGGAAACTAGTGCTGACAGATTACGTTCTGCACGTACCGCCGAATTTAAAATATAATATTAATATTGAAATAATTACATTGTACATAATGAAATGCCTAAAAAAAAAAATTGAGGCCTGTCGTGGCGCAGCGGCACAAGAGTGTGACTGTAACCAACAGGTTCTGGGTTCGATCCCCAGTCGAGGAAATGAAATATTTAATATTTTCAATTTAAATATTTAATGTTTCATTTCTTCGCTCTGGTAATAAGGCAAAGCGCGGCGTTGAGTTCCGCCACTCAACACGCAATGCCTCAAATTCGGCGGAAAGTGGGGAACGGAAGTGGAACGGAGGGTCATAACACTAGGTTTCACTTCCGTTCCCTCTGCCTACCCTGCCTAGTGCGGGATACAGCGTGAAGCTGAAAAAAAAAAAAAAAAAATGCCTATAAATAGTACACAGTTCTCTGTTAAGTGAGGGCAATGTTAATATAGTTTAAAGGTTAAACAAAACTCATAGTATTTGTATTTAACGTTTTAAGTAAGCGTGTGCCGGTTACTGTTACGTGCCGGGCAGTGCAGCGGTTATACAACAAAGGTCAGAATTATCTGCGCGTGCGCGTGTGCTTGCTTGAATTCACGTAAGTACTGGTGCGTTACATTGTTCCATTCATTTGTTTTGTTTACAATAAATTATGTAAATGATTAATTTTTCATATGATGTGGATAAATTTTTTTCGGTTCTAAAGTAGCGCAGTGGCAGAAGGGTAAGAATGTAAGAACGACAGGCTGTGAGTTCAACCCTCGCTCGTGGAAAATATATATTAAATGTTTTTATTTTCATTCTGGTAACGTAGCAAAACGCGGCGTTGTGTTTCGCCGCGCAATATACAATGTTTCCAGACAGGCTTTTGTTGGGAACGGAGTGTCTCAACACTAAAAATCAGGTGCCACTATCCAACCTTGCTATGTACGAGCTACGAGTGTACAGCTTATGTGTGTGTATCAGCTACAGATAAGGCTTGAATATATATGCAGAGGTAGCGTAATATTATACCATAATACAACTGCTTTCTGATCACTTAGTTGCCCTAGGAGAGCTATGCAGCGTAAAGCTTAAATAAAAATTAATAAGTGGTAACTTCGTAGGTAATTGTGTTTTATGTGAAGTAACAATAGATGCAATTGTATGTAATTCTAAATAATAGACGCGTGCCGAATAGTTTTATGTACAGAGATTTATACAAGGACAATTACATTTTAAAACCGGAATAAGCAGCGCTAGAAAAATGTAAATTAATATTTCAATTTAAAATTATAAATATTTTTTTTATTGTAATAATTCATTAGTAATTGACTTAATCGTATCTAATCTGTACATGACGTCTCTGATATTAAAATATTTCAGTTTATTCAGTTTGGTAAAGCGCAGCAAGTACGACACAGTATTCTAATTTCATGTAAACAACGGCGTTAGGTTTCGCAATGGCCAAAAAATTACTTATCTCTATCTCTAGGTCATGTAATTGACAGTGTAAATAATTAAAAACTACAAAAATATAGATACAAATAAGTAAATAATAAAATGAAAAAAAAAAAGGCTCACCGTTAATATAAAAACAAAACTCAACACAAACTAAAATAAACAAAAACTTGTGTATATTATTTAAAAAATACTTTCAATTTGTCAACACTGGCACGTGATACAAATATCGTAACTGTCAACGTAAATGTCAATGTCAGATTTGGCGCGAACGTGCTCTCTGTAGGACGACTAGCGCGGGAATGCTCGCTCGGCACTTCGGTAGTTTGATTATGAGTTGTGTCTGTTTGGTGCCGATTACGTCATTATCTGTCTATATTTTAGTGTAGATAGACTATTTAAAAAGTAAGTTAAGTTTACTTAGATTAATTTTATTATAAACTTGTGGCTCACTGGCGGCTTCGCCCGCTTATTTATATAATTTTGTCTTAATGTGCAAGACTGTATTTCAAGCCACAACACTGTTTGGCCCTGTACAGGGCCCAGGTCTGGCCTCATATGGAATACTGTTCTCACCTTCGGGTTAGTGTACCCCAGTATCAGCTTGAACCATTTAATCACATACAACTTAGAGCCGTTCGATACGTTGGGGGCCCAATGATTTGTGAGATACTTGATACTTTAGCTTTGCGTAGAGGTTTTCATTGTGTGTTCTCTATCAGATTTATCACGAGAAGTGTTCTGGAGAACTGTTTGACTTGGTACCTGTTGCCGAATTTTCCAACCGCACAGTACGTCACGAACCAAAGTACCAACTTAACTTTGTTGTAAATAAGAAATCAAATTAAAATTATACATATATAAATAAGGCAAAAGCGTGGCGTTGAGTTCCGTCACTCAACACGCAATGCCTCAAATTCGGCGGAAAGTGGGGAACGGAAGTGGAACGAAGTGTCTTTACACTAGGTTCCCGGGTTCCCTCTGCCTACCCTGCTTCGTGCGGGATACAGGGTGAAGCTAAAAAAAATATATATATAAATTTGCTTATCGTTCACGAATACAACTATCCCTAAATACAATTTTCATAGCAACTTAAAATGCAAAAATGACAGAAATACATAGGGTATGTTTGAAAAGTAAAATGAATTTATTAGATTTCCTACTTTGAAAAATTCAATTCATATACCATAGACGTTTATCATAACATCAGAATGCAGATATGTCACTTCTATGAGATATACATATATGTATAGAGTTAAAAACAAGTTGTCTTTGGTAATACAAGTATTTACATTTTGTTGACATATTTATTGTCATAAGTATCCTTACAATGTAGTTTTGTTGAATTATTGTAGTCTAGCGAGGCTTCGCCTGCTTGAATTGCTCTATTTTATTCACTTATCTCAATTACTTTGTTGTCTAAGAACATTTATCACTTTAATGACAAGATTAGCGCGTACAAAAGGAATAGACAAATACATAAAAAAATAAAAAAATGACTATTTTGGACCCTAATTAATAAACGTTTTTTTATATATCTTTCACGTATATACAGTGGTCGGTTTCAGATATATTATAACTATACATGATGTGTTAAGAATTACAATTGCTAGACGAAGAAAGACTTGGTTTGCTTGATCAGGATAGATTATTTTGTAAGAAACGTGTTTAATTTTTTATTCTTATAAAAAGTATCTCTCTTTCTCTCAGCTTCACGCTGTATCCCGCACACGGTAGAGTAAGTAAAGGGAACTTAGGAACCTCGTGTTAAGACACTCCGTTCTACTACCGTTTCCGTTTCGGCAGAATGTGTCTGCCGAATTTGAGGCATTACGTGTTGAGTGGCGGAACTCAACGTCGTGCACTGCGTTGTAACTAGAGCGAAGAAATAGATTAATAATATTTCATTTCCTCGAGTAAAGATCGAACCCACAATCTATCGTTTGTACCGATAATATAAGTAAATAAAAAGTATCCGTTTATAGATTTAGTTAGTTTAGTTTATTAGAGTCATCGTTTCGGGTATAATTTATATAAAATCCGACGTGTAATCATAACCTACAGGGTAATGCATTGACACGAGTTAAGAACTTGTAATACAATGCTATTGGGAAGAATTATCAAACAAGTTATGAAAGTAAATATGCATAATGTTATATAGTAAAAGTCACTGAGGAATGTGAACGTAATATTTTAGAAGAATAGTGAATTCCATATATTCAAGAATGCTATAAAATGCTGGAATGTTATCGGTCATGAGTTTATTTTATATGTTTTGAAAGTAATTTGAGGAGCACATCACTAGTTGTCGATAGATCTGTGTGTTACCTAGGTTCAAGTGTAGATTGGCCAGTTCACGCTTTTGCTTCTCTCCTTTTAGATAGAGGAAACCTAATTTTAAAACGCCGAACTTTTGAGAAAAAGTCAGTAAAGTGGCGAAACTTAACTTAACGCCGCATTTCGCTTACGACAGCATGGGAAATGAGAGCACAATCTGATCTGATGGGAACCTAGCATTAAGAAACTCCGTTCTCTGCTTTGTCCCAAATTATTAAGGCACTACGTGGTTATTTATGTATGAATGTGAATAAAGAGATAAAAAAGAAGAGAAATCACTCACTTTCTGCCGCATTCAAGGCATTGCGCGTTTAATGGTGGAACTCATCGTCGCACTTTACCTTATACATTTTAACTATATTAAAATAATGAACAAGTACCTATCGATACTGTGTCGATACTACTATGACGAGTCGTCACTGGTAACTTAAAAGCGGGGCATGCGCACGCGCACCGCATGTCAAATCGTGATTATGATGTAACTTAAATGAATAATTAAGTTCTAAATAAAGATCACCAGCACATTTTAGTATAATAATGTTATTTGAATTTGAATTCGTTTAATTTGGTTTATTTTATTTGATAGTAAGAACGTGAAGTTCGTGTGTTGGAAATAAATTAGTGGGAATCCTGTAAATTTATTTCCTATTTAGTGTAGAGGCCAGTCAGGCGCATAAGCTTGCGACTATAAACTTGACTTGTTGTGGGTTATAAACGAGGAAAAGAAATATTTAATTATTTAACCAGGCAAAAACCAGGGAAAAGAAATATTTAATTATTTAACCAGGCTTAGGGGACTTCCAGAGACCTGCAGATACGATAAAATGAGGAACGAAAATATGTTAATGAAAATGGTGTGTGTTAACATTAGGTTTCCTGGTTCGCTTTGTCTAACATGCTATGTGCGGAATGCAGCGTGAAAGTAATAACAAAATCTTAATTGTAGTTCTAGCTTTTAAATGTTAATATGTGCTGTGGCTTTTCTCTTTATACACCGTAAAGATGTAGAAGATGCGCGAATAATAACGAAAATTGAAAGTACATATATTTTTAAAGAGCTTTGTGAACTACAGGGGAGGTGACATTATTTAAATATATTAAAAAATGTTCTGGATGTGTTTAATATTTGGTATTTTTTTGTTACATCCCAATTTTTCAGTTTTCTTCAACTACAAACCATTATCGTTTTTCAGGACGAAATCTTGAATGGTATCAAAAGAATTAGTAATTTAATTGAAAACAGTGCATACTTTACTAAGCTTAACTTTAAAAAAACGTATAATAATTTTTAACGAAACTGGATTTGAACCTGCGCCTCTTGAAAACCGTTCAAGCACTCTGACCAACTAAGTCATTCGTTGGTCAGAGCGCTTGAACGGTTTTCAAGAGGCACGAGTTCAAATCCTGCTTCGTTCAAAATTTTTATACGTTTTTTAAATTTAAGTTGAGTATTTTCTGTCCTAAGTGTGGAATAACACTTTAAAACATATTTTTTGAGTGCGTAGTAGTAAAAAATATAAAATTAAACACGTAATTGTTTTATAATCAAAACCAACATATTCTTTATTCAATTAGGCCATTACAAGCACTCTTGAATCGTCAAGTTACATAGAAGTGTCTGTAGTGTCAGTCCCACAGGAAGCTACCATCGGCTCGGAAGGCGGTTCTGCTGAGAAGAGCCGGCAAGTAAATCAACAGTTGCTCTTTTTAAAATATCAATAAATATATAACATAACTAGCATCCTGAGTGTGTACCAACAGCATTTAATCCCATGCATTTTTATCATGGTAATATTCTTGAATTGAAAATATACTTTGCCCAACAATATATTTTTAACTTTCATTTTAAATTTTTGAAGTGGTAAATCTAAAATTACTTTTTGAATTTTATTTTACATAAGTATACCATGTCTTATAAAGAACTTACAAACTTACAACTCTCCCAGAAAATATCTCAGAAAAACACGAGCTCCCATGCTGTAGATGGCCCAAACTTTTTTATTCCGTAGGACAATATACTATAAAATAGCTAAAGTAGTCTAGCCGTGCAGTATCAACATCCGTAAGCTGCCTCACTTTTTTTACGGCATAAGCTGTGGAGCTTAGAAGGCGGCCCCATTAGAGTTTCGAATCTAGGGTTAGTTCGAAGAATACTGCGGTATCAGAAAAGAAATTTAGTATCCACGCTTCTTTAGAATTTTACTATCCACGTTTAAATTAAGCTTATCTTTCCTAACGTTCGACATAGTAAATTCTATACATTTTCTGTGTGTTCAATACTAAATTATTAATATTAAACCAGTGAAGTATTTGCGACAGAGCACTATTCACTTCGTCATAGATGTTTTTCTTACGATCTACTTTAAAAATTAATGAAGTATCATCAGCAAATAGTACCATATCGCACTTACATCGCATAAATAATTAACACAAAAGGAGAGGTCATTTATATAAATTGAAAACAAAATACGCCCTAGAATCGATCCTTGTGGGACACCTATTCGTAGATAGCTAACGTGAATCCTGCTTCTCGCGTACGAAGCAATGAGATCACGAGCACTGCCTTTGGCTTCATAATGACTAAGTTTACGTTGTAACGTATCCTGGTCTAAGCAGTCAAAGCCTTAGACAGATCACAAAACACCCATGACCCTCCGTTTTAACGTTTTCTTGAAACGTAATATATACGAAGAACTTGTGGCATTGTTCCCTTTTTTAAGCTTTTCGATAAGAAATAATAATATATATTTCACTTACCTAATATACTCCTTTAATCACAAACTGAACAGACACAAGTAAAGTGACTTGAGCTAAAGCAAATCTGTATAATATTTAAAGAACATCGATGTAGCACAATTTATAATCGACAACTATCTCGATTTTAGTGAAGTGTGAAATATATAAGCTTGGTTCGATATCGGATACTCCAAGAATATTAGGTATTTGTGGCCGCTATATATATATATTTATAAACTGACTACTGTCTGTACATGGAAGATATAATTAAAAAATACTCTTATAGAAGACGTAAATTAATGTAATAGTGCCCAAAATAGTGACTGTCTGTTTGACTGTGCGCTTGTACACGCTAACCTCAGAAACAACTAACCAGATTTAAGTGCAGTTTTCACTATTTCATTTTGATAACCTTCTCTCAACATTTAGTGTTTTATTTTGATCGGTTAATAAATAAAAAAGATATGTTCATTTAAAATATTTATTTTTATAAAACTGCTAATAATTTTTACTTAATTTAATAAAAAAAATAATTTAATTAATAAAATAAGTTAATATTGGCGGCCGAAATGGCGGGCAGGTCGTTAGTATACAATAATCCTCATTCAATTTAATTCAATAATATTTAATGGTCAATTTGCATTGAACGAGAGTATCAAGTATTATTGCAGCTCGATGAGCTTAGATTAAAATCATTTTAAATATATACCAAAAATAATCTTCTTCCAAGCTTAATTCAATTAATTATCCGTGTCTATGTAGGTCTGTCCATCTTTCATGACCATTTTTCTCAAGGTTGTGTATTAGAATATTATTTAATAAATCGTATACTTTTACTATATTTTTGTAAAATTCAATTAGTAAAAATACAGGCGATGTTTAAGGTATATATGATATCATTGAATTTATAAAAAAAAAAATCTCAGCGGGCTCTTCGTGGACGAAGTTTTAATTATGTTTGGGTTAATTTTTTTTATCAATGGTTTAGTTCGGTATCTTTTATCTTAAAATAATCTCTTATGTTCTTATCACAATTAATAGATATCATAATGAAATATTATTTTTATCTTTATTTCTTAACAAAGAATTGAGGTCAATTCTAGCGGGGTCTTTTTTATAATTATAAATTTTATTAAAACCCCCTAGAATCATAAATTCGTTTAAAAATTACGCTTAGATTTTACTGCACAAATGGACGTTTCGAAATATTCCTATTCAATGTAGAGTAGTTTGAAATTAATCTTGGGTCACTGACTAATCTATCTACCCATACACCTACTCGTAGTATAATATATCACCCCAACAAAATATGCTATACCATTTGAGAATATAATTTTCTTTTTGAATTTGTTTCAAAGTATAGTAAGCAAAGGGAACTTTGGAAGCTAGAATTGAGAGACTCCGTTCCTATTTATTATATTTATAGACATATTACAGGGATTCTATGAAATAATGGTGCATGACAACCTCTCATGTTGACAGTCCGTAGACAGACTGCTGACAGCTGTCTGACGGAAGGCGGTCTGACGGTCATTTTATAATTAATAAAATAAAATGTATTTTATATTACTGAAAAATTTATCGAATTTAGTATTTGTGACGTAATTGTTTTCTAGGTAGCATTCCTAGCACTCTTAGATCTAACTATGTCATCAGTTTGCGGTATAAACCGCAATCGACTGATGGCAAATTTGTGGAAATACCCATTTCTTACATATATATATATATATATATATATATATATATATATATATATATATATATATATATATATATATATATACACATATATATATATATATATATATATATATATATATATATATATATATATATATATATATATATATATATATATAAATATATATATCGTACATACGCAATAAAACAATTAGAAGTCACAAAAATATTAAAATCTTTTACTGACTTTTGTCGGTAAAAGATTTTAATATTTTTGTGTGTTTTGGTATTTAGTGGAGAACGGAGGGTCTTTTCATTTGGTTCCCAGGCTCCCTTTGCGCCAACCCTGCATGAGGGGAAAACAGCGTGAAGCTGCAAAGAGGATGATGAACAAGGAATTTATCTAATTTAAGAACAATAAAATTGAAAAATTGGATTACGCTGTGCTTTCATTAACGAGCTTTCTTCATAGCTCCAGAAAATAAAGATTTTTTTCGAACATTTTCCACGTACAGACATCGATCAGTAATAATGGAGGCAATGCCCGCAGGCATGTCAGGGTAGGCAGACGGAACTTGGGAACTTGGGAACTTAATGTGTCCAAGATTACAATTTATGTTACACACTCGTTTCGGTTTCCCACTTTCCGCCAAATTGGAGGCATTGTATATTGATTGGTTGATTTTGAAAATATTAAATATTTCACTTCTACGTGTGTCGAACCCACAACCTGTCATTTACTGTCACATGCTTGTGCCTCTGCGCCACGACAACTAATCGACTGGCCTATATGTATAGACTACTTATATAAAATTGTAAATATTCTAATACCAGCAAAAAATCGGCTCTTATCGTATTCCTTTGACATTGAACTCGTGAATCAAAACATACTAAAATAACACATTAAATAATAATTCATTCTATAACGAATGCACTGAATACTCAAAACCAAACTCCTACGTGACTCGTACTGTGATGAGAATTGCAAAAACAAAAAAAAATACCCCATTTATCTTTCAATCTTAGCACAATTTATTTTTGTACGCTGTTTCTATTAACAAATAGATTATTATAAAGTTAAATTCGCAAAGTCCTTGGGACATCACAATTTTTTTTGTGGAACCATAAAACACGCTATTTCAATTGACCTCAGTGTTGCCTGACACAAGCGATAACAGGATGGGCAAACAAACTGGAATAATGTTATGACGTTCCCCAGGTTTCCTTCAATTCGTGTTAAGTGGCGGTAAAATCAGTCCACCAGCAGTGAAGTGACGATCAATAAAAATTATCGATATATAAAATTATATTTTCTTCACCTTATTTTTCTTGGTTTAAAGTGTACTTAAATACCAATATGAAGTAAAACGAGATATTGATGATTATAAGATGCCCAATACTGTTTTTTAGAACTTTCTTAATTTTCAATTACGGCGTAAAGACAAACATTTAAAGCATCAAAGTTGCCAAACGCACAAATCAGTCCTCCTACAGCTGAATACGTCGAATAGAACGTCTTTCTACAACGCTAACAGCGTGTTCTCAGCTTTCGGGCATGTTACATATTTACATAACGTCTACGTTACTTAACATAAGTTAAAGTTTACATTTTAGTCCCGACGCGATAGATTATGAGTTCTATCCCCACCTGAGAAAATGAAATATTCATTGTTTCAATTTCATGATCAAAGCTTCCTGCCATTTTTGGTGAAACAAACATCCATATTTAAAAAAATCTATACGTTGGTCTTATAAACATTTTTCGTTAAAATACACTCGCTAACCATATAAGTACTACTAGTAATTCCTGTTGAATACAGTTCGTCCGTCCGAAACATACATTCACTAAGACCGCTCAGTAATTAATTGATTAAGATCTTAATCATTTAGTTCTAATGTCAGGACACTTTATTCTCTACTATTTGGGTGAAGAAATGAAAACATTAAATATTTCATTTTCTCGAGTGGGGGTCGAACTCACAAACCCTACAGGAGCTAAACTGTAAACTTTAACTTACTTAAACTAACATATATGTTATCTAAATAGCAGTTCCTTATCAAAACGATCCCAGGAATCTCTAAATAAATGATTTCATAGTTTAATTAAGCTGCAACTTCGACCTGTACATGTATAATCGAGATAAAATTAATATTTTCTTAAAAACAGACACTTCTATTTAATTAAACAAAGTGTTACATTCAATAAAGCCAGGAAACAAACTGCATCTGTCATATATAGGGAGCCATTGTAAGACCACTGTTGTCATTGAGGCTCGGTACAACATGGGATTTATTAATTATTACTTTATTTCAGATTAATAGTATAAGCTTGCTATACAGATTCCTACAGGTTATCGATATTTATAATCTCTAATAACATCATAAAACTGAACAGTTTCTTTGGCTATAAGCTATAGGGCTGTCGTAGCGAGCAGGTTGTGGTGCGATTCCCTTCCAGAAATATTAAAACGAGGCACATTGAGCTTCGATCCCCACTCTAAGAAATTAAATATTTAATATTTTTAATTGATATATTTAATGTTTTCGGTTCTTCGCTCTGGTACAAGGCAAAATGCGGCGTTGAATTCCGCCTCAACACGCAATGCCTCAAATTCGGCGGAAAGTGGAGAACGGAAGTGGAACGGACTGTCTTAACACTAGGTTCCCACTGCATACCATGCCATGTGAGGGATACATCGTGAAGTTGAGTGTACAGTTTCTTTGGCTATAAGCTATAGGGCTGTCTGTAGGCTGGAATGTTTAAACGAGGCACATTGAGCTTCGTTATTCAACACCCAATGATTTCAGAATTTAGCGAAAAGTGGATAAAGAAAGAGTCTAAGTAAGAAGGGAATGTCTTAACACTAGTTCCTTTTATCTTGCTGTGTCCGGCATATGGCAGGAAGCTTAAAAAAAAAAAACAACATATATTTATTAACAAACTCAAAGTAATATTCCACAGTTAGGAAAGAAAAATGCTTTTTTTATAAAAAGTATAAAAATGTTACGTTTACTAAACCTCGCCACTTTCAAATTTAACATTTTCTAAAAAAAAGTACAGTCACCCTATCCCTGCGCCACTACAGGTCTATATCTAGGTATATGTATGCATAGGGTCGTTATCGTTAAAGAAGTATTTTATCTCAGCTTCACGCTGTATCCCGCACTAGGCAGGGTAGGCAGAGGGAACGGAAGTGAAACCTAGTGTTATGACACTCGGTTCCACTTCCGTTCCCCACATTCCGTCGAATTTGAGGCATTGCGTGTTGAGTGGCGGAACTCAACGCCGCGCTTTGCCTTATTACTAGAGCGAAGAAATGAAACATTAAATATTTAAATTGAAAATATTAAATATTTCATTTCCTCGACTGGGGATCGAACCCAGAACCTGTCGGTTACAGTCACACTCTTGTGCCGCTGCGCCACGACAGGCCTCTATTTTGTGATCGGAAGATATGTTGTAAATTTTAAAATTGATGATGGTTTGGTCTTGGACATTGGACAGATGGTTCTGGATTCGATTAAAAGTAGGGCGAAAACATTTAATGACAGAATACATAACAAATAGATAATAATACTAGCGACCCGTCCACGGCTATTTTATTTACTAATTTCAATTTTCTTTTGTTCTAATAACTTTATCAATTTTAAGATATACATTGAAAATTAAAATTTCAGTCAAATGACAAAATTAATTGTATGGTATGGTTCTTTGATTATGGCATTCCGAGCGTGCCAGTTGAGCACATAAAACTAATTGTATTATTTTGTCGAATTAAATATTTTAAATTGACGTATTTTTTTAAATATTTTAACCGATTTAAATAAAATAAACAATAAATGTTGAGGGAAGCTTGTCAAAGTGTAATTGTCAATATATTTAAATTTAGTCATCAGTTAGTGAGATTACCGCGGACAAACGCACCGACAAACGACAAAAATAACTTTTGCGCCCTGTTTCATTAATAAACGTCCTCTAAGTTAAAATATTTATTTTAGATTATCCCTATACTTTTAATATTACTTCCATGTTCAGACAGAAATTACTAACAGATTTATTATAAGTAAGTACCTATAGATAAAAAGTAAGTAAACAAGATTGAAAAATGTAAATTATCTTTATTATAATAGATAATACGTGAGAACAGCTGTAAATTACTCATCTGTGGAAAATGTGACTTTAAAATAACTTTATTCGAATAATGCTAATTTATGGTTTGGCCACAGACACTGTTACAATCAAAATCAATGAAATGTTATTTTTGAATTTGGAACTTTTTTAAGATTATTTTTTATTTTTTTTGCAATTTTTTCAAAATGCATTTTTTTTAAGTTCGTTGTGTGTTGTTATTTATTATCCAATTGTGAATATTTGTAAAACACTTTTTGATTTTAAACTGGAGTAGAGTGATAAAGAATTTAGTAGTAGGTATATCGCGTATTTTAAAAGATTTAGGACTTGCAGCCTTTAAGAGATACCCTGGTCTATCTGAGTATTTCTAAACTAACCATTGAAAAGGTCACAGAACAATTTTTTTTAGCGATGACATTTTTTTTACAGTCAAACAATAATTTAACTTAGATTTTAGGCTGAAAAAGAAAAATAGGTTCTCGATTAGTCAACAGTGTACAACGTGAGCATTATCCAACTTTCAATAATAGTTTAGAGGAATGTTACATATGAGTGACTAAGCCACATTTTTCTAAAACGGTGATCATGTGACTCGGGTCCTCATAGTACAGTGGTGAAATTAATTATTTTCATTTTCTCGAATAACAATGACTGATAAGAACGGAGTGTCTTAAACCTAGTTTCCCAAGTCCCCTCTGCCTTCTCTACTGTGTGCAGAATATAACAGGAAGTTAAAAAGATTATTATTTTTCCTCCGAATTCCGGAGGTATTGCTTGTTGAATGACGCAACTCCACGCCGTCGAAGTCAAGCCTAAAAATACAAATTTCAATCTCTCAGCTTCACTTTGTATCGCGCACATAGCGGGATAGGCAGAGGAAACGTAAGAACCTAGTGTTTATTACACCCCCCTTTCCACTCCCGTTCCCTACTTTCCGCTGAATTTGAGGCATTGCGTTTTAAGTGGCGGAACGCAACCCGCGTTTTGCCTTGTACCAGAGCGAAGAAATGAAATCAATAAATATTTAAATTGAAAATATTAAATATTTCATTTCGACTCGAGCAGGGATCGAACCTACAACCTGTTGGTTACAGTCACAAGCTTATGCCGCTGCGCCACGACAGATCTCACAAATTAAATGATTCTTACAAATGACAATAGCTAAGACTTTTGTCGAGAACACTAGCTTCTCTTTGCTTACTCCGCTATACCTAGATGGAAACAAAGGCTACATTCATCACACGATGCCTATGGAACAGAGTTTCCTATGCATTGGCTATACTGCTATTGGTATACTCTACATTAATATGATAAAATTGAATCCTTTTTTGCCGTGTGATTCCGGCTTAGAATAGGATCACCCTGGTACTGATGGTGTCGTAAGAGGCGACTAAAGTGCGTGTGGTAGAGTCACGTTGCCAGTAATGGCAACACGCATGGGCAGACTCGACCGGATTATTACCACCCCCGGCATTTAAGACCGGCGTTAACTAGTGGCTTTGGCCACTGCGTTTCGCATTAGGTAATGCCGGGCCCCGGTGCCCTTCCACCTTAAAGGACGGCAACGCTCCTGTAGCTCCTCTGGAGTTACTCGGGGCCGTGGGCGACGGTGATCTCTTACCACCAGGTGACCCGTACGCTCGTTTGCCGTCTTTTCCATAAAAAAAATCCTCACAGGATCAGTTATTTGTCTTTCTATTTATCTGTTCAGACAATTCATCTCCAAATCGGCCGAAATTAATATTAATTAACCTGATCTGGCACAAAAGAAATCAAGCGGCAAAATCAATGCATTGAAAATATATCAGAGTAATGAAAATTAAAATATATGTTTTTTTTAATTTCTTGGGGTGGTTATCGAACCCACGAGCGTGACGTGCACGCTTACAGCCGCACGTTTGTGTCGCTGTTCCACAACAAGGGCTGCTTTGTATTTAGTTGCTACATTTATAATACTCTTTATCGATATTTTAATTATCAGTAAGATTACATCAAACAAAATCACACAAATATATTATTGAAATATACTAAAAGATTTTCCTAATTTTATAAATAATATTTTTATTCGGCGATCTTAGATTTTACACAGCGATAAATCAAACATGCCCATCTACCTCTAAATTCTCCTTGTAACTATTTCTTTAAAGTACAATTCATTTAACTCGGTGCGCGTCGCAACAGAGCTTGTCAGTCGTTGCGCTATCACCGATAATAATTGATAATAAACACATATTGGGGCCGCGTGCAAACTACTTAAGGGACATCCAGTAGAAATAATGGAGGAGATTCGTTAATAAAATATAACGCGTTGTATGATGTTCTAAAAGCTCTTTGAAAAAGGTTTTGTTTAGTTTCAGCTAACCTAACCTTTGTTACAAGGGCGACTTGAGAACAAACCACTTTCGATAGACGAGACTGAAAATTTACTACCAACTTGGATCGACACTAGTGACCAAGATACAGTCACAACTTCTTGCAACATTTTTTTATTTGGGCTTGAGATAAAACGAATTGTTTGTTTACAATAAACAAAACAAAGTTTCATAAGCCTTTCCACTATGACCTCATCAGAATTTTCTTCTTATTTACTTTGACGGAGAAAAATGCCTCTGTACTCTGCCAGCGTAGCGATAAATGCTGCTTATACCTCTTAAGCTGCTACTCTAATTTTTAACCACCAAGTACCACCGCAAAGAACGAGGTTTACAACGTCACAGACAAACAGACAGGTCAAATTAGTTCCACTCACTTGATGCAGTAATACATTATAGAGGAAAAAATAAATAAATAGATGTATTATAAACTATGTTACTTCCTTACTTAGCTTCACGCTATATCCCTAGCGGTGTAGGCAGGGAGAACGTAGCGCCAAACAATACGGTAAGCTATGTTCATTGTTCAAACTACCAAATATGAATTTTGTTTAAATATAGAAGATATTTGTCTTTTTTTTCTTGAGAGCTGTTACTTAAGCGTTATTCACACGGCACTAGCACAGCACGCTGGTGTCGTGCGCAAAAAGGCTTTCTTCCATTATCTTATATTGTGTTCAATTGATAGGGACAATAGTCATAAATAATAATGTTTATTTCGATCGCTTAATACTTTACAGATAGCCAAATCCGCGTGTAATTTTATCAAATTATATATTTAGATGTTTCCATCATTGTTTTTTTTTTATTTAACATTTATTATATTAAATAATATATCCTTGTAATTTATCAGAGTCAATTAGTTGCATAGATTGCAACGACATCAAGCGTGCAGTAGTGACGTTAGAGCTTTTTGTGTAAAGTTTCTCTTTGTTAGATGGCAGCACTATACACCTCAAATAAACTTATAGGGACTTTCGATACATGTGCCTGTGAAAATGACTCAAAAATAAGTGTGGATGGTAAGGTAACCATAGGACACATAGGAGAAAACTGTCAAGACTTTCATTTCCGTTCTTCACATTCCGCCGAATTTGATTGGCATTGCGTTTTGAGTGGCGGAACTCAACATGTACCAACGTGTGTTTGTACCAGAATGAAGAAACGAAATATTAAATATTAAAATTGAAAATATAAAATATTTTATTTCCTCGAGTGGGGATCGAACCCACAACCTGTCCACGACAGGCCTCAAAGTCAATGTTATTCAGTATAGTAAGAAAAGTAAAGCTTTGTAATATTTTGGAAATTGAGTTAAAATTGTGGAACAGAGTTTTTTAGCACTACAATTCCTTTATATATTTTTACCTTCACTGTCCATTTTTGGGAAAACTAGATATATTTCGTCATATTTATATATATTGCAAGCCCAGCCCAGTTGCTAAGTACTTAACGGAATAAAGTTATATCTGATAATTTTATCTGAGCAACAAAACATCTAAATGTCACATTTAATCCGGTAAATAAACAGCTTAGCGTGATTCCGTAAGATAAAGGCAAGAAAAAATACTTTTTCTGTCTTCTTGTTCTGTCCATACGGACATTAATTTTCACATTCACCAAATTTGAGCATTGGATGTGGAGCGGCGGAATTCATCGCCTCATTTTTTCCCTTGTTACCAGAGCGAAGAAAGAAAAATATTAAATATTGCAAGAAAAATATTAAATATTCTTCTGCTTATTGAGTGAGGATCGAACCCACAACTTGTCGGTTACAGTCGCACGCAAATGAGAGATCTCTCTCTCTCTCTCTCTATATATATATATATATATATATATATATATATATATATATATATATATATATATATATATATATATATATATATATATGTATATATATATATATATATATATATATATATATATATATATATATATATATATATATATATATATATATATATATATATATATATATATATATGTATATATATATATATATATATATATATATATATATATATATATATATATATATATATATATATATATATATATCGTACGAACGGTAGACGGTAATCCAAAATCACTTAATTTTTGGTCGTTTAATTGTAAAAGTTTGTTTTCTATTTCAATTAATCCTTCATTATAAATGACTTCAGTGAAGGGTAAAGTGTTATCCTGATTATATTGTCTGATGTGCAGTAGAATTCTAAGATAAAAACTCTCTGATTGGGATTGATGGATCCCGTAAACTCTACCCAAAACGGCATCTTTTTTATACCCGAATGTTCAACCACATCTTCACCACGCTTCCTTCTAGTGAATTTATTATTTGCCCATGTTTACTATATATGGGCAAATAATAAATTCATCGGGACTTCGTGATACAGAAGATTTTTCGCGAATTTATCTTCTTTACAGAAAGCAAAGAATGCTAATAATGTGATATAGCGTGGGTTTTGGACAACTTGATGAGCTGTCCCTGGTGTAAAATACACCCCTTGACCGTGCTCTAGACGAAGGGCCAAATGCACTACAATAGGATGCCGGTCGGGAATAGGAAATTGTGCAATACTATACATGTACCATAGGTATTTTTAATTATGATGTCACGTAGTACCCGATCAATTTGTAGATTGTTAGATCCGCAACTATGACACTGTCGATTCCATCTGGTTGTATTTTAAGTTACCAGCCAGAACAGCCAATAACAATGACGTAAACCGCTTTTGCCACTCCACACTTGCCATATAACATTTTACTGCACCGAATATCTGTACTTTGGCAAATGACTTGATGATTTTTTATCTTTAAATGAAATACCTACACGTGAAATTATGTCACGTTGTTCTGGTAGCGGGTCCGCTTTAATTTAAAGTTCAACACTCGACTCTCGCGCGCGTACCTTGAGTTTATCTGATTTTGTTAAATATAAGTAGAGATGATGAAATGTCGTATGGGAGAACCATACGACATATTCTTGCTGATTATAATTATGTTCGTTTTATTTCACGACCGCTGCGAAAGGAACTGACCTCGTATCTGAGCTGCGTGGGTACCTTACTCATAGATCTAAACTCCCCTCCCACACGTGCTCCCCCGCCTTCGTGACGCCCACTTCGCAACGGGCCGTGCAGCAGAAATCGTTATATTTCAAATTTGCCATAACTTTAAAACTAAACGTCCAATTTTAATTATTCAAGACCATTATATCTTCATAAACGATACTTAGTGGTGAAATATTTTTTTTTGATAGGGATTAATAGCATGAGTAAAATAAACGGGTTTAAATGCAGTTCAAAAAAATCAAAAGTTTAAATAAAAGAAGTAGTAGTGTGTGTCCCACTCAACAAAGGTAGATATAGTGTGTCGCGGACTTTTTTGTAAAAATTTATAAGATCTACCATTAATTATAACATTTTATGGTTTTATCTTTTATAGTTTAGGCAGCATACGCAAAATAAGTAACTATTCTGATTGACTTTTCTCACATTGAGTTCGAAAACCCCAAATATCTTACGGAGCTGTACTTTTTTTCTAAAATTAAATGTACTATACTCATTCATTCATTTCTTCAATTATGGCGTTTCGAGCGTTCCAGTTGAGCACAGTTCACTTCGCCAATGTCACGTTGTATGGAGGACTTACGGGAAGAATTAATCAGTACAAAAGGGAGAATTGTACACAATAACATAATTCATGTAAAAAAGGGACCCAGTAAAATTACTGCCTTCACCTATACATATATATACAAATATTTACAAAATATACACATACAATACATTATGTTAGTAATAAATAATATTTTACATAGATGTTAGTTTATAATCTAATTTTGTTACGTCTAATATATTTACATAAAAATTTACATAAAGGACCAAACACAAACATTAACAGACATTGAACATTTAGAGGACGAGGGACTTTATTGGGGAGAACATCATATAGGGGACGAGTTAAGTTGGGACAAGAAAAAAGGATGTGGGAAGGGGAACCGTCGTCCAGGCCACATTCACACAGCGAATGGTCCCTGACCCTGATCTTGGCCAGATGTACAGGTGTACAAGCATGCCCAAGGCGTAAGCGACAGATTGTTGTAATAATCCTCCGTTCAGTATATCTTTGAGAATAAAACCACGGTCGTCTAGGGATATCAGGTTGGATAAGGGCATAAAATTTACCTTTTTGGGATTTTGATAAATTCCAGGTGTGACACCAGGACTTATGCTGATGAGAATCTGCAAGGGACTGCAGATCATGAGCAGAGTTAGAGAAATGTTCAAGTGTGCCACACTGGATGGCAAGCTTGGCGCAAGAGTCTGCAGATTCATTCCCACTGATTCCAGAATGGCCTGGAATCCAAACCAGAGTAACTTCCAAGCCCTTTAAATGGCATGAATACAATTCTTCACGAATCCTTAAAACAATTGAAGATCTTAACCTACTATGAAACGGATTTCCCTTCAATGCCATTAAGCAGCTTAGTGAGTCAGTAAAAATAGCCGTTTGTTTAAAGTTATGAGAGCGTGTAAACAGGACTGCTTCTAACAAAGCAACAGCCTCGCCTGTGAACACCGATGATTCAGGGGGGCATTTAAATTGTAAAATAATTTTGAATTTTGGTATCCAGCAAGCCGCACCAACACAGCTCTCCTTGGAAAGCTTTGATGCATCAGTGAAGATGAAGAGATGATTTGGCCAATGTAAATGAGCTAATTCCTTAAATCTCGTGTTGGTGCCAGGATCACCTTTGGTTAGGCCAAGATTTGTGACAATATGTGGAGAATAGACCAGGGCTTTATATGGCGTCATAAAGAGGGGATTCGATGGATAACAAGATACGGGGTTGGGAAGAGAGGTAAATCTAAGGAAGCTATCCAGCAGATAAGGCAATGGTTTGCCTCGGGGGATAAGATCTGCTAGCTTAGATAGTTTATGATATAAAGGATGAGAAGACAGCTGCAACATTTTACTCACAAATCGATCAGCAAGGAATTGTCGGCGAATAGGAAGAGGAGGATCTACGCACTCCACCTGCAATGCGTTGGTGGGCGTAGACTTCATTGCACCTAAGATAATCCGAAGGCATTTATATTGAACTCGGTTCAACTTTTCTGTAGCTACTTTATTAAAAGGGTCTAAAGCAAATAGTCCATAGTCGATGTGACTACGAACTATAGCGTTATACAGTAGTTTAAGAGTATAAGGGTGTGCACCCCACCACACACCAGACACAGCTCTCAGAGCATTAATGCCTTTTTCACACTTCCTGCTGAGATATTCAGCATGGGCAACTCCGTTCAATCGTTTATCGAGAATCATACCAAGAAATTTAACATTTTCCGTTAAGTGTATAGGAATGTTATTACACAGTATATTAAAATTTGGAATAACCTTCTTTTTAGTAAATACTACAGCTTGACATTTATCAATACATAAAGCCAAGCCATGATTATAAAGCCACTGGTTAAGATAGTGCAAGGCAGTATTTAAGCGAAAGTTTATATCCTCTACCGAATTTGAGCTGTAATAGAGGACGATGTCATCAGCATACTGAAGGATGTTACAAAAATTATTTACAGATAATTCGAGGTCATGAGTATATATATTATATAGCAGAGGACTAAGAGCTGAACCTTGAGGTAGACCCTTCCAGACAAGTCTGGGAGGGGTAGTAAGGAGCGGATGTTTTACAGATACCGAACGACCGGTCAGCAAATTACATATGTAATGGGACAACCTCGGCGGAATACTCAGCTGATGCAGTTTCTGCCTGAGCACCGGAAGAAGAACATTATCATATGCAGATGCAACATCTAGAAAAACACCAACTAGATACTTTCCTTTGGCAAAAGCTCGTCGAATATCTGTAGTAAAAACGCTGAGACTATCTATTGTACTTAACCCCTTTCTAAAGCCAAACTGAGAGGGAGCTAAGATATTTCTGCTTTCCACTATCCATTCCAGACGATTTTTCAAAAGCCGTTCAACAATCTTTGATAACGCAGATGCTAGGGCAATGGGTCTATAAGAGTTGGGATCAGAGGGGCATTTTCCAGGTTTGAGGATAGGAACAACAATATGGGACTTCCATGAACTAGGGATAGTGCCTGATTGAAACATATTATTAATTAAATTTAAAAAATATTGTTTGGATTTTTTATTTAGTTTAGAGATAAAAGAGTAGGAAACACCATCTTCACCTGGACTGGTGTCCTTTAAATCAGTTAATATAATTTTAAGCTCATCAAAGGAAAAAGGCAGATCCATTTCCTCCGACGAATCAACCGGCACGGAGATTAAAAGGTCGAGGGATGGTACAGAAGGAGGAGCCAATTTGTTAGCAAAATCATTGAGCCATATTGAGGGGTTATTGGAGTTGGGACTATTAACAATGTTAAGTGATCGGCGAAATCTCCTAACATTTGTCCACACAAGGGAAGAAGAGGAGCGAGGACTAAGGGATTCACAAAAATTTAACCAACCAAGTTTTTTCTTTTTCCAAATGCACTTTCTAAATTTCGCATAGCTGCGTTTATACTCAACATATTTCTCCATCGTCATACAGGCTGCGTATGACGCCTCGGCAGATGTTCGCCGATCGACAGAATCAGAGCATTCCTGATCCCACCAGGGATTGGAATGCATCCAATTCTGAATGGAGTATTTTTTAGGTATATGTAAGTCAGCCGCAGATAAAAGGGCAGAGACAAACCGATCATAGTAAATTATTATATTCTCATAATTACCAGACTCAGGAAGATTGCCCAACATGCAATCCACAGAGTCGGCGAACTCATTCCAGTGGGCTTTTTTTAAATTATATTTACGAGGAGAAAGAGGAATGGGAGTCGAAGGGAGTCTGTTATTTAAAGACAGCAAAACAGGGAAATGATCACTACCATAGGTGGAAGGGAGTACCGACCATGAGAGTTGGGAAGCAAGAGTGGGAGAGGATAGAGAAAGATCAATAGCTGTCCTAGGATTCTGATTAGGATTAACCCTACGAGTCGGCGAACCATCATTGAGAATGCAGAGATCAACATCATCAATCATGTCCACCAACGAAGGAGAAAATCCATCACAGTAATAACACCCCCACAGAGTATGATGAGTGTTAAAATCACCCAGGACCAGCACAGGGCTTGGGAGTGAGGAAATAATAGCCTTAAGCTCTAGGAAGATGGAGGAAGAGGGATGAGGAATATAAACAGAAAGAAAGGAAATTTCAAGGACCCTCACAGCAACAGCATTAATCTGTTGACTGTGAGCAGGAAGAGAGATGCGGGAATAAGGAGTGGAGTGCTGGATAAGGATAGCACTACCTCCATACCCGTCATTCCTGTCCTCCCTTAAACAGGCGAAACCTGACACCCTAAAAGAGGATTCAGGCACCAACCATGTTTCCGAGAGGGCAACAATGACAGGATTGTACAGTGAAATAATATTAAGTAATTCATGCTTTTTAGCACGAACACTTTTACTATTCCACTGTAGGAAGTTGACTGGGACCATTGTTTATGATTTGGAATATTTTGAGTAGTTTTTGGGCAACGTTGGACGGTATTGGGAGTTCATCAGCAGTTGAAATAATGCTCATAAGAGTGTCAGTCAGAGCCATTAATAGATCTTTTGTAGATTCTGATGAAATGGCAGTCTCTTGATTAAGACAACAGCCATTAGGGAGAGGAGCGGGGCAACTACTTATAATGGATTGGTGAACTTGCTTGTCGAATCCCTTTGCCAAAGAAGCGCGGGGACGGGGAGATTGGAAAACTGTCTTACGATAGGATTTAGTTTGAGTAGCGGGAGATCTGCTTTGTGGGGTGTGGGGCTGTGGGAAAATAGGAGGAGAAAACATTTCCTTAGCAACATCTGCATAGGATCGTTGAACAGATGGAAACCGAGAGGATGCTTCCATATAAGAAATACATTCCTGGGACATAATAGCTTTAATATTCTGTTGCCTTACATACTCAGGGCACCCTTTGTCAGTTGCAAAATGTTTTGATGTGCAATGGATGCAGGTAGAATTTTCCTTCAGGGTGTCACATGCCTCCCCAGTATGATCCTGAGAGCACCTATAGCACCTAGGCTTTGATCTACACTGAGATTTCACATGGCCAAAACGACAGCAATTAAGGCATTGGATAGTTGGGTATTTATAAAGCTCAACGTTAAGGACAGATTTATATGAAAATACTCTTTCAGGCAATTGTTGGCCACGTAACGTAATCACAACTGTCTGAGTGGGGACCCATGTCACTACACCCTCACTTACATTCTTCCGGTTCATACGTCTCGCTTTTATTATTTCCCCACAAGCAGTAGGGAATGTTAGTGAACCAACAAATTCTTCCAAAGACCATTCAACGGGAACTCCTTTTACAATTCCCATCCTTGTGATATTGAAGGTCGGAATTACACAAACATATTTACATAAACTCAGAATGGGATTGCTTAAAAATTTATTTGCCGCTTCAGCAGATGTAAACTGGACACTGATTTTATTGCGACCAACATTTTTTACTCCATCATTGACAATATCAGTAATTTTATTTGTATGTAAAAACTGACCAAACTTAATTGCTCTTATTGAGGTTCCTGCTGAAGGGTCAGGAGATTCCCTTGACACATACACAATAAAGGGACCTTTATCTGTACTAATGTAAGATTTTGGGGCTTCCAACATAGAAGGATGAGTCCAGACATTTTGGATAGAAGGGGTAGCAGTGGATGGGTTTATGATCGTTTTTTTAATGGCACTTACGTTGTCATGATTAGAGGAAGTGTCCTCTCCTAATCGTTTTCTAGATACTATATGACCTCCCCCAGGATCGGGGGGGTCAGGTGGAGGATCAGGATCCATTTAAATTACCTTAACCTAACTATAAAATATAACTAACCTAATCTATAAAACAACACAAACACTTACTATAACTAATCACCTTGTTAATAATAATCTATTTACACAATTATATACTGTTTCCACTATGTAAAATTAAAAAAATGAACACTGTAATACAAAACTCTCACTACCACGTGTGTCAACCAAAACAAATGATAGCAAAGTCTAAATGTACTATAATATAATATACTTGTGGATAATGTAATAATAATATAATTAATTCGGTACTACCTTCATTTAGTAATACTTAAAAAAAAAAAACTTATAATCAAATATTGTGTGATAAACAGTATTGTTTTACTAAAGGTCGAGAAAAGGTGTGATAAGTTAAAGGCGTTTTTAGTTTGCAGAAACGTTAAGATTTTACGTTTTTATTAATAAACGTTTATTCTAGTCCATTACTATAATAAATTTTACGAAAAAATATGTATGTAACAATGTAGAGGGGCTTAAAATAACTAATAGAAAACGAATCTAGAACTTTTAGAATTTTTGTCTGTCTTTTTGTCTGTTTGTCTGTTTGTCAGTTTGTCTGTTTGTTTGTCTGTTTGTCTGTTTGTCAGTTTGTCTGTTTGTCTGTTTGTCTGTTTGTCTGTTTGTCTGTTTGTCTGTTTGTCTGTTTGTCTGTTTGTCTGTTTGTCTGTTTGTCTGTTTGTCTGTTTGTCTGTTTGTCTGTTTGTCTGTTTGTCTGTTTGTCTGTTTGTCTGTTTGTCTGTTTGTCTGTTTGTCTGTTTGTCTGTTTGTCTGTTTGTCTGTTTGTCTGTTTGTCTGTTTGTCTGTTTGTCTGTTTGTCTGTTTGTCTGTTTGTCTGTTTGTCTGTTTGTCTGTTTGTCTGTTTGTCTGTTTGTCTGTTTGTCTGTTTGTCTGTTTGTCTGTTTGTCTGTTTGTCTGTTTGTCTGTTTGTCTGTTTGTCTGTTTGTCTGTTTGTCTGTTTGTCTGTTTGTACCAGTACATTTTTTAAGCTACTGGACCGATTTCAATGATTTTTTTTCTGTTGTATAGCTATTTGATTTGAAATACTGTTACACCTGATGAAGAACAGCATAAATCCAGATAAATTTAAAGAAATATTTAATTACGTCCATAACAAAACTCGTAGAGAGTGATAAACATTTTACAATGGTATATTCAAATTGAAATCTGGAACATCTAACTGTTAAGGTTAACAATCTAGGTAAACTATGAGGAAAAATTAAATGATGTCTTAGGAAAAGTTATTAAGCGTGGTGAGCATTTTCCATTGATATATATTAAAATTGAAGATCTGAAATATGAACAATCATAAACCTTTACGATTGACAAATCATATAATGAATAATATAATAAAATGATGTTTTAACAAACATTGTAGAGGGTGATGAGAATTTTACAAATGGATATTAAAATTGAACATCTAATGAACAATCAGAACAGTCTAGTTAAACTTGTCATAATCTTGTAAAAGGTCGTTTTATATTTCTTAAACGGCAACACTACTCAACCCCGTCACTCTTTTGTGACAACTTCCGGTGAAAGGATAAAAGTGGTGGGGTTGAAACAGTGATTTTGATAATTGAGTCGGGAGCTCAGTCAGTCGTTGGACATCATCGAAATAATAAGTTGTGTAGTGGAAACTATACCAGCTGGCCAATTAAAGTGTTAAGGAAAAGGAATAAAAGCATTTACAGTACTGTGAATTGGAGTTTTCTTGATAGTTCAGAAGTGGGATCTAAAAACCCAGTTGGAATTACTTACTTTGAACGATTAAACAGTGGCAAACTAATGTTTGCGGAATAATGATTGAGTGAACAAAGGTCTTCACTGGATACTGACTGAGCGAACTATGAATATTCGCTGGATAAACATTGAGCGAACAATGATGTACGCTGGATAATGATTGAGCGAGCAATGATGCACGCTGGACTGTAAGAAATGAGTGAACTTTGACTGACTTATTACAATACGAAAGATTTTGACTAGATTTAATACGTTTAGATATGACGTCAAACGATGACCAAGTTGGAGGTACACCACCTATTACTCCACCACGGAAACGTAAGCACGCAAAACGGAGGAAAGTAAAGAGGAAAAGAGCTCTTTCGACGTCATCTATATCAACGTCGTCAAGTGAGGATTCTCCTCCGCCACGGAGGAAACGTAAAACATCGAAAGGATTGACTACAGATGACGTTTTAAAACTGCTAGCTAACTTCAAGGGGGAGTCGAATAAGAATTCATTTAATAACAATAACTTAAATAATGTTGTGCCGGAATTTGACCCTGCAAACAGGTCTCAAACCATTGAATCTTGGCTAAAGAAAGTCAACGAATGTGCCGCCATTTATGGGTGGGATGAAAAACAAATTGTTCATTTTTCTTTGCAAAAGCTCATTGGTTTGGCCAAGAAATGGTTTGAGGCTCTGCCTACAGTGGTTTTCTCATGGAGTGAATGGCAGGAGAAACTCTTGAAGGCCTTTCCGAGTGAGGAAAATTACGGACGTCTTCTGGAAGAAATGTTAAACAGAACTTCACGAAGTGACGAAAGTCTCCGTGAATACTTTTATGATAAGCTATGTTTATTAAGTAGATGCGAAATAACTGGTAAAAAGGCTGTTGATTGCTTAATTCATGGTATTAGTGACGTGTCTATCAAAAGTGGTGCACAGACCCTTCGATGTACAGAACCTGAGGGGTTATTAAGCTTTTTAAGTACTCAACGCGTACAACTACCCCTATTTAATCAAAATAGTAACCGAGAACGCAATAACAAAAGATTTGTTAGTCGCAATAATCCTAATACAGTTCCAAATGATAGTTCCGCGATTACGTGTTTCAACTGCAACCAAAAGGGGCATCCATTTTATAAATGCCCTAGTCCGATTTTAAAATGCAAACGTTGTCATAGGATTGGACATGATAATGATGACTGTAAGTTGCGTCCTTATATACCACGATCAGCAGTGGCAACCACCTCTGCATCGGCGCGTGGTGAACCCGTAGAAAAGAAAAGTCTAAAAATTGATGTATCGAATAAAAGTAATGAAAAATTTTATAAGAAAATTTTTGTTAATGACAGTCGGTTAGAAGCATACATAGACTTTGGGAGTGAATGCAGCCTTATCAAACAAAGCGACGCGGCTTCCTTGAAATTGTCTGAGATCTATGATGAATTGCCTGTAGTAAGAGGTTTTGGGAAATCGGCAATTCATCCTTTATATAAATCTCATATCACAGTCAGAATTGACGAGGTTGAGGCATCGATCACTGTGCTTGTAGTGGATGATGAAATTATGCCAACATCCTTAATCATAGGACAGAACTTTACGGAGCTATCATATATAACAGTATTAAAGGACAGTACTCATTTTTTTTTTATAAAAGTCCGAATTGCAATCCATTCAATATTGAAAATAATGACAATCCGATTAAACTTTTCGTTTCAAACGCAACCCACATTTTTCATACAAGGACTCTCCCTGTCTATATCAAAGACACTAATTTTAGTGGAGATGTTTTTGTTGAAGGATATTGTTCTGCAGAACCTGGTCGGGAGTTTAGTTTGTTTCAGGGTGCTTACAATTTAAGCGACGGAAAAGGGGATTTGGTTATCAGTAACCTGACAACTCGTAGCATAACCTTTGAAAAGGATACTTTGATAGCCAGAGCAGTTCCTTTAAAGGAATCAAATTCTTGTCGGGTCAATAGAATCATTGCTGAAATCAAAGAATTGGAGCCCCTTCAAAAAGAAGACATTAAAGTAGGGGAAGGTTTGAGTGAAGACGACGTAAACAAGTTACACACTTTATTACAACAATATAGAGATTGCTTCGCAACGAATTTAAGAGAAATAGGTTGTGTAAAGGATATGGAGATGCGTATTGAACTCTCAGATAATAGACCAATCGTATATCGCCCTTATCGATTGTCACACTCGGAGAGACAGCAAGTGAGGGAGACCATTGATGAATTACTGCAAAACGATATAATCCAAGAGTCAAATTCCAGTTATTCAAGTCCAATTATTATGGTGAAGAAGAAAACTGGTGAACTAAGACTTTGTGTAGACTTCAGAGCACTTAACAATAAAACGGTAAAAGATCGTTTCCCTCTCCCTTTGATAGAAGATCAGATCTCAAATCTCAGCGGAAACGCTTATTTCACAACTCTTGACCTAGCTTCTGGATATTACCAAGTGCCCATGGCTAAGGACAGTCGACATCTTACTGGTTTCGTCACGCCCGATGGGCATTACGAATTTAAACGGATGACCTTCGGGCTGGCAAATGTCCCAGCTGTTTTTCAGCGAATGATAAATAAAATATTTGGGAGCAAAAGATACGAATATGCATTAGCATATCTAGACGATGTGTTGATACCTGCCAAGAATACAAATGAGATGTATAAACAACTTGAGGAAATTTTGAAATTGTCGAGAGAATTTGGCATAACTTTGAAATTGTCTAAATGACGTTTCTTCGATATTAAAGTAGAATATCTGGGATATGAGGTATCTGCAGAAGGTATACAGCCCGGTAGTGGAAAAACTCAAGCTGTCAAAGCATTCCCAACGCCTCGTAATGTTCACGAAGTTCGCCAATTTCATGGCCTGACGGGATACTATCGCAAGTTCATCCAAGATTATGGACTGATTGCCCGACCATTAACTTATCTGCTAAAAAAAGATTCTGTGTGGTTGTGGTCCAAAGAACAAGAAAATGCGTTTTCACTGTTCAAGGGAAAACTTGTAGACAGGCCTGTTTTAGCTCTTTATGATCCTAAACTGGAGACTGAATTGCACACTGACGCCAGTGCTCTTGGCACAGGAGGAATCTTGATGCAGTAGCAAAAAGAAAAGCGAGTATTAAAACCAGTTGCCTATTTCAGCAGGCAAAATACACCTGAGGAAACACACCTTCATTCCTATGAGCTCGAAACACTGGCAGTCGTGTGCTCTTTAAAGAAATTTCGAGTATACTTGATGGGTATACACTTTAAAATTTGTACAGATTGCGCGGCTCTTAGAACCACTTTGACAAAAAAAGATTTGCTGCCGCGGATAGCAAGGTGGTGGTTACAAATCTCTGAATTTACTTTTGATATAGAATATCGTCCTGGTGTCCAAATGTCACATGTTGACGCTCTCAGTAGAAACACCATATTATCCGTTACAGCAGATGATAATCCATGTGTGAATATTTATAAAATAGAACAGGAAAACTGGTTGCTTACTCTACAATTGGCAGATCCTGATATTGTTCGGATTTTTAAAATTCTAAAATCCGAGGAAGACAAAGAGTGTAAAGAGATAAGGAGTAATTATGAAGTGAAAAACAATACAGTATATAGAAAACTTGATGGCGGAATACGTTTAGTGGTTCCACGGAATGCTAGATGGCAAATATGTAGAGCCAACCATGATGACATCGGTCATCTTGGCTATACGAAGACGTTAGAAAAAGTCCAAAGTCAGTACTGGTTCCCCAAGCTTAGGCGATTTGTGAAGAAATATGTGGACGCTTGCATTGACTGTGCATATAACAAAGACAGTGCATCTCGGCAGAAAAGCGGTCATTTGTTCCCTATTGAAAAGATATGTATACCGTTTCATACTATACATATCGATCACTTAGGGCCTTTCGTTAGGTCCAAGAATGGTAACACTCACATTCTAACAATTGTAGATGGGTTCACAAAATACGTATTCGTGCGGGCAGTCAAAAATACGAAAACAAAGACTACAATAAAGGTTCTTCAAAATATATTTTTTGATTTTGGGTTACCAGCAAGGATTGTGTCAGATCGTGGCACTTCTTTTACATCGTCGGCTTTTAAAAGTTTTTGTGATGAACATGGTATTAAGCACACATTGAACGCGGTTGCTTGTCCCAGAGCCAATGGTCAAGCTGAGAGATATAATCAGGTTATACTCAATTCTTTAGCTGCTCAAAATTTTAGCAGCAATGAACGTGACTGGGATAAGCAACTGGGTAAAATTCAGTGGGGAGTTAATAACACAATTAGTACAACCACTAAAAAGACTCCAACTGAAGCGTTATTTGGCGTTAGGATGCGCGATGATCTTGCGAACAAAATGGGGATTGAAAGCACACAAGACGATATAGAATGTGTAAGAAGTATTATCAGTACAAATATAAATAAAGACCAGAATATTCAAAAACGTAGACATGACGCTAATCGGGTTCCGGCACCTAAGTATGAAGTTGGTGATCTAGTTAAGATTTTAAGAAATAATTACAGTAATGATGGAAAAAGTACTAAACTTCTATCTAAATTTATCGGTCCCTTTAAGATTTCTCAAGCATTAGGAAATGATCGTTATAAAGTAACGGATATACCAGGTTTTCCTAAAAGGGCCAAACCCTATGAATCTGTAATAGCTTTTGATAGAATTCGACCCTGGATTAACGTGAAAGCTTTAGAAGTGCATGATGGTGAAACGAGTGATTCATCTTCTTGTAGTGATAAAAAGGAGTACTACTAGATATTTTGCTGCTAGATATTTTGCCAGTTGTTTCGAATCGACATTAATATAGAGTATTACACATAGAAAATTGTAGTAGGCAAACGTGCAATATTTTGTTTCAAACTGATTTTGCGCAAATAATACATGTTTTGTTTAATCTTAAAACATAATAATTATTTAAAATTAAAATAATGATGTTTATGTTCTGAGAAAATTACATCTATAATGTTTTTGTTTTATTTTTATTGTTATTTTCATTTGCTTGTAAATATAATATTGTATACATACCTAAACGCATTAGTATATAATTAAGTCACATAAAATATTTAAATGTACAGAAGTTACCTTAGAGTATACATTAAAATTTAGACTAAGTAGATATTTTAATGAGATTATGATTGTTTAAATCAAAATTAAATTAAGTTTTTGTTGTGTTGGTTTTAAAATAATAATGAGTAACTTAAATTAGTAAGTAATTTATTGGCAGAGTTCCTGATGTTTTTAGTGTGCCAGGAGGCTACACATTTCGTAGGATGGCCGAATGTCATAATCTTGTAAAAGGTCGTTTTATATTTCTTAAACGGCAACACTACTCAACCCCGTCACTCTTTTGTGACAACTTCCGGTGAAAGGATAAAAGTGGTGGGGTTGAAACAGTGATTTTGATAATTGAGTCGGGAGCTCAGTCAGTCGTTGGACATCATCGAAATAATAAGTTGTGTAGTGGAAACTATACCAGCTGGCCAATTAAAGTGTTAAGGAAAAGGAATAAAAGCATTTACAGTACTGTGAATTGGAGTTTTCTTGATAAACTTAACTATAAGAAATATTGAAATTCTCCTTAACAAAAGTTATTGAGCGTGGTGAGGATTTTGCATTAACATATTGAAATAGAAGATCTCAAACATCTCGTGGACAATTATAAGGGTCCAGTGAAAATATAAGAAATAATAAAATTATAATTTAACAAAAATTGTTGAGCGTGATGAGCATTTCACATTGACATTTTAAAAACGAAGTTATAGAACATCCCATTAACAGTCATATCAGTCCAGCCAAAGTATTAAAAAAAAAATATAATATAGCATTAATTAAAAAGTGCAGCCTGACAGATATTTTTTATTGACATAAACAATAAAAATATGGATTATCTATTAAAAAAATATAAATTATAACAATAAACAATTGCTTATCTAAAGTTGTTCATTGTGATGGGTTAATTTAAATTCTATTGCTATATTAAAATAAATAGTAGATAAATCGTTTTTATACATATAATATTTTTACGAAAAAATCTTGCAGCCTAATAAAAAGTAGTAATAGAATATTTATTATATATTTCGACGTGATTTTAAATTTGCTACGAGTCGACGCGGTAGAGGGGAAATCAGTTGTTGTGTATCAAGCTTTAAGAGAGAAGTTACGATATTCATTTAACGTAGTCATTAAAATGTGTTATACATTTGTGTAATCGCTTACACTTTTTTAAATCTTTATGTAGAATATAAAAAAATAAATAAAAGACAAAAATATATAACAAAGCCTTTAATATAATGGACAATTTCACTTTTTTTATACTATGTTAAAATTAGTGACCGACCGAAACAGGTTTTTCAGCCGAAGCCGAAACCGAACTTTCAGCCTAGCTCTTAGTTTCGGCCGAAACCGAAACTTACCTATACATTTTTAAATTTTCTGTTGCTTAATGAAATATAATGTATTTTAATGTTTTTGCATATTTTATTGATACTTGAAATCAAATCAAAGTCAAATCAAAGTCAAGTTCAATTGTTAAGTTATAGTATATTAGTTATAGATATGTCTACTATACCGGCTCTTCTCATCAATTTAAACTAAACATAGATGTATGATGAGAAGAGCCGGTAAGAAACTCAACAGTGGCTCTTTTTAAATATATAACTAAAGTTAAGTAAATGTATAACATAAGTAGCTTCTTGATTGAGTACCAATAGTATTTAATCCCACGAACTCGTATCATGGTAAAAGCCTTAAACTTAAGTGAAATTAAACTAGGATTAGCTTATAATATATTTTCCATTTTCACTTTTAACTGTTGTTTTGGTAAACCTGAAACCTCTTCTGGAATTTTATTATACATACGTGAACGATGTCCTATAAAAGATTTACTAACTTTTTAAAGACAAAAACGAGGAGTGTTCACCTTGTTTACTACTACTACTTACTTCTTGTATCAGTACCATGTCTATCACTGTTCCTTAAGTAATTGTGAATATTTTTGCGAACAAGTATTATATTATTATATATGTACTTAAATATTTGTTCATACGATTGTATGAATACAATCGTATGAACAAATATTTAGCAAACGAATACTCCAGTTTCGGTTTGGCCGAAAGTTTGGCTAATTTCTGGCCAAAACCAAAACTAAAATTCTTGGCCGAAACTGGCCAGAACCGAAACCGAAACCGAACTTGCAGTCGGTCACTAGTTAAAACAGTAAAAAAGGGTTTTAAAAAAAATTAAACGGATTGATTACGCATACCAATTTATAAATATTTTTTTCCGATTACTGTGGAATAATCTGGTTATTTTTTTTTCATTTGAACAATTTTCAATTTCAAATGAGTATCAATCGCGAAAGTCAAAGATATTTTTAAGTAAAAAAGGGTGTTTGCATATTAAATGATTTTACGAAAATAAGTAAGTAGTAAGTTCGGCGGAAAATGGGTAGTGGAACGGAGTGTCTTTACACTAGGCTCCCTCTGCCTAACCACCCTGCCATGTGCGGGACACAGGGTGAAGCTGAGTAGAGTAGGTAAGTAGTAAAAAAAATATAACAAAAATAGATTGTCATTACTACTGTTGTTGTTTTTGTATAACATTATGAAGACAATTTTATTCTCTACAAAAATACACAAAAAGACAAACCAAAAAAATCAATAAGTATTATTTAAAAAGTAATTAAATTTTACAAATCAGCTCAACATTATGATTAACGAACAATCATGTAGTGCTCGCGTAGGCCTGGATATGAACTAAACCATTTTTTGTGATTACAGACTGAGCCTTGCAGCTATCACCAAATAAAAACCAGATTATTAACAGACGAGAAAACAGTTTACTTTAAATACTTCTATAGTTTTATGTCTTACGACATTTTACTTTGGCGTAATGCAGCTAGTTTAATATGCCAATCTTTGTACATTCATACAAAAGCGAGCTGTTCGTGCAATCTATAGCTGAGGCCCTTAGAAGTATTTAAAAATATATTAATAAATTTACTAAAATCAGTGATGTACACAATGTGAATATTAGAAATAGACTTTAAGTTTGTGCGCTTATAACTCGATTGAATCGAGTCCGTAATTATTTTATGGAACAAGGTGTACGCTTTTACAATTGGTTCTCAGTAAACGTCTGAAAACTTTCTATTTCACAGTTAATATAAAAAAGTTGTAAAAAGACGTTTGTGTGTTAAGGGTAATTAACGATTTTATAAAAGATAACACGTCTTGGAAATAAAATACTCCAGGCTATTTGAAATGGATCATTTCACTTATACCCATAATAATAATGTTTACCCCAAAGTAAAATACCGTAAAACACGGAAACAAACACAAACACACACAAACTAAGGAAGAAGTTAAAGTAAACAAGGCAAAGCGTTTTCGCATCAGTTAAAAATGTGTTTTGTTTCAGCGACAGCTGTAGGGCAATATATTTTAAAAATCAATGAAGTACCATCAGCAAAAAATATTATGTCATGTCTCCTTTCAACTAAATAATGAATAAAGGGTAGCACAGGCACAGGTGGAAATTGTTAGGATCTGATGTACTACTTGATTTAAATATATATCTATATGATTTTACTATTATTAGGTCAGGAAACACATCATTCTTTATACAATTAATGAATATATTAGCAAGATGAGTAGCAGAAATATCCCACAGATCTGATATTTCCTTGATATCCAGGGTCTTAAATGTCTTAACAATGTTCTCTTAAGTTGACTAGATTAAATTTGAAATTTACATTACATTTGTGAATGCTCTCCTTAAGTAATGATTCAGCGACAGTTGTGGAAGCTATAAGAGTTTTGGTTGTGGAAACTGGAATATAAGCAAAGTTTTTTTCAAATTCACAATCAACTTCCTAATCGGAGCTGGTAACGCCATTGGCAATTTTTTACTTAAGTTCATGACTATAATTCTTACATTTTCCAGTTTTAATCCATTTGACCATAAAGATATATTGTCCAGAATATACGTTGATGTTGATCAGTAGTGGCGTAGAATTTAGCAATCACCATGGTTTCTCTTAGAGTTACAGTTAGTTAGGGTTACAGTCGCTTATAAATATTTCCATATCATTCCACTTCTGAAGTGATCTATTAGTGAATTTTGAATATGGTAGTAATAAAACAAGCGTGATCAAGTTTTGATTCTTTTATTTCATATTTATTTATATGACATACTAACAATACAATGTAAAATACAATTGTAAATCGGACATATTTTGATAATGTATCACTAACAGGTATGTGCACAATTTATAAAATATTCCAGATAGATTACAATAAAATATATGACATGTAATAAATAAAATCACAATCGAAATACAATTAAATTGAATATATAACAAAGAAAAATTTCAATATAAAGATTATAATAAATCCTATAACAAATTAAAAATAACCTAATACAATTATCATCATAATAATAATAAAATAGCTTTATTTATTCTTCATACATTACACAAAAAAATATTTTAGTACAGTTGCATTGACCTACTTAACTAATGATGGTATTTTTTGTTTTGTTTTTCATTAACATTTATACTATTACAAAAATTGTTTTAAGGTACATTTTTATATTTATTCGTGACTTTATGTTTTACTACAATCCTTTTTTTATTCTATTCATTAATTTGTTTTTTTCTTGTATATTAATAATTTTTAGTGTGGACCTCTTAAAGTAGAAGCCTCCACCAAGGATCTCCATTCTTCTCTGTGTTTTGCTGTGGTTGTCTAATTGTTTCCTGCGTTTTCTACAATCTCGTCTTGCCACCGAACGCACGGACGACCTCTACCCTCGTTCTATGCGGACCTTTCCATTTTATGATGTTGATTGACCAACGGTCATCTACGCACCTTGCAACATGATCAGCCCGCCTCCATTTTTGACATTGTGCAAAATGCAAAGCATCATTTACCTTGGTTATTGTCTGAATTTTTGTATTTCTTACTCTAGCTCGTAATTTAATATTAAGACTTTCCCTTTGAGTGGTCTGGATTTTGAGTCTTGCCTTGTTATTATAAGTCCATGTTTGACAGACATAGGTAAGACAAGGTAAGATAAATGTATCGAGAATTACTTTTTTTAATTTTACTGATAGTTTTGATTTTAGAATCAAGGTCTCAACGTATTCGACTGGGACATCATTTACTAGTACTGGCCTTAACTCTCACTATTAGGCATAAGTTTGCTTTTCTCGGTTAGCATTGTAGTTCGTTAATCATTATGTTGAGCTTAATTTAGGACTCGGAGACTATGACAATGTCGTCTGCAAAACTTAGGTGACTTTGACATTTTCTATTTATATTGATTCCTTGCTTTGACCAAGGCAAGTCTTTCATTACGTTTTGCAGGACTGCTATAAATAATTTCGGCGAGATAGGATCACCTTGGCTGACTCCTTGGTTTATATTTATTCTTGTGCCTAGGTACTCTATCCACTGATTGATTTTGCTAGTACAATTCATATATATGTTTTTAACAATGTTAATATATTTTGCGTTTACATTTTGTTTATTTATAACTTCCCAGATACTACGGTGAGATATAGAGTCGAAAGCTTTCTGTAATCAATAAACGCTATGTAAAGTGGTTTTCTATATTCAACATACTCTTCTATGATTTGGTCTACGGTATGAATATGATCTATAGCGCTAAATCCGCTTCGGTTACCCGCTTGTTCTATTGGTTGGCAAGATAAACAAGATGCAAAAAGTTTTATAAACGCAAGACATAATACTTATAGGGCGATAATTTCCTATGTTTTTAGAATTATTATATTACGAATATTTAGAAAACACTTAGACTAATAAATAAACTTAAGATAATTGGTAAAAGAGAAATTGTTCAATAGATTCGATCTCATATCGGAATTTCTGGCAATAAACTGGTGGATAGATTGGCAAGACAGGCGGCTTACAATGGAATACGTCTTAAGTTACAACCATCTTTTAATCATTTACTAAAGGTTCTGATACAACATGTCCTTAAATAATGGATTCAATATTTTAAAAATAAATCGTAACATAAATAAAAATTTAAACTTATTTCTAGTATTCATATTTTGGACATAATCACCGATTTTGTTAATTTCATGAATATTTTTCTTAACATACATAATCGATATGAGGTCCCCACTGTAATATGTAGTCAATGGTGATACCGAGAAACACTGATCAACAGGATCTTCTTCACTATTCAAGAGTACATCGGCTTTCACAATTTTCATGTTGGGTGTTCTGAATATCACACATAAAGTTTTTTTGATTGTGTTCCACGATTGGTAAATAACTGTCAATGTCACTTCTGCCAGGGACGCTTGACCGGTGATTTTCTGGTTTACCTTTATTGTTTTATGGATAAGACACGGCAAACGAACGGGTCACCTGATCGTAATTGATCACCGCCGGCCACGGCTCCGTGTAGGACCAGAGGAGCTACAGGAGTATTGCCACTCTATAAGGTGGATGGGCACCGGGGTCAGGCATTATCCAATGCGAAACGTAGTGGCCAAAGCCACTACTTAACGCCAGTTTTAAATCCCGGGGGTGGTAATAATCGCCGGTCGAGTCAGCCCATGCGTGTTGCCATTGCTGACAACGTGACTCTCCCACACGTACTTTAGTCGCCCCTTACGTCACCATCAGTTCCAGGGTGATCCTATTCTAAGCCGGAATCACACGGCAAAAACCCAACAGCCGCTGAGCTGCGGCTATTGAAAGCAAAGGAGGGGGGTAGGTAGCTTGGACATGACGAAGGCCTAAAATTGGCGAATGCTGTTTATTCTGCAATCAATGACAGATTAGAGGACTCTAAAATACTTTGCTATGCAGATGACAGCCCTGAGGACGCTGTTTACTCCGGCCGTGCAAGATATTTTTGGGAAAACTTCGACATTGACGTCGGTTTAATTCAACCCCTGCAATACACAGGTTTGCACGTAAACCTCTAAAAAATCTTATTCGTCGTTTCACCAATTTTTGAGAACACTGCTTTTAAGGCCGCGCCCAGCTTCAATATATAGGGATAGCAAGACCAAATTGACTTCCAAAAATTGAGGACAATCGAGATGTCTTCTCATTGTGACGTTGTCGTCTTCTCTTTCTCCATCGCATTTATCACGGGAGTGTTCTGAAGAACTGTTTGATTTGGTTCCTGCCACTAAATTTTCTAACGGCAAAGTACGTCACAAACTCAGATATCATCCTCATCATGTGGATACATGGAACTCTACTATTGTGAGGTTTCGTAGGAACTTCCTTCCACGCGCCACATATCTGTGGATATGCTGAGCTACGGCTGTGTTTCCAGATCGATACGACATGGGTACCTTCAAAAAGCGCGTCTATCTCCACCTCAAAGGTCGGTACCGCACCTGCAGCTCCTCTGGTGTTACACGGGGCCGTTGGCGGCGGTAAAAACTTACCATTACATTGGCCTTGTCTTTCCTTTAAAAAAGGATAGTTATTTGCTACTATTCAATCTAATATACCAGAACTAGTTGTCGTTTACGTCTTTGACGTGTATACGCACCTAACTAAGATCAGGTTCAGGTACCATTCACTGGGTGTATGTAACCTGGATGACGGTACCTTCTCACATACTTTTCACTTGTCCTAAGTTAACCCACCCATTATATGATGTTTTTCCTTATAAAGATTCCCGACTTTTAATGTTCAATTTTGGTTAATTATTATAGAGAAAAAAGAAAGCAATCTCGTCACTTCCAGCAGGGAGTAGAGCCCGCTGAGGTGTCGAATCTGTAGTGCTCGTCGTTATCCTACCTGAGGAAGGAGCGGTTCTCTTGAAGGCAATGGAATATAAAAATATATACATACACTCGTACCTCTAGATGAAAGATGCCCGTTCTTGACGGCGGGCAGACTGCCTTATTGGAGTAGTCTTTCAAGGGTACCATTGGAGTAGTCTTTCTCGTCCTAGGTACTCTAATCAGTTTGGTCTGTGACCGTCTGGCCCTATCACGCCGAGGTCCAGATATGCCGTTAGGTAGGACTAGCCTTGAGACTCTTACGATGCGAAGGCGACGGCGAATGTCTCTAGAGACTGAACCTGCAACCTGCCTGTGTACTAGGCGTTTGCAGTCTAGGAGAACGCTACGAGAGCGTCGAAAAAACTGGTGCAGAAGAGAACGGCCGTGTTACTTTGGGTTGGTCTATATATATATATATATTTCTTATATATTCAGCTTCACACTGTATCCCGCACGAGGCAGTGTAGGCAGAGGGAACCTAGTGTAAAGACACTTCGATCCACTTCTGTTCCCCACTTTCCCTTGATATTCAAATGAAATCAAAATATTCTTTATTCAAATAGGCCATTACAAGCACTTTTGAATCGTCAAGTTACATACAACTGTCTGTAGTGTCAGTCCTACAGGAAGCTACCACCGGCTCGGATGGCGGGTCGGCTGAGAAGAGCCGCAAGCAAGAAACTCAACAGTTGCTCTTTTCAAAATATCAATTAAAAAAAATATATGTATATATATATATATATATATATATATATATATATATATATATATAGATATATATATATATATATATATATATATATTATATATATATATATATATATATATATATATATATATATATATATATATATATATATATAATAATTCTGAAACTTCAAGATCTGCATTAATTAATTTATTATCTACTTTTAACTACCGATTCATTATAAATTTGGATCTACCATATATATATATATATATATATATATATATATATATATATATATATATATATATATATATATATATATATAATATATATATATATATATATATATATATATATATATATATATATATATATATTATATATATATATATATATATATATATATATATATATATATATATAGATATATATATATATATATATATATATATATATATATATATATATATATATATATATATATATATATATTATATATATATATATATAGATATATATATATATATATATATATATATATATATATATATATATATATATATATATATTATATATATATATATATATATATATATATATATATATATATATATATATATATATATATATATATATATATATATATATATATATATATATATATATGGTAGATCCAAAATTTATAATGAATCGGTAGTTAAAAGTAGATAATAAATTAATTAATGCAGATCTTGAAGTTTCAGAATTATTTTGCAGAAATATATATTATATTTAGAAATATATATTATATTTAGAAATATATATTATATTTAGTATATATATATATATTTAGTGAGCTTGGGTCGCGATTCCACTGCTTCATACTGTACGTTATAAGCAAGAAAGAAACCTTGCTTTAATGTGTAACCTGTTAGTGGCGTTCTCGCCGTCTTTAAATTAATATGGTTCATTTATAAAAAATATTGTGATTTGTGTACAATAAATTATTTTGAATAATGTAAAATTCTATATATAATAAGTAAGACAATTCAACTACTTCCTACTATATAATTTAAATTATTTCTTACTAGCTGATCCGGCAAACGTGTTTTTGCCATAAAAAGGGAAACATGTTAAGTTTGTTCATCCCTTATTACTTAGGGGCTTGAAAAATAGATAGTTGCCGTATTCATTTAAAACGGACGTTGTTAAGGGCAATATTGTTTTAAATTAAATATTTGTGATGAGTAACGTATTTATTTGGATAAGAATTGTTTATAAAAACATCACAGTGTCTTAACACTAGGTTCCCGGGTTTCCTCTGCCTACCCTACCTCTAGCGGGATACAACGTGAAGCTGAGAGAGAGAGAAAAAAAAATAACAATTTTGTCATACATGATTTTTGCAAGTTTCGCCATTCAACATGCAATGCCTCAAATTTGGCGGAAAGTGGGACACAGAAATGGAACGGAGTGTCTTAACACTAGGTTCCCAAGTTCCCTCTGCCTACTCTGTACAGTACAGCGTGAAGCTGAGTAAGTAAGTAAGTTTTTATATAGTGAGTACTGGGTTTACGTCTGTAACATTCATTTGCCATTTAAAAAAAGAGAGTTTTAGAATTGAACTCGAGTCGCTCAAGTGATATTTAATTCTCTAACTAGTCCATCATAACATAGTCTAACAATGTAAAATATTTCATCTACTTGTTAGGTGCTTCTTTATTAGGTATTTATAGTTATGTCGCTTTTTAAATCTGAAGTAAAACATTGCATGTTAGATTTTAATTGTATTTACTATAGCACTATTGAACTTTTTTTGCTTAGTATTTTTCATTTGATTTTAAACACTGTATCTGACTGTTGATGCGGTTACGAGGTAAATCAACCCCGTAACCGTCAGTCGGGACTTTTATTCATAGTAAGAACGGAGTGTTTTAACACTAGGTTTCCAAGGTCCCTTTTGCCTATTCTGCTATGGGCGGAATATGTATGTATGTTGTGTTTATGTAAGTTTTTTTTGCCGAATTCTTGAGGATTATTAAGTCATTGCTTGTTGAGTGGCAGAATTCAACGTAGAAGTAAAGCCAAAAAAAGATAAATTATCGGAGCGATGAAAATGCCAATACAAAATTTTCCATTTACTCTAGTGGGAGTCGAACCCACATCCTGTTACGTTTACAGTCACACATTTGTGTCGCTGCTCCACGACAGGGCCTGCTTTGTATTTAGTTGCTACATTTATAATACTCTTTATTGATATTTTAATCATCAGTAAGGTTACATCAAACAAGATCATACAAAGATATTATTGAAATTTGCCAAAAAACTTCTCAAATTTCTATATAATATTTTTATTAGGCGATTTTAGATTTTACACAGCGATAAATCAAACATGCCCATCTACCTCTAAATTCTCCTTGTAACTATTTCTCTAATGTACAATTTATTTAATTCGGAGCGCGTCGCAACAGAGCTTGTCAATCGTTGCGCTATCACTGATAATAATTGATAGTAAACACATATTGGAGCCGCGTGCAAACTACTTAAGGGATATCCAGCATAAAAATATTAAGCGCTGTATAATACTCTAAATGCTCTTTGAAAAAGGTTTTTGTAAGTTTCAGCTAACCTGACCCTTGTAACACAACGGTGACTAAAAAAAAAGATACCGAAAAGATTTAATGGGAATTCTTTTAATATTCTGCAAGAAAGAGCCGTAAGATCTATTTATAATCTTAAAGCTCGAGATTCTCTGTGAGATGTTTTTACGGATACAGGTATTCTTACGGTTGCTTCTCAATATATTTTTTTACAATATTTTATTTGTCCGGCAACATATTCAGTGCTATAGCAAACACAGTGACAGACACACGATTGGGACGAGAAACAAGGACAAACTTGTGACGCCTAGTTATCGCCTCCAAAAAGTAAATAAGTCATTTATGGGTCTGAGTATACGTATCTACAATAGTATTCCGCAGTGTATTTTGAATTTACCACTGGAGAAGTTTAAAGTAAATGTTAAAGTAATGTTAATTAAGAAAGCGTACTACACTGTCGAAGATTATTTGAATGATAAAAATGTATTTAATTAAGGTCATTTGAATTTCATGCAGGATAATCACTATTGTATTAAACAATGAAATTGTAACTTTATTCAACATTGAAAAGAGCAACTGTTGAGTTTCTTGCCGGCTCTTCTCAGCAGAACCGCATACCGAGTCGGTGGTAATTTTATTTTGTGACGATTCAAAACTGCTTGCTAAGGCCTATTTGAGTAAAAAATATTTTGAATTTGAATTTGGTCTTTTTCTTCCTGGCATTAATTCCGACGTGCCGTGCTAGGGTCTGTCTTCCTACATAACCTACTCCATTTTACACAATCTTTTACGTTCGTTGGCAGTTAGACCATTGTCTTATTATCCAACCAGAGATAATCACCTACGATATCCTACCAGCTCTCCCTTAGGTATCCGGTTGGTCTCACTCCAAGACCAGATATGCAAGTGCCTTGCTAAGGCACTTACATCCGACTTAGTTCCTATACCGGCGCGTAACGTGGCATTCCATTTCTGGCGATACTCTTGGTTTAACTGCTATGTCACGGACTATAAGACTTGAATGAATGCGTTACGTATACGGTTAGACTGGGTTACGCCGCAGATTCACCTCAGCATCTTCATTTCTGCGACGTGATGCCTCTGAGTGTGTCTAGAGTAGAACTGGCCAGCATTCGCTGCCGCATAAAAGAGCCGGTAGAATGATGCTCTGGTATATTATTTATTAGATTAAACGTTAAGGTCGCTCGGTTTTCTGCGATCGTAGAATTCCGACGAAACTCAGACCTTACCGGCCATGAACATCGTGAGTGAGACGTTTACTTTACGCTCTAGCATCAGCCGGTTCTTGTCAATGTCATGTCATTTCATCATCAATCATAGAGGTTGTTTGGATGGCTTTGATTGGTTGGCTGGCTTGGATGTGAGCCGAGACAGTACATAGCACTAAATTGAATAATAATGGACTAAGAGCCTAGCCCTAGCGAACCCCTGCATTAATCTGGAATGGTTTCGTAACGTCAACATCAGTTCTAACTATAGAAGAGGAATTGTGACCATCTCAATATAGATATCAGGGATCCCTTTGGATCGCAATGCCCACGAGATTCTCGAGAGACACAGGCAAAGGCCTTCTGCATATCTAATAAAGCCATATACAAAGCTCTACGCTTTTCCTGGTATGCCTCCATCGAAGTTCTGAGGACAATTCAAAATGTCAAAGTACCACGCTGAAATCTATATGGACACTCGTATACTGTATATACTCTCGGCGGAGCTTGTAACCTATAAGTAATATGTTAAACTATTAGTGCAGGATGATCTAAACTCGTTAGTTTACGAAAACCACCAGAGCAAGTTAAATTAAAATTAAATCTCACAATTTATATTTAGGTAATTTTTATATAATTTAGGAATTTAATATAACAGTTGCTTGATTCATAATTGGTTTTATATAATGAAAAGAGTGGATACATTTTTATCATACTATAGACAAAATACATGTGCATTATTTATATTGTAAGCACCTCTGTAGGAAGTTCTTTTTTACAAATCTCCTACCCATAGATATGTATTACGGTAAAAATTATCGTTTGGTAAGACTTGCGTATAAAAGTACATATAATAGATGAGGCCATATTGCTTAGTGCATAGAGCACTTGGACTATTCATGATTTGGAACCTATTATTTATTTTTTTTTTTATTTATTTATTAGGTTGCTAACAGGACATAACATTTTTACATAAAAATTTATATACATAACAAACAAAAAAATATGTACTAAATGATGCCCTAATTAAAAGCAACACAGCATTCTTAGAGGACAACATCAGATTTCGAATAATAATAATTAAAGAGAGGAAGAAAAAAAAAATAAAACATAAAAAGAATACAATATTGAATTAAACTAGAATTTATAAGAATTTGAGTTTTATGGATTCCTTGAATTTACTTAGGGAATCAAAAGAAATATCAACATTATGACTTGAGGTCAATTCTTTAAATGTTCTTAAAATTCTGTTAAGAGGTGCATTATAACCAAGGTTAGTTTTACATAATTTTTCATGAAACAATGTTGCATTCTTAGACCTAGGTAGTCTAGATGGCACTGAGAAGTCTATTTGGGATAAGAGCCATTCTGAATCAACGAATCCCCTTACAATTTTAAATAGGAAAAGGTTGTCTAGCAATTGTCTTCGATCAGATAAAGATGACATTTTAAAGTGTTTTAGACGATCCACGTAATTATGCACATGCTTAACTGCCCCACAACGATATGACACATGCCATAGAAAGCGCTTTTGAATAGATTCTATCCTTTTTATATACTTTCTATAATGTGGATTCCAAACCACACTACAATATTCCAGAATGCTCCGAACTAGTGCATTATATAAGCAAATTTTAGTATTAGTTTTCTAAATTCTTTACAATTTCGAAAGAGGAATCCAAGCGTCTTTAGAGCTTTTTTGCAAATATTATCAATATGCATATCGAAACGCAATTTTGAGTCGAGAACCACGCCTAAATCCGTTATGTACTTGACTTCATGTAATGGAACATTGTTAATGTAATAATAATAGTTATGGGATGTACTACGTTTTCTCGTAAAGCGAATGAATTTACATTTGTCTATATTTAAGAACATGTCATTATCATCACACCACAAGGTCAAGCGATCTAAGTCACTTTGCAAGTGTAATATGTCATCATTATTCCGTATGCATCTGGATATTTTTAAGTCATCAGCGTATAAATAGTAGTCAGAATATAAGAAGCAATTACAAAGGTCATTTATAAAAAGATTGAAGAGTACAGGGCCTAATATAGAACCTTGAGGGACTCCTGAAGTTGACAAAAATGGGTCTGACCTGAATCCGTTTACTACAACTACCGATGTTCTATCCGAGAGGTAAGACTTAAGCCAATTTACCAACTGATAACTAAAACCAAAACCAGATAACTTTTGGAGAAGCTTTTGGTGAGGTACTTTGTCAAAGGCTTTGCTGAAGTCGGTATATATGACGTCGACAGTTTGCCTCGAATCAAGTGCAGCTGACTATTTTTCCACAAAAGTAACTAGGTTAGTGCAAGTAGATCTGGCTTTTGTAAACCCATGTTGGTTTGGTGATATAAGCTGTTTACAGTGCCAACATATTAATTTAGAGATAAGCTTCTCAAACACTTTAGCAAATACAGGCACAATGGAAATGGGTCTGTAATTATTTACCATCTCAGCGTTGCCGTCTTTGAATATTGGAATCACCAAAGAATTTTTCCATAAAGTCGGAAAGGATCCAGTAGCCAGAGATACATTGAATATCAATGACAGAGGTAAAGAGATTACATTTGCACATTTAATTGCAAACAATGAAGGTATGCCATCCGCACCTGCGCCCTTATTTGGGTTCATTCTTTTTAAAACATTTAAAACATTTATTTTAATGAATGTTACGTTACTAAGAAAACTCCGAGTCACTGAATTATGCTCGTGGGGTCTATTGTGCTGGGAATTAGATTTATTATAAACAAACCTGAAGTGATTCGCAAAAAGGTTACATATATCATTACCTTGCGTCTTAATTTTAGCGCCTAGGATCATTTGGCTGGGATAAGAACTCTTTTTCCGTCTTTTGTTTTTAACAAAAGTCCACACAAGCTTTGGGTTATTTTTAAAGGTGTTCTCAAGTTTTGATATATAAGAAATATAAGAAACTTTTCGGATATATTCACATCTTTTCCTTAAGAGTTCAAAAGACAATACATCGAGAGGATTCTTGTTAAATTTAATGAGTTTTAACCTTATTTTGTATTTTTCTCGCAATAAATTAATTAGATTATTTGAAAACCATACCGGGTACTTATGATTGTTTGGCTTAGAAACTGGCACAAATTTAACTATAAGTTTTTTTAAGTAGGTATAGAAAATAGAGAGCATTTCATCAGCCGTTTTACAGTGTTCAAATAGTAAATTCCAGTCAACATTATTAAGTTCTAAAATTATATTATTATAATTAGCTTTAAAGAAACAATACTTATTATTATCATTGAACTGTAGACATTTTTCGTAGGTGCATTGTAAAGAAATCTGTAAGGGGGGATGAAATTTATCAATTACACTCAAAGGATCCCCACTTTCGTTAACAATTGAACTATTGCAGTTGGCAAAAACAAGATCCAAAATCTTTTTATTTGAATTTAATACATCATTGTTCTGATTAAGTGAATTAAGTGTCGCAAAGTCAGATATCATTATACTAAACAAGCTTTTACTACAAACGGCTTGTAAATTATCCCAAGTGATATTTCCTAAATTGAAGTCTCCTACTATAAGTTTATTTGTAATATTACATGAATCATAAACGCGGTTAGCATTATCTATAAAATGTTCAAGAATATGCTTTTGTATAGGAGGAGGTAAATACACACCACAAATCAACAGGAGTTCTTGCTTCCCTTCACTTTTGGCTAATTCTACACAAACCCATATGTCTTCACATTTAGATTCAAATCCACCCATTCGATATGATTTAATACATTTTTTTACTGCAATTAATACACCACCCCCATTTTTTTTGTGATGGAAACCGCTGGACTCGCGGTCCCTTCTGTAGACATTATAACGATCGTCAAATAATTCTGAGTCGAAGACAGTGCTGTTTAACCATGATTCACACAAAATAATAATATCATAATTATTACAAACAACATTACTAAACACCTCTAACGTTTTTGTTCTTAAACCTCTAACATTTTGATAATATAAGTTAAGACAACTGAATTTATTTACTTTACACAAAACACATTTAATTATATAAATTACTTAAGATTGTTTAGAATAGATTTATCCTTAACTAGTACAAATTTACTATCGTGAGATTTCCTAAGAAAAATTTTGCCATCACGGACCCAGATAAATTTATAATTCAGTTCTTTAGCCTTAATTCGCGCCGCTGCGTGTAATGATTTATTTTCCGGTGTGAGATTTTCCACAACATAGATAGGACTTCTTTTATCGTCGGCAATACCAAGATGAGCAGAGCAAAGCCTATCCTTAGGGTTAGCCTTATTGAAACGAACACTAGCGGCTAAAAAGGTATCCCTAAGCCGAGGACTGCTGAAACGGACTAATATAGATCTTGGACGTGGGTTGTCATTATTTAATTTAGCGATTCTTGAGCAGTAATGAATATCTTCATCTCTCACAGGACATTTTATTACTTTTCCTAAGTGTTGCACTAAGTTAAGCAATTTCTCCGTTTTGTGTTCAGGTACACAATTTATTTCGATATTACTTGAGCGTGATTGTTGTTCTGTCTGACGCAGACGAACTAATAATTCCTTAGTAGAAGTTCGCAACAGATCATTGTCCTTCTGAATTTCGATGATATGCTTGTTGCGAAGATCACATTCTTTTTTAGTTTATCATACTCTCCACTTAGGTACGCGATAGATTGTTCAAAAGTGCAAATTTGCGTTTTAATTTCTACAAGCTGGTAATTTAAAGCGTCACGCAACTCTTCGCGTATAATCTCCCTTATACTTTCTGGTGAGGTACATGTACAGTGTGTAGTACTTCGCGATGATTTTAAACGCTGTGTTATATTTTCACAATCCGATTTTGGTGCGGAGGAAACGGGTCTTACAGGCGTATTTGAGTTATCGCCGCCTTTAGGTTCTTTACAACGACAGGAAGGGCAGACCCAATTTGCATTCACTGTATTAGATAAGCTAGAAAACTTCTTCAGAGTATAATTTAAGCAGGCATAGTGATATTTCTTCATGCATCGACAGCATTCCAAAAAGTCAAGACCTTCAAAAGCTTTTTTGCAACCAGCACAATCATCGAATGCCATATTGTACATTTATAAATATTTAAAAGTTACAAACAAAGCAACGGTAATATAATAAGCACTAAAGCGCTAATTACAGCGGCCGCTATATCTAAAGTACAAACGCCACTAAGCTTCTCAAGCGCTACTACGCTGCACGACCACGGCACGAACGTAACTATAAACTTAAAATAAAAACGGACTTGTTGCACTGATTATTACTAATTACACTGTTATAGTCACCTTTGTATACATTAGACTGATACACTGTATACTAAAACAACTCCAACGACTGTTGATTACTTTGCTTTTTAACTATATTAAAAAATATCATGTGTTAAGAACTAATTGCACGGAGCGAAAGAATAGATGTTGTCAGTTTGACGGTACGTTGAACTATGTGAATATTATGAAAGGCAACTGATGCATAAATTTTAAAATAAAACAAATATAACCGAATTAATCACGTATATTATTTTTGAAACTTTTTTGAAAATCCGACGTTACGAACACTTTAGAGTAGTCCGTGGTCACGGATAGACTAAAGTGGTCTTATAATAATAATAGAAATAAACAATCTTAATAATAATAATAGAAATAAAGAAGCTGCAGCATTGGAAACTTTTTACACAGGTGGTAGATCATCTCTATTGAAATTAAGTTGTTTTTGTATTTCAATATCCTCGTGGATCATTCTAGGGTTCACCCTACTAGCGAGGACGTGGGATGATGCATTAATTTTATAAATTGTTTACTAAAAGGTATCAAATTCAATGTAAATTTCATCCAAGGCATTCAAAAATCACATTCAAAAATCAACGCGAGGCTATCAAAGTGAGAATGAAGAAGAACGTGCTCAGGTGGCTTAGGCACCTCGATAGAATCAATGACAAAACAATGGCTATAAATCTTTATGAAGCAACAGAAAGTGATAATACAAATAATTCAAGTAGAGGTACTTGCCATCTTAGTTGGCCACAGTAAATTGTCTTGACTTTGAGTAACAGAGCATCTTAAACATACTAAATTTTAGCTAAAAGAAGCAGAAAAAACACTATCTAATATTGGCGAAATGATTGCACCTCTTAAACTGCTACTTTGATTTTTGCAGCTAAGAATCGCTGTGAACTAACCACTCAAATCGACTGATTCATTTTGAAGCTACGATGTCACAGACAGACAGGCAGGCCAAATTAGCATCAACACCAGCATTTAACAGTATTTTTTGCATCGGAGTTTGTAAAATAGTGTATAGGAAGAAATAAAGAACTGCCATGAACTATGTATATTCATTCGACATGCTAATCATGAAAAATGAATTTTCCTTAAATATTAAATATATATTAGTTTTTTTTTTATTTGAGAGCTGTTACTTAAGCGTTATTCACACGGCACTAGCGCGCTGGTGTCGTGCGCAAAAAGGCTTTCTTCCATTATCTCATATTATTTTCAATTGATAGGGACAAGCGTCTTACAATAATAATGTTTACTCCGATTGCTTAATACCTTAGAGATTAAGCGCTGTAAATACGTGAGTAGTTTTATCAAATTTTATATTTATATGTTTATAATATGTAATATGTGAAATACTACATCCTTGTAATTTATCAGCGGTAATTGCATAGATTGTAACGACATCTTGCGTACAGTAGTGACGTTTAAATGTTTATTGGAAAATATCTGTGTTAGATGGCAGCACGAATACACTTAAAAGGGCACAAGTGCAGCTGTAAAAAATGATTGTTAGTTCTATTTCTACTTGAGGGAACAAATTTATTTTTATTTATTCACTCTAGTAAGAAGACTGTCGTGGCGCAGCGGCACAAGCATGTGACTGTAACCGACAGGTTCTGGGTTCGATCCCAGTCGAGGAAATGAAATATTTAATATTTTCTTTTAATTTAAAAATTTAATGTTCATTTCTTCGCTCTGGTGATAAGGCAAAGCGCGGCGTTGAGTTCCGCCACTCAACACGCAATGCTTCAAATTTGGCGGAAAGTGGGGAACAGAAGTGGAACGGAGTGTCTTGACACTAGGTTCCCGGGTTCCCTCTGCCTACCCTGCCTCGTGCGGGATATTGCGTGAAGCTAAAAAAAAAAAAAAAAGTAAGAAGACGACGTGCGCAACCTTTCGTTAAATTGAATTAATAGTGTGGAACGGAGCACTAGGTTCCTTTATGATTTTTTAAGTTCAGTCTCTAGTATTCACACACTCCTCTTTCCTCTTTTGTAAAAAGAAAATATAAACAAAATCACCACGACCGGCCTCCGGAAAATCCTCCGGAAATATTTTATATTTTCAATTTAAATATTTAATGTTTTGCTTTCTTCGCTCAGCTACACAGCAAAACGCGGCGTGAAAATCCGCCACACAACACGCAATGCCTCAAATTCAGCGGAAAGTGGAACGCAGTGTTTTAACACTAGGTTCCCAAGTTCCCTCTGCCTACTCTGCCATGTGCGGGATACAGCGAGAAGCTGAATAACAAAATATATAATATACTCATAAATTTCGTCATATTTCTATGAATGTTGCAAACTCAACCTGGGTTGTGTAATGCTAATTACTTAGTGGAATAAATAATAGTTGATAATTTTATCTGAAAAATAAGACATCTGAATGTCACATTTAATCCATAACAGCTTAACTTGATTCCAATGATAAAGCAAGGAAAGAGTATGGACATGAATTTTCATATTTACCTACTGTAGTTAATGTTATATAATGTATCTTTCTTTGGGTTCACGCTGTATCAGGCATATAAAAGAGTTAGTGTCGAAACTCAATTATTGCCTTGTCATTATAACAAAAAACGTGCCACGACAAGCCACATCTGTATATATAGCTTCACGCTGTATCCCGCACGAGGCAGGGTAGGCAGAGGGAACCCGGGAACCTAGTATTAAGACACTCCGTTACACTTTTATTCCCCACAATTGTACATTAAAGGTATATATAAAATATTAATTGGGTCCATTAAAATATTGGAAAAGAAGCTAAAAAGCCACTCAGCAGAACTTCTTCTGTCTCTCTTCTGGATTGTTCGCCAATCAAGCAAAAATTACAGGACAGAAATTTTTAGATTGCGTTTAGGAATTCATTTTAATTTTGGTAAAAAGAAAAACAAAAACCGATGATTGATGACTACTACTAACAAAGGATATGCCCCGCCGTTAGAACCAGTTGTTGATACGTAATATTCAAAATATTAAAAAAGATAGATAACATAATATATAGATAAGAAGATATATAACAATAATCTGACATCACGCTTGACTTGACTTTTCCTTGTTTATGATATCGGCAAAATCTTCCTGGCTAAGTTAGATGCATGTGTCATAAAGACGTAAAAGATTATGACTAGGAATTACACATCGCTTATCCCAGAACCTTTTTCCAGGGATCATAATAACTTTAGCATGAAATTAAAGAAACCATCAGAGCTCTATAAATATTTTAAAGTCACTACTTACACTTCAGAATAATTTAGTAAGATGGATATTTAAGATCGTGACGTAGGGTTATGTACAGCCATAATAAGTATCTCAGTAGCTAGGCCCAATAAAGATTAGATACAAACAGAAGGCTTATTCAATTTATTAAAACAGTTGCAAGATTAATTCTAAATAAAGTTCTATTCAATCATAGCTCCTGCGAATGACTGGACATTTTAATGGATTGATATGGTCCTAAAAGTCGTTGCTGTGTCCTCATCTAAACCAGATATGCTCCGATTTTCGAGAACAATTAAATATATCATCCCTGTAGAACTTATGTTACTGTGGGAAACAGCCATACCTTAAGACCACACAATTAAAATATATAAATATTATAATTTAGTGAATGGTTATTTTTATGCGGTGGAAAAGGCTGCGAGAGGTAAACCAGCAAAATCTCTCTACAACCTATTGAAAGATTTTGGTCTGAAGAGAACTGCAGCCAGTTCGACTTTAGAATGAATTTCGAGCAGACACTGATTTCGAGCAGACACCGTGTGATTCCGGATTAGAATAGAATCACCCTGGTACTGGTGGTGTCGTAAGAGGCGACTAAAGTGCGTATGGGAGAGTCACGTTGTCAGCAATGACAACACGCATGGGCAGACTCGACCGGATCATTACCACCCCCGGCATTTAAAACCGGCGTTAAGTAGTGGCTTCGGCCACTGCGTTTCGCATTGGGTAATGCCGGGCCCCGGTGCCCATTCATTTTAAAGGCCTCCTGTAGCTCCTCTGGAGTTACTCGGGGCCGTGGGCGACGGTGATCACTTACCATCAGGTGACCCGTACGCTCGTTTGCCGTCTTTTCCTTAAAAAAAAAAAAAAAAAAAAAAAAAAACACTGAAGTTTGTCTAGGTAGCAAGAGCAACACGAGTAGTAAAAGTTAGTAATAATGTGCATCCCGGAATCACAAGTCCTGGGCTACTCGGGGTTACTCTTCTCTCTCTCCTTGCTATTGCTATACAATATTGTAAATTTACGTCACTTTTTTTTTATTTTTAACCAATTTTAATAAAAGAAACACTACATGTTGAGACAACACAGAGAACACACAGACAAACAAAAAATAAAAAAATCAATTTTCTGGGCCCAATTAAGTACATTAAACAGAAGACTGTTGTAGACTGTCGTGTGTCAAAGTAATCAGTTACAGATTTAATATATCTGAGTACTAGAAGCCGCCCGCGACTTCGTCGCTTGATCGTGCATTCAGTTTTCAGAAGAGATAAATTTTAGGGCTCAATCCAGCGGGAAGTCCGGGATAAAAAGTAGCCTATATGTTATGTTGGTCTTCAGCTACCTACTTACCAAATTTCATTGGAATCGGTTTAATAGAATTTGCGTGAAAGAGTAACAAACCTCCATACATCCTCACAAACTTTCACATTTATATTATTGGTAGTATTAGTAGGATAGATTAAAGATAAACTTACTTACTAATTACATATATAATATTAATACATAAAGATCAAATACATTGTGTAAGGAGTCAAAGATGTATTTAGGTACATCTAAAGTAGAGTAGAGAGTGGAGGCCTATCATGGCACAAACGTCTGACTGCAACCGACAGGTTCTGGGTTCGATCCCCGGTCGAGGAAATGAAATATTTAATATTTTCAATTTAAATATTTAACATTTTCATTTCTTCGCTCTGGTACAAGGCAAAACGCGGCGTTGAATTTTGCCACTCAACACACCATGCCTCAAATTCGGCGGAAAGTTGGCTACATAAGTGGAGTGTCTTAACACTAGGTTCCCAAGTTCCTTGCGTGATATAGCGTGAAGCTGAGTTTGAGTTGAAAATAAATTTTATCCAAGTCAATTAACAGTTAGATGTCCCTAAAAGTACTCGTATTTTGCAATAAGCATGCAACAAGCTTATATGCTTATGTCAAGATACTTTAAGGGACAAAACATCTAATATATATATTTTCAGCTTCAAGTTGTATTCCGCAGATAGCAGGGTCAGAGGGAGCTTGGGAACCGAGCATTGCGTGTTAAGTGGCCGAACTCAGCGCCGCTATATATAAATTAAAAAAAAACCATTTGTTTGATTAATAAAAAGAAAGAATGAGACAGAAGCAAAGATGTCTTTACATAAGCGCAAGATTTATCTATGCAATCTACAAAACAATCTTTCTCTATCTGACTGACGATATTTTTCCTTTCCACAGTTTACGATTTATGGCGTTTTTAACGAGTTATTTATTGTTGTATTTTGGGAAAAACTAAAATCTTTTTTTAAATTATTCATCAAATCCTCAAAAGCAAAGAACAACATTCGACTAGAATGTTGAACTATATTCAATAAAGTACTCTATATTTATACAGTAGATATATTGTATGTGGTCTATTCAAAGAGGGTCTCGGCTGCGCCGGCGCATGCGGCGCTTTGTAACTTGACGCGCCACACCCCTCGTCCACTAGAAGGCTAATTAACCATCGTGGTTACTTTATTATACTTTTTGTTTAGATCAATTATAAATCTATGTCGAAGTCTAATATTTATTGGGCTAGAAAAAAATTTGAAAATTTTATAAATATTTAATTTCATTAAATTATCTATATGAAAATATTCATCAAAATCATATGTACACTGGACTCAATGTTGCGCTTTAACTAACTCGAGCCCACCCGTGCCGTACCTGGAGCCGTCCAATTTCTTTATTAGACTCTGCTACTTTACATTATACGAAAATTTTAATTATTTTCATATTTCAATGTTTATTGTTGGTACATTTTTTTATCACACTGAAATAAAAACCTCTACCTTTCTATAAACAGAGCTTAATAATATTTAAGCTAATAACGTAATAAATTCTTATTTTATTCATATTTTTTGTGTGACCTTTCAACAAGGTAGGTACGTGACATCGGCGCAGGCGCATCTCTTTGTAACTCGAGCGGCCACGCCCATACTTGCCAGAGTAAACTTAGCTGTCGTCACTATTAGGTACATTGTGACCCCTGTGGTCCAGTGGAAATATTAATTCTATTCTTATCTTAGTAACGTAATTCGTCAATAAGATTAAAATATTATAAAATATTTTTAAGTTACACCCTATTCTGGCTTCTGTTTTCCATTCAATTTCGTGATATATATGTGAGAGAAATAGTGTTTGATTATGCTAGGCTAGGTAGGCGCACTACACGTTTGCAGTACTAAAGCTCAGATTCTTATATTTTTACAAGTTTCCTATACTCAAAAGCGATTAGTTACAATTATTATTTAGCAATAAAAAGTTATATTTTATTAAAAATATTGTTATCGAATTTTCAAATATTAAAATACACTAAGAAAAGAGAATTTTAATTTGTGTTTGATACTGATAATGATTATTATTTTAAATAAAATTTCAATATTAAATATATTGCTATTTCAATTCTGAACTGGCCAAGTTATTTTTTATTTCTTCCACCAAGCGGACGGTGTCAAATGTCATTTTAACAGCCATCTTGTTTTTTGCTCCCGCGCTTTTTGCAACGACCACGGTCAGTCATAAAAATTATTAATACAGTAAAATTTCAGATTAGGTGGTATTAAATTCGAAACAAAGCAAGGATTTAATTGGTAATTCGTGTCCGTTCCGATATTTCGTCGCCGCGTTATTGTTTTGTGTTGTAAACCTGATGCAAAGGCTGTGAGCCATTATGCCAGGGGACATTTTAAAATCAATTAGCCAATCCGTCTCATTGTTTTCGGTGTAAAAATAACATTACAAAATTAAATAAAACATCCAATAAAAACAAATAATTCTTGTTTATTGTGCAGATTATCTATTATTTACCAAATCGATTTGAAGATACAAATATAGATAATATTTACTTATAAATAAGATCAATATTAAATTTAAAACATTTGTAAGAAATGAACATAATACTAATTATATTTAAGTAGAACTAAGTCTAAAGTAAGTACCCATATCATTTCTTAATTAACTTAAAAAATATTATTTACATCATTGCACCCCTCACAAAATAAAAACCATGCGTCTGCTTTACATATCATATCTACTTATCTCATTTTTCATAGTATTGAACAATATTTTATTTGTTAAGTAGGTTTCCCGCTGGCATGATTTTTATTAATAATGAATTAAATTTATTTATGTTTATATTTTATGTACAGACTATTAATACTTTTTCTAAAATCGCTAATTTAATTAAAAATAACATTTATATTATAATCAGAATCATCGATATGTCACCACTTAATTTATAATTAACTCAAAACAGAATATAAATCAGCATTGATGTATAAGACGACAATTTTAAGCTTTAAAAAATCGATTTCTTATAAACATCGATATCGATTACAGGTATAATATGCCTATACTAGATAAAGATAACTGTATCACACATCTCAGCTTCACGCTGTATTCTGTACAAGGCAGAATAGGCAGAGGAAACTTGGGAACCGAGTGTTATGACACTCCGTTCCACTTCCGTTCCCCACTTCCCGCCGAAAATTACACATCTTGATAGTTTGTTTTAGAAATGTTTTAAAAATGTATGAAGATGCATATAAATATTAGAACAGTAATAAAAAAGGATAATTAGGTTACACCGACTCATAGTCACTTCCACTCTGTTACCTTTTCTTTGAATTTTAAACCAACAGTATAAAATATTTATATGGTTTCAAATGTATCAATGGCACTAAAATGTTATAAAATATCATAAACATTTCCGTTTAATAAATTATAAATGCACCTCCTTATTGAATAGTCTTTTTATCGATAGTTAAATATATATCCGTATTTTATTTAATTGAATTTTATTGAAGTTAATACGTAATATATTGAAGTTATTAAGTAAACATAAAGCTAATTGATTGGTATTTTCAAGCATCAAGGCTTTTACATGTTTTGTAAGCAAAAGTAAACAATGTTGACATATTATTATGCCTAGATATTACAAAGGCACTTGTGGATAAAGAAAACATTGAGAAATACCAACTTGTTTACTAAAATACGACTATTTCTATAAATAATTCATAACATAGCAGACTCATCAAAATAAATAAATGTTCACTAGAATTTACACTTGAACTTAATGAACTTAGTCTAGTATAACTTTAATAGAAGTCTCTAGTGGTCTCTTGTAGTTTTAATGATATATTTTTCACGAGACCTAGTAGTATTGATGCATTGTAGGTCGTTGTCATAGTGCATGCGCGTGCGCATGGTGCGGCGCCGGCGGCGGGTGCGGCGGTAACGCGTGCTGAGTACTGGCTGCGTGCTGGCGACCCTAAGGACACATTGATATTTTTTTATTTATAGACACTGTATACATAGTAGTTACTATTTTTGTGGTGAATGCTCTTAACCATTACCATAACCACAGTGAACTGCTTTGCCTTGATTTACCTTGGCATATCATCACCATTTATTTTCTTTTGTTAAATTTGCTCGTTAAATAGGTAGGTTTTTTACTTAATACTGATCGAGCTGGCTGGCGGATAATTTTCATGTTTGCGTTAATTTTTAATACATACATTTGTATGTATGACAATATAGAAAATTATTTACTCACTTGTAAATAGACATAATAATCGTACGGCTGGTGTAACGGCCAACATCTCTGGGGCGGGACAGAGTACAGCGGCGGTACGGGGTACAAACTCCCTCCCAACTTGTTCCGTAAGATTCGACTGATGCTGGACACTGAGGGCACATTGTACTTGTCACACACACCGTCAGCCAGCAGCCTGTCGCGGATCTCCCACGCGAATATACCTGGATCCTTAGCCTTCAACTGTTTTATGTACGAGACCACCTATGAAAAAATATTTAGTTAGTGTCTGTGTAGAAATGTAGACTTATATGTACTAAGCCTCACGGTGTATCCGGCACATGGCAGGTTAGGCAGAGGGAACTTGGAAACCGTTAAGACACCCCCCGTTCCACTCCCGTTCCCTACTTTCCGCCAAATTTGACCGCGTTTTTCCTTATACCTGAGCGATAAAATAAAAACATTAAATATTTAAATTGAAAATATTAAATATTTCATTTCCTCGAGTGGAGATCGGACCCACAACCTGTCGTTTACAGTCACACGCTTGGGCCGCTGTGTTTTTTGAAACTCAAAGAAAAGTAGGAAACGAAATGGAGTCTCTTAACCTAAGGTTCCTAAGATTCCTCTGCCCACCATCAAACCTGCCATGTGTAGGATATGACGTGAATCTTTATGTTATTCCGTTTTAATTACTAAAAATTTTATGTCTCAGTCTGCTCAATCATCTACTTCCATTAATTAACTTATTCATTCAGATTACGTCGACGTCGATTGAAATGATAGGAAATTATGTAATTATTACGATCAAACATTGCGTATGGCACTACTTCTGCTTTAGCCAAGCATAACGTTAATGATATTCATTGATAAGCACCAAAGATTGCATATTAAAATAATATCAATATTGACACATTGTTACAGGACGTTGGCGTATATAAGTTGTTGATCTGTATTTTTTTATTTTTCACGCTTTAACCCGCACGTAGAAGGAGAAGACAGGGAGAACCTGGGATCCTAGTGTTAATACAGTATGTAGTAGTAAAACTAAGTTCTCATCAATATATTTTGATTTCCTCTTTCCTTTGAATTCAGACATAATGTATTAAAAAATGAACACCGCGATATCAGTTCTGCCGTCGGTTTAAAAGAAAATAATACTCAATCAATAGTTAGGTTTACTTAACGAGTCCCATAACATGTGAGTGATAAAATATATATTTGAAATAAATTATAAATAGGACTGATAAGTGCCCGCAACCAGATAAAGCGGCAAATCATATGTTTATCAGTTTATTATGCAAGTAGATTCATGATCAATGACGGAGTAGATACCAGTTCCCAATCAGTTTACATATCTTCGTAAAGATAATAGTTCTCAACCATAAGAGACCTATTATCAGTGATTCTTTCTTTTTTCATCGCGAAAATATCTTATAATAAAATCAATTTAATGCCTAGTAAATTAGAATTGTAATTTAAGGTCAGGCCTTCGACTGTAAACGTGACTGGTCGTGTGTTTTAACCCAAAATATGTAGTTAATATTTAATTTCCTTGAGGAAATGATTGTCTCAAGACGCAGCTTCAAGAATTCTGCGGAAATGCGGAATGAGAGTTCACAAGTCTCTTCTTTTTATCCTGATATATGCAGATTACAGCGCGAAGCTAGGAAAAAATGAATTTATATTGAAGTTATTAAGAGGCAATGGTGGCGCAGTGGTTCTACCGTCGTTCTAAAAACGCAATGATTCATCATTTTTTTAGTTATTTTCATTATAGTTATTTTATTATTTCCCCTCTCACCGACACGGTGTTGTACTGACTTTTTCCACTCAACACGTGTTGAAAATTGAGCAGTGCGTGGGGAATGAAGTGTCTTATCACCAGGTTAACGCTATCTACATAACTATCAAAATCCGGGTCCAGCGTAAACTTAATAAATAAATAGCTGGACATTGAGTATCTCGACTAAAGTAGCATCTACATATATGGACGTTCGATTAAAATATTGTTCAAAATGTTATTCTAAGCTATTATATATAGCTTTATGTTTTAAACTAAAAATGTAATGTCTCTCAAGGTTGGCAAATATTGAAAATGTATGACATTTACCTATCCATGTATGTAAATATCTGTGTAAATGTATATTTGGAAACGTGAATACTTCTCAATAGATTTTCTATAAATAGCCCTTAATGGATATATACAGGGTAGGGAAAGACTAAGACACTCCGTTGTTCTCCCAGCACTGCCCAGATTTCAAGTTATTATGTACCGAGACCAAGTTCAATGCCGTGTTTTGTCAAATTACAACAGCGAAGAAGTTAAAATAATCCAATCAATCGAATTAGAATTAAACGTACAGCGACTGCCTCAACAATCCAACACTGTGCTATCACGATGGCCATGAATGAATGTTTGGTAGGCGGTTATCTACAGCTAGCGGCCCTCTTATGACTTGGCCAAGTCCTTTAACAAAATAATAATTATGTACTACTGTAGTAAATTTCTCTAACAAAATACTTTATTATTTATGAATCAGATAAGTACGAGTAAACAAACGTATTCGAAAACAGACAAAAAAAAAATCAATACTACAACGATCAGTAACAAATTTATTATATGTAGTATAATATAATAAAAAAACCTTACCTTAGGCGTAGTAACTCGGGGCTTAGACCCTCCGATGGCACCAGGCAGGATGGAGCCGGTCTCGTGGTACCGCGCCAGGATCTTGGAGACGCAGCCGTGAGACACCCGCAGCTGCCGGCTGATGTCACACGGCCTAAGGACGATAAGATTAGATTATTGTGTTGAAATTAGTTATATTCTATGTACTTTATACTTCATTCAGCGTTACATAAGTAATATAAGTCAATATCAAATTTAAAAGTCGTTAAACCATGATTCTGAACGTTTTTAAGCAAGTCGATAATGTTTTTCTTTGATCTGTTTTCCCCTTTTTTCGCAACATTGAATGTCAGCACTTAACTCCGCACTTTGTCTTCCGGAGTGATTAAATGAAAATACCTAAACCCAACAACAATCCATACTCTTTGTGTTTACGAGTACATCTTAACGCCGTCCCGAGTCATACGTGAAGATGGCGTTATTTAGTTAAAAAACCTCACGGCGTTATTTAGTTAAAAATATAAAATTATTCGATATATTGACGCTTTCGTATCTAATACATTGTCAAATCAAAAATATTAATTTTTACTTTTATTTTATAATATTTAATTATTATGAAGTAAATTAAAAGATGTTATATTAGCCATATAACATATTTCAAAAAAAAATATTGCTTTCTATTTACCTGATTCCAAGCTGCGCCAGTTCCACAATGCGTAATCTAACCGCGTTAGGTAGCGGTCTGCCGTTCACGAACACTCCGCCTAGCTGGTTCACTTCACCGTACTGTTGGGCGCCGGCGCCCATCGCGGGGTTGCCCATGACCGCTGCATTGGGATCTGAGAGTGAATTAAAAGACTTTAGTTTGTTCATTTAAGTTTTAGTTAAATTGAACTCAATATTTATTTGTAATAATTATATAGAATGAAGAGGTCTGTCGTGGCGCAGCGGCACAAGCGCGTGACTGTAACCGATAGGTTCTGGGTTCGATCCCCACTCGAGGAAATGAAATATTTAATATTTTCAATTTTAAATATTTAATTTTTCATTTCTTCGTTCTAGTACAAGACAAAACGCGACGTTGAGTTCCGTCACTCAACACGCAATGCCTCAAATTCGGCGGAAAGTGGGGAACGAAAGTGAAACGGAGTGTCTTAACACTAGGTTCTCAAGTTCCTTCTGCCTACCCTGCCATGTGCGGTATCACAAAAATCTGATAAGGCCAGGGTCCACAGGCGCAATAATCTCACATTAGTGTGTTACTATAAACGCGACACACGGGGATTGAAATATTTAATATTTTCATTTCGTTACTTTGGTAACGCGGCATTGAGTTCCGCTCCTCAACACGCGTTGTTTAGTGAATTTGAGACTAGACTTCTAGATTGTCTCTCTACTAACCCTTTTATGTGCGTAATACCGCGAACAAATAATAGAATAAAAATAAAAAAATATCACGAACGTACACACGCGTTTAATCAAAAGTTACCAACTAAAGTAAAGATGCTGAGATCAGTTTAGGATAACAGATTAACTATCAACAACATTTAGACAATATTAATAAATTTGCAACATAATAATATTATAACAACCTTATGTCTGTACATTATAGATATTAAAGAAAAACTAAGATGGGGATCTTCATACAACCTAATAGAATCCAAATATATGAATTTAATTTTTTTTTATCTGTCTGTCTGTTTGTTGTCCGCATTTCACGCAAAAACTACTTGATTTTGATGAAACTTTTTATATTATATAGCTATTAGTCCTCGCTAATATATAGGCTATCTCTTTTTTTGAAATTCTCTCTTTAAGGGGGTAAAAGGGTAGGGGTAAGTTTGTATGAAACTCCGTCGGTTTTGAAGCTAATTTGATTAAAATTAATATTTGGCAATTTAGTTAGAAATTAAGAATGACGCAATAAGGATTTTTGGAAATTCTGCCTTAACGGGGCTGAAAAAGGGACCCCCCCCTTTTCAAGTTTCTAAGAAACTCTGTCAGTTTGCGATGTATTTTGACGTATGGTATGGTAGAAGTAAAAAGTATTCTGATCAACATCAATGAGAAGTGATTATTTTAAAGTCCGACTGCCTACCTAACTGGCATGCAACACCAAGAGCACGGCTTCACTTTAAAAACATACGGAAATCACTCTATTATAATAGTTTTTTATCTTCTGTTGGCGCATAAACATCTCTTGGCGAGACGGAGTTCACGGGCATCAGCTAGTAGACAATAAACGTTGCTCAAGTAACAAAATATAAGTACAAATGTTCTAAAAGTAGTAAAAATTATATATTTATTATTTAACACGGATTGTAATTTGCGATAATATTCAACTTCTCGTCGCTAAAGTGGGAATTCAAAAAACAGTATTCTCGTACTTTGGCTTAATTTATCTTATCTAATAGTTTGAATGGTCAAGGTGAGACATATCTCCAGGAAGGCTTCAGCATTAGCAGTAATTTCAATTCCTTGAAATGAATATTTGATTCTAAACGCGTCCGCGCACATTTCTGCACCTACGCTACAACTAGTTTTCGGTACTTGATTTTACCATCAGCTTTCACCTCCGTTATTAAATGAAAATAACCAAAATTTATTTTTAATATTTTAAATGAAAACATATTAATTGAGCATATTGAAAATTGAGCACTTTTGAAACCCAACGTTTTGAATACGTGTGGTGAGGTTAAAACTTTAAGCCTCCATATCACAGTGATGATGTTAGCTCATTCTGCAAGAATCCAGGGCAGTGTCAGAGCAATTAAGAAATCATTTGGGGTAGTTTGATATAATATTTATGTCAACTGACAGATACCACCGTAAAGTGTTGTGAACGTTGATTTTCAATAACGTACAATTTTCAATATACGCGATTAATCTGGTTATATTTTGTTGTTTTATTTAAAATACCTAACACATTCTTAGAGTACAAGTTAGCTCTCACTATAGTTAGCTTTCGTCTTACAAAGGTCTAAATGTTTGTCTAACAATTTATTAGTTCCTCAGGTTAACAAGTTTAACCATATATACTCTTCTGCTTCTGCTCTTGGAAGAGAATACCATGTGTAAATTCTTAAGATAATTGTTAAAAATATTCTCTTTTTTCAGCTCTAATTCAAAACATTGTACGTTAAATTGTGCAATCGCAAATTATAATTTCCCCAAAAGGGAATTGAACCGATACCCAACGTACTTCGAGTCGTACGCGGTCTCTGTAGCTTTCCAGCAGACTTAAATCTAAAACGATATTAGACAGCGCCTATAGAATATATCTATACATATATTAAGACTTAATTCTCTTTACTTAACTACAATAAAGAAATAATAAAAATAAGGCATTGGAAATCTTTAACAAGTGTTGAAGTATTCGTACAAAACGAGGAAAGGCAATATATTATTACCGTTGCAAATTAGTGTCCGCACCCACTGAATACTGAATACCGCATTGTCTCATTACAGGCCGAAATAGACTGAATAATGTATAGTTGCTTACACGACGATTAGCAGATGTCTTTCCTACTGACTTATGTGTAATTGTACAGTATTTAGGTGTACAGACTGACAGAGCCGGGAACCTGGGTACCTAATATCACCACTTCTGTTTCATACTTTTTATCGTATTCTTGAGACGTTAAGTTTTGTGTGGCGGAACTCACAACCACACTTTGCCTCTTCACTAAAGCGAATAAATGAAATTGATTTACACGACTGGGAAAGATTACAAAAAAATATATAAGTTTTGACGTTGATGTGGCGCTATTTGTTCGCGTACGACTTAAATAAACGCAATGATCAGTCACACAAAAGGGTTTGCTTCGCAATCGTAGAGAATAGAGTCAACATTCGAAAAAGCATGAACCTTAAAAACAACAAAAAGATTTTGTAAGTGATTATACGATGTGTAACAAAGTTTAATCAATAAATATTATAAATTCTAATAACATCAAAAACGCTCCTCCATTAAGGATGGTAAAAATCACAAAAAGCGTGAAATTGCAGAGTGTGCTTGTGAGCGGACAACTCGCAATGTCACGGACCGGGGTCGAGTGTCACAGGACGCCGCGGAGTGACGTCACTCCGCTTACACACACACATGTGCTACGAAATTGAAACAATTATGACTAATGGTCGTTTTTTTAGTATTATTTGCATATTAAAAATATTTCAAAGGGTTTTTATATTTGATGCACATATATACTCTTATATGTTTAATTATTAGTCTAATATTTGATTAGACGAGGCGAAAGAAGTACCTATACGGCGAGACCGTAGCGTTGGGCGCTCTGATCTCTCTGACTACCCCGCTGGGGAAGTTAGGTGAGTAAGTAATATTTGTTCACCACAGCTATATAAGCGTGAGCATAAGCTACGATGAGCGCGAAACATTGTGAGTTCGATTTCCACTCGAGGAAATGAAATATTGTATGTTAGATGATAATTGATAATATAATAATATATTATCCAAATTTAAATATTTAATGTTTCATTTCTTCGCTCTGGTAATAAGGCAAAGCGCGGCGTTGAATTCCGCCACTCAACACGCAATGCTTCAAATTCGGCGAAAATTGGGGAACGGAAGTGGAACGGAGTGTCTTATCACTAGGTTTCCGGGTTCCCTAAGCCTACCCAGCCTCGTGCGGGATACAGCGTGAAGCTATGTATGTATGTATGTATTATCCAAATAGTGACACTCTTAAAAAAATACTAATAAACAAATCGAATCAATGTTTAGTTTAGAAAAAAATGTAAACGATTTATGTTTCTTATTATTTTATACAAAAGCCTATTTATAAAAAAAAAGTGGATCATTTGAAGCTATGATTTTCGAGCTTCACCTACATACGAGCGCTAGAGACGTGACAGCTGGAGGCGACAGCGTGACGGGACGGAATCATATTGTTGCGGTTTTTAAATACTTTCTGGATATACGAGATATTTTTTACGTTATCTTTTTTCAACTAAAGTATTTATCATATTTGATTTTAAAATGAGTTAAAATTACTTATTTTATTTATTTCCTTAGTTGTATCCTGCACATAGCACGAACGAACAGCGAACAAAAGACATTTTTCACACCCTATTGGTATCAAAAATGTCTCCCATTACCAATAAGACACTTTAGTTTTCTACTTTCCGACAAAATTTTACAGCCATTGAGTGTTGAGTGTCGTAACTGAACGCCGCGCTCTGCTTCATTACAAGGGCGTTAATGTGAATATGAAACATTTCATTGTCTCAAATCAGAATGGAAGTCAGAACCAGTCACATTAACAGTCGTACGTTTGCAATATGCTTGTACCGTGAATTGCGAAAAAATATTTTATATATCTGAAACCGAACATTTAAAGTATAAGCTAGCTAACTATGCTATAGCTTTACATGTGTATACATTGTTGTCAAGTGTGTGGTAAACGAGGCACGCCCATACAACGCATGTAGCATTTCCGCAGCTTCCATGAACTGGTCCCCTTTGAGATGAAAGAGGCCGCCTCGCGGGGGGCCGCTAGCGAGATAAGTGTTCCACCCTATTGTCATAAACTTGTGCACTATTAAATATGTACAGTACCCCGTACTTCTGATGGCGCTTGCTTTAACTTAAAATTAACGATGTTACAGTTTTTTATTTAGACTGGCACTGTATTTGACCTTGGAAACCTAGTGTTAAGACACTCTGTTTGCCACTTTCTGGAGAACTTTTTAAGCACTGCGTAACTCAACGCCACTCAGATTTGAAATGTTATCAGGTTATATTTAAAATCTGATAGCGTATATAAGAAGAATACTATATTAATTTCAATTTCGGTCAAATTATTTTTGGAAATATCCTTAGGTAACTTGTAAATGTATAATACACTTTTGAGATGTTTGTTCTTTAAATATATCTGTTATAGTTATTGTAAAATTTGTTGTATTTTTTTAATAGCAACTCTCTGATTTGCACTTCTTATTTTTTCTTCTCAAGAAATTGTCTTAGAAAAATTACTATTTAATTAATTTAGACTTCGCACATATTAAAAGTATCCGAAACTTTTACATATATCCGTTTGTGAAGAGTATATTTTCCACATTATTTTTCCTGAGCAATTAAACTTACTACTACTTCTTACTTTTTATGTTTAGTCGATATGATGTATATGGTTAGTTTAATATGAAGTATCATATTCATAAGTAGGCAGTGAACCCAAAAAGTTTAAAACAATGTCAAACACGCGAGTCGCCAAAAACGGACGGGAAGAGGCGTGGAGCGAGCGGACCGAAATAAAGATCGCCTTTTAACTTCAATGTAGGTAATATTTCAAATAGCGATGCAAACAACAAACGTGACTCGTGAAGCTTTGATGATTTCACTACATTTATTAAATGAAATAATAATTGGATTGAAACTAGTCATTATCATGGGTTCGGTTTTTACATGCATTTCTATGAATTGTGTCGATATTATATATTGTTAGTTTTAAATATTTTGTTTTTTATCTTCACTGTGTATCCCGCTCATAGCGGGGTAGGCAAGGGAACCAACCCAATAAGACACTAGTGTTTCCATCCCTGGTTCCGTCTAAGTGGCGGAGCATTGCTTGTGCAAGTCAAAAAACCAGTATGTATGTAATTTATTTTTTTTCAGCTTCACGCTGTATCCCGCACTAGGCAGGGTAGGCAGAGGGAACGAAAGTGAAACCTAGTGTTATGACACTCCGTTCCACTTCCGTTCCCCACTTTCCGCCGAATTTGAGGCATTGCGTGTTGAGTGGCGGAACTCATCGCCGCGCTTTTGCCTTATTACCAGAGCGAAGAAATGAAACATTAAATATTTAAATTGAAAATATTTAATATTTCATTTCCTCGACTGGGGATCGAACCCAGAACCAGTATGTAATGATAAATATTTATCCCAGAATTGAATCTCAATACCATATAATGATTGAGCGACCATGCAATGATTGAAAATCTTTATAATGTATATAAATTCGACATTATAGAGTTTAGGTGTAAAACTTGAGACAATATCAAATCGTATGTTAGGCAATGCCTGTAACCGACAGGTTCTGGGTTTCATCCCCTGTCGAGGAAATGAAATATTTAATATTTAATATTTTCAATTTAAATATTTAATGTTTCATTTCTTCGCTCTGGTAATAAGTCAAAGCGCGGCGTTAAGTTCCGCCATTCAACACGCAATGCCTCAATATGGCGGAAAGTGGGGAACGGAAGTGGAACGGATTGTCTTTACACTAGGTTCCCGGGTTCCCTCTGCCTACCCTGCCTTGTGCGGGATACAGCGTGAAGCTGAGAGAGAGAAATGTTAGGCAGTTTGTTATTTTTAAGACCACCATATGTTCAAGCAACAATAGTTATGGTATTGACCTCCACTCTCGAGTCAAACTAACTACTCGATAAGATCCAACACACAACCTGTCACATAAACGGTCGGACACATGACCTCACCAAACAAACATAAATCAAATTTAAACAATATAGAAATAATTATACTGAGCTAGCATATACGTTTCTCCTCTAAGGCGCCAATATTTTCTTTAATATTATAAATTTTCTTCATCCAATCAATTGATTTTGAATTTAATGTCACACTTACGAGAAGTTATCACATTATAACCGCCGCTGCGGGTCGCGGTCCGTCACTAATCGTTATTCTTCGCAGTTGCGCTACATTTTATTAATTTAAACGATCGCGTATTGAAATTATTGTTATATTGCTTGTATATGATCGGATCAGATAATACAGCAAAGATGATGCCTAATTATATCGTATTTTTCGATTGCATTGACATAGAAGTATGTTTTTTTCTGTATTCTCAGGCACCTTAGACTTGGATTTTGTGATAATAATTTTAGGTTTCCGTTTTTGCCTTTTGAGGAACGGAACCCTAAAAATCCAAACAATTTAAAAAAGTGTTGACAGGAATTAGTGTGGTAAAAATAATAATGTTACCAGAACAAAATAAAAAACAATAATATTTAGACAAGTTTATGAGCTTTCGTCCGCAATCTTAAATTAAAGTGATTATTGTTACAATTACTGTCTAAAATTTACAGCGAGTCATAATATTTACATTAGATGTTGTTCTATACACAAAGCAAATTAGATTCAGTATATGTCACATAAAGTTACAAGGTTTAATATTATTAGAAACTAAAATTATTAATGGAGACCTGTCGTGGATCATGTCGTGGATGGGGCACAAGCGAGCGACTGAAACTCTTCAGGTTATGACGCCCACGATACCCATGGTATTGAATGCTATATTCAATTTTTTTCTTGGCGCAGCGACACAAGAGTGTGACTGTAACCGACAGGTTCTGGGTTCGATCCCCAGTCGAGGAGATGAAATAATAATAACACTAATAATAAATGTGGTGTCTATTAAAACTATATTTGGTGGGTTGCAAGTCCTAGACTCTGATATGGCACCCGGCACTTTACATAGCAAGGCAAAGCAAAAAGGTTGGTAAAGACCAGAGCGAGGACCAGAGTGGGAATCGATCTGACTACCTGTCGAGACCTCAGTGATGAATGAACTCCATACATAGTTATACATTAAATATTGATTGTCTAAGCAAGATGCCGATGCCGCCACGTGCACGCGCGGGTCTCGACTCCCGGGATATATTTCTCACCGCGCGTTTAATTTACGACGCGCCTTTGACGCTCCACCGTTGACAGTTACTAGTGTTTTCGTCGAAACTGCCACTCATTAATTTTGCTTTATTTGAAATATATTGCGTTTCTACACCAAAAGTATCCGTTTGAAGCAGAACAAAGACGGCAATGGTTCGGTGGATTTCGTGAAATATGCTTAATTCCTACACTTTGTTTTATTTATGTTGAAATTTAAATGTTATGTTATATATTTATTTCATTGTAGTAGTTCGGCTTTAAATTTTGAATGATTGTATGTTGATGCTAACATTGTTTTCGTTTCATTGGGTTAGTTAAGTTGAATGCTGCGATGTACACGTTTTATATGAAAAGCAACAAAAATATGAATTATGTGATCACGTCCATAGAGATAGAGTTAAGATTTTTTTGTTAGTTTAAAGAAATTGAAGAAGTTATCGAATAAAAATCACACTTCAAAATCTCCAGCAGGGTTTTTTATCATCATTCGACGCTCAAGCTACAATGTCAATTTAAATAAAATTATATAACATCGCATATGTAGAGTATGCTAATGGATATAGAAATAAAGAGGCCGATTGTTTTCCCCAGAAAAGTTCCAATAACTCCAGAATTTATACAAACCACAAAATAAAGTTAAAAAATTTAAAAAAAAACCTTACACAAAACGATTAGTTAGAAATTAAAATCGAGGCCACCCTTAGAAAATATCCCCAAATACGCACATAGTTCCTTACAACATAAACTGTGTAATTTCATAATAATTTCCAGAGCCGTGTCCGTCGTAAATAATAAATAACGCTAGCATTTAGCGTGTTATTAGTTTTATTACAGCAAATAACCGACTCTCTCAGCGCATCCCGTTTTAAACTGTTGTCGCCGTCGTCGTTACGTGACAGCCGTCGTACACATTGACTAATTAAAATGAAAAAGTAAACTGAATACTTGCCATCGTTATTGAATTATTGTTGTATGTTAACTTTATATGTATATATGTATACTAATAATCAATGGAAAGATAGATTAATTGAAAGTTAGTGACCGCCTTTCGACTCCGTAGGTACAACCAAAAATTAAGTGAAGAGTGGAACACAGAGTATCTTAACTACGAACACTATGTCTCCATTTATTATGTTGTAATATATATATATATATATATATATATATATATATATATATATATATATATATATATATATATATATATATATATATATATATATATATATATATATATACGCGCTGGTTGACTAGCGCTGAAAATGCACCGAAGCCCCCCGATATCTAAATGAAAAAAAAAAGACATTTAAAAATTAAAAAGTAGCGAACCTAAAACGAAATCATTGAACGTATATAGTTTATTCAAATGTAGTCCTTGTTAGTTAACAGAGAGTTAGTTTACGATCACTTTAACGAGTCGCACCGACCAATCCGCGGCCCGCATTACGTGTGCTGGTCTGCTTGCTGGTCACGTCGCGGCCCGATATCAAATAATTACTAACGTTTATACCGATAAAAACGATAAATCTGTTAGTATCGCTCAAATTTCATATTTACTTATATTTATATACTATATGCTAGCATATAATATGTATGTATATATGTTAGCAGCGTTGAGTTCCGCCACTCAACACGCTTAATACGACGAAGTGTTTCATTGGAATGGGGTGTCTTATCACTAGATTGTCAGGTTCTTTCTGCTATATGCAAGATACAGTGTCAAGCTAAACAAAAACTCATTTGTTAACGAGGCAAAGTATGACGTTAACTTTTGCTAGTCAACACGCATTGCCCCGATATTTCGATGAAAAAATACAAATATATTATAGTGTGCCGATTGTAATTTCTAATTTCAATCGAGGCCATATTTGGTTATACTCAATTTAATTATTACTCGGCTCTACTTAAATAAGAAAAATATTAAATTAACTTATCAATTATCTATTAAGAATAACAAATACAAACAATTTAACTGTTGTCAAACTTTTTGCATGCGAACTGGAACTACGTGATGGTAGAAGTCACAGAATTTTCCATTCCTTGACATTTTATAAACATGTTATAAATATTACTTGCTTTCTCTATCGAGACCTGTAATAAGTATCTATGTATTGTTATATAACAAATTTTCACGTACAGTCAGTTTCGACTTGAAATCATTACGTATACACAATAAAAATGCCGTTATACAAGAGAGACCTTTAAATAAAGTTTTAACATTTTTTAAATATTATTTTTAATTCCCTTTTGTGGATTAGTACTTTAAATTGTAAAAATATGGAAATTAACAACTGTGGAGGAGGTTAGTAAGTATATATGTTTTGAAAATCGTCCACAAGACCTTGCCAGCCTCTTGTTTCGATTAACAGTGTTCTTAAATATAAAAGAGGCCTCTCTTGGCACAGCGGCACAAGTTTGTGACTGTAAACGACAGGTTTTAGGTTCGATCTCCACTCGATGGAATGAAATATTTAATATTTTCAATTTAAATATTTAATGTTTTCATCTCTTCACTCTGGTAACAAAGTAAAGCGCGGCGTTGAGTTCCGCCATTCAGACGCAATGCCTCAAAATGAGTAGAAAGTGGTACTAGATTCCGTAATTCCTTCTGCCCCCAACCGTGTGTGGGGTACCCTACGATGTAAAGCTGCAAAAATAAAAAATAATCATAAAAGGTACTCAGTTTTTTTGTTCATATTAATACTGTAGTTTAAGAAACGTTGACAAGCGAATATAATAAAAGAGCCAGGAAGAAGGAGGCCATAGTGTAGCCAGAGAGAACTTGGAAAGCTGAAAGTAGTAAGTGTAAAGACCTTCCGCTCCCAATAAAGCACTTTCGTTTCCATATTTGAGGCCTGTCGTGGCGCAGTAACACAAGCGTGTGACTGTAACCGACAGGTTGTGGGTTTGACTCGAAGAAATCAAATATTTAAATTTTTCATTTTAAACATTTAATGTTTTCATTTCTTCGCTCTAGTACAAGGCAAAACGCGGCGTTGAGTTTCCCCACTCAACACGCAATGCCTCAAATTCGGCGTAAAGTGTGGAATGGAAGTGGAACGGTGTGTCTTTACACTAGGTTCCCAAGTTCCCTCTGCCTACCCTGCCCTGTGCGGGATTCAGCGTGAAGCTGAGTAGAGTAGTAGTTTCCAAATTTCCGAATTTCATACATTGCAGGTTTAGTGCCGAAACTCCAATTTTTTTGTCTTATTGTCAGGGCGAGCAAAATGAAAACATTAAATATTTTATTTACTCGACTGGGAATCAAATTCTCAACCCCTAGTGTTTACTGTCGCGGTCTGGTACCTCTGCGCACTGATAGGCCTCAAAGATTATATCTTAAGTAATACATCATAAGCTATATTTAAAATTATTAACTAGTAACTAACTAGGAAGGCAGTAGAGCCGGTCACGCAGCATCCGAGCAGTGACAATCAAAGAGAAGTACTCATCTCGTGGCGACGGTATTTACTTAGCGGGCACGTTTGTCGGCGGCCTGTCGCCGTGTGTGGCCTCACCTCTACCACACCATTTCCAATCTTAACTTCCAACAAAAAAGGTTCATTCAGCATAAATACTAAGTTAAAGTTTTCATTTTAAGTTCTAAGTAAATAGTTATGAGGCTATGACGCAAACTGATGCAGCATCGAGTTTCCTTGGCCATTTAAAGTTCTGAGATGTTCATCGATTAGTCGCTGTTTTGTAAGTATTCATAACTAAAACATTCAAAAACGTGTTAAAAATAACTTTCCTAAGTGTAGTATACTTTAAAAATAATAAAAATATTCGTAATTTTGTTTGTATGATGATATTTCCATTGGTCGGTTGTGTGTCGGTAGTAGTTTTTGGTTTTCGGAATTATGAAAGGTATTTTAATGATAGATGTGTCGGGGATTTCTTAAATGAATTAATAAATCTTAAAATTTTTATGTTATGTATTATTACTGATAGCACCAACATGCAATTCAACGGAACGTGGGAGATCGTAGTATCTTAATGGGATAACTAGGTTCCCAAGTTCCCTCTGCCTACTCTGCTATGTACAGTATAGATCGTAAAACTAAAAAATAATTATGCGTTTTATACGCAAGAGTCATGTCACAAAAAATATCTTCGCCTCCACATTTAATAATTAGTATTCTTTGACGAACATAACGCTGTAGGATACAGCAGGGTATGAACATGAGATAATCCATCCCTCACATACTACCTTACCTTCAATTGCAAGTGTAGTGTCGGAACTCAACGCCGACGAATATTTTCTTAACATAGCGAGGAAAATGTAAATGTATAATAAAACACTTCTCCAATAAGCTTCAATATCTATTTCTTTTTTTTATTTTACACTGATAGCACAGTTTCTAATTCTACATCTACTTTTAAGATTCATATAATAAATATTCGCTTAACATATCACAATTTTATACGCATCTCTATGCGTTTAAAGTTTCTCAGATAAGAGAAGAAATAAACAAAGAAATTTCAAGATTGATTTTGTCCTAAATGTGTATAGAATATATTTTAAATAGTAGCAAGAAACGCATGTTGTCACAAAGGTGGTTGTCTAACAGCTGCCCTTGTTAACCCCAGTGGAGGTGTACCATAACTCATGTCGCGCTAATTACTGGACGTGGCACGTGCCAACCTTCTCCATTTGCATTTAATAGTTCTGGAGATGATTTTTGACATTTCACAATAAAAATCTTGGTTCACTTATACTGACTTTCTTTGTACTGATTTGTGTAACTTAATTGTGTAACTTAATTGAATAATTTAATAATATTTGAGACGGTTGTGGGTTCGATTCTATGCAAATGGTACCACTTGGTAAATATACAATGCGTAATTTAGCCCCGGCGTACTACACGCACAGTCTTACTTACCAATGTGTTGTAAAATGTACAGCAAAGTGTTTTCATATTATATTATTTTTGCTGATCATTCTTGATATAAGTGATGTGTAAATTTAAAATAATGAGAAATTGGATAATAAAGAGATACTCGTAGATATATAGTAATATAGGCCTGATGGTACCGTACGGACGTGTTTGGTTGATTTAATTATAATACCTATAGAGCACTCAAAATCAAAATTAAAAAAAAAATTTCGTTGATTAACGAACGTTAATCTATAGCGTTTATGTCGAAAGCAGACAATATGAAGGAATACAATTAGAAAAAAATACTAAACATCCGAGAATATTGTGAATAAATTAAATTATTTCACTTTTTTGGGTCTCTCATAAATACGTGATATACCTATGTACTCGTATGTCTGTCAGTACATTCAAAAGTGCTTGCAAAAGTTTATGTGAATCAAGAATACTTTTAATTTAAATTTGAAGTAAATTTGTTTTTGAAGAGGTGAAGAGATCGAACCCAAATTAAATTTAATGAAATTTTTAATATTTCAGTCACCTCGCTCTGGTAACAAGGCAAAAAGGCGTTGAGTTTCGCAACTAAAGCCTTCGAAATTCGGAGAAGCGAGGAACGGAAGTGGCAAACTTAATGGGGGCGGAATGTCTGAATGTAGGACTCCTTTATTTAATCTGCGAACACGGTGTGTACGGGTGAAGAAAGTTGAGTAGAATGAAAAGAACGGAGTGTCTGGACTCTATCCATCGTGCAATGCAAGAATAAGCGTGCACCTGTTAAAAGAAGATATAGAATAGTATCTTGAAGTTTTTTTGTTGTCATTAATTAATCTTTCACTCCTTAATTCTTGGAAATAATGTGATATTTTAGCGAGCATCTTTCCATCTTCATATATGGGAGACTCCGCACGAGGCACCCAACTAAATACGTAATTATAATGAACCTTCACCTAAGATAAACTATTTTTTTTGTGGCCGATTCCGTGTGTGATAACAGATACACGTGCGGAATAGGCAGATGATTTTAGCATTCTTATTTAATAGGTACGTATATATATATATATGAATTTCTAGATAAGTTTGTTATGTTGTTTTGGGCCGTTGACCTTCATATTTTTTAGACACTTCTTAAGTTATACTAATGTTGATGAAAACTTTTTATAATGATTAGTTTTATTTATCGTCCTTTTTTATAAGATGCCTAACTTCTTATGTTGTTTGTTTTTCGTTTCGCTCCTCGCTTTATCCTATTAAAACCAAATTTGAAGCATTGAGTGGCAAGTGGCGGAACTCAACGCCGCGCTTTGCCACATTGTCAGAACGAAGAAAAAAATATATCAAGCCCCTGTGTCACTTTAGACGTCAAATCTATATTTAAATTTACTAGCGACCCACCCACGGCTTCGCCCGCTTGAATCGTACTATCTTATTTACTCATCTCAATCTATTACGTTTTCTAGTTCTATGAACTTCCTGTAAATATAATGTGTTATTTAATTGAATTTTGGTTATAATGGTTTTCAAGCTCTCGCGAACTTTTAGTTTGGAAAATACAAGGCTAACAACGTCACCATACATTTTCATATATCTGTAATGTACCTAATGAAACGCGTTAAACTCGAAAGTACAAAAATTGGACCCCAAACTTTTAAAGTTTATTTTTTAACTAAAATATTTAATTATATACGGAAATAAATCTTAAATTTATATATAAACTCAAACTCAGCTTCACGCTGTACCCGCATACGGCGGGGTAGGCAAAGGAAGGTTGGGAACCTAGTGTTAATACACTCCGTTCCACTTCCGTTCCATAACTTACTAACTGAAATATTTAATGTTTTCTTTTTTTCGCTCTGCTAACAAGGCAAAGTGCGGCGTTGAGTCCTGCCACTCAATACGCGATGACTCAAATTCGGCGGGAAGTGGGGAACGGAAGTGGAACGGAGTGTCGTAACACTAGGTTTTCTCTGCCTACCTTGCCATGTGCGGGATACAGCGTAAAGCTGAGTAGAATACTTAATATAATTGAAGTCTCGATATGCGACTGTGAACCATTTTAATTTGTTTTACTATAAATAGGCTGCTCTACTACATTCACGTGGTCCTTTGTTAGAATATTACGAATTCCTCGCATATTTCGAAAGAAACACTATAATGTATGTTATTAGGGGAGTAAAGGTTAATGAATCAGTGACATGGCAGCACGAACAAATGGTTTAAACGACTTTTACTTTTGACATTTTTAAAAATGGTGCCCTTCATTATTTTTTCACGCTGTATTCCTCATATAGCGGGGTGGCCAAGAGGAACCTTCCATTAAGTCATTCCGTTCCCATTCAGACACTTCTATACCCCGTTTTCCAAGGTGGAATCTTGATATTCTGTGGTTAAAAAATTATACGTTTTTAAAATTAACATTAGATAGCGACAGAATAAAAATTACTAATAAGAAGAATTCAGTTTAGCTTTTACGTTTCCGCAAACAACGTTAAAGGCGACATCGAAAGTAATCGGAACGGCAGATAATACGAAAAAATGAGAAATTATGCTTTTATTTTTGTGATCTCAGAGAATGTAGGTTATATTAAAGAGTTATTTGTATGACAAATGTCTTAAAGTATAAGTCAACGAGATAGCAAGATAAAATTATATAAAATTAAAAAAAAAGTGACCCAGTGTTAAGATACTCTGAGTGGCGGAACTCACCGCCGCGCTTCTCTTTTTTAGCAAAGCGAAGAAATGAAAATATTAAATATACAGTTTTCTCAAGTATTTCCACTGTAAACGCGACATGTTGTGCGTTTAATTAGCTAAAGCCTAGCTCTACGCATATAACATCCATATTATAGCAACAAGTAACGCCAGCGGCATACACTAGTCACAAAACAAACCTCAGCCCGTCGGTAGCTGTTTGTCGTTACGTTGACTCAGCGCTAATGCGTGAGTAAACACTGTACAGTGTACCGCGGACGCAGCGAAGCCTTCTCACTCATCTCTACCTTGTTCCGTACTTTGCTCCGTGATATCTTCTAAATACCTACACTTGACTGTATGCCCGTGTAGTGCTTACAGTGGTCTCTAGAGACCCTGTGATTGTATTTCTTTGCTTATTAGACATTTCTATTTCTTCGCCTTGAAGTTGAGGCCGGTCGTGGCGCAGCGGCACAAGCGTGTGACTGCAACGGACAGGTTCTGGGTTCGATCTCCAGTCGAGGAAATAAAATATTTAATATTTTCAATTTAAATATTTTAATGTTTTATTTCTTCGCTCTGGTAATAAGGCAAAGCGCGGCTTTGAGTTCCACCACTCAATACGCAATGCCTCAAATTCGTGGGGAACGGAAGTGGAACGGAGTGTCCTACCACTAGGTTCACCTTGCTTAACCTGTTAAGCGGGAAGAGAATGTATGTATATATATGATATTTTCTATTTGGCTCTACAGAATTTAGGTCCCTAACCTTTTACTTATATTTTAAAGAACAAACAGAAAAAGGAGATTTCACATTGCATTTTATTTTCGGTAGCGTTTGCGTCAGTCGTTTAGCAAACACTCATCGAATGCGTCGCTCCAAAGTGACAAGCCGTGTAGTTGGTGTTCACAAAATAATTATATATTTTAGAATATTTGAAATAGAGAGACTGTGATATTGAAATATTTGATTTATTATTTTGAATAAAATATAAAATTCGAATTATAAATGATGTACAATTCCACTTATCGATAAATCAAAGGCAAAATTTTCTTATTATTACACATCCGGTCCCCAAGAGTGGCGGAACTCCGCGCTTTGCCTTCTTATCAGAGCAAGGACATGAAGATATTATAATTATATATAGATATTTAATTTCTCCGAAATAGAATCACGACCTGTCCGGCTACTTAAGCCCCTGCCTGGGTCATGACAGCCCTCCAGTTGTAAAACCTTAAATACGATTTGTAGACGCATTAGTTTACAAATCGGCGACACTACTGTTAGTAGACTGCAGCTGAGTCTCATAAAAATTACAAACAATGAGACTTATCTACAGAAGTTAAGGCACATAATTGCTTATCAAAATCAAAAATTGGGCTAAAACAAAGTAAATAGATCTATTTGAAAGGAAATTGTAACATTATTCGATGTTTGCTGTTTTACTTATCCGGCGCTAGTATCTTGTTACAACGACTAATTATTATTTTGTACATATTTTTTTGTATGTGTAAAATGTTTAGTATTTCTGAGCAAAAAATTGAGAAGAAAAATATATCATAAAATTTCGTATCTAATCCAAGGAAAATATATCATAAAATCTCGATGATATAAACGCGCCGACGCGTCGGAAACTTCGACGCTGAGTTTAACCACTTAACACTCAACGCCTAAAGAATTTGACGAAAGTAGGTAACGTCAAGTAGGAAACGAAACTGTCTTTATGGAGAGCCCAGTGTCTTTAGTTTACTACAAGCTTCTCAGATTTCATCTATCTACCTTGTTACATGCGGCGTGTACAGCGTGACGATAAAAATATAAAAAGCCGAATTCATGGTTCAACGGCACTGCCTATGACTTTAAACGCCATGGTTGTTGCTTTAAACGCACTAGACGAAGGGACGAATTGTCTCAACACTAGGATCATGGACTCCTCCGATACATATAGGATAACGACTGAAACTTAAAAAAAACCGGCTTATTAAAAATTTTGTTAATTATTAAATAATTTAATAATTATTTTTAAAAAAAGACAGACATAGAAAAAGATATGACTTTTTTTTGCTTCACGCTGTACCCCATTCAAGGCAGGGTAGGCAGAATTGTCTTAACTACTACTCCTCCACTAGGCTCCGTCTGGGAACCTTTTGTGATTTCATCTAAGGTTTTTTTGCTTTAACACTTTATCACATGACTGGTAAGGCAGATAGAACCTAGAGTTAAGACACTACATTCTCTTCTTTTTAATTGGGTAACGAAAATCAACGCTGAAATTTCTTCGCCAAAGCGATAAAATGAATGAAGACTGCATATCACCGTTCAGTATCATACTCAAGTTTGGTGGAAAATGGAGAACGAACGTATCTTAATATTAGATTCCAAAATTTTCTCTTCCTACCCCACAATGCGCGTGAAGCTAAAAAAAGTTTTTTTCAAAAACCTCCCAAACGTGGAATCCGTTTAAAAATAAAAGGCCTCTATTAGTATAAGTACATATTGTTGTTATAAGATATTTTTTTATTTCCAGTAGCCGCCGCGTGTTTGCTGTCGCCGTCTCAGCAAATAAGAAGCGTAGCGAACAAACACCTGCACCGGTCGCGGCGGACCCGACGAGTGTTGAGAATGGACATATTTCCAAATTATTATTGATGAGATCACGATTGGCAATGTAATGTGTTAAGATAACTAAACAAATTTATAGCTTCACGTGAACCGTTCAAGCAAACCCGGTAACTTAGTGCTAAGACACTCCGTTCTCATAAAGACGCTAACAAGACACTGTCCTTTCCCCACTTTTGCTGAACTGCGTGTTGAAAAGCGGAATTAATTTTTTTTAATTAAATGATTTTTTTTTCTCTTGAAGACATACGAGTAGATAGGCATTCTCCTAATACTGTTTTATTACAGCGTGATTAATAGAAGTGACTCAATAGAAGTCTGAAGGTTTCTTTATAAAGTAACCTTCAGACTTCTGCAGTATACTGCAATCACACTGAGATGTACTTTTCATGAGAAGGTATAACCACTAACAAAAACCAGACTTACGGGATTCTGAATATGGGCTAAACACAAGCAAGCCCGGATGTTAGCATAATCACACATACATACATACTTCTTAATACTAGCTCATTTAGCTCTCTCTCAATGTTTATCATTGCTTGAATGTTCAGTGATTAATTATATTAGAAAATATCTATTTAGTTTTATGGTATGTCCCGGGCAAGGCAAGATTCGTCTGCCTCTACTAAGACACTCCGTTCTCATATCCGGCGTTTCCTGGACCATAACGTTCTAAGCGGCTATAACCTAACGTGCGCACCAACCGCAAATAGCAAATAGTTTAAAAGTTACTAATCTTAAAACAAACAATGATAAGAAGCATCAACTATAATATAGTTAAGGCAGACTTTACGTACAATCAAATTGAATTATGTATAATAATGTTTATAATAATTAACGAGGCTCGCTCGTCGTGGGTCTCGCGATAGTGGCGGCGCGGAACTGGCCATTAGTGTTTTATCGGCACCAGGTCCCATGTAAAAGCGGTTTATCGTCGTTTGACCGCTGCGCCACTATTACTAGTTACACATACATTTTATTACTCATTTATATTCAATGTTTAGATATTAATTAATTGTGATTTTTTTCTCACGATTGCTTTTACTTTAATTTAGTCTGTTATTAAATGTTTTTTTTAAATGAAAAATAAATGTCATCCATAATAATAAAAATAATAATCCTTATTATACAATAAAAAAGCATGTACCTATTACAATAAATAACAGTAACTTTATGAGCTAAAACAGCGATCTCTTCCAAGCAACCTTAAGGCATAGGACATAAAGATAAGAAAAACGGGGGTTAGGCGGTGTGAAGATTAAATTATTATAAAATATAAAATATAAGATTAGAATGTACACTATAATAATAATAAATACGCACGAGCATATATACATACTTTCCTACATATATACATACGTCCATAATTACATATATACATAAATAAATGAAGGGAGAGAAATAAAAACAAGATGAAATAATCCACATGGCGCTTAGGAGGAATTATTCAATTTAAGAGAGTCTTTTTTTGTAATTCCCATGTTTCGCGCCCGTATAACAGCATCGGTACCAAAACGACATTGTGTACGGACAAATCTACTGACGTTTCGTCGTGACATCGATGCAGCTAAATCACCGTTAACTAACTATTACCGGCAGCAAAATCTACGCTTTTCCAAACATTTCATTTCTTCCTATTTTAATTAACATATTTCCCAAATATACCACATCATCCGCTCGTTCTAATATCTTCACGTGTAAGTATTCAGTCTTCCATTCCATGCTTTCTTCACCTCTTTCAATAACCAACAGCATTGGTTTAATTACATTCAGGCTTAGTCACTTGACATTCTTTTTTATGTGATAATTCATTTTTTACTGTTATCGTCGCTAACGGCCGGACGTAAACTGGAGGACAAAGTTACTATTACTTAACACAAGGTTCCCCTCCGCACGAACTGCTACATGCAGCATAGATACAGTGTGAAAGCTAGAGAAAAATAATTTGTAAATTACGTATGCAGCTCTCATTAGGCAGTTCATGGTGAGTTTAAATAGTGTGAGGCTCAAATTATCGGCGATCGATAACCCTTAGCGCCCTTTGAACTAAGATAACCACTCCGCCTCGATGCATTACTGCGGTTACGGCTGTTCATAGAAACAGGTACTACTGACATAACATTGTTCATGTTAAATCATTTCTTTTACTATATTAAATGTTATGTATGTCTGTTTGTTGCAATTTTGCCTTAAAATTAACGAGTATTATCTAGATCCTGTTGGCAGGATTTCTTTAAATACTGAAAGTTTTAATTGATAAGACATTTTTATAGATGGAGTTGGTAAATGCACTGATAAATACTGATAAACAACATTTGTATCTATATTTGTTTGATATATATCCGTAGTATACTTTAAATAATTTTATATATTAATTATTTTAATTTTCACGTTTCGGGAAAGAGAACCAACGTGATTCTATTTTGAGGTGTTTGGGAAACAAAGCGTCTTAATAGTCATTTAAGTAAAATAATAATATATCAAAAGCTTTCAAGATCAGCATTGAAATACGAACGCAGATTAAAAATTTAATAATTTCAAGAAAATTGAAATTATAAAATGCATTTCTTTTATCTTCTACTATTGTATATGTTATGGGCTCGATTTCCATAATCCGTCCCATTTACTGCTACGTACCTACTACGTACGGGATACAACGGAAACCCTCTTTTATCCAAATTACATACTCTGCGGTTGCAAGCATTTAAATTTTTTTCAATGCCAATTGGCAAGTAATTTACAAATCGTAGCCTTTACCATACAATTACATTAATATCATAATTAAGAAACATATACTTTCACTCGACATACTTAATTTATAATTAAATGATTGTTTATATATATATATATATATATATATATATATATATATATATATATATATATATAAATATATATATATATATATATATATATATATATATATATATATATTTATAATTAAATGATTGTTTATATATATATTGTTTACGTATTGTTTCTAAGATCAACTCGTCCGTGCCTATTAAATGGTTGACTTAACGTTTAGGCGTGACCCGCGGCGACCCCCTGCGACCCCCATTATCGGTGTTGGCCCAGGGCCGATAAAACTATTATACTCGTAGGTACATTTTACACGTGTTCCCGTTTGCTTACAATATAGCCAATATTGTGTTGAAATAAACAGTTGAAAAATATTCGGCAGTTCTCCACTGAAGAACTCCAAATATATTATTTAAATATACAAATCAAAAGTTACAATTATGTAAAAGTTTGTTATAATGACAATTTAACTTATAACTTGGCTTTACGCTATACCTATCTCTAGCGGGGTGGGCAGAGACAATAGCGTCAAACACTACGGTACTACAAATTATTTATTAAAACATTCAGTTTTTTCTCTATGTATGTAAATAATATAGATAGATTTCAATCCTTAGACGAGCAATAAATCATGCATTTAATTTGATCATTATCGATCTTCAAAAGTTTTATTTTACATAGTATTTTTTATATCAAAAGGTTTCCAGTTTCAATTTTTTAATATGCTTCAACTCGTTAGATTTTTCTCTAATTGTATATAAAATGTTAGTCCTAATATAAACGTTAAACTATACCTTGACATCGTCATTATATTTTAGTATCTATTATATAGGTATAACAAGCAAGTACACGAACAATATAAGTTATAATTTTAAGTTACGATCGACAGTGTTTTTTGGCAAAGATAAATAATTTTTCACATATCTATGATGCAAAAACATATATTATATATCCAAAATCATGTAGCCTTTAAATGTATGATTTGTTTAGTATTGAAAAAAGTCATTGTGTGGGAATTTTGTCATGGATTACGTTAAAAGTAAATTCAACAATCCAAACGCAACGATAAGTTTGCATTTATTAATAAAATTAACGACACGTAAGTATACATAAAATAAAGAATATTACTATATTTTTTCTTTAATATATAAACATATTACCTTTTTATTTGTAAAACAAAATGAACAAAGTAATGCTGAGGTTTGTTATAACAAAAAAAATGCATTTGATACAATTATGTCCGTGAAAATCATTTATTATCTACATTATCGTAAAAACGTCCGATTACACTTCGGACGGAATGGGTTCAGTGGAGCCTCAGTGCTTATTGGCTTCAATCTCCTTTTCTATATTACTGCTTGAAGGTCTTTCTAGTATCTCATAAAGTGAAATGTTTTTATACAGTACCAACAATCTTGCGCACTGCCCACTGCCCACTGCCATGTCAATAATGTGTTATAATAATTAAATATATCACTAACGATCTTTAATTCAAATTCTACACCTTTCCAAAAAATCTTTAGATGTAGGCGTCAAAATCTCTGACTATGTTTGGTTATAGTCATACGGTTTGTTTGTTTGTTTCTTATCATATTTTTTTACAGTTTCAGCTATTTTGATTCCTTAGTTTTAGTTTTTGTTCATCAACATCAATCTGTTCGATATCAATCGGCAATTAGTTCCTCATATCTTACTTTAGAATATTTCACAAACTGTCTGTCTGTTACACTTGGGGTACATTAGAAATAGCTTACATTTTTTACCTTTATAATACAAAACAACAATTTCGCCATTTTAATATAACCCTAGTGCAGCAAAGCAGTCAAAAATACTTGCTTGTGATTTATGTTTGTATGGAGGTCCTGAAGCTGAATTATTGGAGAGGTCCCACTGACCATGCTCATTTAACATGGAATACATACGTAATAAATCCGCTTATAAAAATTAGCTTAAAAAATGTAAATAATTTTAAAAATCTAATTAATATGCATCATCCATAAAGCATGAAGAGCAAGCAGTTGTGATATAATCTGATTAGATTGAGTACAAATCACACGAGACCGATATCGACGGTGTACAGATTATATCTATTTTAGAGAAAAGTTATTGAATCGATTACAAAGTGACAGGTCACCAGAAGCCAAATAAAAACTGATATAAATTATTTGAGTCAGAAAATCAAGATAAGTTCATGCAGATATGTATTTTAAAGAAGCCGGAACTATAATTTGAGATAAACTAAGTATTGATTTTATTTCAAAATAACTAAAAATATAGTTTATATAATTGAAAGTTTTTGTAAATCTAAAAAGGGGTGGTTTCATAATAACTTTAACTAGATAAAATTTATAAAAAATAAAAAAAAAAGTGATTGAAGTAACCTGAGTCAGAACCGAATTTTTGTATGTTTTGTTTTATCTTATATTTTCTGCAAAAATGGCTTTCCTGAATCTATACTAATATTATAAAGATGAAGAGGTTGTTTGTTTGTTCGCTTGAACGCGCTAAACTCAGGAACTACGGGTCCGATTTAAAAAATTTTTTCAGTGTTCGATAGTCCATTTATCGAGGAAAGCTAAAGGCTTACCAATAGCTTACCAATAGGACCAGAGCACCAATTAAGAATGTTTCTAAATCGTGGGATTCCTAATTGAGAGTTTCCGCTGTGTGCGTTGCGTAAACGGTTAAAATTTCGCAAAAATTATGTAAGTTCGAATGGTCTCCTTTAAAAGTTATAAAACCACGACAGCATATGTCTATTTTTTAAGATTAGCTTTTTATGCTAACCAAATTTGTTCTAAAATAATGCATGATTTTTGACGGTTTTTATTTTTTTAAGCAATTCTTATTCAAATAAATATGTTATTCATCAAATAAAAAATACATATACACTTATTAGATAAATTTATAAAAATTTTATTAAGAAAATTTTCATAAATTTATCTAATAAGTGTTAAATTATAAATCATTATTTTTTTAATAAAAAACCACTTTTGACTAAAACGTCTTCTGCCGTAACTCACCTGCGTCCATCGCGTACCCGGCGGCGGCCGCAGCGGCGTGCAGCGCCCCGTACTCCTTGCCGTCCATGCCGCCCAGCATCATTGAGGCACAGACACGGCACTCACATACCACACTCACACCCCAACAACTAACGAAGGCTTTCTAGTAGTACCAAAGAACTCAAAGATGCGAACGCCAGTAATAAAAAAGGAATTAATTACCAAAAGTTAATTTTAGAAATGTGGTTTTACGGATTATCACCGCAGTATCACGTCTTTAATATAATAATGTTAAAAAAAATCGAGTTTTATTTTTTATTATTGTACAGTTTTTAAATTTCAAGCGCAACTATAACTGCTTCTATTATTAGTCGCGTGATTTGTTTACTTTGACAATTTTAAATATTGACCTCACACTAAAAGGTTGTAATATCACTCGTATTTCTTTAGTCGCACTATCGTAGAGTCGTCAGTCGACGTAGAGCGTACGTGCGCCGTGCGCCGCGCCAGCGTGACATGTGCGCGCGCGCCGCGACGCCGGCCGCCCGCGCGCTCGCCCCGCCCGCCGCAGCCATTGGCGCGTCACGACCAATCACCGCGCCCCATTTCAGACGCTCTCCTTTTCTGTCACGCCGTCTATTTCAAGCGTGCTGATGCGTCTCAAAAAACACTAAACAATATTTAACTTTATTTCAATGTCAATAAGGAGCATAATGCAATATGTGTTTTGTTTCTGCTGTGTCTGTTTTCCCATTCGGTCGGCTGCGCTCGGGCAGTGTTGATGAAGGGAAAAGTAGAGCTGTACAAAGCTATATAGTGTTATGTAGCGCTATGTAGAGTGTAGCTATGTACGCGAGTCGAGCACGCCTTGTAATTGATATTTTACGTTTGTTAATTTTGTTAACAGTTAAAGTACAGTTTATGAGCTGCCTCTCGAACTAGCTGGAGTTTAGATTGAAACTTTGATCACTTTTGTAATGTTTGTTACGTTTCAATCTGTTGTATGTAATTAAATTTGTATTTTTAAATGGCATTATTGTGAAATGATTTACACACACACATATATGAGTATGCCTATATATATAGTACCTACAATAACTATACTAGATTATTAGACATTATTTACAAAGTTTCAATTTTGAATAACGAATTTTCAATATTACTTGGAGATCGGAAATGGCAATTTAATATCATATCTACTTATATTATAAATGTGGAAGTTTGTTCCATTTTCACGCAAAATTTACTAAATAAAACTTTTTAGTAATATTTTCTATGCCCCAGAACAACTCAGGCATATATAGTTCATGAAAAAGCTTAGTAACAAAGCAAAATTTTGGCCGCTAGGAGAATACTAGTATCTTATACAAACCCTTTCTAAACCCTACACGTACTTACGTAATTCTCAGGTATATCTTTGTGACTTACGACCTATTAATAGCCAATACTCATTCAAATTTAAGAAAATATTTCTACTATAATACATTACGACATTATTACTAATTAGCAACATTCCCCTCAACCTGCCATGCCAAGCATGCCATGTTGAGTCATGCAGTACCTATGCGTGAAAAATATTAACAATAATTTTCATATAGCACATAGAAGAAGAGTAAGATGTACATCTGCAGCTCTTCAAGCAAGAGATGCAGGAAAATATCGTTCATTGTTTTCGAGTTTTTTCGCAAGAGCATTGTTCGCAAGTGCGTCCGTCGCACGACTCGAACCTAGGCTTACTGCTATCCATCAGGTTTCCTACTTGTATTGTATGTCTTTATACAGGAATACTATCATAAATAAATTAATACCCCTATTATATATATAAAATATAGTTTAAATATATTTAATACACATTAAATATATTCTTATTACAAATAATCTTCACAAAGTATCTCATTTTGTACGTATTTTAGAGCTAATTATTTGATGTATATCATACGTACGATGTATTACAGTTATTGGTATTTATAGATATTATGTATGTATCTATAGATATTGCTACTGAAAAACAGGAACACGAAGAAAAAACAACACAAGCCGCCGCCTTTAATTACCCCAAATATGTCAGATACGCGTAAAACGTCTGAAAACGTACGTTAATTATCGTGAATATGTGATTTCTTTGCAAAAAGCTCTTTGTGTCGCCGCCTGCGCTGCGCCGGCGCACTACAAATTACTGTGGCCCAAATGATGCGTGCAAGCCGACTCAAAAGTACCGACTCGCCAGGGAAAACTGGGGGTAAACATGAAAGTTATTATAATAAATTGACATCTTTGCTATTTTTGCGTTATTTTATTCGAAAAAAGCTAAGGAACTAGAATCTAAAGAGATTGTGGTTGATTTTTTTATATTTTAATCATATTTTGTAATTAAAAATACATAAGTGTTATACATAAACCTTTAAATTATAATTAAAATTATCATTACCCACACTCGTGCTGTATCTGACTTCTCCCGAAGCTTATAAGTTCAAATGTCATTGGTGGGAAAGTTATATTTTAATAAGGTTTCTTTGATCTGTTTGGTTTTCGTCGTACAACTAAGAAACAAATGCTTTAGTATTGTTTAATTATATAACACAAACATATTACATATATTTTTACGATGATTATATATTTTTACACGTTTTAAGGAATCGTATAAAAGCTTAAACGTTACGGGATTTGACCCGAGAAACGTTCTCAACAAGCTGCGTCGAAATTATATAACTTATTTATGTTATTATTGAGAACGATAAAAACATATTTATCCACATTACTTAAGTGTCGGCGTTGAGTTCCGCCACTCAACACGCAATGCCTCAAATTCGGCGGAAAGTGGGGAACGGAAGTGGAACCGAGTGTCTTAACACTAGGTTCCCGGGTTCCCTCTGCCTACCCTGCCTCGTGCGGGATACAACGTGAAGCTGAAAAAAAAAAGAAAACAAAAGTTATGTATCATTATTTTCTACATGTGTAATAACACATTAAAACCAAAAAGATATCGGAACAATGTGCCTTAATAATCTATTACTTATAACAAATAGCACAATCTCAAGAAATAGTTATCAAAACGTAATGAAAACGAAGTTGAAACAATAACTGCACGCGCCAGTGGCAGCGGGATATTCAGCAAAGGCCAGCATAATCGGTCGTAAAGGGAGATATCGCGGCTGCGCCCAACAATTGGGCATAAGTCACGCTCCGCACACAATGCACTGTATCGGATTTACCTAACTCAGTCAGGGCAGGGCTACTACCGGGCTGTAACTATGACATCGTACAATAATGTTGTCAGCTCGTTTACGCGTTTAAACAGGGTACTTAGGGAACCTAGTGCTCAGACATTTTAATTCTGCTTTGTTGGCACAAAGGCCTAATCGTGTGACAGTAAACGCGTCAAATTGTGGATAAAATACCCAATCGATGAAATGAAATATTTAACTCATTAATTTCTACTCACTGTTTACAAAACAGAGGGCGGCGTTAAGTTCTGCCACTCAACAAGCATTTTGTTAATTTCAGCGAAAAGTTAGGAAAGGAAGCATCTTAATGCAAACAGCGTGTTGTAACATTAGGTTATCAAGGACCTTGCTATGCGCCGGTTACTCACGATGAAACTGAAAAAAAAATCTATATTATCTATATCGTAACTAACTAGTTAATCATATTAATATCTTTGACTTTATCAATATTTCAATGTATTTAATAATACTGTTAACGTTTGCAGATTCTTACTGTAACTGAGAGGTACAACCCTAGCGGTTGTTTCGATCACAAACGCTTACTTTATAATTCTTACAAACGAGATGGTTATTAATATTTTATTTCCGTTCGAAAAGCGATTTATTTTTGTTCCTTTCAGGTTTTAATCGATAAAGGTCTGAACTCTACCTATAATTCATGCAGAGTTCAATACAATTACAACTTTAGTTGTTACTTGAAAGTGAACAGGTTATAAAGGCCAGCCGCGATACAGGGGCACATGTGAGTGTAAACGCAATAAGTGGTGAGTTCGATTTCCATTCGAGGAAATTAAATAAGTAATATTTTATTATCTCGTTAGTTCCGCCACCCTCTTAAAATCGGCGGAAATTGGGGAAAAGTAGAGTTTTAATGGGAACGGAGTGTTAACCTGTGGCTCGTTACCAAAATGAAAATATTAAATATTTCATGAAGTCCAATCCACAACCTCGTGTTTACAATCGTAGGCTTGTGCCGCTGCGTCACGACGGCGACAGGTTGTGTATGGATGTGTATGGATTATATTACGTTACGTTAATTGTTTCCATCTCACTTTTTTCTCTCTCTCTCTCTCTCTCTCAGCTTCACGCTGTATCCCGCACTAGGCAGGGTAGGCAGAGGGAACGGAAGTGAAACCTAGTGTTATGACACTCCGTTCCACTTCCGTTCTCCACTTTCCGCCGAATTTGAGGCATTGCGTGTTGAGTGGCGGAACTCAACGCCGCGCTTTGCCATCTCACTTTGTTATAAATATTTGACTACTTAATGAAACCATCACAATATAATATTCTGTATTACGGTATTTGATATTTAAGACTGTGTTTTCAAAATGACATCCGTCGGTATCGGTTAACATTACACAAGTAAAGTAGAGTTGGTTTTACAAAAACAAACTGACAACAATACGAGACGGCGCCTCATACGACTAATCAGTCCCATGTGTCAAGTCGCAGCACTAGTCACGACTTTTCGACGTTAAACTGTAAAATATCGATAGTTTTAACTGCAAATACTTAATCGATATTTTTGCTATGTTACATTTAGCTTTAATTTATTAATTAATACAATTTTTTTACAATACAAGGGAGAATAATTACAAGGATATTAATGTAGAACCAACGTGTAGAGCATAAATTAGGATACAATCGATTTCTTTTCTTTCATGGCGACCAGAAAATTATATAAGATATCCTCCATATTTTCCAACAAATAAATTTAAAAACGTAATGATCATACTCATATATAGTTTTTTGTTTAAAACTTTGTGAGTGAATATTCAAAAATTAAGTAATATATAGATATTAAGTAATATTTCTATATTTATTCATAGCAAAGCAACACTTTAGTGGCATACACGTCGGAGATCGCACGCTCTGGTGCACTGGTGTGGCGGGAGGCGGCGCGCCTTTGACATCGACACCGGCTGTCACTCGCGACAGACGGAAGACGCGCTCGCGTTTAACTACGTATTACATGTGGTACAAATAGCTTCAGGCCTTATATAAAAAATAGAAAAGCAGGATATGCAGAGGAAAGCTAGTGTTAAGACACTGCTCCCTACGCACTGACTAAGTCTTGTGATGCTGCGTATTAAAAGTCGGGCCTTTACTTTGCCTATACAAAAATAATTTGTAAATATGCAAATTTCGTTTTAAATTATCGGTCACTTAATTGTATATTTCTAGTAAATGTACTTTTTTTTATTACACATAGCAGGGTAAACATACCCTGAGAACTAAGTGTTAAGATAGTCAATCAGTCAATCAACCACGCCACCAGAGCGAGGAATCGAAAATATAAAAAAAAATGTTTTTTTTATTAAAGATGGCCTTGAAATAAATAAATGGAAAACCTTAAAGTCCATTTTGACTTATGAGTTTTATTAATATTGCCACATATTTGTGTGTATGTAAAATATTTCTATACATGGACTTTTTGTGCTCTAATATGTGACACCGAACGTGTCTCAAAATTTTAGTGGTAACACTAGGTTCCTTCTGGTTACCCAACAGGTAGTGCGGGATACAGTGAGTTAAAAAAGACAGAAAAATAGAAGAGGCCTGTCGTGGCGTAGCGGCAAGCGCGTGACTGTAACTGATAGGTTGTGAGTTCGATCTCCACTCGTGGAAATGAAATATTTAATATTTTTAATTTTAATATTGAATATTCTCATTTCTTCGCTATGATAATAAGGCAAAACGCGGCTTTAAGTTCCGCCACTCAACACGTGTTAAAAATTGTATCCCTATATGAATTTTTAGTTATCTGTAATATTGTAAAATCTACTTTTTACTGTAAATATGTTATACCCACACTCAATGGACTACTCTTGTCAGTATGCATGAGATCAACGTCTAAAACATAACTAGTGCTTGAGTATTACATATGAAAAGTATACTGTACATTTCTTTTAGTTTTTTTTTTCACACTTCACACTGTATGCCGAACGGAACTGCCATAGCAGTAAGCAGACGGATCTATTGTAGTTAAGACCGTTTGCCGTTTAGCCATTACCAGAATGGGGAAATGAAATATGAAGTATATATTTCATTTCCACGAGCGGGAATCGAACCCAAAACCTGTCGCGTTTACATTTCCATGCTCGTGGGGGTCTTCGTCTTCTGTATCGCATATTATCTATAATATTTCTTCAAAGATAAAAACTGAATGTCTTAACAGCAAGCAAGGCTCACATTCAAACTGCCTTGATCCTCAGACAAATGATCCAATTATCGCTTCGAGTGACTCGAATTTCTTAATTAAGCAAACTAATTAAAACTCAGATACCATCTAGCGCTTCCGTTGTCTCCGGCCCTTTGTTTCCATTTTAAATGAAAAACAACTTTAAATCAATTACATTAAAGTATAAAATACTTTAAAACAATAACGCGTATGTTATTTTTGACATAAAAGCAGATCTTATGGAACTTACTGTCTTATTTAGGAATTAGAGTTCAAAATTGACTGTTATTTTGTTATCCCTGCTGTTATTTAGCGTGTAATATAAATTATACTCACGTGTTATAGATATAGGGTTTAATTTACACTGGTAGTGAAGTATCGAGGCGTCACGTAAGGCGGGCGGTGGAGCGTGACGCCCGCCTGAGATGAGAGGGTTATTTATAAGGCGGAGAGCGATCGCTTTGTAACATCAGCTGTTTGTGGGGTGGTACAAAAATACCTACTCGTTCGCCTCTTATGGAAATCTAGCGAATGTAGGGGTAGGTGCTTGTGGCATTTTATTTATTTTTGTGTATAGGTAAGTAGCTTGTGGTAATTATGGGTTTTGACTTCTGCGAGTATTTTGTTAAGTGTTGGAAATATAATGATAAATCGTTCCATTCACGTAGTCCGTTCTTTGGGTCTTTTGATTTTGCTTCATTGTGCTACTTCATGTCTTACTGTTTCTCACTATACAGAATAATGATTAGGTATATTATAAACAAATATCTCCAAATAAAAAGTACGTGCTTAACCAGTGAATTGGAAATAAATTACCTTCTCTATCTATTGTTATTTAATATGATTAGGTTTCAAGTATATATGTATAAATAAATGTTTACCCATGAATAATTCATATTATACCCAATTTCCAGTTTTAAACCGAATGTCTTGAAATGTAATATTAAAAGTATTATTTTTATGGAAAAGACAAGGTAAACGTGCGTACAGATCACAGCTCCCCTGGTGGGGAGAGGTCACCGTTGCCCACGGCCCCGTTTAACACCAGGGGAGCGACAATTGCGTTACCGGCTTTTAAGGTGGAGTTAGACGCTTTTTGAAGTTAAGCCGCGAGTAAGCCGTCACACCGATGTGTGGTGCGTGGAAGGAAATTCCTACAAAACTGCTCATAGTGGAGTGCTACGTGTCCAGATGAAGTGCCTAGCATTTTAATTTGTAGTCAAACAGTTTTCCAGAAAACTTCCCTCAATACATGCGGTACAGAACGCACAGGATTGTATAGGATACATATCCTACTTATCTACGCAAAACCAAAGTATCAAGCCCCTTACATATTATTGGGCCACCAACGATTCCAACGGCTCTACGTTATACACGATTAAATGGTTCACGCTGATTGCGATTAAATGTTCAATGGATGATACAGGGGTGCACTAGCCCAGAGATGAGAATAGCCAAAATGGCCAAAATATCTTAACAATTGGTAATACAGAGGGTATTACCAAACCTAACCTATTGTTCTTCTTAGATAGGTGGAGGGATTCTGAGAACTTAGTTTTAAGGCACTCCGGTCCGATTAGAAACACTTCCGCTTTCGGTGGAAACCAACTTATAAATTTTAATACAAATTCAAAATATACTTTATTCAACTAGGCTTTAGCAAGCACTTTTGAATCGTCACAAACATAAAATGACCACCGGCTCGGAATGCGGTTCTGCTGAGAAGATCCGGCAAGAAACTCATCAATTGTTCTTTTTATTATTGAATAGTTACAGTTTCAAATGACCTTAATTAAATACATTTTTATCATTCAAATATGCTTCGGCAGTGTAGTACGATTTCTTAATTAACATTACTTTAACATTTACTTTAAACTTCTCCAGTGGCAAATTCAAAATACACTGCGGAATACTATTATAGATACGTATACTCAGACCCATAAATGATTTATTTACTTTTTGGAGGCGATAACTAGGCGTCACAAGTTTGTCCTTGTTTCTCGTCCCTAATTATACTACAAAACTTAATACTATACCGATACATAAGCTAATGTATCTCAATACCGATACTTAACCTAATGTACCTCCATATGTGAAATACAGCCTAAAACTAAAAACACATGATTGAAGTTGGAGGCCTGTCGTAGGGGCACAACGTGTGACTGTATATGTGACAGGTTGTGGGTTCGATCCCCACCCGAGAAAATTAAATATGTAATATTGTCAATTTAAATATTTAATGTTTTCATTTCTTCGTTCGCCACTTAACACGCAACGTCCCATATTCGGCGAAAAGTGGGAAACAGAAGTGGAACGGAGTGTCTTAACACTAGGCTCCCTCCCCAAGTTTCCTCTGCCTACCCTGCCATGTGCGTGAACAGCGTGAAGCTGAGAGAGTGACAGGTACGTATTCTATTTGAAAGAAGTTGCGAGATGAGTCGTAGGTGACTGAAAAGCTTATTCATAATTTACAGTGATAGTATCGTATATATTTCGAATGAACATTGAGAAAATTCTTAGAGCAGGCTTTATCTTTAAATCTGATAACATCTTATCTTTATGATATATTATAGGCTATTTATAAACTTTGCTCGGACTGTGAAACTGTAATAATATATCGTAATTTTATTTTATTAGCTAAAGTTAAAATAATACAAATGTTTTAGACTTTCTTATAAAAATATCATTTTGGTGCGTTCATAGGAAAAGTGAACGGTTAACGGAATATCTTAAAACTGGGTTCCCTGGTACCTTTTGCCTACTTTACTATATGCTGGGTACAGCGTGAAGGTAAACACTAACGGTCGGTGCTGGTACCTTCAATAAAAATAAATGTGAATTGTTAATTTTTACATTCCCATGTACATAGGTACATGAGACGACGTAAGCTGAAACAAAAATGTCGTGATACTGTCGAGTATGTTTATGAGTAAATAGCTTGATTTTGGTAAGAAATAAATTGAAAAAAAAAATCGTAAGAAATCTATATAAAATCCAAAGTTCTAATGAGTTTTACGTTCTAACCCTTTTATATAATCTATTATATTCATAACATAAATATGATTATTTGATTGGTATAAGATACTCTTAAGTAGTTTAATAGTAACATTACGTACGTTCCCTTCGAAAGAGTACAGTACGCTGTTTAGCAGGTATTTAAGTCATTAATTACTTTGTTTCAGTCATCAATCGTACGACTTGCGACTTGCCGAATGGAGCGACAAGCTGTACTAACTCAAAGACGCAACGTCCGCCCACCGATTGTTACAACAACTATTAATCTACTTGAATATTTCATTTGTTAATCTAAAGATTCATACAAGTGTTCATTAATTTCTTCGATTCAGTAATTGAATATTTTTCTTTTTGTTTTCTTAATTAATGTTTTAGTATTTAATTTTACAAACGATAAGACACTAGATCGTTTGACTTAAGAATTTACAGAAAAGTGGTGTTGGGGGTATTATTGAGATGGTTCTTAAGTTTCTTCTACCTACACTGATATGTGCGGAATGCAAAAAAGCACCATCCCATTAGCATATCAGTAGGTGCAAATAATTGAACTAACGCCATGTAGTACAACACTACAAGATATAACTTGCTGTTCGTAATTCAAAATAGTTAGTTATTAGTTATTTAAGTACACAATATGATAGTTGTGTAATTATAAAGCTAGCGGCACACTAGGCTGGGCGCCGCTCCAGTGAGGCGCGGCGACGCGACGCTTCTGGGAACCGCGCTTTCATCTCCACCACCGTGTCTTACTCAGAACTTCTCTGTCATTTAGCAAATTATCTAAATTTTCTCATTAAAATGCAATTTCCCAGTAAACCGTCCAGTAAATGTATGAATTTTATTAAGCAATTCATGTTTAATCAAGATACCTATATCACTCGAGAGGAAACGGAAACAATTATTCCGGAGTCTACTCCGTGTTATTAAATATTCATATTTTTGGGAATAAGAATCTCTAATAACTTGGAGCTTATGCTATGATATGCTATGAATACGTTTTCTGTAAATAATAATGTTATCCAAGTTAAACATAAATTAAACGCCACATCATTTGATTATTGGCACATAATTCAAATAAATTTAAAGCAAAATTTCTCATAAAATACCATTTCAAATCTACATAAAATTAATATCAATTAGAGAATGTCAGAGAGCGTGTACACTGAACAAGTAAGTACCTACACGAGTTGTGTTAATTATGTGTGAAGGCATGTTCCATTTGATACAATACTTGTGTGAATCGACACAAAGGAATACGATTCACCGGATATTTGTATCGATACAATAGCTTTCGATTCATCATATATAGGTACGTATATGATGAGAAACAGCTCAAAAATAGTACCAATTTATCCAGATATAAATTCACTAAGCAATTAAGCCTTATATTATCGATCAAAGGTAAGAAGCTCAGTGCACAACAAGTGGTTTTCTCAGTGACAAACCACAATTGTCTAAATCCGGAGCGGCTGTTGTAATTTGACCATCAAATTAAATTTCATTCTATAAACGAAACTGACAATTTTAAACAGTTTTCGATACGATGCTAAGCAGATTTTAAAAAAAATATCTAAGCGATAGGATCAAAATTTGGGTCGATATTGTGTGATCGATATCCAGAATATCGATACAAATAATCTGTACAGAACATCCCTAGTGTGGTGATGCGTCTCGCTGCAGGCCATTGAGAGTGACGCAGCTTGTTGGCGCTCCACAGCCGGTAGTGACGCTCTCTCCGCTCCGAGACGCTTGCGTTCACGCCATTGCGATTGTCAACCTAGTGTGGCGTTACACTTACGCTAGTTCAGTATTCTTTGACTGTTTGTTGGAATTCTTATTCATAGTTAGCTTTAATTAAATATCATTTTAGTTTAAATATTCATAAACTCTTAGAAATGCAAATAGTTAGTAGCAGTGATTGTATTCATTGCTTATTTAGATGATTACTTGTATTACGTTTGGTAATATCAATTTCAGTTTTATTAATGAAACAGACACACATTTATGTGTATTTATTTACTTATTTTAGCTTCACGCTGTATCCCACACGAGGCAGGGTAGGCAGAAGGAACCCGGGAACCTAGTGTAAAGACACTCCGTTCCACTTCCGTCACTCCCCACTTCCCGCCAAATTTGAGGCATTGCGTGTTGAGCGGCGGAACTCAACGCCGCGCTTTGCCTTATTACAAGAGCGAGGAAATGAAACATTAAATATTTAAATTGAAAATATTACATATTTCATATCCGGGAGTTCGAACCCAGAACCTGTCGGTTACAGTCACAAGCTTGTGCCGCTGCACCATGACAGGCCTCGAGCCTCAGGCCTGAGTATTTAATTAATAAATATTCTTGTGAGAATATGTTTGATTTTATATGTCTATAAAATTAAATAACAATTTATCAAGCTTAACTATCTATATGTGTTCATATATAACCTGAATGTATTATTATTTAAATAATAATAATAATATTATTCTTATCACCATATTAAGTTTACAAGAAAAATATTATTTAATTTTAAATAAAGTCCACAGATGTGTGGTAGAGCTGCAAAGCGTTTAAAATGAATGTTTATTTATAAATTTAAATCTATTGAACTAATTTTGTTATTCATTTACCAGATTCACTTTTGCGTGACATTATAAATTTCGAGTCGTTTAATTTAAACACGTTTCGTTCCAAACTCTTAACAGAATGTCGTTTAGTTCCGCGCGTTCGCTCCGCTTCAATCTTTACACAAACATAAAGAAACAACTTATTTGAGCTATTAATGAGATAAACGTTTTATTTGCTGGACGCCATTTTGCGTGACGTTGCGTGATAAATAATATGGCGAAATATTTAAAGGGAAAATAGATATAATAAATTTTAATATACAAAATGGCATAGTAAAAATCATCAAATTTATATAATTATGTACTTTTGAGAATATATTTATAGATTTTTTACATAGGTTTTTTTTTTATTAATTCTTTTATTGTATCTATGTAATAAATTTTAATAATAGATAAAATTTTATCATTTACTTACTTACAATCAACGAAATCACCATTTAAAAAAAAATAAGCAAGATGGCGGAATTTTGGCGGGAAACATAAGTAGCTACGTAATGGCGGCGGCGTGGCCGCTTTGATCGTTACACGACAGCTTGATTAATTGTGCTCTCTGTTTTTAATGCGAGCGACAACAAATCAAAATTAACTCTGTCATAACATGAGGGGACGTCTTTTGTTACGAACGCGCCTGTAAATCTAATAAGACGTTTGTGAAATGGAAAACAGAAGGAAATAGCTTGCAATATAATACCTAAATGGCACTGGTAAGGTTTTAAGGTTATGCAAACATTAAACTACGATTTACTTACTTAATTTTAAATTGTAAATTAATTCCTTTTTCATGCAAGGTAGGTACAGCAGTAACAATCTTGTCGTTAATAATGCTGTTAAACAGCATATCATATTTTAACTTTACTAACGAAACTTTACGTTTTATTTTGTCCAAACGAACTGGAGAATGAAGATATGGCAAATATAATTTTTGACTCAAATGGGATATGAACCAAATAGCAATGTTATTTAGGATTTGAGTGTGTTATATCGGTCCCGATATTAATATCCGGTCGCAGCGGCCATCCGCCGCATCAATTACAGCACTGAGCGTGACGACGACACTCACGACGCCGACGTCGACGCTGACGGCAGACGGACAGAGGAATGCCTCAGCCAATACACTAAATTCCCTGTAGAGTATAGGCGTGTACGCAACTTGTTTAATACCTAAACGACAATTAATTTGATGTTATCTATAAAGATCATATTAATCGTTATAAACGCTTCTGATCATTTTTTGTATGTGAATATATAGAAACAAAACTATCTTTTAATATCAATTACTTTAGAGAAGTGAGAGTGCCATACTCTACGATCACTGTATACTTCTTTTGCCTCATCGCATTATCGTGACCTGACGTGGTCACGATAATACTATGAGGCACGATAATATGATGAGGCACCTTAATTCATTTTGCGCACAAACGGACTACTAAAAGAATTAGGTACTACGAATTCGTTAAGTTATACCTCCATATATAAACCCTCGGAGCATACTGTAAGAATTTTATAACATTTTATAAAATTATTTTCTATAGCTTTACACCTTTTCGTTAGCGGTGTTGCCAGACGGAGTGAAACAACAAAAGCTGGTATGTAACCTCTAGCCTCTCTCGTCCACTGTCCACTGTCCCCTGTGAGTTGTCCTCTTATTTATATCCAATAAGCGTTCTCAAAAATAATCCTAGGTCTTTGTTTTATTATCACTCACACTCGTTTGCTAATGTATTGACAGTACTTTAAATAATAAGAATCTATTTTCTAATAAAGTAGTTGTGTTCGCGAGTACGGGCGTCCGCGTCGCGTCAGCCATTTTTCATGCACGCGTGAACGCTCGAGCGCCGCTCAGATTTAGCTCGCGGCTTGCGACGCTACTGTACCGGTACCGATACCCGATGTACGATGTACCAATACCATTATAGATCATATGTTTTTTTATTACTTCTATAGAGATTAGATTTGTTTTATATTACTTTATATTAACCGATATACTCGAGACACACTTATCAAGAACTAAAAGAGACGTTACAAAATGTTTTTTTTTAAAAGGAATGTGATTAGATTTATTAGACAAGATGTATTTAGTTGTATGATGATGCCATCATATATAGCATTCCACAAAGGAAACTAATGCTTCACGTAAAATTTAACAAGTCAAGGCAATATTTCATAACAAAATATGTCTTCTTTTCGACATAACCACATTTGTGTATTTCCTGTCATATTGAAAGTACAAATACGAATCTAAATAAAATCTGAAAAGTCAATCTACTTTTTCTTAAACAGTATCATAATTAGTAATTTACACATGTTTATTTATTTGTGAACACAAGCAAGCCAGTAATGATTTCAGTGGCTGTAAGGAGACACGCTCGGGCGCGACACCGGAATGTACGTTGGGAGATTATGCTTTTTATGAAAACACGCCGAGAACTGTCGCTCCCGCAGAATCATTGCGTTTATTTAGTTTATATTACAAAGAGAGTATTACGAACAAGCGTGTGACTGTGTAATAAGGCAAAGCGCGGCGTTGAGTTCCGCCACTCAACACGCAATGCCTCAAATTCGGCGGAAAGTGAGGAACGGAAGTAGAACGGAGTGTCATAACACTAGGTTTCACTTCTGTTCCCTCTGCCTACCCTGCCTAGTGCGGGATACAGCGTGAAGCTGAAAAAAAAAAGAAAAAAAGAAAAAATATATATATTTTCATTTCCTTGCTTTGGCGACGAATCAAAGCACGGCTTTGACATTCGACACTTAATGGGAGCGGAGTGTCTTAACACCTAGATTTTCTGATGCCCTATGAATACCCTGCTATGTTCGGGATACAATGTGAAGATAAAAAAGTTACTCGCTAACTCAGCTTTACGTTCCATCCGGCGCATAACAGATTAGGCTGAGGGAACTTGGAAACCTAGTGTTACACTTTCCGCTGAATTTGAGGCATTGCGTGTTGAGTGTGATAGCTATTTAATATTTATTACTAAGATATTTGATTTACATTTACCATCATATTGTAGGTAGCATTTGATAGCTATTTAATTATTATTAGTAAGATATTTGATTTACACTTCCTTTTCATAATGTAGGTAGCATTAAAAAATGCTCGGCTGACAAAATGACGATACCATCGGTACGATATAAAAAGACTCACTTCTGTATCGAACGGTGATGAGTAAACTTTAATAAAATACTTAGTTACAGTCAAGCTGTATTATTTTATAATATAATTGTACGAATTATGGCTGCTATGCTGTGGCATTATATCTGACATTGTGCATTATAAAGACTAAAGATGTAGTGTTGAATAAAGTGTCCCTTGGTATTTATTCCGCGAGCTAACAAATTCAGAGGCGGGGATAAAACCTGTGTACCACAGCTGCTCGTGGTCGTCCTGGACGTGCCAACCTGTCGCTGTCATGTTTGTTCGTGTTTGAACAAGCCCGAGAAAAATTGTAAGGTCAGTAAGACTAGTGATTTCTTGTGCTGTGATTGTGATGAATTCATATTTTTAGTGTTGCCTATGTTATAAATCAAGATACGGGTATACTTATTATAGACTATACAGTTATTTTGTTTATTATTGGATTAATAATTTTATGATTATTTTCATTTGGTGAATCAATAAACTAAAATCAGAATAATAGTTATTACAAGTTTTAATCTCTAAAGTATGTATTACGAGTGTAACGTACTCAGTATAAATTAATGGGTGACGTGTCATTGCTTTGTGTAAAATAGTTGTTGTTTTATTTGTTTTATGGCTAGATGTTGCTTATATTTCACTTCCTATTCTCAAGTATTTCCAATTTGTTGGCTTTATATAGTTAGTTTTGAAATAAAATATTTTTTGAAAATATAATTAGCCCTAAACGCAAATCTCGTTCTCGTAATATATGTGAGGTACGTCGCAACCGTAAACGTCGACGTAGTTATTCAGATAGTGCGCGTTCTAGCAGACATAGTAGTAGCTCTTCAGGTTACGGTAGACGATCTCGTAGGTCAAGACGGGACCGCCGTCGCAGTTCGCGGGCACGTGACAGTAATGTTCATAGAAATATAAATAGGGAGCGGACTGGTGAATCGTTGCGACCAGTTCAGGATAAAGACCGAGAATATACTCCACCAATTACGATTCCACAATATCCTACGACTTCCGGTCAGCCATTTCTTTCGAATATTACAGCAAACTTTAACGTAGTCCCGGAATTTGATCCGTCAGATGACAGTCAAAATATAGAGTGGTGGATTCATAAAGTAGATGAATGTGTAAAAATATATAATTGGGATGTTAGACTAACTTGTCACTACGCACTGCCTAAGCTTCTAGGATTAGCTAAGGAATGGTATCAGGGTTTACCTTCCTTGCTATTTACGTGGGAAGAGTGGAAAATAAAATTAAAAGCTGCTTTTCCTTCAAATGATAATTATGGTGATTTATTAACAAAAATGTTAAGAATTCGTTGTAAATTTGGACAATCGTTTGACGATTACTATTATGAAAAACTTGCATTGCTAAACAAATGTGAAAATACAAGCTCGAAGGCCGTGGGTTGTCTCATACACGGAATTGACGATAAATTTGTAAGAATGAGTGCCAGCGCTTGTATGTTCAATGAGCCGGAATAACTTTTCAGTTACCTAAAAACCATATCATTAAGCGAAGGGCAGACACAAAAATTTAAATTTCAGGGTACAAATATAGCTCGAAGCACTAATAAAAATGTAGTTAGTTTAAATGACGGTACTAAGAAAGGTTTTGACTCAGTACGTTGTTTCAACTGTAAAGAAATTGGTCATATTAGCTCGAGGTGTTCCAAACAATTGAAAAAATGTGGGTTTTGTCACCGGGTAGGACATTTTACAAAAGATTGCTTCAGACGTATCTTGCCCATCGAAACGAAGGATGATAAAATAGATGCCACTAACGATGACACTGTTAACAAGATAATGTGTATTAATCCAACTCTTCAAATGCCTGATAGTAAATATTATAAGACGATAAAAATTAATGGCTTTCGAAAACACGCGTTTATAGATTTAGGTAGTAGTTGTACCTTAATACGAGAATCCGATGCCAGAGATGTACTGTTAAAGTGGTCTCAATCTTCAAACGCGCCTAGTTTACGAGGTTTCGGAAACAGTTTGGTGCAAGCATTAGGTATTCAACAAGCTTTAATTCAAATCGGTACCATAAGTGCGGAAATTGATGTAGTTATTGTACCCAATTAATATATGAAGGTACCTGTTATTCTTGGTCAAACATTTACAGCAAGGCCGAATGTTGTAATTTATAAAACAAACGAAGAATTACTCTTTTTAGAGGTGCCACATGTGGATTGTTGTATCGATTCAAAAAAATTCAAACTATTCGTAACTGATGATTTCATCATAGACTTACATTGCTACAAACCTATTTCTGTTCGTGTTGATAGTAAATATGATGGTAGCCTTTATATTTCCAGAGGTCATAGGAATATTTCAGGCCTAGATGTTGTTGTAATACCTGGATTATATCAATTTGATATGGAGTTTGGCTACTTACTTATTGCGAACTCTACTAAAGCGGAAGTATCAATTAAAAAGGACTTTATGATTGCTAGGGGGTGTTCATACACTGAAATCGATAGTCTGTATGTGGGCGTAACTGATATAACAAATAAACCAGTACAGTCTTTACCTTTTAATAAAGTAAAAATAGGAACATCTCTAAAAGAAACAGACTTAAATGGTTTCAACAAGTTACTTAATACATATAGAGATTGTTTTGCACTGAACTTAGCTGAATTGGGTAGATCTACTTTAACAGAAATGGAAATTAGACTAAATGATGATACTCCTGTTGTTTATAACCCTTACCGGATGTCTATTAGTGAGCGAGAGAAACTATCAGTTATTATAGAGGATTTATTAGAACACGGTATTATTAGAGAAAGCACATCGTCCTACGCTAGTCCAGTGATTTTAGTTAATAAGAAAAACGGGGAGAAACGACTTTGTATTGATTATCGTGCTCTAAATCGTAAAACCCTTAAAGACAAGTATCCCTTACCAAGAATTGAAGATCAATTAGACAGCTTGGGGGGAAATAAATACTTTACAAGTCTTGATTTAGCTTCAGGATACTGTCAAGTACCTATGGCTGAGAAAAGTAAACACCTGACTGCGTTTGTCACGCCAGATGGCTTGTATGAATATAATCGCATGCCATTTGGTTTGGCCAACGCTCCAAGTGTTTTCCAGAGAACAATAAATAATAAGTTGAAAGGAGCAGGTAAACGGCTAACTTTGGCATATATGGATGATTTACTTATAGCATCTAAGACTATAAATGAGGGTCTCCAGAAACTGGAACAAATATTGAAATTGTTACGCGTTAAGTCGGAATCCAGTGACTCAAAGTCAGGAAATGACCGATATATTTGATATGTTAGCCATAGAAGACGATGCGGCTTGGTTGCAAACTGCACAGTCAGTTGATCCGGAATTGCAGCGTATAATAAAAATTTTACAAGATACTAGAAGTAATGAAGCCATTGAAATTAAAACAATTTTACTATTAAAAATGATCGACTGTACAGAGTAATTAAAAGTGATAATAATGTAACACTACTTTGGGTTGTTCCTAAAACAATAAGGTGGCAAATATTGCAAATGAACCACGATAACAATGGACATTTTGGATTTGATAAAACTTATGAACGTATTAGGAAAGTTTATTGGTTTAAAAATATGAGGAAATTCATTAAGAAGTACTGTAAATCTTGTTTAAAATGCACATAATAAAGTATTTGCATTCCATTAAAAAGATTACTAAACCATTCGATACGTTACATGCGGATCACTGTGGGCCTTTTCCATTAAGTAAAAAGAAGAATCAGTACGTTTTAGCCATAATAGATTCGTTTACTAAATTTATTTTTATAAAAGCGGTAAGAGATTGTAAAAGTAAAACTAGTATAAATGTTTTTGAAGAATATTTTTCCTTATTTTGGTGTACCTCGACGTTTGATAACAGATCGTGGCACCAGTTTTACAAGTAATGAGTTTACCAAGTTCTCTTCAAATAAAGGAATAAAGCATATTCTGAATGCCATTGCTACGCCGCGGGCAAATGGTCAAATTGAGCGTTATAATAGGACACTAGTAGAATCTTTGACTTCATCTAATCACGGATTGCCTGAAAACGAATGGGATAGTCTTGTCCCAAAGGTTCAATGGTCGATAAACAATACTATTAATAAAGGAATTGGTAAAGCTCCAGCAGAAGTTCTTTTTGGAATTACGCTAACGGGTACATGTGATAGTTTCATGAATCCTATAGTTTCGGAAGCTAGTGATTTAATAAATATAGATAAAATACGAGCCACAGCAGGAGAGAGAATAGTTCTTGAACAAGAAAAACAACAGTTTAGATTTAATAAATCAAGAAAACAACCGCATAAATATAACGTAGGAGATCTTGTTAGAATAGAAAAAAAATATAAATAATGGACCTGGGCATAGTCGAAAACTACTTCCCAAGTGCTTTGGTCCGTATAGAATTACTAAGGTGTATGATAACGATCGCTATGAGGTACAAGACAGTCCAATTACGCGTAAAAGTGAAAAATCTAATTACGTAGGGGTTTATCCCGTTGATAAAATCCATCTATGGCTTGTTTTTGATAATGATCCTATCTCAAGTGAATCTGAAAATGAGTAAAATAAAAAAAAAGAAAAGAAGGAAATATTGGTAAATTAATTTATTGTTAGTAATTAGTAAATTATAAGCTGTACATGAGTTTTATATTTTCAAATAAACTTTATGATACGCAAAATTACAAAATAAAATACAAATTTGTTAATAATGAGGAAAGGAAGATGAAATAACTTAAAACAAAAATATTTATTTAAAATATATATACATATATAATTATTTTAAAAAAAAAATGATTTAATGTAAATGTAAATGAAATATATTATAAAAATTATTTAATGATACATCGAACTTGATTTATGTGTCAACTTGAACATGGAATATTCATGTTTTTACTGTAAAAGATGTATTATTATTTCGAGTGTAATATAGTACTAAATAGTAAACATTCATGTAGATTGTAATACACGTGATTTAATATACTTAATGTAAAGGAATAAAGGTGGTATAATAATAAAGTAATAATTTTGTATAAACTGTGTAAGGTTGGAGGTTTTATGTGTATTTAAAGTAAAATAGATTATAAGAATCAAAGAGTTGTTTAAAGTAGTGTTACTAAAAGTTTAAAATTTGTCTTTAAATTGCATATGGCCAATTATGTAAGGAGTAATTGTTTAATAATCGTTGCTACATAATGATAAGAATAAGTTTGTATAGTATCGTAATATTTACATTGATTGTACAAGTATACCCTTGTAATTGGTTAAATTAGTATATGCATATGTTGAGCCGATGTTATACGTGGGCATATATTGAGCCGATGATATACGTGGGCATATGTTGAGCCGATGTTATACGTGGGCATATATTGAGCCGATGATATACGTGGGCATATGTTGAGCCGATGTTATACGTGGGCATATGTTGAGCCGATGTTATACGTGGGCATATGTTGAGCCGATGATATACGTGGGCATATGTTGAGCCGATGTTATACGTGGGCATATGTTGAGCCGATGTTATACGTGGGCATATGTTGAGCCGATGTTATACGTGGGCATATGTTGAGCCGATGTTATACGTGGGCATGTGTTGAGCCGATGTTATACGTGGGCATATGTTGAGCCGATGTTATACGTGGGCATATATTGAGCCGATGGTATACGTGGGCATATGTTGAGCCGATGTTATACGTGGGCATATATTGAGCCGATGTTATACGTGGGCATATGTTGAGCCGATGTTATACGTGGGCATATGTTGAGCCGATGTTATATGCGGGCATTTGTTGAGCCGATGTTATACGTGGGCATGTGTTGAGCCGATGTTATACGTGGGCATATGTTGAGCCGATGTTATACGTGGGCATAAATTGACCTGATGATGTACGTGGGTATATCGTGAGCCGATGTTATATGTGGGTTTAAGTTGAGCCGATGTATGTGTGGGCGAATGATCAACTATGATATCTGAGGGCATATTTAAATTGAAGATTTAAATTTGAGCAAAATAAACAAAGGTGCATCATGGAGCTGTTAATTTATATGGTCATATTATTGAGCCGTACATGACTGAGCTTAAACTTGAACCAAAAATTATGTGGATAAGTGAAATTGTGAGTTACGTGGATATGAAATCAATTTACAAGTAAACTGAACATTTTAAGTATAAGTTAAAATCTATAAATGAGAGTTACATAAAGTTGTAAAAGTATTATATAGATTTAAATTAAATTATTAATATTTGTATTATTATTGTGAATTGATGTAACCTAAATTAATTTGAATCTGCTTAAAAATTGGTTTTGTAAAACATTTTTTTGTGTTGTCTGCAATCGTAACGCGGGGTCGCGTCACTTGTCAGGATTAGCCGAATGATAGCTATTTAATATTTATTACTAAGATATTTGATTTACATTTACCATCATATTGTAGGTAGCATTTGATAGCTATTTAATTATTATTAGTAAGATATTTGATTTACACTTCCTTTTCATAATGTAGGTAGCATTAAAAAATGCTCGGCTGACAAAATGACGATACCATCGGTACGATATAAAAAGACTCACTTCTGTATCGAACGGTGATGAGTAAACTTTAATAAAATACTTAGTTACAGTCAAGCTGTATTATTTTATAATATAATTGTACGAATTATGGCTGCTATGCTGTGGCATTATATCTGACATTGTGCATTATAAAGACTAAAGATGTAGTGTTGAATAAAGTGTCCCTTGGTATTTATTCCGCGAGCTAACAAGTGGCAGAACTCAACGCCGCGCTTTGCCTTGTACCAGAGCGAAAAAATTAAAATGTTAAATATTTAAATTGAAAATATTAAATAATTGAATTTCCTCTAGTTGGGATCGTCCTGGGACACTGTCGGTTACAGTCACACGCTTGTGCCGCCGCGCCTCACTCAGGATAAAAAAGACATTATTTCTAATATATGATATATTTAAATGTTATAACATTTAAAAAATATGTAATATACAGAGTAAAATAGTGAGCTATGTTTCTATGTGTGAATATAAAATAGCGGTATAATAATAATGTCTCTTTGTATATGTTAGGGAACAGATACATAACTACAGAAAGATGAATTATAATAATGTTTATGAATTACAATTATACCCAACATTTTTAAAAATCGTGTCTTCCAGTCTGTACTGGTTCACATAATAATGTCTTTGATTTTCGCGAAGCGGCCAGTTCCCCGACTGCGTTGTCAGAAGACCAACAAGCCACCCACAGTTGAGAGGCAACCAGCACTTTTACCATATGTGAAGGGTGTTACAGACAGGATCGGCAACATCTTAAGAAGAGCTTCTATTAAAACTATATTCAAGCCTAAAAGAAAGTGAGCCAATTCTTGAGACCAGTGAAGAGTAATATTCCTTTACAGTGTGTAGGTGTATACAAACTTGATTGTGACTGTGGCTTATCATATATAGGTCAAACAAAGAGAAGCATCGGTGTTAGGGTGAAGGAACACATCTCCGATGTCAAAAATGGGTATGTATCGAAGTCAGCTGTGTGTGAGCATACATCCAACAAATCCAACCACTACATTAGGTTTTATAAACCCCACATACTCGCTAGGGAGAATAGATATATCCCTAGAATGATCCGCGAGGCTATTGAAATACAAAAACATCCTAATTTCAATAGAGAAGATGGTTGGAAACTTTCTACCACCTGGGACCCACTCTTAAAAAAATTAAAGTCTCGAGTACACTACACTAGAGGACCAGATACAGTTAGCCCGTTCTGCAAAAATCCAGGGCAGTACGCGAGGCAATTAAAGAATCGTTGGCGGTAGTTTGATATAATAATTATATCAATTGACAGACAAATGCCACCTCAGTCTACCCGTGACCACGGACTACTGTAAAGTGTTCGAAACGTAGGGTTTCCAAAAACATGTATAAAAATCAATATACGCGATTAATCCGGTTAAAAGTGTTTTAATTAAAATTTTTAAAAATCGTTTTTTAAAAGCAAATTTCCGTGTGAAAGAAAGCCTCTTATTTGGAAAATTGAGTAATATTTTTCCAATAAGAGAGTCTCTTATTGGGGAAAATAGTGTCTTAAATTGAACAGTCCACCAAAACATTATCTGCCTATTCATCAATAAATAGAGAAGGATAAAAGCGTAAGTAGCGTCTATTAGCATATTTTCATCGGACTCAAAAGTAAGTGCTTGTAGCATTTACATCAAACGTGTTGGACGCGCTATAGATCTTGTCGGCAGTAGGTGACGACGGCGGTGCGTGGGCGCCGAAAATTACTTGCTCGTAGAAAAATATTTTACAAGATAATGAAATAATGTCTTTGATTTTCGCGATTGTTACACATTTTAAATGAAACTCTTTTAAGGGTGGGTCTACCCGTGACCACGGACTGCTGTAAAGTGTTCGAAACGTCGGGTTTCCCAAAAATGTTTACCATTCAATATACGCGATTAATCCGGTTAAAAGAGTTTCATTTAAAAAGAAAATGAAAACCAGATTAGCTTAGGAAATAGTTTATATTTTAAAATATTCATCCTTAACGTGTCTTCTGATGTTTTGAATAGACTCTGGAGTGATTATCGTGAACTGTGAACCAACTGTAATGAAAATGCCTGTTTAATAAAAAAATTAAGACTACATCTATTGAAAATCAAATGTTACTAAGATTATCAAACGGTCAGATCTATCCATGTTGTGAACTTTTGACGATTGTATATCTAGAATAAAAATACTTCATGATTTTTCAAAATATCTAAGTTTCATTAACTATTGAGCAAGTGGAACAATATTGAAGAATTAGTTATATTTTTATAACATATTTGTGTGAAGCATGAAGCCTGTCATGGAGCATGAACAAGCGTGAGACAATAAATGTAGGCAATACAGATAGGTTGAGGGTTAGAGTCCCACTCGAAATGAAATATTTTTAAATTTAAATAGTTGATAATTAAATGTTGTCATTTCTTCGTTCCATTAACAAGCCAAAGCTCAGCGTTGAGTTCGGCCACTCATCACGCAATGCTCCAAATTCGGCGAAAAATAGAGAACGGAACGGAGTGTCTTAATACCTAGGTTTTACAGTATTCATCGTGAAGCTAAAAATAAAAAAATGATATCATCAAAATATGTTCTAAGATGAGGCCTGTCGTGGCGCAGCGGCACAAGCGTGTGACTGTAACCGACAGGTTCTGGGTTCTATCCCCAGTCGAGGAAATGAAATATTTAATATTTTCAATTTAAATATTTGATGTTTCATTTCTTCGCTCTGGTAATAAGGCAAAGCGCGGCGTTGAGTTCCGCCACTCAACAAGCAATGCCTCTAATTCGGCGGAAAGTGGGGAACACAAGTGGAACGGAGTGTCTTAACATTAGGTTCCTGGGTTCCCTCTGCCTACCCTGCCTCGTCCGGGATACAGCGTAAAGCTAAGAAAGAAAGAATGTTCTAAGATCAATTTGATGAAAGTCTTGGTTGTACAACTTTACTTTAAAGAATAACTGTATGATTTTAACTAATTATAATTTAGGCAAGTGATTGACGTGCGTGGGCGTGCTGTTGGTGGAATTATAAGTTACGTTGAAATTTTATGTTTTTAGGAAACTTGCCAAATTATAATTTTAAAAATTAAAAAGTATGCATTTTTTCTATATATAGATCACGTAAAATACTTACAAGCGTTTCAAAGCCGGTCGTATGAACATTTATCTATAATCTCTATAATGCTTTTTAATTAAATAGAAAGAGTAACCAGCTTTTAAATCAGTTAGTTTTCATAGAACAAGCCAAGATAGACATTTTTCGCAATCACAGAATAATGTAAGCACGTTGGAATCAAGAGGATTTCTTTTTTTAAAAAAAATCTTCTGATAAAAGAAAAACGACATGGAACATAATAAATTGTGAAACTGGAAAAGGTAACAATTAAAATCATGAATTTAAATTAAAAATTGACAATGGCGTTACCAACTCTGATCAAGAAGTCGCTTGTGAATTTGAAAAATTCATTACTGTAATTCCAGTTTCCACAACCAAAACTTATAGCTTTTGAAGAAAGCGTTCACATATGTAAAGTAGATCACAAATTTAATCTAGTCAACTCAAGAGACATTCAAGACGCCCTGGAGTACCTCTGTCATATGATAGACAATGTTGCTCTTCATCTTGCTAATATATAATTGTATAGAGTATGGTGTGTTTCCTGACCTAATGAAATTAATACAATCATACCTATATTTCAATCGGGTAGTACATCAGATCCTAATAATTTTCGACCAGTGTCTGTTCTACCAATGTTTAGCAAAATCTTTGAAAAAAAAAATCCTTAATCAAATATTAATGCATTTTAATTCAAATATACCAATGCCTGGTCAACAGTATGGTTTGGCTAAAGGTCACTCTACAACTGACACCGTTATAGATCTCTTAAAGAGTGTTTCAGATGCTCTGGCATGTTCTGAGACTTGTCCAGGGCATTTAATTGTGTGCAGCACCAGCACCCATCATTGGTCATGAAGATCACTTACCACCAGGTGACCTGTACGCTCGTTTGCCGTCTTTATATATATATATATATATATATATATATATATATATATATATATATATATATATATATATATATATATATATATATATATATATATATATATATATATATATATATATATATATATATATATATATATATATATATATGTATATATATATATATGTATATATATATATATGTATATATATATATATATATATATATATATATATATATATATATATATATATATATATATATACGCAATTTGCATTTTATTGTCTATTGATTGGGAGAATTTTACCATACTAAATTCAATTGCTTTGCAGACTTCCGTAATATATTTTTAGCTTAACGGCAGGACATGGTAGGTGAGGCAGAGAGAACTTAAGAACATTTAGCCTGTTCACTTGAGCTTGACAGAAAATGTTAACCACTGCAACAACACAATGTGTTCTACATTAACCCAAACTTTTTCAAACTCAAATTGATAACTGAATTACACTATTTTATTTACTAACTAACTACTATCTTTATATTGAAATGGAAAAAAAAAATCATAATTTTGGGTTTTACGCATTAATACCATAAGTCCAATAACTAAATAATAAACGCCGAATAACTAAATTACTTATTTAATATATGTTCCATGAACAGGCAGTGTTGTTTACAGATTTATCATAAGACTTCTTCTATAAACCAGCTTTCTGAATAGGGTATACTTAGTCTTGAAGAGGCATTCTGTGTTTAAAGTCTCACGCGACTGCTTGTACTCTTGCGACACGACAATCTTCAAATATATACTTAGTATATTAAAAAGGAACATTATAAGTCAATTGTGCTCAAAAAGACACCTAAAACATATTAACTAATTTGGCCTAATATAGGGCAGGAATAAAGATTCGATCTACACCATAGGCCACAGTTTGTTCTCTGATTTGATTTGAATCTGGTATTCTTATACATTCAAAAAGATGGAGAACTACCTCAACCAGAAGTTTCACTGTTTGTTTTTAAATATTCATTTACATTTACAGATACAGCGTGTATTTGTGAACGAAACTCATATTTTGTATCATAAAAAGCGTGTTCTCGCTAAAATTCACGCTGTAGGTATCAGGGTAGGCAGAGGAAACTTAGGAACCAAGTGTTAAGACACTCTGATCAATCAATGTCTTGAGTAGCAGAACTGATCGCCGCGCTTTGCTTTGTTACCACAGAGACGAAATGAAAACATTAAATATTCAAAAGTAAATACTTCACTCTACCGAACCTGCGGCGCTTTCAGTATCACACTGTGCCCCTGCGCTGAGGATAGTTAAATTAATATATCCAAGCACATAGATCGATTTTTACAAATAATAATATATGCATATTTAGAAGATAAGTATCGCCATCTAGCGTTCAATAGCATAATTGAAGTAATCGATCAAAATAATACAACAAATTATAATGAAAAAATATATATCCAATATCAATTATTTTAAAATAATAAAAAGATACTAAAATATAATGCAATAAAAATACTGAAGTTTTATCGCACGCCCATGTAGTTAGTAGTTACGTGTAATGCAACGCATTATAAATTATAATGTAAATATTTTATGTTATCTGTGTCTCAAATAAATTCATCAAAGTTGTGATCGTGAAGAGATTGAAATGCAATTGGTTGTATTTACATATTTTTATTAACATGGGCACCGAGATAGCTGTATCATTTAGTAATTTACGAGCTCAACTAGAGAGTGAAAGAAGTAGTTTGTTTAAAATAGACGAAAATATAAAGAAAATCGTACAATCATCTGGACGGTTTCCTGATAGGTTAGCGATATTCATCAAAGTTCTCTCAGTTTACAACCAAATATTATATTAATTAAGTCTTATATTATAGGTTTAATGCAACTGGCGACTACACGAGAGGCGGCGCTCGCCCCGGCGGCCGCAATCCCTACCCTGATATAACGAATAATTACAATAAAAATGAGGATCAATTGAAACGCAAACATGAAACTAAGACAGTATTTAGCAGGCAAGTTGATTCTTCTATTCTTATTAATGTAACTTACATGTCTACGCTAAACGTAAATACTGTAATAGATTCAGTATTATACATAAAATAATGTCATTTTAATAGATTTACCATTGTACTTGCATGAGAACACGAGAACTCGTAGTTAAAATAGTTAAATTACTTAATTTCAAATCGTACTGAGCTTAACATACCATTAGTTAAAAATATATCACTATGATGATTAAAATAACATATAAGTTACATTAATTACCGTTATTAAAACTTTATTTAAAACCATTTGGTAGTTTCAATTTATATAAATATTACTTAATATCTTATTTCTAGGTTATCAGCAAGAGTTCCTGATAGTGATGGAGAAGAAGATGGACCGAAGAGGACCAGAATGTCTTCAGCAGTCTCCAGAGAGCTTCCCACACGGGCTGCAGTGCTTCGCGCTCAGGGTGATGATGAACAGGCTAGGACTAGGAATAGAAGAATATTTGGTTCTCTACTTGGTACATTACAAAAGTTTAAGCAAGAAGAAATTGTATTACAAACTAAGGTAGTTGTAGTTTTATAATAAACTAGCTTTTAGTCAAATGAACATAACAAAGTATCTATAGAGCACATTTACACAATCTTCCATTTTAACAACACTTGATATTCTTTGTCACTAGTATTATTGGTTTTAATATAAAGCTTTCCTTAATAATAGATTTTCTATCAGAAAAATATTTTTTCTTATTTTAACTAGATATATCTATATCTTTATATGAGCCAGTTAAACTAAACAATGTCTTCAGGTTTAAAATATTAGTATGTATAAGTAAATGGTCCTAAATCCATAATAAATATATTTATGCACAAATGTTTACTTTTATTATAGCTTTTAAAATGTTTAAATGTAATGTTTTTTTCAAACAGGAGGAAAAAAAAGCTCAAGTTGAAAGAAAGATAGAAGAGCAAGCCAGACTGGAAAAGGAAAGGGAACAGAAGGAAAGGAAAACATTATTTGCAGAAAGAGAACTTAAGAAAGCCACCATTAAAGCTTTGGAGGCTAAAATGGGCCGAGTTCAGGAGTTTGAAAAGTGGGAAGCCTCACAGCAGTGCCTTAGCAACTTCATATTGACAAAAGCTAAGCCCCAATTGTACTGGTTACCTAAGAAAATGTCAGAAAAGGCGGAGGAGAAGCTGATCGCTGCTAGGAAGGTCCATGAGAGTGAGTTACTATTATACTGTATTGTTTTTTTTTGGTTTCAGGTGTAATTTTTTCTTCTATAGATGCACCCTGTATCTTGAATATAGCTGAGTGGACGAAGTGGAGAGAGGTTACTGTTAAGGCATGCCAGTCTTAAGGACTGTCTTTTGTTTGAGGCATTGTGTGTTGATAGTGGGCAACAATCAACGTCTTGTTTTGTTGTCCAGAGCCAGCAAGTGAAAATAATTAAATAATAATACTATTATTCTTCTTATGTAGGGATTTGCAGCATTTATAATGAAAATATAAGCAATCCATAGGCATTCTGACATATGGCCGATAAAAAATCTACAGACACTTATTTAAACTAAGTTTTCAAACTTAAAAATATACTTTCAGTTATTTTTTTTACATTTAAAAATAATCATAAGTGTCGTTTCATATTATTGTAGCAGTGATCCAAAAATGAAATGAAATAAAATTTTATAAATAATCCATTCCTCAGACTGGTAACTCAACAAAATACAATAAATATGTAAGTTCTGCCCTTTAACACAACGCTGCTACAGTTCAGCGTTGTGTGGGGAACAGATAGTCTTAACGCCAGTTTCCTTCTGTCTACCCTATGTTGTACACATAAGCAAGTGTGAAATTAAAGAGCAAAAACTGTAAACTATCCACAGAATATATAACAAAGAAACGCGAGGAGTTACAAGAGGAGCTGGTGCGGATAGAGCAACGGTGTCGGCGGCCCCGCCCCGCGCCCCGCGACCCTCCGCCCCGCGCGCGCCCCGCCGACGCCGCGGGGACGGGAGCGGGGGACGGAGACGGGGGCGACGGTGACGGCGGCCGCAGGAGGGACAAGTTCGCGATGGAGGCCGACGACAAGGACGGGGACGACAGCGACGGGGACGGTGACGGTGATGGTGTTGCTGACGATGACAGGACGCGTGATCGTAACAATGGTATGTTGTTTATGTTCTGTCCCTTGTATTTTCATGTTGGTATGGTATGGTTCTTTGATTGTGACGTTCCATGTGTACCAGTTGAGCACCTATCACTTCACCACCAATGTCACATTGAATGGAGAAGACACGAAGGAGGTTGTACGGTAGAAAAAATAATATTACACACTAGGAGAATGCAAGTTAAAGAAAGAAGATCTAATTAAAAATTGCTTTCACCTATAACAAAAAAATATATATATAAGATTATCATGTTAAAGTGTATATAAGATTATCATGTTAAAATGTGTTTGTAAGTTTTGATGTTATACAACCCCTTAAAACAAGCAGTTATTGTGTGTCTGTTTTGTATTATGTGTTTCTTATATTTGTTCTATTCTTCAAAATTTATTTTTTTAATTGGATCCTATTATGTTACTCCATAGTTGTTGAAAACATCCCTGCAATTTTATAAATTACATAAATTACCAGTATTATACATAACCACAATAGTTATCAAAAATATATATAAACTGTTACAGTTGTATACACTTGACCTATATACTTTACCAACCCTCTGGACTTCCTTCAATTTTCAGCAGCCATGACTGCCACCACATTATCTAAGTAATATTTATTCAAAAAGTTTCAGAGTGTGATGATATTAAAATGGACACTAGTGCAGAACATATAATTGATGACAAGACAATAGCATCAGAGACTGTGGACACTAACGACACTACAACCGACGACCAACCAAAAGTTGAAGCAAACGGAGATCATTCCTAACAGGTTCATTATAATTATTCATTTATATGACACTTGAGATTATTATGATGAATATGTATGTGTGATCATTTATAGTAAAACAAAATATTATTATATATTATTAAGAATATTCCTTAAGCATTCTTATGATTTGGAAGTCAATAAAAGCAATAAGTGACAGTACAAAGAGACAGATACATAAAATCATTATATTTAACAAGGGAAGAAATGAGATATTGCACACATGTTAAAATCTTTGTTTTTTATTAAATGACTAAATATAAAAGAAAAAATGATGAAATATTTTGCCAAATATATGAAAAAAAAAAATTTTTTTTTTATTCTAATTTAAATGTGGGGCACAGTGCTACTATACTAGTGGTATTTTATTTGCATTGCATTGCAGTGATAATCATGTTCACAAATAATATATATAAATATTACATTTTTTATTCAGAGAGAAATTCATTATAATAATTAAGACATTAAAGTAAGCCTTGTGTATTGTAAAGCACTCAAAACAAACTGACAAATTGACTTCTAATAATTCAATATTTCATGATGAATGTGTTTTTGTTTCAAATTCAAATAATAATTTACTATTAACACATTACCAATCTGCACAGACAATATATGTAATAATATATAGTGTACAGATCAGATGATTTTTGATCATTGTAACACTAACCAAAAATATGTTTTTTATCTATCTATATTACATTAGAGAACTATAAATATATAGCATGTTAGACAGCAATAGAGATATTGCAAAGCTGTTTTGATATAGTGCCTTTATAGAACACCATTATCATATTAAAATTAGTATTAAGATTTATACAAAAATTCTATAGTATTTATTGTAAGAAATATGTCCCATCAAACATAGCTAATATGTAGCAATAAAAAAAAAACTATTTTGTAGCTTTACACTGTATCTCTCTCGTATCACAAGAAAGTAGGGAAGCTCTTAGTTCTCTCTAATAACTTGCCGTTTGGGATACACCATGAAGTTATAGAAAGTACTTTCATCAACCTTAAAGTATCTGCCAATTCTAAACTAAATATAGATAGATATAAATAATAAAAATTAATATGCTTTGTTACAACTAGAGTGACCTACTGTTAGTGATAATTTTTAAATATTACACAAAATTTATATCAACTTTTATAATTTTCCTTGGAAATTGTCTCGGAGCTTTTCACTGAAAATGTTATTATTCAAATAATTGCAATTATATTTGTATTTTTCCAATGAAAAATATTTGAATTACCTTTTTGACACTCATATGTACTAAGTGTAAAATATTGTTACTTTTTTATAGTACAGCTCATATAATAAATAATAATTAAACATTTAAAAAGTAATAGTGATTCAAATTTTATATAAGCATTATCTACAATGAAGATGAAGTAGCCTGTTTGTATATTGTATTATTATTCTTGTGTTAACATTTTAATCTCAAGTGTCATTTGTATTGTGATCTTTGTACTTGGTGTTGCCAGATGATTGAAAATGTTTATATATGTATGTTTATCTGTGTAAATATATAGCTTTGTGTTTTGGTTAGTTTCCACATTAATATATGATTTACAAATTTCATAAAAATAACTGTTCAAATTAGAATGATATTGTATCTAGCTACAGTTGAATATAAATTTATATAAAAATAATATCTTTTTGTTTCTTAAAAGTTTATTAAATCAGTAATGTAGATTTTTTTTTCAAAAATATAAGATTTCATTAGCATTTGTAAGTAAAATACAAAGTATATGTAACATATATACTTGTAACTTAAACATAAAATTTCTATTTCAATCTTAAAAATAAATAATTTTAACAGAATTTGTTTTACTTGTATTATTTTACCATCATATATATGTATTGTTGTCAGTTACAGAAAACTATAGAAATATACAAATTTGAAGTAAAATTATTAAAATTTGGGAAAATGTTATGAATAAAAAAAACTATAGCTATAAGTAGTATTAATTTATTTTAATTCTTAATAAAAAAGCATAAGTGTATTACAGAATTATAAATACATAAGCCAGACATTCGGATAGAGCCTACATATGCTACTAATATTATAAGTGGGAGAGATTGTGAAGGAAAATTGAGCCACATTTCCTGCTAAAAAATAATAAATATTGGAATTTTTCAGGAATATATACAGAACTAATCTTTTTATAATTTGGAAATAATATAACAACAGATTTAAGCAGGCGAATATACATTGGTCTGCTAATATTACACATATGTAATGTAATGACTTCAGATAATATGAGAGCTTATGAAATAGATATCTGAAAATTAATTCAAAATTTTATATTTCTTTATAGATTAAGCTTTGTGCCATTGACAGACAAATTATATACATATCTATGTATAAAAAATATCTGCCTGTATAACTAAACTTAAATAAAATATACAAATTGCATAAATATTGTATCTGCTCAGATCAAACAAAATAAAAATAAAATATGATTTTACATAAGCAAAAGAGATTATTATTTATTAAAGTGTTTTAATCTAATGTGAATATTCTAGAAGCGATGTCATCTAACATCCAGTCCATGCCTTCTAGCAAGTTCTCCCCGGTCACAGCCGAGCAGCGCACTATGCGCCAATGATGAGTTTTAATACTGTCCAATTCTAAAGCCTGGAAATCAATATATCTTATTGAATATAAACTTATTAAACATTATTTATGGTATAATATAGATTTGGTTTTAGTTTCACACTTTAGTAGTACAGGCAAACGGAACTTGGTAACCTAATGCTAAGACATTCTGTTCCTATTAGAAAATTTGTATTCACCGTTTCCTTCAAATTCAATTTAATTTGTTGTGGCCTGTTGTTGGACAGCGGCACAATCGTATGACTGTAACCCCACTTGAGGAAATGAAATATTTAATATTTTCAATTTAAATATTTAATGTTTTCATATCTTTACTCTGGTACAAGGCAATATGTGGCGTTGTGTTCCGCCACTCAACACGTAATGCCTCAAATTCGACGGAAACTGGAGATTGGAGAGTCTTAACACTATGTTCCTAATTTTCCTCTGCCTACCCTGCCATGTGCAGGACACAGTGTGAAGATGAGTGACTGTTTAATTTCTGTAAGTAAAAATTTCTCCTCTCCTCTCGATAACCTCTTCACCACAAAAGTCTCAAATAAGATCTTATTTTTCATTAGAAATAGTATTAAAAATTACACCGCAATACTAATCCATAACCTGCCAACACAGTTTAGTGGGTATACAAGTGTTCAGCTCTTACTCTGCTACAGAAACATTTTACAATTACGTGTATAATAGTTGAGACTTGTTGTGGCACAGCAACATAAGCATGACTGTAAAAGACAGGTTGTGGATTCAATTCTTACTCAAATAAATGAAATATTTAATATTTTCAATTTAAATTAACTATTCAATATTTTCAATTTAAATATTCCATGTTTTTATATGTGAAAAAAAAAATATTTTCATTTCTTTGCTCTGGTAACAAGATAAAGTGTGGCTATGAGTTCCACCACTCCACAAGCAATGCCTCAAATTCAGGGGATAGTGGGAAATGGAACAGAGTGTCTTAACACAAAGTTTCAATATTTCATTGGCATGCTTTGCATGTGTGAGATACAATGTGAAGCTATAATAATACTAATAATATACAAATACTTTACCTCCCTAATTTCCTGTGATGTTAAAGCACCAGGTAAGTCAGACTTGTTAGCAAGAACCAACAGAGTGGCTCCAGCTAACCTCTCCTCTCTTAACAAGGAATGTAGTTCCTTGGCACAGTCTGCCAGGCGTCTTGCATCAGCACTGTCAACCACCCATGCTACACCATCAGTGCTTTCAAAATAGTTCTTCCAGTATGACCTAGAATCAGTTCACTCTTTTTGCTTCTTTTTTATAAACTAGTAAACTCAAAATATTGTAATGTTAAAACCATCAGATTATTTGAAATGTATGTACATACAGGAATACAAGTGACATCTGGTTAAGCAAATAGTTATATTTGTAATATAGTTAATGAATCAGTCAGATGAATGATGAATCAGAGTACTTTAATCAAAACTATTCTTTCCATTATTTTGTTTAGCTATGGCTTAAATATAACTTAATTAAGTGTCCAATATAGAAATATAGTTTTATATTTTTAAATTTTGACAACAGATGGTCAAAGCTACAAGTTAGAAACATTAATAAAAAACCTTTTATAATGTTTCTAAATGTTTAATGTAATAATTACCTCAATGATTTCTGTCCTCCCACGTCCCATATATTCAACTTATAGCCGCGATGTTCTAATGTTTTTATATTAAAGCCAAGCGTTGGTGAGATGGTATCTATTGGTTCACCATTAAAGCGCTTCAGAATTGTAGTTTTACCAGCATTGTCCAAGCCCCTGTTTTGATTTGCTAAGGAAGTTATTTTTTATCTTAAATCTAACCAGGCAATAAAACATCGAGAAAATGATAAATTAACAGCACAATGACGATTAGGATAAGCATAATATTATAAAAGGATACAACATCAGTATACGCATTTCTTTTTCTTTTTGTCGTAATTTTTTCAAAATAGTTAAAAATCCCATTTTTTCGTTTCAATTTACTATAATAGCAGCATTGTTTTCTTTCGGAAAACTAGAAAACAAGAAACAGAAAGTATGACAAATTAATACTGTCAATTTGACAAAAGATTTACGCTCGGTTCACTATTAGCGATAACTAAACCTGAATTAAGAGTAAATAAAATGTAGTCATATCAACGTAGTACTGCACTATGTAAGATTTTGTATTTAATTCTGTGAAAAATCATTACCAAGTACTCTCATGATAATTTTAAGCAATAAGTACTTGTATATTCTTTACAATTTAATTAGTAATATATGCTCTTAATTACTACTTGTTTCACTTTTATTTTTTCACTGTACAATATATATATCTATTGTTTTGTAAACAAAGTCCATCCTATCTAGGATATTAATCCTACATTAAAATATCAAAGAATAACATCAAATTTAATAATTATCAAATGATAATGTAAACTGCTACTACTATACTTATGTTGAATTATTTATAGATAATGTGAGATATATTATGATTTTTTTTAATAAAATCGGCTACCATTATATTTTTTTAAAAGATAATTATTATTTTTTTCATTTTCGAATTATAGTTCACACACCTTCGTTAAGGTTTTCAAAGCTATAATATGTGCCATAAACAAGACAACATTTTCATAAGAATCCAATACGATAGGGTAGTAGGTATCGAATAGGAGTGAATTAGCAATCATAGACAACGTAAATCTATCCATGGCGGAGGTGGTCGCTGTCAAGTCTCTATTTCTATCTGAATTATGAAGGGTCTTCAATGATTGTTGGTGGTTTAACATAGTGGGAGTGATAGTGCGGCGGAGCGGCGCGGCGTTGGGGACTCGCTGTGCTCGTGCGGTGGGCGGCGGCGCCATGTTCAGCGGCACGGTGCGCGTGCGGGTGTGCGAGGCGACGGGCCTGCGGCCGACCGACTTTCAGAAACGGCACAACATGACCTTCGGGAAACCAGGTGAGCCCAACGACGCACCCCACGACCACGATCACGACGATAACTTCACATTATTTATATATACAATCGCATTGCAATCAGTGATGGTGTAGTGCGAACAAATTTTGCGCATAAAATAGGCGTTGGATGTTTACCAAAATGGGTGTTGGTATTATTTGTAAATACGCGATACGTTGCAGACGACCAGCCAATAGACCCGTACGTCTCAATCGACGCTGACGAGCACCACCTAGACAAGTCGACCACCAAACCCAAGACCTTCGATCCTGTGTGGAACGAATCTTTTACACATGAAGTGCACAATGTCTCCAGGTATGTGCTCTTTGCAAGACTTTCAGTTCAATCATACCTTTGATATTGGCGTATTGTGTTATTTTTGATATATTTAAATGTTGTAGCTTGGGCATCACTGTGTTCCATGATGCTGCAATTCCTCCTGATGATTTTGTTGCAAACTGCACTATTCCCTTTGAAGATCTCATGCATCGTGAAAAAGATGCCACAGATTTTTGGGTAAGTTTCACAATCACAACTTCATTATCCTTTACCTAAAAAAAAATGTGAAATATTTCAAGATTTGGCATATCTTATCTAATCTTTATTTATAAATAGTTGTTGTAGTAGTAATATATAACAAATTGTTTGTTTATTTTGATTTGATTGATAATGTTGAGTGGCTTTATCTGTACAAGTGAATTTTAAATAAACCACATTAAAATTAGATAAACATTAAACAGTCAAATCTGAAATATGAGCATATGCAAGAAATATGAATTTGTCATGCCCAGCATCCTGTTTGCGACTCAGTGACTCACCTCATCTTATAATGTTGTCTTATGTGCTTGGATTTTATATAAATTCTCAAACAAAAGTATTTTCCTGTTTTGACTGAATTTTTATTTTCTGGTTTGTTAATGTTTTAATTAGCAATTATCTTTAAATAAATTTTATTTTTAACTAATTCTGTAAAATAATATATATTTTTAGAAAGTTAACTTTGTTATAACAAATTGAAATTAATCGAAGATTTTATAAATGAAAATATATTGTTAGATTTAAAAGACTTAATAAAACTCAACTAGAGTACAATAACTCGGATTGTTTCTAAAAAAACTTATTTGTCCTATAACATAAATATTTGTATGTGTAAATGACCTTGACATACATTAGGTTGGTATGACCTGAAATAGTAATTGTTATACAAGTGACATGTATTGTGTGCATTTGCAGGTGGATCTAGAGCCTCAAGGGAAGTTACATCTCAAGATAGATCTGCAATGGAATTCTCAAGGTATTTTGTACTAATTAAACTATAACTAATTTATTTTTATCTGCATAGCAATATTGGCAGCTATATATTATATGCTATCATATACAATGAATAGATAATTATTGCATAGTTAATATCTTATTTAAAAAGTGAATTGCTTTTTTCTGTCAATAATTTTCTTTACGGAGTGTTTACCAATGTCTCTATTATTTTAATTTACAACCACTGTGCTAGGTTCTAAACACTCCCACTGTATTACAAGGGTGTAAACCTACTTACATCAATATTATAAAATGTAAAAAAAATAATGGTAACAAAACTAGGTGCCTAAGTTAAGTTGAAGGAAACAAAACTATATAGCCATAAACATATGATGTTCCGATATAGCTGATCTTGTCTACGAATACACATTGACAATATCATCTGATGTCAAACCAGAGCTATATGGCATGGCTTCTAGCATTTTGGTCTAAAATAAACAAATGCATTGGGTTTTAATAATAAGAAAGTATTAACACTAGGTTCTCCCCCATTTTTTTTGTTTTGGGTTCCAACTTTATGTAAAGCTTCTTGTTCAACAGAAATATTCGATCATAGTTTTCTTGTTTTGACATTGCCCTGGGTGGGAAGAAAGGCGCTCTTTTAGACACATAGTCATTGGTTACTTATCGCTTTGTATGTCATCATTGGCTAAAATAATCTCTCTCTGAGATATTTATTGAAGCTTCAATTTCGATGAGAAATCGTGAAGTTGGATATATCTAACTGGACTGTTTTCCCAGGATATCCAACGCTAACTGGAACAGGTACAATGTGAACATTTTTAGTTTTGCCTGTGTTTTTTTTTTATGGAAGAGATGGCAAACGAGCGTACGGGTCACCTGATGGTAAGTGATCACCGTCGCCCACGGCCCCATGTAACTCCAGAGGAGCTACAGGAGCATTGACGTCTTTTAACGCGGATGGGCACCGGGGCCCGGCATTACCTAATGCGAAACGCAGTGGCCAAAGCCACTACTTAACGCCGGTATTAAATGCCGAAGGTGGTAATAATCCGGTCGAGTCTGCCCATGCGTGTTGCCATCACTGGCAACGTGACTCTACCACACGCACTTTAGTCGCCTCTTACGACAACATCAGTACCAGGGTGATTCTATTCTAAGTCGGGATCACACGGCAATCTTATCTTAAGACCTACTAAAAACACAACTGATATGTTCGAGTATTGTGCGCAGGCCTTTTATGGTCTCTGTCAATACTACTGCACCATCCGCGGTCGGCATTGATGCTGATGGCGATTCCTTTTCAATCCAGGAGTTTCATAAATATCCTACAACATGGCAGTGATCAATTTCGCAGAAATGACATCTCCCTGTCTCACACCATTATTTTTGGGTAGGATTAGGGCTCTGGTCCTATAATTGGAATTGCATAGCGTCCTCATTTTTATACATATACCTTAACACCTCAATATACAGCAATGCCCACGTCTCGATTTAATCATAGTCAACAAACGCCAAGCAAAGTGGATTTCTGTAAAATTTATCTATGGTGCTATAGCTATTATTGAAGTCGTCAAACCTGCGAAGAGACGATTCGTAATAACGTTTGAAAACAGCTCAAAAGTGAGATTGGTCTGTAATACTTTGAGAGTGTTTCTTTTATCACTCTTCTTGAAGAACAAAACAACCTCATCCCCACTGGCCCCACTCCATGGTTTCCGTGTTTTGCCATCATCAATTCCGGAATTGTATAATTGTATGTAATTATAACTCACATGGCATCTCACTTATCATTGATATTTAATAAATGTGTTGACAAAGGCATTTTTCCCAACCTCATGAAAAACATTAAAGAAGTACCATTGTATAAGAATGGTGATCTTTGCAATTATAGACCTGTATCTGTATCGCCATCGTTAAGAAAAAAAATTGAAAAAATATTTTCATCAATTATCTATTTATTTGAATAGACATATAGACCAGTCAAAATAGACATTGAAGGTTACATTAATTCGCACCTTCCTAAAAATTGGCATGATTGTTGGGAACCCTATTATACACAATTTGTCAATTATCCACATCAATCCGGAGTGTGGAAAAAAATATTCAAGGTCAAATGTTGCAAAATTCGGTTTTTTGAGTTTTTCAGCTAAACGGTAAGTTTTATAATAAAAATAGGTGAGACAAAAAAGATTCATCATGCAATTATCTATAAAAATTGTTCCTACACATTTTTTCCTAAGAATCACCATTTCGAAGATACAGCGATGCAAAATGTTGAAAAAGTTGTATTCTTCATAATATGCACACGTTTCCGCGCCACCCGTGAGACATACATGGCGCGTTTTTTTTACGTGGTTTCCCCGGTAAGCCTATTCCACGATCTATTGTTAAGTTGAAAAGCTATTATATTAAATTGAAAATGGTACTATTGTAAATAACAAGAGCGGTGTATCTAATGTGTAAATTGAGAAAATTATTCGTCTGATAGATACTCTTCTAATGGAACCTAATCCAGACTGTCTTCTTCTTCTTCTTCTTCTTCTTCTTCTTAACTCTTGAATCACTTGCACCTACATGCTGATCCGTTGTATCCATTCTAACATTAACGAGATCTTCCAATCCTTCACAAACAGTATTCATTGCATGCATACATACCATAAATCCATTTACCTATTACACTGTCTTTTGTACTTCTCCCTCGAGCAATACCCCCATCTGTCTTCATAGCTTTCATCATTGACTGCTCGATCACCATATCTGTTGAAGTTCCGTAACTTAATTTATCTGAACGTCGAACAGTGAAACATCCTTCTGTAAACAGTTTGTAAGCACTAGGATTCATACAGTTCTCTAATTGTAACATATCTTTTAAATATAAGTGTGCAGACTTAGCATATTGAAAATGTCTCGAAGCGTGGAAGTAAGGAAGCATTTCTTTAACGCTGTTCAAATGAGCTTGCCAATCTCCCATGCGCTCAGCCCTTATAAACTCCTTCACAATTGACACCATATAAAAATATTGAACCCAAAGTTTTGCGGTAGGTCCACGTTCTTCATATTCTCTTAGTTTTTCATTGAATCGATCGAGTAATGCTCCAGATATTTCGTCGTCATTTTCAACATCATTATATGAAATAGTGTTGTCTAGTATGTTTTCAGCAGTAATGATAAGATTTGCATCCATGACGTCATCAATATCAAGCTCTTTCAGTATTATTATTGAAGGCCGTACGGTCATATAAAATGAGGGACTGGTTTTTTTACGAGTTTATATTTTTACAACTGTATAATATGTATGTATAAAAAACCGATTTTTGCAACATTTGACCTTGAATATTTTTTTTCCACACTCCAGATTGATGTGGATAATTGACAAATAGTGTATAATAGGGTTCCCAACAATCATGCCAATTTTTAGGAAGGTGCGAATTAATGTAACCTTACCCCTGTTTTTGGTGTTAACTAGACCGGACTAATAGTATTCTATTAATATTAGAAATTCGAAAGTTTGTGAGTATGTATGGATGTTTGTTACTCTTTCACGCAAACACTGCTGAACCGTTAACAATAACATTAGTTGTGTAGGTGGCTGAAGGCCAGAATAACACATAGGCTACTTTTTATTCCGGAGTTTCTGCGGGATTGATACCTAGAAATTTATCGCTTCTGAAAACTGAATGCGCGATCCTGCAATATTTAGTTACTATATTAATTATGTTGGTAATATTGGATTGGGTAGGAATTACACGCGGACGAAGTCGCGGGCAAAATTTTAAATAATGCACAGTATGGTTTTACTAGATGCAGATCTACAACAGATGCGGGAGTTGCCCTCCTTAATTACATTTATAACGCTTGGGAAAATTCACAAAATGCGGTCGTAGATCGTAAGAAAAACAACTATGACGAAGTGAATACCTAAATGCTCTGTCGCAAATACTTCACTGGTTTAATATTAATAATTTAGTATTAAAGGCACAGAAAAAAAAATGTATAGAGTTTACTTTACCGAACGTTAGGAAAGAGCCCGCTGCTTACGCTGTTAGAAAAGTGAGGCAGCTTACGGCACATACATGATAATATACTTGTTCGTATAAATATCCACAATTACTTTTTTTTTTACGTTGGTAGACATGATATCAATACAAGAAATAAAAACAAGCTGAACACTACTAGTTTTTGTCTTCGAAAATTTAGTAAATCTTTTATGGGACATTACACTGACATTACATTTTTTATGGGACATTATTTACACGTATGTATAATAAATTCCACAAGAGATTTTAGATTTGCCACTTCAAAAATCAGAAATTTAAAGTGAAAGTTAAAAATATTGGGCAAGGCATATTATTCAATTCAAGAGGGTTACCATGATAAAAATGCGTGGATTACATGCTTAATACTTACATAGGCAGCTAACTACACCATACCTCTGTTTGTGTCGTTTCGTTTTGCGTTTTTTTCAAAAAAATTAAGCAGCGTCGCTGCTTAATTTTTACTACTTTCCACTGTGCGTCGTTTGATTTTCGAAGTTGTGTTGTTTTGGATTCGAGTCTCTAATTTTTTTAAACTTTTTTTTCCCTAAAATATGGCAACACCTTTGTTTTTAATTCCACCATGCCATCAAAATTTGATGATTCGTTTTCCAACTAAAAATCAACGCAAATTTAATACAATTTTATTTTCACTTTGTTTTGGTTATTTTAAAGTTCAGTTTAATTACGTAGTAAAGTGATGTACCAGGCGGTAGCTACGAATATCAAGTAAATTTATAAAGTAAATTAAAAACAAGTAAATTTATCTTACATTGAAAAAAAAAACTGTAGGACAAACATTAGAGTAATTTTATGTGAATAAAGCCGACCTACGACAACAACCACTATGGATTTTAATTTTAACTTTCATAAATTAAATTAATATGTAATAAATGTCTTTGATTTTCGCGATTGTTATACATTTTAAATGAAACACTTTTAAACGGATTAGTCGCGTATATTGAATGGTAAACATTTTTGGGAAACCCGACGTTTCGAACACTTTACAGTAGTCCGTGGTCACGGGTAGACTGAGGTGGCATTTGTCTGTCAGTTGATATAATTATTATATCAAACTACCGCCAACGATTCCTTAATTGCCTCGCGTACTGCCCTGGATTCTTGCAGAATGAGCTAAATGTATCTGGTCCTCTAGTGTGGTGTGCTGGGGATTTTAATTTTTTTAATAGTGGGTCCCAGGTGGTGGAAAGTTTCCAACCATCTTCTCTATTGAAATTAGGATGTTTTTGTATTTCAATAGCCTCGCGGATCATTCTGGGGATATATCTATTCTCCCTAGCGAGTAAACCCCACATACTCGCTAGGGAGAATAGATATATACCTAGAATGATCCGCGAGGCTATTGAAATACAAAAACATCCTAATTTCAATAGAGAAGATGGTTGGAAACTTTCCACCACCTGGGACCCACTATTAAAAAAACATATACGTTACAGTTCTCCAACATATTGATATGTAGAAGAAACAGTGTAGAGGACAGCACGCATCCTTCGGTGACGCCAGCGTTCACGGGCAAGTATTTGGAGCTGAAACTGTCTACAGCGACCTTGATGCTGCACCCAATGAGAAAGCTACCGATCCACTTGCATAAATTCTCGAAAAGCCCATAGGATGGAACTCCTGCAAGGAGCGCCCAATGCCATACTCGATTGAAGCCTTTCAAGTCGAGTTTGAGTAAGAGCGCTCAGGACTCAGGAGATCGGGTTCCTCTTTCGCCGTATGGACCAAGATGTCGTTTAATGTGCGTAACGGCGGAAGCGAAGGCTGGCTAAAGTTGCCAATGCAGCCTTTAGCAACTTTTCCTTTAAGTTCCGGACGGATCGCCCTCAAATTTTTCGCCGATTTTAACGATATCCTCGGATCTTGCTCTGGCCACTTTGCCAATTTGCCACTTACAGTACCTAGAGGCACGTTTTTACTTTCTTTTAAAGGTTTTCACCGTCGGATCCTTAGTGAAAAACTCCACGGCTCATATGATTTTTTTAGAAGTTCGTGTTAAAAGCTTTATCCGGTCGGCAGCGGGCGGCGCGGGCGGCGCGGGCGCGGCGGGCGGCGGCGCGGCGGGCGGCGCGCGGGCGGCGCGCGGGCGCGAGTTCAAGGAGGGCGCGGGGTTCGCGCGGCGGCGCGGCGCCATGCGGCGGCGCGTGCACCAGGTCAACGGACACAAGTTCATGGCCACCTTCCTGCGCCAGCCCACCTTCTGCAGCCACTGCCGGGAGTTCATATGGTATTTGACTCTGCATTACACTAGCGATTTTTAGAATATTTTTTTTCTATTTTTATTATATTATGAAATTAAAAACTTAAATGAATTTTTTTACAGTATTGAAGTATAATGTATATGTGCTGATGTGTTAATATACCGTTGTATCTCATGACAGGGGCATCGGTAAGCAGGGATACCAGTGCCAGGGTAAGATCATATAGATATTTTATTCGTCCTTGTTACATATAAAATATGTATTTTATGCAAACTTCTTATTATTTAAATATTTAAGTATAAAACAGAACCTACTGGATTTTAATTCGTTTTCTAAATAAGTATTTTTGTCCTAAGTGGTGATCAACACTTTAAAAATATTAAAATTATAAAATGTTGTTGTATTATAAGTCACATTATATGACGTGATTTTGCATAAAGAGTAAATAAAGTTTTCATTTAATTAAATCATATAAATATGTTCATTGTCATAAAATAACAAAACAAAGTTAAAAATCTCTTATCTTGGTAAAGTGGTAGTGATCTGATTTGCTGATATTTCCATAAAACAGTAACAAACCGCCGGTAACAAAGCCTTCGTTCAAAATATCAAGAAATCGTCATCAACTTCATGTGTTCAGGATGTATGGTGTCACAGACAAACACTTCAAACTTACCACCGAGTTAAGGGATCAGTCGGGGGTTGAAAATAAATGACAGTTTATACATAAATAAATAAAATGTATCAAAATTTAGTTATTTTTTTCTCATTTTATACGTATATAATGGTATGGTGTGTACGCAGTGTGCACGTGCGTGGTGCACAAGCGGTGCCACTCGTCCGTGGTCACCAAGTGTCCCGGCATGAAGGAGGAGGTTAGTCATCTTTTATTTTACATACTAAAATAAGAAAAAATAATTTTAAAAAGGTATTACCTTGAATTATTATCTTATTAATTAATGAACGTAACGATGTTAGAGAAAATTTACAAACACTGAATATTTCTGAAAGGAGCTTATCCTTAGAGGCCTGTCGTGGCGCAGCGGCACAAGAGTGTGACTGTAACCGACAGGTTCTGGGTTCGATCCCCTGTCGAGGAAATGAAATATTTAATATTTTCAATTTAAATATTTAATGTTTCATTTCTTCGCTCTGGTAATAAGGCAAAGCGCGGCGTTGAGTTCCGCCACTCAACACGCAATGCCTCAAATTCGGCGGAAAGTGGGGAACGGAAGTGGAACGGAGTGTCATAACACTAGGTTTCACATCCGTTCCCTCTGCCTACCCTGCCTAGTGCGGGATACAGCGTGAAGCTGAATACAGCGTGAAGCTTATCCATTTTAATCAAAGCCAGACTAAATATGTAATTAAATGGTTTGACTTATTTTGATTTGCACATGATGTTTGCGTGCGCAGCAAGAGGGCGGCGCGGGCGTGGCGGGCGGGCAGCGCTTCAACGTGAACGTGCCGCACCGCTTCGTGGTGCACTCCTACAAGCGCTTCACGTTCTGCGACCACTGCGGCTCGCTGCTCTACGGACTCATCAAGCAGGGCCTGCAGTGCGAAGGTGACCGAGTGCCGCCCTAATTATGTTATACATGTTGGACGGCATATTCACTACTACAACACTGTTTTTAATCAGAAAATTAATTTTAATATTGGTTATTTTTAAAAATTCTATTCAACTATTGAAGGGATTTTGATAGTTAAAGAGTAATTTCAAGTTATGAGAAAAACTAAAATGTTTATTAGATAAATATGATGAATAATATATATGATAGGCAAAGCATATTATTCTATTCAAGAATACTACGATGATAAGAGTGCGTGGGATTAAATGCTGTTGGTACTCACTCAGGAAGCTATGTTATATATTTACTTTAATTGATATTTTGAAAAGAGCAACTGTTGAGTTTCTTGCCGGCTCTTCTCAGCAGACCCGCCTTCCGAACCGGTGGTAGCTTCCTGTAAGGACTGACACCACAGACACTTATATGTAACTTGACGATTCAAAAGTGCTTAAATGGCCTAATTGAATAAAGAATATTTTGATTTTGATTTTGAATAAGAATGTTTCATGTATGTATTTGTTTAACTTAACATTAACCCACTTTGTATTGAAATTGCAAATATTTAAAAATAAATGTTGAACAGTGTGCTCCATGAACGTGCACAAGCGGTGCCAGAAGAATGTGGCCAACAACTGCGGCATCAACACCAAGATGATGGCCGAGATACTCAACCAGATGGGCATCTCACCAGATAAGAACCCACGACCGAGGGCTTCTAAGGTAATTATTGCTTATATTAATATTGATTAATGCTTATCAGAAATTATTATAGACTTACAGGCCGTAAGTAACTCCAATTTGGCGGAAAATGGAGAATAAATTAGAGTGTCCTAACACTAAGTTCACAAGTTTGCCCAAAATACGGTGGGAAGAAAAAAAAATATTGCATAGTTTATTTAAATAATATTTTTATATTGGTGTGTAGTACCTGAACACGCCGCTGCTGGAGGGTCCCCCGGAGCTGTCGGACGACAAGGATGACAAAAACGATGACAAATGTATGTGTCCCCTCCCTAGTACTAGCTAGCTATGTGTAGACTCGTATTTACAATTAATAATCTATTTGATTATATTTTAATATGTTATTTGCACTTAGGTATTCTGTATTAAAATTTGATTTTTTCCATTTGCAGTGGAAGGTGGTTTTTAAAAATATATATAGATTTGCTAATCTAAATTGGTAAACATACATATAATTTTTCTTACATAATCCATTCATCTAAAAAGACTGTTGTGGCACAGGGCCACAAGCGTGTGCCTATAAACGGGACAAGTTGTGGGTTCGGTTCCCACTCTATGAAATAAAATATTTAGTATTTTCATTTCTTTACTCAAAACTCTCAAAATCTAAGAATTCGGCAGAAAGTGAAGAATGTAAATAATTCCCCACGGAGTATCCGTTAATTCCATGCTTAGCACTAGGTGCCCAGGTGCCCTCCGTTTAAAGGTTGACAAGATGGTAAAAAATCATATTTAATACAGATTTTGTCCAAGTAGTGTAAAGCTTTAAATTATATGCCATGTGTTTACTCGCTTTTTATTTAAGTATATATGTATAGTATTTATTATTTGTGTTTATTAAATGTTAAACAGAACTTTCTATTTCATTTTTAGTTATTTTTTTAGTTACGTTGTTCTGTGTGTGTGTGTGTGTGTGAAGATTTTGATTTGTTATTTTCTACATCAATCGTTAATAGAAAAATGATAGGAATTCTAGTAAAGAAAAGTTCTTTAAATATGTTAACCCAAAAATGTTATACTGAACTGGTTCAAGATTCATAATGATGCTTGTATTTCATTAAAATTATAAGATAAGATAATTAACATTGATAAATTATCTATTTTTTAAAAAACTATAAATATATATGATATATTATCAGATTTTTACAATTTAGACAATTGTTTTGTATTTTTCCAATTACAATTTTAAACAACCACCAACTAAAAAAATCACTACCTCATTACATTGCAATTAGCAAATCATTTATGTTAGTTATAGCTGTAGCACTTGGAACTTTTCAAATTACATAAAACATGTGCTCAGAACTACTGCAGTTAAAAATTATTATATAATTAAAAAAAAACAAAACAAGGAGCTGCAATGACACACATAAACACAGATATGTTAAACTCACAACACCCCTCTTTGTACATTAGGGTTTAGTAAAAGTCTGTTTTGTATTTATTTTTATATTTTACATTTTCGTATTTAGCAATTTAAAACTTTGAGCCCACAATAATTAAGAGTCAAGTATAGTAGGATTTTATTTATTTAAGTATTATTTATTTATATACATTTTTGAATATTAATTTACTTAAAAAATAAATAAATAGGTCAATTATTGTACAAAATACATATGAACTTAGTAATATATGCAGGGTGAATATTAGAATTGAACATTAGAATTATACAATTCTTTTTTTATTTTAAATTAGATGAAAATCAAATATATTTTAATTAAATATTAATTAACTAACTTATGCATAGTGGAAGAATATTACTAGTATTTCTGATATGAAACTAAAAATACGAGACAATTAATTATTGTGATTAATAATATAAATTGTGATTAGTGATCGAGTTCGAAGGGGATGATGCCATAACGGGGGGCGGGCCCCAGTGGGCGGAGCTCCAGGACATATTCACTTGCTATGAAGGTTTTTTATGTTGACATACATACGTGCTTCGGTGTCGGGATGTTGCTTCTGTTATGTTTTTTGTTGTTTTTTGTTTGTCCGTGTGTGTGTTTGTTAGCAATCAAGTTGATTTTGTATAGGAAACGAAATTATATTTATAGCTGTTAAAGTAAGATGATACAGTTTTAATAATCCATTTGAATTAACATGAAGAATGTGTATTTTTAATTCAATATAAAATATTTTTCTTGTTTAAATATTAACATTTAGATTAATATTTTAATTTTCAATAATTATTAAAAGAATGAAATATTGAAGTTACTACTTTTCTATTCATCAATGTGTAATGCTATCAACATGCATACGCTTGTTTTTGTTTGTTTGTTTGTCTGTTTGTATATTTGTAACATGAACGTTCAGGTACGAAGGCGCCGTGGCGGTCGCACTGGGACGACCTGCAGGATATATTTGGTTACCAAGGTTCATTTATGTTTATTTTATTTTTATTTTAAAATATATTCTTAATCTTTTTGTTTTATCAAAATGGAAAATGTATATTATTTGAATGCTATTTTAATTCAATGTTATTTGGATCGGTGACTGTATATGATTTGCGTAGGCGCAGAGGGCGGCGGCGCGGAGGGCGGCGGCGCGGGCGGCGCGCACAAGCCGTCGCTGGAGGAGTTCACGTTCCTGAAGGTGCTGGGCAAGGGCTCCTTCGGCAAGGTCATGCTGGCGGAGCGCCGCGGCACGGACGAGGTGTTCGCCGTGAAGGTGCTCAAGAAGGACGCCATCGTGCAGGACGACGACGTGGAGTGCACGCTCACGGAGCGCCGCGTGCTGGCGCTGGCCGCGCGCCACCCCTTCCTCACGGCGCTGCACTGCGCCTTCCAGACGCCCGAGCGCCTCTTCTTCGTCATGGAGTACGTGGAGGGCGGCGACCTCATGTTCCAGATCCAGCGCGCGCGCAAGTTCGACGAGCCGCGCGCGCGGTTCTACGCCGCCGAGGTCACGCTGGCGCTCACCTTCCTGCACGCGCACGGCGTCATCTACCGCGACCTCAAGCTGGACAACATCCTGCTGGACGCCGAGGGCCACTGCAAGCTGGCCGACTTCGGCATGTGCAAGGAGGGCATCCTGGACGGCGCCACCGCGGCCACCTTCTGCGGCACGCCCGACTACATCGCGCCCGAGATCCTGCAGGAGCTGGAGTACGGCCCGTCCGTGGACTGGTGGGCGCTGGGCGTGCTGCTGTACGAGATGCTGGCCGGGCAGCCGCCCTTCGAGGCGGACAACGAGGACGAGCTGTTCGAGAGCATCCTGCACGACGACGTGCTGTACCCGGTGTGGCTCAGCCGCGAGGCCGTGGGCATCCTCAAGGGCTTCATGACCAAGGCGCCGGCGCGGCGGCTGGGCGTGGCGGGCGGCGCCGGCCCGCTGCGCGCGCACGCCTTCTTCCGCGACGTGGACTGGGACGCGCTGCAGGCGCGCCGCGTGCGCCCGCCCTTCCGCCCCAAGGTGGTGAGTACCTCCCTGCCCGCCACCTCCTCCCGCCGCCCGCACACGTGCACCCCCGCTAACGAGCGCCGCGCGTCTGTCCGCAGAGGTCGCGGCGCGAGGCGGCCAACTTCGACGCGGAGTTCACCAAGGAGGAGCCCTGCCTCACGCCGGTGCCGGCCGACGTGCTGCGCGCCATCAACCAGGTGCGTACCGGACCGCCCGCCCTGGAGGTACCGTACCGCCCGCGTGGAGGTACCGTACCGCCCGCGTGGAGGTGCCGTACCGCCCGGACGCGCTCTCACCGCTCACTGTTTGCTGCTTGCAGGAGGAGTTCAAAGGATTCTCGTTCGTGAACAAGGACTTCAACCCGGCGCCGCCGCAGCCGTGAGCCGCCGCTCCTCGCCGCCTGGGACTTATTACCGATATTACTCATATTACCGCGGTAACACCCACACTCGTACACTTCTGTTACTGACCACCACGTCACGCCCGCTGTGGCCATAAATATATAATATATAGTGTAAACTCCACATAACGTCACTGAAAGGACCCTGTGGTGCAATTTAAAGTTATTAAATGGAAAAAATATGTATATTTATTATTGTTTCACAATCACGTATAAGATCTGCAAATAACAAACAATATTATTGATATATTTTGTTACTCTTGTGAAGTTGTGTGACAATTATTTTATATCTATTGGTGCCCACTCGTTAGTTGCTACATAAAATGTAGACTAAGCTGAAATACCCAAAGTCAGTGAAGCAGACGCTTTAGGGAGGGTCGAGTGGGAACCTCGGGTGACGTTACGTGGAGTTTACACTGTACGTACATTATTGTATGAAAACATTATCGCTGATGTCTTAGCATTTTGAATATTCTAGTCGTCCTTGTATTCTATATTTCTTTCGTAGAAATCAAAAAGGAAACTTATTTTTTATTTAATTTAATAATAAATTTTAAGTATTAACTAAATAGCTATATGTAATGTGTCGGCTTAAACGATTTGTTTCTATAGTGTTGGATACACGAGTATTATTGTTCTTTTCTGTACGTCTGTCTGTCTGTAGCTTTCTAGCGACATTGGTATTTATAAATATAGATACGTTAGCTTCATAGAGTATAGCGATTATTAATGTTTTCCTATAAATATCTCGAGTATTCATATTTTAGTATTTATGCTTTAATTTTTTATTTCCTTTAACGAAGTGAACCAAAGTAATTGCTGTTTGTTTTATATATGTATGTATGTTTATAAATACGAATGTTGTTCATATTTCCCCACACAGTGCCAGATAGATACACTACAGTACGGAAGACGAGTCGTGGCCGCTTTTAAGTTAGTTGCAAATGAGAGCGCAAATTCTATTTTAGAATTTTTGTTACTTTCGATTATTGTTTTGTTTATTGAATGCAATGCATATAAATTCATTAAACTTATCTCAGGGGCCATGTTTCGTCGACCGTATTGCACCAGGTCGTACAGCTGTAGTGAGGTATTTAATGGTTTTCAAACAAATTTTAAACATAGATATAGATATAGTGTCCTCACGATCATAATTCAGTTTAGACGTAAGAGAAGGGTTTACTATTGAATACCTCATTACATACAATTTTGACCTCCATGTTGAATCTGTGAGATGTTAAACAGATCTGATTGTTTTTTTTAGAAAACGTATGAAAGTTTGAATTTAGCGGGAATTGAACCCGTGTCTGTTGGGTACCTCTTGGACGCCGAGAGTCGAGCCCCGCTACGTGCAATATTTTTATGTTTTTATTTCTTGTGATCTGATTATACTCTGAATTAACAAGCATATAATAATGAAAGAAAATTCAGCGTTTGACACCGCACATAGTCGTCGTCTGTCCGTGTGTCGTGTGCCCTGTGGCTCAGTGGTCGGTCGGCGGTTGCTTGTAGTTTTGATTGTATAAAAAAACACGTTTTATTTATTCAATTTTTTTTTATAACCGTATAATAATTACACTGAAATGTCTGTTTGGCATAATCGTTAACAAATGCAAACAAAACACAAGTGACTGACACCGCCTCACTGAGCTATACGCGTGTCAGCTGCACGGGCAGTGCCGTGTCGTTAATTACCCATGAGATTATCATCACGTTGTGTGTTTGTGTGTGTGTGTATGTATGTGTATGTATGTATGTGTATGTGTGGATTTTTTGAATTTACGTCCCGTTATTGACTACTTAATATATATTTTTTGTAACGTAATTCAAAAAATGTACACCAATGAATGATATGTAATATGATTTCAATCATTCTACAGAGCCGTCTTGATTGTTTTATATGTTCGTGACGTACTTAGTATTATTTATAATTTACGAATCGATACCAAAGTTTATATATAAATAGATTATATCATATAAGAGTACACTAGTTGCTAAGAGTATGCACCGTTTAGGAGCTTTGGGAGCTTCCGAGGCGAGTCGAGTTGTTACGTTGTTTATTATCGAATTTTATTGTTCGGCGGTCGAGAGTGAGGAGCCCGAGGAGCCCGAGGAGCCCGAGGAGGCCGGGAGTCACACATGTAATGCTTTATGTAGTCGTTAGTGTTGTATTCATTCAGTAAATATTTAACGTAATAACGGAGCGAGTATGAAGAGGGGAACAGAAGGGAACTTGGGAACCTAGTGCTAGGACACCCCGTTCCCATTTAGATACTTACGTTCTCCGCTCTATGTTATTAATAGGATTAAAGTCACGTGACGTCACAACTGCAAGATTTTGGCGATATTTCATTTATAATATTAACATAATTTTAAATGAACGTAAAATATCTGCGCTAACCGTTGTGTGTGTTTTGTTTAATCGAGTCGAGTCACTTAGATAGTAGGTCTATGAGGTAGCCTAAGTCGGTCTAGATGTTCCACAGAAACTACTATACGAAACGTGTATAGTAAGTAATAAATAACATGTATTCTTTTGGCATTCGTTTTAAATGAAACCTTCACGCGCCCGAATAATGAATGAACACATAACGAACGGTCATTACTATTATTATCTGTGATAGAGATAGCTTCATATATATCCATTGTTTCTTGATAAAATGACGTAAATTAAATAGAATAGAAAGCCCTAGGGCCGATGTGATTGCAGTACAGTTACCCAGCGTCATAGTATTCATTTCAAGAGTTATTTCTAGTATTTACAATACGTACTAAATAATATCCGTAGAACGTACTTAGTTGAATATTCATTCATTCACTACAATAGATGTATGGATGCGACGCAACGCTATTGTTTTTCTGTTTGTATGCAATATAAAATGCTTTGTGGTTATGTGTGTTAGTTGTTGTGTGTGTGTGTGTGTGTGTATGTGTTTGTACGTCATAATAACAAAATTATTATTATTTTGTTTATATATTAACTTGTTTATTGTTTGTCATCTCACAACATAGTGCAATAGTGCGTTACGTATTAATATTATTGATTTAAATTAATTTTGTGTAAGTTTATAGTTGTTTAAAAAATAACGCGTTAGACCCAACCAGTGACGTCACAGCAGTTCTTATTTAGTTTTAATTATTCGATATAAAATGATCACGTCTCGCATAATAAATCTCAGCGCTTAACAATTGCCGTGCAAAGTGTATTTTTTACATATTTTATATGATTTTTTATTTGTAATTTTTTTTATATATATATTTTTGTTTTGTAATAAGAAGTATTAGTAGCGGTTTAAGTAGAACAATTTTAGAGATCTGCGTTTTTGTGAAATGCATAATTTATTAATGATAATGTTACAATTGTAGCGTCCGAATCAAGATCGGTCCGATTTTTATATTTTAATTTACAATTATACAATGTTCTTTTTTTTTTGTCGTATTTGATGATATGCGGTATGTTTTGTAACATGTTTTATGTCTGATTTTTTTTATTAATCTTTGACACTATATAAGAATTGTTTTGAATATACATTTTTTATTTTATTTAAGGCGAAATTTTACCGAAATTATTACTATAGTTATCGTTTAAGATTGTGAATTATATATGAGATTAGATTCGTCGTTATTTTTTGGTGCGATCGATTTTAAATTACCATATTGTTGTATAAAAGTTTTCATGCTTTACATTGTTGTAATGAATTATAGGAAAATGTTTGTGCAATATCAACAAAGTTTAAAAAACATTATGGCAAGAACAAACTTATGTACAGAGATATATTTATGGTATATATACATAGTGTGAAACACACGCACAAGTCTTAGGTTGTTGTCGCTGTCGCTTGATCTTATTGTACTGGGATGTTGACTTCATTTCAAATTTTAATATACATATAAAGAAACAAACATATTGTATAGAAATAAATGAATATATATTTAAAAAAATAAAACGTAAATAAATGAAAACATGATGTCACTTGTCACTGACACACCATATGTGAAATAAGAACTATGGCTATATATTGATCTTGTATTTATTTTAGGTCTAATTTATAAAAAGTCCACATTTTATTTATTATTAATATGTGTAATATGTTTTATTTTTTTTTACTTTTAAACAATGATCTGCCTCGTTATTCTCTTCCACTTAACAGTAACGTACAATTGTTTTTTAACGCTAATCTCTTCCATTATTACGTAAAATGTGTTAATTTGATTTTTTCCCAAAACAACACTTGTAAATAAGAATATTGCTTTTTGTTTATCATTTATGACAGTACATGACCATAAAAACGCTGTGTTGTGCACTCGGACTGGGCATTTCTCAACTGGCAAGCCCCCACTTGCCTTGCCATGTGAAGCAGAAAATTATTTATTTTTACAATATACGATTTAATTTTCATGTAGTAATTATTATTTAAATGGATTTTAGAGCAATAGAATTGTTTACTTTGTTATAATAATATGTATACATATACCATTGACATTTAATATGTTTTAATTAGCGTTGTTTTGGGAAAATGAGAGAATATCTAAAGCAACATTGCAGAGATTGTGCCAAATACTTAGTTTTGCGAGTCAACGTATTGTTTGTACGTAACGTGGTTTGCTACTTATTATTTGTCTAAGCTATGAGATTATAATGTACTTGAAGCTTTAATGGAGTTTTGCTTTTTATTATACATACTTTTGATGTAGGAATTATTTAATAGATTTTGTTTTATTGAATCTAATCTATATTTGATATGTTAACCGCTCTGAGTTGTAAACGATCTAACTAATCACATAAAATAACTATTTCCAGTGAAATACAAAAGGTAAAGTGACTATAGTGACTATAGTGACTATAGTGACTGTAAGTCGTTCGTTAGTACTTAATGTTGGTGAGGTCATCAGTCATCAGTCATCAGTCATCAGTCATCAGTCATCAGTCACCAGTCACCAGTCATCAGTCACACTCGTGTCATCCTGTCGTGCCATCACGCTCTGACGTGTTTGTTGAGTTTGTGTTATTTATAGTTGAATGTGTTTTTGTGTGCGGAGAAATTTTTTATTTATATTAAGTTACAAGTTATACAGTTTATGTACATTGGAAGTATTATATTGTACCACCATGAACGTTTCTTACCTGTGTATTGAGTTTTCATTCGCAGGTACGAATCCCATAGTAGTCCAGTTTTATTTATTTATTTATTTGAATCATTTCTATAAATACAAGTTGAAACGTTGTGTAAAGGTAGTGAATTTTATTATATCATCATAGCTACGATGTGTCAACTATAGAGTAATTCACAGTTTTTGAATATATTTTTTGTCTTTTTTTTTGTTCTGTCTTTCCATGTAGCATAGACAAACCAAAAAAAAAGAGAAAAATAATAAAAAGTTGTGATCTAAGCATATTTGCCACACGATTGTAGACGCGCCTACTGGTTCATAAAGTAATGGTCCGAATGTTACAATAGCTATGTCGTACTTTTACTACAATATAAAGTAATTCTAGTAAAAGGCACGACATATACAATGTGATAAATTCTATTTGAGTTATAAATACATAAATCTCTACATGCGTTCGTTGTCAGTTGTGTATGTCTGTTTTGTAATCAGTTTCTATTAAATGTTTATATGGTACATATATTTTATGCTTCAAAGTGTTAGCCAAAGATGTTTGTTTGTACAGTTATTAGTCGGTCTTGCCGTATGCCGCCATTCTACTACGTATATAGGATAATTCATGTTTTTTAATTATATATACTTATATAATAAATATATAGATATACCTATTGTTTGGTTACCGCCGCGCGAGGTACCCTCGGAACCCGCACCTACCCACTTGATACACACAGCCGATAGAATCTCTGTGGTCTAGTGATATCGACATGATTTATTTTGTTAGTTTTGTTGTGGGCTCAAGTCCGAGTGCACTTCGCGCGTTATATTATAGTGATTGTATGTTGTGTTAATTAATTGTAGCTAACACGAGGACAGGTGGGGGAGGGGATGCGGGGGGGGCACAAGGGGACCCCCGGGGACACCCCCCACCCCCCCGCTTCCACTCCCCCCCCTGTATATTTGTTGTTTGTTCACTGATCACACTAGGACACATTAGCTGGGTAAATTAATTATATATACATATATATTACATAATATAGTTTTATGATGAAATAAAATATGTATATGTAATCCTACATGTCTATTAAATTGATGAAAATAGATTGGAATCGCGTCCGTTTATTTTTTGTTTGTGTACGCCGAGGTAAGATGGCGTTCGTTTATTATGTTTTTAGTTATTTACGTATTTTTAATATTAAGTTGTGGGTTCGAATCCTACTACAGTGAATACTAGATGTATTTATGTGTGAATATTATTATGTTTTCTAACTGGAAAAAATATTGAAGTCAGAGACAAAACAAATATCCTGCAGATGTAGATTAGGTAGACGGAAGTCGGGAACCTAGTGTTAAGAGAATTCGTTCTGCTCAATTGCGCTTTGCCTCGAAAACATACCGAAGAAATGGAAATATTATATTATTTTCTCGAGTGGGGATCGAACCATAACCTGTCGCGTGTACAGTCGCCCGCTTGTTCCTCTGTGCCACGACGCGGGCCTCCATACACCTCATGATAAGTGTAACAAACTTAAATGAAAGAAATAACTTTGATCGATGATAATGAATCTTTACTTAAACATGCTAAAAGTAATGTTGTTGCTACTGAATATTAATTTCAGATCAATTGTAATACACTTTTAAAAGATATATTTGTTAAATACAAATAGATATTTTGAATCGAGGTATGAAGAGCTACAAAATTGATAACTGGTAGGTCTATAGTGGTAATATAGTACCTATACTTGATTCTTCGTAAACAACTACGACCGTGGCTGTTTAGTAACATATGTATTTGTCTTGTAGTGTATTAGTGCCAATATTACATTATGGAAAAAATGTACTACTTTTTAAATACAGAGTGAATTATTTAAACCTAATGTTAAAGTTAAAACTTATCTCCACTTATCGCCGAATTCTTGAGACATTGAGGTTTGCGTGACAAAATTCGATGCCCCTTTCTATCTAGTAAGAATTGCGAGGGAATGAAAGTGTTAAATAATTCATTTTCCGTAGGCGTAGAATCCACTACCAAAGCGGAGACAGTCGTACAGTCGTGCCGGCGCGCCGCGACGGCTTTAACATAAAGATAGTTAATGACATTAGTTAGCTAAATAAATGAGTACTATAAAATATATTGCAAAGAAATGAAGGCAAACTAGTGTCTCGAGTATTTTGTTCTTCATTTTTAGTCTGAACGTTTTGTTGTGTTTACAACCAGGTCCATTGTTGTGCAGTCGCACAATGGCAGTTTTACGCTGCATCCCGCATGTGGCAGGGTAGGCAGAGGGAGCTTTGTGTTAAGAGTACGTTTCGTTCCCTGCATTCCACCGATATTGTGTGCTGAGTGGAGAGACTCAATGCCGTACTTTACCTTGTTACCAGAGCGAAAAAAATGAAAATATTTCATTTGAAAATATTATTTAAATATTTCACTTCTTCGAGTGGGGATCGAACCAAACAATATAATCTGTCGATAGTTACGTGCTAGTGCGGCGTACCCTCCACGGTAACCAAACTAAGGACGGAGCTCTTTTAGCTCGGCCTCTTCAAGTCCGGTGACGCTGTAGAGGCCAACAGGGCCATTAGAATAGTACGCCTTAGAAGATAGATAGAGATAGTGTGCTGTTGCCCCTACGCCAGACCAGGCCAGGTTAAAAATATATAATGATTCTAATATATAATGATTTAGCATTCACTAGCTTAGCAAAACAACTATTCTAAGAAATAATATTTGGGTAGCGAAATTGTGTAAAAATCTCAATATATAGGTGGATGCTAACACCATAAATATGTTGTAACAAGCGTATAAGCAGCTCGGTGAGAAACGGCTTGGTAGTCAGAGCAGTCGGTTACTAAAAACGCAGGTCGAAATTGCGTACTACGTTAATTAAAAAAATAAGTATATTTTATTATGTTTTATCATAAATATTTTAAGATATATTTAAAAAGGTATTTCAGCTTTTATTTTACTAAAGATTAACTTAAGCAGTAAGCCCAGATTGTGCAAGTCAATACAAACCAAGTTAAACGCAGTAATTTGTCGTATATTTATATACAGGAAGCGGTCGTGGAGTCGTGGCCCGCCGTAAGCCTCTTCCTTTAAATATTGGCAGCGCAAAAGTAACTCACGGTAAGTTAACATAGCGGAGGCGGGTCGAGGTCGCCGTATTGATGACTGTCACGTCGCACCGTTAGTTACACTTGTGGGGTTAACGCTATTACTGAAGTAAAGGAAGTCGTTAATTTTTTTATTTTGTCGTCGGTAATAACATGGAAATCTAGTGTTAAGTCAATCACTTAATTTAAGGTATTGCGTGTTGGGTGTCGGAATTCAACGCCGCGCTTTGCCTTGTTACCAAAATATGAAAATATTTTATTTCACATTCGGCGTTCTGAGATCGAACTAATCTCATTGTGGATTTAGACATATTACCTACTTATTTTTTTATTTTAACTGTTCAAGATGTTTTTAAATTTCGTTGCTGATAAGCGAGTGCTATCTATAAACTTGTGATGACATGGAACTGGTGATTTATTCTGGTGATGACATGGAACTGGTGATTTATTTTATGAATACAAAGTATATGGCGACGTTGAGTTCCACCACTCAACACGCAATTCCTCAAATTCGGCGGTGTTGGGAATGGATATGGAACGAAGAATCTTAACACTAGGTTCAAAGTTCCCTCTGCCTACCCTGCCATGTGCAGGATACAGCGTGAAGCTGAGTATAACTTATAAGTAGGTACAAAGTAAATACATTAAAATCCTAAAATTATAGCAATTGTGCTGGAACTACGCCATTGTTAATGTGTTTTATTATCTCCTTATTTTAGGTATATATATTTATTTCACGCGTATGGATGTCACAGTATTCAGTATTGTATTTTTATTATTTTTCCCTCTCTCTCAGCTTCACGCTGTATCCCGCCGCACATGGCAGTGTAGGCAGAGGAAACTTGGGATCCTAGTGCTAAGACACTCCGTTCCACTTTCGTTCCCCACTTTCTGCGGAATTTGAGGTATTACGTGTTAAGTGGCGAAACTCATCGCCACGTTGTACCAGAGCGAAGAAAGAAAAACACTAAATATTTAAATTGAACATATTAAATATTTATTTTTCTCGAGTGGGGATCGAACTCAAAACCAGTCACACGCTTGTGCCGCTGCGCCACGACAGGTCTCAAGTTTTTAATTAATTGTTTTATATTATTATTTATTATTGCATTCTTTTAAAACGATAATTAACTTATTTGAATTTAAAGTGCACCTTAAATTATGAAAGTAGAGATTTTTTTATGGGTTTTGTTTGTGCGGAGAATAAAGTTGACAAACTTAAGTTGGAATACTAGTTATGGTTTTTATTTCTATCAAATACCTTTAAGAAATTTAAAGGAATTTGATAGAAATAAAAACCATTGCATTAAATTTAATTTATTTCATTTACATTAAATTTCCTTGTATAGTTTTCAATTCATATCAAATTTAATAAATGTTGGAAGTAAGTAGGTACTCAATAGTTTTTGATTACGCGGCGAATTTCATACAAAATGTAGCAAAAGCCGAGGATTCCGTTTTTACTTTTTTAGCTTTGATCAACTGATCGAAACTTTTTAGACACGGAATTTTCAAATTTAAGGATTGTGTAGTTATACAAAGTCCAGATAATACGTGAAGGCCGCCGCGGTGACTCATTGTTATGACTTACCTTCGAGCAGGATCGTCGCGGGTCAACTATGACTAACTTGGTTATATACTAATGATTAACTTGGGTATACTAACCTTATATACTATGACTAACTTGCGTATACTAACTTGGTTCTCCATTCCGGTGCACACTGCACTCTTATTCTTTATATATTTAGTGTAGGTTTTATAAGGAATTGTATGTACTATTCAGGAGGTAATATTTATTTTAGCTTCTCACTGTGCACATAGAAGATTAGGTGCTTACTACGTACGTACCTACTTAATACTAAAATAATATTTTAAATTAATCTTTTTCTTGTTACAAATATTAATTTTATTTTTATAAAATAACATATATTTTACAAACCTAATAAAAAATGTCAATAACATTTAATGTCCCCCTTATCTACATAATTCTAGAGCAGACCGCAATCAATCTAATGCGATAACTCATCTAATACGCGTCTATTCACGACCCTGTCGCCCCCCGACACTTTATAAACATTTGTCGAAGAGCAAGTGAGCCCACTTCACCCACTTGTTGTGAACCCAAAATTAATGTATCACTTTCAAAAAACTATTGTGTTTTAATCGCGCCAGTTCGCAAACCGAGCGCCCCAAATATATATTTGTATACACTTTTTATGGCGTCAGCTGCGCAAGTGTCTATTGTCTGTGCTCCGCCATAAATAGGATTAAATTGTTTTTTAATCTGTTTCATTGCGTATCTATTTGTGCCATACGGCACGGTTTTGGCGGGAAATTAATAATAGTAAATATAGATATGTAATGTTAAAGTTTTGTTATTATTATGATGGTTCATTTTTTTTCTTTGACTTAACAAGTGTATATTATTCAGCTATGAATAAGTAATTGCTAATGTAATGATTATCTATTGGTTCGAACACAGAAGTATTGTTAAAGGTTTTTAATTCATAACAATATTTTTTATATTCTTTCCTAGATTTAAGTCAACAATATTACAAGCCTAAAAACATGTTTTTTTACAATATTAAATATATTTATATGTATATTTAGTTTCTTCCAATGTAGAGTATTCGATCCGTCATGTTTCCAAAAATGTTTAATCTAAACTTACTTAATCTGTAACTGATCGCTGTATGTACATGGAAGACATCTTAGAAATAATTAAAGGGTACTTTATTAATTTAACAGGGCTCAAAATAGTGACTTTTAAAATGTTTAATCCGTTTGTCTGTACGTTTGTACGCGCTAATCTCAGAAACGGCTTATTAGATTAAAATGCAGTTTGCACTGTTTTATTTTGGCAACCTCCACATAACATTTAGCGTTTGTTTTATTTAAATCAGTAAAAAAAGTTACGCCAATTTAAACTATTAAAATTAACATCGTTTTTAAATTACTAAGTAGTTGAAATTAATAAATAAAATAGTTATTCAAGCGTGACAAGCCGCGGGCAATATGAGCGATAGATCCGGCTGAAAGAGTTTCACTTAAAATCATGAGCTCATTGAAAAAAAGACTTAAATTTATACGTTCATATAATTTGTTAAACAAAAAACTATATAATTACAAACAAGCAGATCAATGTCTATTAAAATCTTTATTTATAATGTGATGCGTATCTCGCGGCGGCGGCGGCGTATGGACACAACAGACGCGATCAATTGGCCCCAATCCCCTCGTAAGTTAATCTTTCTATTCATTACTTGTTATTGTATTTAATGGAGCATCCAGCCGTCCACCGTGAAATCGCATCTAACGCTTCACTCGTAAATTCGATTACGTAGTACATAGCGCGGGGCATCGATTCACGCTACCGTTAGATATCGAGATGCGATGGCGAGAACTCGACACTCGTGACCGATGCAGTCGTTTAGATTTTCAACTGAATCGTAACTCTTTTATTTACAATGCTAAGAACAACACTACTGAGTATTTAGTAGAGAGCTAAGCTTGCTTTATGGTAACAAGTTCCAGTTCCCGGCGATGGCAATCAACGCACTTCTATATTTAGACTGGAGAGGCTTATCACTAATTAGCTACATTAATACTAACTAATATATTATGTGTACGTATAGCCATTTATAATGTATGTATCGTCGTAGAGGGTTGAGAATGGTTGAGGTCACATTTAGTAACCAAACAGTTAAAAATTTAAAAAATATATACGATATCATTAGATCCAGGTAATAGTTGTTGTTTGTGAATTTATTTCGTTCGATATTATTGATTTTTTTGTTGTAAAAATATATATACCTATACATATTTCGATTTCATTGTTTTTAATATGTTTAAAGGAAGACAATATATTTTATCGTATCGACCTTAATTAATTGTATTTCTTATGGTTGTGTAACTAAAACGTTCGTCTCAATTTTCCAATAAAACCCACCTTACGGCGCACACACACAACTTGGTCTATAGCGCCGCGATCACGAGACAACCGCTTTACCGTTCGAGGTCACAAGTTCAAATCTATTCACTTGACTCGAGAACTTTATATTTACTTAGCGTCTAGACGTCTTTTCAGACGACAGAAACATGGACTTAATTAAGAAGAAAACGACAATCTTTAAATGTATTGAACAAAAATGATAGGCATTATATAGGACATTCCACTCTTTTATCATCAGGCTGTTTCCTGCACATAGAATGGCAGATGTAACCTAGTATTTAGACACTCCGGTCCCTATGGATCGTTCAATTTTCGTTTCTTAGTAGCGAAAATAAACGCTGTCCTCGTGTCTCATTACCTACTAGATTGCACTGTGAAATGTCTTAGGAATTAGTCGTGTGCTATTAAAGGTCATCAGTTTATTATATTCTTCATACGTATATAGAACTATGTGAGATAAATGGAAGTGTTGCGTGTTGAGTAGCGGTCAAAATAATTCACAACTTAATCTGATTGAAATAACTACCAGTCTGGAGGTTTGAAGCACCTTAACTTTACGCCCCGTACTGCTACAGAGTGCTCCATTGACTCCCGCAATACTGGTCATAATTCCTGAATAGAAATGTTGAATTTTTAAGAATCTTTCAATGCATTCGATTTTATATTAATAAAACTAAAAGAAGTTTACTAATACAAAATCGTATTAATTATTTAGGCCAAAGCATCTATGTATTCGCCATTTTACCCTAAATTTTAAAAATAAATTTTGGAAAAGGAGGAACGGGAGTCTCCTATCACTTGGTTCTCATTTTTTCTCTGTCTATCTCTATGTGGAGGATGCAGTGTGAAGCCAAATAAAAAAAAACATGACTATTGTATTATATAATCTAGTGTAGTACTGAATATTAGTTCAATTACATAAACACGAAGACTAGCAATCAGGCAAACCTACCGTATACTGATAGCCCTCCCTTGATTAACGGCCAAAGATCGTTTCTTATAAAGCAGTACGATAATGTAGCAATAACTCGTCGTTTGGCTCAGTCACGATATTCGTTAACCCGAGCGGCGAGTAGCGAGGGCCGATAGGTGTGAAATGCAGGTAACAAGGATGTCTACTGCAGTACTGCCTGATTCTCCGATACTACATACGTTTTCATGTCACACGCGAGCTGCGCTGACCCGCAGTTTAGCTCTGATAAATCGTACGCCGCTAATAAATGTTATACTTAGCTATGGCAGTGGATATAATGATGAGATTATATTAAATTACGTTGAAGTATTGTGTTATAGAATAAGTGCCAGTAGTCTGTTAAAGGAGGAATGAAATACAGAGAAAAATAAATAAACCGAAGCTACTTTGATGAAATGGCATAGTATTTAATTCATAAATTGGTGTTATGCGTGACTACTAATATTAACTGTTTTCAATTTTCAAATTACGGTATATTTTAGGCTGTGGAAGGCGTTGAGTTCCGCCATTCAACACGCAATACATGAAATTTGGCGTAGAGTGGAGTAAAGAAGTATGTTGATGGGAATTGTGTGTTTTAACATTAGGTTCCCGAGATCCTTCTGCCTACACCACCTTGTGCGGGATACAGCGTGAAGCTGAAATTGTATCTTTTTAACTTCTTGTTAAGTGTTATTCCACACTTAGAAAAGAAAAATACTTATTTGGAAAGCGAGTAAAAATTTAAGGTAGCGGGATTTGAACCTGCGCCTCTCGTAAACCGCATACAATTTATTTGTAAGGAGATGTTTACAAATTTCCGCTACCCAAAGATTTAACGAGCTTATAATAATTTCGACGTAGCTTTGTGACAACATGGCTTAGTGGTCAGAGCACTTGGACGGTTACCCAAGAAATATTCCCGGGTTCAAATATCGCTACGTTAAAACTTTAAATAGTTATTCTATATAATTATTTACCGTAAATACCTAAGTTCCTATTAATTTAAAAAACAAAATATTCTGTTTCCTCATACTCTAACGCATTGGGCGTTGTAGTGTGTGAGGAAACAATTTTACTATTTCTACATATGTCCACGATACTAGCGTAACTGATACATGGTTAATATTCGTTTAGAAGCATTACTCCTTGCTTATTACAGGTTCTATCTCCGTAATACATTCAAAGCGAAGACGTGACCGCGATACTGGCACATAATCTCGCATCCTTCGGAGGTCTCTTAAAAACTTAATTTAAATAACGTTAGAGCGATTGTTTAATATTAATTCGTATACGAAGGGAGCGTGCATCTGATCTTTAGAGAGAGCAATAAAAATCCTTATCTCTGTTTACTTGTTTGGTAAACGGTGGTTCCCATAGAGCGGCACAGCGGTAGAGCGGTGGAGCTGGGTTGCAGCTCGGGGCGCGGTGGTAGAGCGGTGGTCCGTGTTCTGAATAATATATGGGCTTTTCTCATTATGTTAATTAACAGAACTCTTAAGCTACATATAATTGGGTCATATCACAACTGGAGAGTCCTTGTATAATCGGAAATGGCTTTATTTATCGTTGAATAATTTAAAGGGCAGTTGCGGCCAGCCATGCACGCTGCACACATCGTTTATTAAACATTATCTTCAACGAGTAAGCAATAATGACATGTCAATGGGAAATATATGTATGTATAGAATATATCATTATTCTGATATGTGAGCTTTACTTCTGAAAAGTTTAATTTAAGTTGTTCCAGTAGATTTATCTTAAAAGTGGAACAAACATCCATCCTAACAAACTTTCACATTTATAATGTTATATATAGATTATTATTATAGTCTATAGTCAGTTTCCAGTAATATACAATGTGTATAAGGTTTGTATCTAGTTACGACACTTTATGAATATACAAGCTATGTAAAATTAAAATGTTTAATTATTCTAGGGAAATAATTAAAAATGTTTTGGAAAGTTAATAAAATAACAGTAATGAAATATTTTAGCATAGCGTTAGTAGCTCTGCTCTATTTGGCTACCCCGCTAGGGATACAACCAACAATGATTTCAACGTACATTACAAAGTTGACATTTAAGACCATTTAAAATATTCATCTTGTGAAATTAACCTGAGATAGTAGAAAGTAATAAAAAAGTACATGGACAGGTAGTCCTCGTATCATCCCAGCGGCAATCTAAATATGCAAAATAACAGAAAAAACCATTAAAACCACTCTGATACCATAAAAGTTAACATCGAGCTTTTGATCTGTATCTACGTCTATCTGCATATAAAGGCGGTATAGCTACTATCTACGTTGTTCTCACAATACAATATTATCTGGATATAATTTGAAAATTAAAGGGAGCACTTTTAAGGACACGAAGTTTAGTGGCTCCGACATAATTGAAACTTTTAGTAAAGATACGACGTAGCATTTACATACCCCCGTCCCCGTGTGTCCGTATCGGTATGCTAATCTGAATAGTAGACAGGTGCTGCAGGGTTGTATTCCACATTGTATAGTGTTGTATTCCAGAGGCAATGAATCAGCAAAAATTACATATACTAAAAAATATTTTCAGATAGCTTTTGCATTGTTTTTAGAGGAGATTACATTTGAAAGTAAGATTAACTTTGAACAAGTAGAGAATTTGAAAATAGTACCCACAACTCAGTATTGCCTCGAAAAGTAGTGAACAGAACTGAATTAATAGATTTTGAATGTCATCCCAGGTCCCACACTTCCCAAGTTCCCTCTGCTAGAGGAAGAAGAAGGATTTCTACATATGTACACGATACAGCATATTACACATATGAAGCTGAAAAACATAGTAAATTTATTAAACTTTTTTCTTACATACATATAATAATACTAAAGACATGTTCCTGGCAACCCTGTCCAGGTGAGAGTAAGCAAGGAGGTAAAGAGGTCGTAGGATTCGCCCACGCGACAAGTGAGTCGTTACGATTTGATTGGTATTTTTATTGGCCCCATCTCGATGCTCAGTCCTGTAGCTTTGTGAGGCCGCTTGGGTTCAGTCTGACTCGGGTTCCTATTAATTATGATTTATAAATAGATAGTGGGACCGGATTTAGTCCTGATTATATCGATTTCTGTGAATTAGTTTATTTTTTTAATATAACTAAGTCAAAAGTACACCTTGTATAGGCCCGTGATTATGACGTATATTATATATTTAAATTTATATTTAATAGACTTTGTCAGGACTGTTGAATTAATTGAAACAAAATAAAGCTGCCCGCGGTTCAAAATTCAGTTCTGCAGAAAAGAGCCACAAACAACAAACTCAATAATTGCTCTTTTTTTTCTTTTTATTTTTTTATTTATTCTTTATCGCACACAAAAGAGTCAAATACATAAAATACAAGAAACATATTCACAAGAATTCCCTACCCTGTGCGAGATACAGTATGAAGCTGAGAAAGCACTACTAATTACAAGCTTTCTCTGTCAACTATTCACAAATTACACGTAAAAAGTCTTTTCTTATAAATACATCAACTTCTTAGTCAGATTTTATTCAACAATACGTTACACATATTGTCTTATATACATAATATTGTGCTCGCTTGCTCCCATTATGACATAAGTTTAAAGTAAAAAGTAAAAGTTGGTTACGCATAACTTTTCGTGGACATCTGAAATAAGTACATCGTAATAGGAAAGGGGAATTCATGAGATTTTTAATAACGTTTACTATATTAATAATACAAAAGATTTTTTTGATAAAATACCAAAATTTCTCAACGACACGTAGATTCACGACAAACAATATATTATCATTAGCATTTTAATATTTTACTGCATTAATCGAACAATATTTATAATTTGAACTTATTTATTATTTATTTAAAATAGATTATAATTGTATCTAAAATATTATGGGCATTTATCATCTCCACAAATACCTATATTGTACGTATTTGATTACATCGCATGATTTGTGATCGTAACTCGAGAATTAAACAGTAAAGCTAAAAGCTTGTATTAGAAAGCTTACAGTCGTGCTTTGCGCTTTTAATATCTAAATGGAGCAAAGTTAAGATTCATCGAGCACTCGATACTAAAGGAGGGAGGAAGTGAGGACGGCTGGCCGCGACAGATTGCCCGCGAATCTTTCTGATACGAATACCATACGGTTTTATAAAATGAGGATAGAACTATTTTTTGTTCAAAACTATGAACGTTGTGGTATCTCATCGTAAGCAAGACAAGGCGTGGAGTTTGATTCTCGCTCGGGGTAAAGAATTATTTTGTTCTTATCTATATTTAAAACGTTAATCAACACGTAATGCCTCGAGAACTGGACGTAGCACCTATCTTACACATTTTGAGTGTCTGCTGTCGAACTAGCTACATTCGGGATACAGCGTGAGGCTAAATAACTACCTATTATTTACATATGTCCAGGCTGATATGTCACGCACAGGGCACATGCGTGGGACTGTAGACGTTATAGGCTGTGGATTCGATTCCACTCCGACGAAATGAAACATTTAATAATTTCATTTCTTTCCTCTGGTACCAAGGCAAACCGCAGGGCTGAGTTCCGCCTTTCAACACGCAATAGCTCAAATTCAGAAGAAAAGGGAATAAAAAAAACTAATAGCAGTCGTGGGACTGCCGATAGAAGTGAAAACGGAACTATTAAGTTGAGAGTAATTAAAACTATATGCAAAAATTATATGAATTTTTTTATGTTTTATTTATTAGTTACATATTATGGGTTAAACAAATCAAGAACAAAATATAAATACAAAGTGGTTGAAAAAATAATTAATATACAATTATCTTAATTATACATAGTATTTATATTTACACGAATTTCAATGAATTCAAGTTTGCACATTATTTTCATTATTTACATCATTGTCATCATTAATTTCGACAATACTTAGATTATCTGTTCGTTCAATCATTTCATTGTATTCTAAAAAAGGTGCAATAGGTACTGCTACTATAACGTATTGGTGACGTGACTCACAAAATTATACTTATCCAAAAAGCGTCCAACGCGCACATAATACAGTCAGAAATAGTCGATGTATTAGTGTATACGTGTACACAGGCTATATTAGTGTATACGTGTACTACTGCGCATGCGCTAGTCGCACGCCTGCTATTATCATTAGCATGTCGGTGACGCGAACCGAGGATTTTACCCTCTACCAAAACGCTCAACGCGCCTAAAGAAGTTTTCACTTCAAAAATAAACAATAACTATGTTTAATCAATAAGAATTTTATAATATTAGTAAGTTCGTATAAAGCTATTAAATACACAATCCTTAAGTAGATACATTAATATTATACAAAGAGTGTAAACTGTCGTTGAATATCTCTTTGATACAAACAGCTACTGCCGTTCGTGTCACAAAACGCTTACATATGGACACTTGTACAGTTGTATATAAATTGACTATATTCATCACATAATTACGAGGGCTTACACTAAATCACATGTAACGTATTCATCAGTGTTAACTCTTAACGCGCCGGGAATCGAACTTCGGACCTTCTATGATTAGGGAACTTTATGGGCTCCTTTATCGTTAATGATAGGAATAAAATAGCGGCCATTATAGGTAACGGCAGGTGCTCGCGTCGCCGCCGCGTTATAAATCTAGCGATTGTGTTCTGACCGTCCGCTGACGTCCCAATTTACTGTACATATATTTATTTTTGGGAATGTCATGTAATCTGATTAGAATTTGTTGGAGCTAACTACGCTGAGACAAATGGCGCTCGTTTGTGCGCTGCGGCCGGGGAATTGATCGCCTGTCGATAACTTTTTTGTGGCGGGCCTTAGCCGTGTCGAAGTTGTGTGTTGTCGCCTTGTAAGGGATGTCAGACAAATGTGAGAATTATATTATTACATAATGAGCGACGCTGAGCGCGTTGATCTTTAACGGAGAAAGCCACAAGTGTACGTGTTCAAATAACGAGCCGATAACATAGTGTTCATTTGCATGTTAACAATGTATACGTTGTGAGCCAACAGACAGACGCGCGCAACCAGGCACACGCGTTTAGAACCGAATTCGTTTGCAAAATATGCACACATGAAAGGTGTTTTGATATTAAATAATAATTTTGGAATAATGAAAGCTGAGTGAATTGGTGCTCTGTGTTATTTATTTTTTTTTTTTTTTTTTCAGCTTCACGCTGTATCCCGCACTAAGCAGGGTAGGCAGAGGGAACGGAAGTGAAACCTAGTGTTATGACACTCCGTTCCACCTCCGTTCCCCACTTTCCGCCGAATTTGAGGCATTGCGTATTGAGTGGCGGAACTCAACGTCGCGCTTTGCCTTATTACCAGAGCGAAGAAATGAAACATTAAATATTTAAATTGAAAATATTAAATATTTCATTTCCTCGACTGGGGATCGAACCCAGAACCTGTCGGATACAGTCACACTCTTGTGCCGCTGCGCCACGACAGGCCTCTGTGTTATTTTGACTTTAAATTTACGATTTTGGTCATTTTCGATATTACTGTGTAGCTAATTAAAATTAGTTATTTTATAATAATACTAAAGTATTATTTGCCTGCCTCTGTTAGATACATAAAAATATTTTCTTAAACTTTAATGTTTCTAGAAATTTGTGTCCTTTATTTATCCTTCACGATTAGGTATATAAAGAAGAGCACATTATATCACTATTTAATTATAAATCCACTATGTAACATGGTCATCCCACAGCAAGTTAGGACAGGAGTAAGCAAAGTGGAAAGCCTCATACGTTACATCGACGGCGCGTGACGGTGGACCGCGCGCTGTCACGAAGCCGCCGCGGTCGTGCCACCACCACGCCAGGCCTCAATAGGCCCCAGCAGGCCCTGCCAGGCTTCCTCAGGCCACGTATGACAATGCCATCCTTTGTAGTACGGGTAATTTACTACCCATTGTCTAGGAATAGAAACAAAGCTTCACGTTAATAAACTTTTTCTTCAATTACGATTTACAATTCTAGCGAAGTAGATTATTTTCTGAGTTATTGAAGAAATCTTATGATTAAATTTTTATTTCATTAATATTGATAGATATCATGAAATTTATTGTGATGTTAAAGTATGTTGAGTTGTGTAGTAGATAGTAGTGTGTTCTATCGCGTGACACCTTAACAGGTAGAGAATGTTAGTTAAATTTTATTTTATGTATATTATTATAGACAGGCGATAACACAAACAGTAAATAATTTAAATTCAGCTTCAAAATGAATCCTGCACTTGTTAAAGCAGAGGGAACTTGACAATCTAAGACACTCTGTTCCGTTCTCTACTTTACGCAAAATTTTGCCTTGTACATGTGAAAAGAAATGGGATCGAACCCACAAACTGTTGCGTGTACAGTCGCACGCTTGAACCTCTGTGTCACGACAGACCTCAAAATCATAAACAATAATGATGATCAATAGCTTATTTTAATAACAAATTTCACCATATTTCAATTGTTTACCGAGAGTTAGCACTTTAGTTCGTGATGCGATACAGACTCGTGACCGGCGGCAGCGGTACCTAGTAGATACCTACACTGTCTGTTATACTATACTAGAGGTATCTATCCATTAATTTGCTTGAGATATTAAATATTAAGTAACATTAACAAAGGACCGAGAGAGGCGGTGGACGGTGGCGTGAGGCGCGCTCGTTTGTCCGCGCAGATTTATAGGCGATGCGTCGTCGATACTGCGTAGCTGCGTATACAACGACTACCGACATTATCTCCAGTATTTCTACACAAGCGGACACTTAACTAACGATATAGTTTTATGACTGTAAGTAAGGTAGAGACAGTAAGAGTTATGAAAATTAAATAACTTGTTATGTCCATGGATGGATGGATCGAAATAATATTGCAGAATTTTCTTTTTTACATTTTTATTTCAGAAAACTTTATTACACTGTTCTTGTTTTTAAACCTATTTATTATTACAAATAATGAAATCAATTTATTACTTACAGCTGAATCTCGAACATGGCGGGCAGAAGGAACTTAAGAACTCATTATTAAGACAACTGTTCGCATTTAGGCACTTCCGTTCTCCACTTTTCGCCGAATAAAGGCATAGCGTGTTAAGTGGCGCGACTAAAGGGCGCGCTTTGCAAATCAAACTTTTTTTAACTTGCTTTTTGTAACCAATTCATAGAGAAAAACTTATAATTAGCATATTATAGACATAATGTTGTCTGCACGTTAACTATAAACATAAATATGAACATAAAGATACGTAAACAATACGTTGCTTCATAAGTGCTCCCTCTCAATAAGCCATCAAGTAAGTCGGTGTACGCACTAATAGGCTGTATAAGTGTTTTGAATGGTACAGATTTATCTCCTCTAATTTACTGCGACGCTGACGACAGCCGCGACTCGCGGGTGAGAATGAGACCACGTTGCTGCCTCATTTCTATCATTTCCTATATTAAAATTACGAAATGCGGCTTTAAAGAGTATCAATAATTACGAAATGAAGTTGTCTCACAAAGCACTGCATTGAGTTCCACTAACTAAAATATCTCGGAAATTGTGAGGTACATTGTGGACGGAGTCTTAATAATGGTTGCCCCTGTACGAGTATATAGCGTGAGGTTATGACCCCAGTGCCTGCCTTTATCTAATCAGATCATAGAGAAAAAATATCATCGTAATAGGTACGGATTTTCTTCTAACTCAGGGAGATAATTATATTTATTTATTTTTTATTTTTTGTACCCACTCTACTATGATATACAAAGAGCGGCGCTGATTTTTGCTACTAATAAATAATATCTTAGAATTTTTACGACTTTCTTCCTGATTAAGCGAAAACTGTTATGATATTAACAGAAGGTACAGACCGCAGTGATTATATGACATAGACAATCATTGTTACAAGTACATCGCTTTATATTAAATAAATCATTATAAGAATGTAAATTCTAATACTACATACTATTTATTCATTTGGATTACAGCAATAAAGTGCTGGCGCGTAATCAACTACGAGTCCCGCGCAATATCAATTGAAAACGTTAAATAATGATAAAGGTGATATCATTAACGTGATCCAATTAGACCACCGCCGCTTTATATATACACTGCAGCTTAACATTCAAACTCTTGAGGTCCTTAAAGTACCTACGAGAGGCTTGTTAGCGATCTGTTATATGAGATTGTATGAGATCGTCGCCTCTTGTATACATTAGCTCTCGGAAACCTATCATTATTAATTGCGAGTGTGATTTATGACTTCTCTAAATGGAAACCATTAGGAGAAATGATTTTTTTTGAGATTATAATAAAGAAGATGAGTCTTGTTGGATATGTTGAGCTGTTTATTTTTTTTTTGTTCTTGTTGTCAATTATTAGTTTTGCTATCGTCAAGTAATATCTGATATTGTTTTATGAAAAACTGAAAATTCTTCAGAATTATATCTGAAGTCGATTAGATATAAAATGTTCGCTCCAGATTATTTCAAATGTATCATTATCAATTATTGTAATATGATGTAAAGCTTTGATTAAAAAAAAGACATGTCCCGCTGAGTTTCTTTCGCCGGTTCATCTCAGGTCTGAGGTAGTAACTTTAGTGAACTGGTGGGAACTTGTTTGACGGTTACAAGCTATGCTTTTAACTTCTTATTTTAAATAAAAATATTTGAATTTAAATTTATATTTACATTAACGTGACGCAGGGGCATAATCTAACTCTCTAAAGCTCTGTCTAACCTCAAAAAAAAAAAGACTAACTTAAACGCAATATTAAAGATTGAAAATCAAATCAAAACCTGTATTTAAATTAAAATACATTCCGTCATTACGTCCAACAAGTAAACAGTTCACAGTACATCATCAATATGAACATCAGCTTGAAGTCGTTGAAGAAGTTCCATTATCGTGACACGAACTTTAATTAAACGACTTGACCGACAAAAGCTGAACGTGATCGCCATAATTTAATTATACGCTTCATTTTCTAATTCCGATTGGTTTCATTGACTGAGGCTGAGAGTTTTTTGCAGCATCCGTCTGGTCATTGCTCTCATCTCAGCGAGATGAGATACTGAAGCTCGGCGGCGCGTTGAACTCTATAGAATGTAATTGGCCAATTATGATCCGCACTAGTTCTAAGTCGCCGCCTCGAACGTAAACATTCATGTAAACTGATCTGTTACATATGTAATGAGGACACAGATTGTTTTCTTTTTCTTTGTGCGAAAATACTAATCGGATTTGTTTATCATGTTTGTACAGTGTTACAAGATAACTACTGTAAAGTGTCATATTATATACTCAACGTTAAATATCTAATTATATTATATTGAACATCAACGTTTTATTTTGCAATCCTTATCACTTACATATACGTTTATCGATACATCCTGTAAATATTGTAGGTATGTATGTTGCAATATAAGAATTATTATCGAGGTAAGACAGTACAATAGATATAATGTATAGGCAGTAGATATAAATGCAAGCACTAGGCGGCGCGAGCTCGTGAGGTGCTGGAGTGGCGATGGATAACACAGCATTGTATTTATAGAGTGATCTCCTGATCTCCGGTCAGATGCACAGTTACTGTACTCTACTGTACTAGCACCGGTAGATGCTATTTATTAAAGGTAAAATCGTGAATGTCTTACAGTTAACACCTTATCCGTATTTTCAATTTATTCGCTATAGATAAAGTGATCTCGAAGCTTATTTAGTTAAAAATTACAAATGATACAGTATTTTCTTGGTATATTGAGACGACAGACTGAGAGAGATTGAGAGACTTTTTCAAAATTTAATAAAAATTCTCTTGTTAATATCCCGTATCAAAGGTTTCACTCATTAGTAGGTAGGTACTTAATGTCGATTGTGAGTTCAGTTAATTCGTGCTGGCACAGTTGTGCAGTGCATCACGGAAGTAGATATGTATCAGATGCTATCACCGTGAGGAGTAGGAGACGCCGTGACGGGGGCGTGGCCTGGTGGAGGCGGCTCCAGGGGGACCGGGGTGGGCGTGGTCGCTGGCTATTGGCGCGCGCTGAAACAATGCGAACAATAGCTGAAACGTGATGCCTCGCGCCGGCACCGCCACCGCCGCGACCGCCGCGACCGCCGCGAGCTTAATAAGCTTTGTGTGTTTTTGTAATCTAAGATGTTATGAATGATTGTTATGAGGCCATATTGTACATAAGATATTTAAAAGATTTACCTTATCGTAATTAAATTTGACATTTACTTTTGTGGTTCACTCTTTTATTTTACCTGCATGTACATGTGTACCTTCTATAAACGATGCCATCACATCATGAATCTGATTTTAATTAAGAGTCCATTTACTTGTAAACCATATAAATAAATTTAGTTAAATCGTAAATAAAGGTGCAGAACAAAAGGAAAAGATCAATATACTAACAATTTACGTACCAATATAAAAGCATATTTCATACTTAATTGTCATCCAAATATCATTTTCATCCAAATATAGCTTGGTAATGCAATAAACAACAAGCAAAGTATAATATTTTCCTCATTGTTATTTATGTAGAGCTCTCCCGTGTAAAGTAATGCATGAATGACATTCAATACGGGCGGCGCGCCGGTGAGCGCGGCCGGGTGTAAGTCACGGCGCGGTGGTGGCGTGAGACCACTTCTGACTGTTCAGAGTTGATGTTACAAATAGAACTTCTGCAATCGAAACTAAAATAATACTTACAATACATTTTATAAAGTAAGTTTAAACGTCACAGATTTATAAGCAATTTTAGTTATAAAATCGATGCTACGCTCTCGTTTATATTACCAGACAGCTAGTGAGATTGAGCATATAGTGTCAAAGATAAATTGGGTTTATCCAAATTTATAAATATATTTAATAACTTATTGAAGTAACAAAATAAGGCCTGTCATGGCGCAGCGGCACAAGAATGTGACTGTAACCGACAAGTTCTGGGTTCGATCCCCAGTCGAGGAAATGAAATATTTAATATTTTCAATTTAAATATTGAATGTTTCATTTCTTCGCTCTGCTAATAAGGCAAAGCGCGGCGTTGAGTTCCGCCACTCAACACGCAATGCTTCAAATTAGGCGGAAAGTGGGGAGCGAATGGAACGGAGTGTCTTTACACTAGGTTCCCGGGTTCCCTCTGCCTACCCTGCCTCGTGCGGGATACAGCGTGAAGCTAAAAAAAAAACTAAATAAGTACTTTTACAGCGATAAGCATATAATAACTATATAAAAGATTTACTGTGTCATTTACATTAACAGAAATGTTTGTTACCAATGTTTCTTGTGCCCTTTGATATTATTTATATTCAAAACTTATTCAAAACGAAAGAATTATAGTTTCGAAGTTGCGCCAAAACGTTAATAAATAACTGGCATTTTCATGACAGCCTTCAGTCAATTGTTTGTAAGAATTATATGTATTTACTGTTCAATGTAACTCTTGGTCATAAGTAAGTACCTACTAAAGTGAACTACAGTATCTGTAAAAACAAGAAATAAATGTAATAATTATTTATGTTGCCCCTCACGGAGCACTGGACTGCATTAGATTAGATACCTTAAATAAGATCCTTTTTTTCTAATGTCGTAATCATTTATTTGGTATTCTATTTAAGTTATATAAATTTATCAAAATTTCGGACACAATATCTCAATACGTAAGCAGTGTCACATATAGTCACATATATGTATATATAAAAGGTTTTATTTAAAAAAGACACTTAATCGGATCATTACTCGACGAGACGTAGACTTTCCCTCGATATATTTATTTGCGCTGAAGTGAAATAGAGCTAGCTCTACTTCGACGCCGCCAATCACCTCTAACGCGCATTTAATTTTAAAGGAACAGAAGGCCACGAACGAGCCATATTTACATAAAACAAGTAATAAGATAAATCTGTCCGTTAAATACGCCGGACACGTCAAGAAAATCGTGGCCAAAGTGACGAGAGAGCTTTCAAGAACGCTGTGATTTGTGGATGATTATAAATATTTTATTTATCAAATGCAAGGCTTAATATAAAATAATATAATATTAGTTAGAATAAGTTAAAAACACATTAATTCTTTTAATATTCACATTTGAAATTTGACATATTTCACGACGTTTCTAATTAAACTACGCTCCAATTAAACTTAAACTGTTTTTGACCTTGGCTTATTATTATCTTGGCTAAATAATCTCTTTTTGCTGAATAGTCAAAAGTCAAAGTTAATAAAAAAAATATTCAACATAAGAAGTTACCTTCTTAATTTTTTGAACAGCATACAATTTATCATTGGCTTACTAAAGTTACTGCCACACCATCAGACCTGAGAAGAACCGGCGCAAAAAGGTAAGCGGAATTATTATTTTTAGTAAATTATATACAGATTCACACTATTTAGTAGTGACAAGGATACCCTAACATTTTGAATGATATTATTACATAGAAACTATGATTTTAATTTCATTTAAACAACTTATACTTGCCTGGTGACTTGTCGCTTTTACAGGTAAATAAACGAACAACAATGATCACACAATATCATAGTTTTTTATCTCACACCGCTATGCCTATTTACCGTTTTTAGATTAAATATAACTTCTTCATGTATTACATTAACACCTTTGTTCACTTTAAATGAAATTTATGAAAGCCGTTACTATAAATGCGAGCTTTACTCTTTATAAATTGTAGAGTCATAAAACTGATCATTTGAAGCTATTGCGTCCGTTTAAAACGAAATATGGCAATGGGTTGTAGAAGAGTGCGAATTCATATGTTAGTGCATTTTGAAATCGACGCGAGAGCACAATTAAGTACGTGAGGCGACTGTCAGAACAGTGCAAGTAAACACGCGAGGCGCATACTTACTGCCGGTAATGTGCTGAGCTGGTGTGACCAACGCGACAGACAAACTGGGATACCCAATGGGATAAGGAAATAGGATATATTAATGTCACATAACACTTAATAGATGATTTATGAATGAACTATACTTTGGTTTTCCAAGATCTTAAAGCCTCGAAGAACTCTAACTATTTTTCTTTTTTTTTCTAGAAGAAGGCAGAAAGTGGGGAAGTGGATAGATACGATTTCCGAACACCTCTATTGAAGAGTCCGGCCAAATAAATATAAATATATAATAAATATAATTAAATTTTCTCTGTACTTTAAAAACTGTAAACAAAAATAAAAATAAATCTAGTATAGAATGGTATCTCTACGTTCAATGTGAGTCAATGACAAGTGAGCGAAGTGATTTGTGTGGGCTCCCGGGCGTGATGGATCTGCGCTGAAGTTGAATCTTAAAAACTAACGCTATATTAAGACATTTATGGTAAGTTTGCTTAACGGAATCATATCTTTTGTTCTTTATAAGGGGTTTATGTGTTTTAATGTCTCAGTTGATCCGCTTTTATTATGAGAATGTAATACTTTTGTGAAATTAATATTTTTACATTACATTTCAAGAACAAAATATGAAAATTAAAGGGGTTGATATGAAAATAGATGCCGATTGCTAAATTACATCACAAAAACAATAATTTGGACAAACAATAAATTATTTAAAATCTTAAACCTTCATTCTCTCATACTCTACACCATATTATTATTATTATTCCTATACATTATTTTTCTACAATGAAGACAATCACTTAACTTAAGTGACAGAATCTTTTTGTGTTCATAGATCAGTTGAGAACCTGAAGGTAAAAAAAATGATAAAGAAATAGCTATAACAGTATTGAAGATAACTTGCGCTTGTCTTATTTACAATATAGATATATTACAATATATAGATAGTAGTATTTACAATATACATACAAATAAAATACGAGCCATTATTGCTATGCTCTTAGTCACGTAAGTCGGAGACGGTTGGAAGGTTAAATGCGACATATATCGAACCGACTGTCCTCTTAAATAATTACATTACGTGCATAATTAACTCATTAACTGTTTATGAGTCACGCTTGCATCGCTGCATCGTCTCCTAAGGAGATACTAAGGAGCTGTTTTTCACAGAGCAAACGTTCCATAGAAATAGTACCTCCATCGGAATGATAACTCGTCTCGTTGTTTATATGTGTTAAATATTACAAGATAATCTAAAATATTTTAATTAATCAAATTTATGATAAAATTATCTTTGAGTTTGTCACACTTTGCTATATAAAAACTCAAGCCGTGGCGCAAAGTGGAAAACCGACTGGCATAGCACTAAATTTTCTCTACCTACACTGCAGTTTTCAAGTTCAAGTTTGCATTTCAATGTTAGAGAAAATATATAATATTCAAAACAAATCTTGGAGTAATTTATGAACCATACCTCATTTAACTAGTATTCAACATATAGCTGTAATAGCAACACAGATGTCACTTGTACAAGTGTGTACTCTTCCTCATTGAGGCCCTTAGGCTTATCTAAATGAACCTCTCACGTAGACTCGATAACGTTAAATTGGCGCACCGTGACGTCCCAGTATCGGTACATCGATGCATCGCCTATCGAGTCCCCACTTAATTGCAATGTGTCCCGTTACGATGGACGGCACTCATTAGCCTGCAGCCTGCGGCCTGCAGCCTGCACCCTCTATACTGTTACTGCTGTTATCTACAATTAATGCAATAGAAAATGTCATTTCCGTATATTAATTTGTTTTCATGTGGTATACTAACTAAATATTCCTTAAATTTTTAATAAATATTCCTTAAATGCACTACAGTGTAGTATGCAAGTGTCTGATAGATATTTTGTATTGTTTTTTATATATTATTTTTTCTTTTTATATGTTACAATTTGTACTTTAACCAATTGTAAGAAATGTTTGAATAAAAATTACTCTGAAAATTTATCCGCATATAGATGTAGCGAAATTTAATCCTTTATGTATACACCCATACACACACACACACACACACACATATATATATATATATATATATATATATATATATATATATATATATATATATATATATATAACAACACACCCTCAACTCAACCATCGTTCAAACAGCCCACGCGTAGCTCACAATACATGTACTACTCACATGTTAGAATAACTTTAATACGTTTGTTATAAAGTCAAGCACAATTAACCTCACATGTGAGAGATAGACAAATCAAAATAATGTACCAACATAAATAACGATACCGTTGCCACAGTTATTTTACTCCGCGAGGAGTGTGGCGGGACTGCGGGGGGTCGCTGGGGTCGATAGCAAGGATTACAGATAAAAATCGGATGAACAATTAGATTTCTTAAATATATATTATTTTTTTAGGCTAACTCGATCTTATATTTAAGTATAGCAGGGTTACAAGCGGTAACTTTGTATTACTTCTTTGATTGGGAACACTCATAGAAATAATAGGGAGCGAGGACCTCAGTCAGACTCCCTCTACCGTATTAGGCTCTATCAAATACCATCCTATATTCAATCTGCTATCAAATTCTTTTTAAAATGTATCTACTAAAGTTAAACTTCTCTGATGTGTATAATAATAGGATATATTCAGCTTCACGCTATATCCCGCACATAGCAGGGTAGACAGAGGGCATTTGGGAACCTAATTTCAAGACACTCCGTTCACTTCACCACTTTCCGCAGATTTTGGGGTTTTGTAAGTTTACCGGGACTCAACGCCGCGCTTTGCCTTGTTACCATACCGAGGAAATTAAAACATTAAATATTTTAATTGAAATTATGAAATACGTTCAATGTCTATCAACAGTTGTAAGTTCGATTCCCACACGGGGGATTTTTTTAATTATTGTTTACGTTCCCTTTGTCTAGTAAACAAGCAGTGCGCGCAGCCATGATTTTCGTTCCTCAACGAGAAGAGCCTGGAAACGGAAGTGATTTAATGGGAGTGTAGTGTCTTTACACCAGATTTTCTAGTCTCTGTCACATATACACAACCAACTAACGTTCACTTGCGACTCTAACAATTAGTTGCGTATGAGTTTCGTCGCAGGAGTAGAAGGTCTTTAGCAATGTTTCCAGGTTTAATTATGTAGAAAAGAGAGCTTTTATAATGTTTTAATTAGAGACGCGGGATGCTGCAGGACATAGAAAGAATGAACAGTAATTTTTAATAATAATCCATTCATATAAAATGTTTTGATGGAAATACGCCACTGTACATAACAATAAGCGAGACAACTGCGTTATTTAGAAATATAATAATTAATATATCTCTAAAATTTTCAGTAATTAATTTTAAAAATGTGCAAAACATTGAAAACAATTCGATACGAATAAATTTGCTATTCAAGCGCTAGCTTACTGAAACTACTGTTCAATAAACTATGGCGTTCACCACAACTTTTATATTATTATAAGATATGATATATGTATATGTATAAATAACGTACAATGTACATAGATACCGGTGTTGTAACAGTTTCGCGGCGGTCAATGGTTATGATGTGATTGACCATTCTTGTAGGCGACCTCGGTAATTATAAAACAGCATCTACCATTTGTGGACTCTCATTTGAGCCGCATAAGCTCCATTTCGCCTCGCGTTCAGATTTCGCCTTGTAATTTGGTGATCGATATGAATCACAGATAAGCATTAAAAAGGCTCTGTCTAATATTTTATTGTTCGTTGTTCGAGTGCCAATATGAAATGTTTCTAAACAAAATCGATTTGGGCTCCTTTGTTGGGTTTTCAAAGAGATGACGATAAGACGCGGAGTGGATGTTATCGCGCTATCGGAACATCACGCATTATTTATTACTCAACGTGTCTCGCGAATTGTGTTTATACTCTGTTTTTCGGTAATGGAGAAGCGCAATGGATCAATTATAAATGGCTTTTTGATTTTCATTTAGATTACGTATTATTTGGTATATTTTTTGTATGTTACGACGCAAGTACTTAGTGTCGAGATAAATCAATTTGGAGCTAACAACAGATGTTATCAGATTTTGTAAGGTATTAAAACTACGTATATATATTTTGGTGTTTAATAACTATGCCTATTGAATATTATGAGTAAATTTAAGAAAATGAGATCGTAAGCCATGATTCGTTGACTGTACTGTACTGTACTGTACAGTATGTATCGACACGAAGTAGTTTCGTTTAATCAGCAGTGGCCATTAGCGTATCAGCAGTCGGGGGAGTCTGGGGGGTCTCAGGTCACGTCTAACGGTGCAGCTCTACTAGCCTCTCCTTACCGAGATTAAGATACACGTATTATAAACGCTTTGGTAAAAAAATATAATTCTTGTCTCATGATGAAGTCTTGGAAAGAAAGCTTAGACATCATTTAATGAAAGCTTATCAATATTCATAGTTAGTTTGTTTTGTGTATACCGTAGCGTTTAGTTTCTCAGTGTGTTTAGGCAAAGGGAAATTAGGGACCTAGTGCTTCCACACTCCGTTCCGTTGCCCAATTTCTGCCAAATTTGAGGCATTGCGAGTTAAGTAGCGGAAATTAATATATTAAACATTTTATTTCTTCAAGTAGGGATTGAATTCATAACTTGTCGCATTTACAGTCACACTCTTGTGCTCAAGCGCCGCGACAGACTTAGTGTTGTACGTCTGTAGTTATCATTTCTACGTAGAAACTTTTCATAGTAGGTACATGGAAAAAGCATAAAATATTATAGTATAATATATTAATTATTAAACGCGCTCCGACTGTATCTTGTTTAACTACAGCATAAAATAATGTAAACATAGTTGATAATTGATTCACCTCATTCATTGGTAGGTGACACAAGTTACCACACGCGTCGCGGCGCGCCGTCAGCGCCTCCATTACAGACAATATTACTTGAATAACAAACAACATATCAAAACTCAATAAATCGATGATTTTAAACTTATAGAAGCCATTTTGTTTGACCTCAAGTGATTAGACGACGTTTTTATATAAAAAGTTTATAACAGTAATGACGGCAGGTAGGTATGGCTCAAGTAACTTACACAACTTATCGCACTTAACCCGGCTTCGAACCCGCTATATATCGCCTTTACACCAAGGAATTATGGTATTTAATATACATTTTTAGAGTTTTATAGTATTTAGGTGCGTTATAAATCACTTATCGAATACAAATTACGTATTAAGAATATCAATTTATGGAAATTGATTTAAATGAATGTAAGATGATAATCAATTATGTATTAATATTTTACTTTTGCCCCATCGACGTGTGTGTGTTTGTTTGTTGTATTACTTTAAACGATGAGCTCCCTTAATGTCTTTCATTTACACAATATGTATTATGATATTATAAATGTGAAAGTTTGTGAGTTTGTGCCATTTTCTCAGAAAAATTACTAAGCGGATTTGAATACAACTTTACAGTAATATGGATTGTATATCAGAATAATGTAGATATCATTTAAGATAATATATACTTTTCCTTCTAGTCTAAGCTAAATAGGTAAATATAAACTACGATTGCGTTCTCCGAATGTAAAATGTTTTGTCAGTTTCTTAATTTTACAACATATTGAAAATTTAATTTTATTTTTAACACACACTTAACCCTGTATGTAGCAGGTAGGCTGAGACTGCCAAAGCATTCTTTTTTCCACCTTTCACGCTGTATCCCGTACATGGCAGAATAGGCAGAGGGAACTTGGGAACACAGTGTTAAGACACGCTGTTCTACTTTCCGCCGAACGTTGAGTTATTGCGTGTTGAGTGGCGGAACTCAACGCCGCGTTTTACCTTGTACAAGAGCAAAGAAATTAATACATTAAATATTTAAATTGAAAATATTAAATATTTCATTTCCTCGAGTGGGGATCGAACCCGCAACCTGTCGGTTACAGTCACACGTTTGTGCCGTTGCGCCACGATAGGCCTCGTTTTGTTCTTATCAAAGAGATAATAATTAATTCCTTTAAGCGTTACTTCAAGAGTTACATGTAAAGAGAATTTTTTAAGTTTATATTTTTTTCAGACATCAGTAACCAGGAAATACGCAGTAACCGACTAACTCGAGTGCTGCACTTCTTATGGCGCTAGCTTAAAGTAAGTGAACGTGCAGTGCGTCTATGTAAGCGTGTCACGTGTATGTTCCCTTTGCAGTCAAATGTAAAGTTAATTGAAAATACAAATTAGGTATTGGTAAAATTCAATTGGTCGACCTTACGACCTTCGTGAGAAAGCTCCCTCGTTGGTACTGCGCTTTATAATCTGTACACTATACACTGTATACAGTGAACATCTCCTTTATACCGACTGTCCTACTTAGGTTTAAATTATAAGAGACTGTTTTAAATTAAAAGAAATGAATAGGTAATTCGATTGATATGGCTAGTGCAGTTGAGCTTATTGTACATTGGTGATTTCGTTGTTTTTCTCTATAGTAAGCAATATTTATATAATTTATAATGTTTGAAAAGTATAAAAAATGCGACAACTATTCCTAAAGATACAAATAAATTATCAAATTCATTAATTAAAGTAGACGAAGTGATATTCATAGATTTATTTTATTATTAACATTAGGTTCCCTAGTTTCCTCTGCTTGCCCTAATATAAAAGTAATACAAATGCCAGTAATCTTCAGTTTATCGTTTTCGTTTCGTACTCATTTTATAATTGTAGGTCTACTAAATATTAAATTTGGCTAAAAGTAAGCACTTGCGATACAAGTAAAGTTATTAGCGATATCATTGTAATTACACATCATTTTCTAAAAAATCTGTGCACATTCTGGCAAGCTATGTCTATTTTAATCCGTGGACATACAATATATAGTATGTTCCATGGCAAAATCTTTGCATATTAGAAACAAAATTAAAAATTCTAGTGATAAAATAAAAATGTCATGGAACATAATAAATTGTGAAACTGGAAAAGGTAAGAATTATAATCACGATTTTAAATTAAAAGTTGACAAGGGTGTTACCAGCTCGGATCAAGAAGTTGTATGTGAATTTGAGAAATTCTTTGCTGATATTCCAGTTTCCACAAACAAAACTCTTATAGCTTCCACAACCGTCGCTAAATCATTACTTAAGGAGAGGGTTCACAAATGTAATGTAGATTTCAAATTTAATCTAGTCAACTCAAGAGACATTGTTAAGACATTTAAGACCCTGGATATAAAGAAAACATCAGGACATGTCCCGCTGAGTTTCTTTCGCCGGTTCTTCTCAGGCCTGAGGCAGTAACTTTTGTGAACTGGTGGTAAATTGTTTGACGTTCAAAAAACGAAGTTGTAACTTCTAATTTTGAATAAAAATATTTGAATTTGAATTTGAATTTGAATACTGAAGATGGTACGGAAGCAAGCCAGTCCAGCTCACACTTGACCGGTCTCATTCTTGTTCAGGTTAGAAGTGAACTTAAAATTGTACAAATAGACAACCTTCAATTTTTATGGGCCACGGCTCAGTAATATTTTACGTTGCGATGCTGAAATCAATATTATGTGCCTATTAATGTCATGTTTCACTATTACCAAGTACAGTTATTGCATAGATGATTTGACCAACCGCGACGCAACAGCCGCTCGAGAACGCTCTAAATAATATTAATACTATAAAATAACAGTTATTACTCAAGTGCTTCTAATAATTTAATAAGATTTATTTATGTAAATCATAAGAATTCGACAGTGTTATAGTTTCTCCGCCGAGTGTGAAGTAGATGGAGATCATATTTCATGGCGGGTTTCTCATTACATTTGCGTCGATGGCGAATTTATAAGCGAGTTTGGTAACATTGCGGAAGTGGCGACGAGCGTTTAATTGTCTGCTATACGGCGAGCCCGAGGCGTGGCGAGATCAATTAAGATAACAGTATCGAGAGGCCTCGGGCGGCGCCGCGCGCGCGGCTTGTATGCTGGCTGCGGGTAATAAAGTTCTCAGGATCGTGATGTCTCACGTACTATTTGTATGTGGGAATGCATAATAGTCTCATAGCGGACAACATTGTATATATATATTTGTTTTGAGCGAAATATTGAAAGATAGAGAACCTTGTGTGGTTTGATGTGAATTTTCTTCAGAAATTATTTTTCCAATTGTAATAGAGACAAATACAAATGTATATGACATTATAGATGACACGCGTGAGCACACACATGTACTTAATGAGTGAAGACCGAGCACACAACCATCGCTATATCAGAGTTAGGAAGAAAAAAATCAAGTTAACCAATCAAATTAATCCAAATAACCTTATCAACATATTGTTTTTTGTGTTTGAAAGACAACATAAAATGTTCTTCAATATAGCAGCAATCTTAAAGTGTTAATCCACACTTAGGAAAGAAAGATATTTAATTAAAAAACGTATAAAAATTTCACGTAGAAGGATCGCAGAAATTATCACTTTTAATGACAAACCATCTTGTCAAATCCATTCCGTTGTTGTCCTAGCCTTCTTATCTAGATATTTATTTATTTATTTATTAGGCAAGCCAACGTAACATACAAAATTATACAAAAAAGTTTTATAAATACATGCAAAATTTAAAAAAAAATTTTTCTATTGTACATCACACTTACAGGCTAGCTCAACAAGATATATAAAATAAATATTCCAAATCTAAAAACCTAAAACCCAAAAAGAAAAATAACCTAGATAATATAAAAAATAAAAACAATGATAACTATCAATCATACAAATAAAATTAATCATATAGAACTACTTTACCATCTAAAATATACATTATTTATAAAAAATATATAATAAAAGAAAAACAATAACAAAGGGGATTGTCTATTTGACTTGCAAATAGTTTTTTAATTTCTTTTTAATTAATGTGGTGGAGTCTCTAAATATATCAATTTTTGATTTACTACAAATTGCGTTATAACTTTTCATAGCTCGATTTAAAGGAGCATTTGTGCCCAGGTTCGATTTAACTTTTCTACTAAGAAACGTGTATTTTTTCTTTATTTTCATACTTGCATTTTGCCTTGGTATAGCGAACATAATTTTTTCTAGTAGTTTACTGCAGTTTATACCTCCATTTATAACCTTATGCAAAAAACAAATGTCTAGTATGATTCTACGGTTGTATAGTGAAAGCGCATTATAAATTTTAACATATCCACATATCTCTTATTTTCTTTAATTTTACTGTCCTTATAATTTAAAATATTTTTATATATTTTTATTTTAAAAACTTCTTTTGTACTCTTTCTATCCTGTCTATGTGTATTTGGTAGAAAGGACTCCAAACAGTGGAACAATACTCTAGTTTACTTCTCACCATTGAATTGAATAATATTAGTATAGTCTGCGATTTCTTAAATTCTTTACTACTTATTTCGTATGATAAATCCTACCGTTTTTAGTGTTGTTTTTAAAAAAAAATTCAATATGAGATACAAAGCTTAACTTAGCATCAATCGTGATACCCAAATCGTTAATTTGCTTTGTCCTAATTAGTGCCTCTCCATTTAAGTTATATATAAAATTTATGGTATCTAATTTTCTACTGAATGTAATAGTATAATTCTTATCTAGACATACTCGAAATTTGATCTCCCTGTAAAGATTCTAACAACATACGTAAGTTTTAACAAGAGTATAACGAGATGGAGTGAAGGTACAATCGTATGTGGGTTCGAAACCCACGCGGAGGAAAGAAATAGAGAATATTTTTTATTTTCTTGCTAGGGAAATGAGGAAAGACGCGGCGTACAGTTCCACCATTCAACATAAAATATTTAAAGAATTCGGCAGAATGTGAGGAACGGAATGTCTTAACACTAGGTTCCCAAATTTCCTCTGTTTATCGGAAAAACTGTGATGTGATATATAAGTTTACAAGAAATTTCATGTAGCTCGATAAAAACACAAATATGTATATGATTTATAAAAGAAAAAAAAGAAGATCGCGGTTTGAATTCCTGATACTATTGTTTTCTAAAAAAGGGTATATATGTAGGTAATACTATAAAGTAGACCGCTTTAGAACGCTTGATAAGAAACCATATAATATAAGATGATATGTGTAATGAAGATTTCATGATCGTCGTTTGTCGTTACGTTTATGCGTAAACGCTTTATATCATTACGCAAGCGTCCAAGCGTCTAACGAGGCCCAGGCCGTGACCGGACGTCGCGTTGAGTCGATACATTACCGATAAATCACCAATATCACACGTTTATATATTTTATCGGGCACTTACTGACGTCGCGCGTCGGGGACTCGTATTTAAGTTATAAGGGAATTTTTATTCAATTTTAAAACCAATAGATAACTGGCTCAGTGTGGAGCGGCGAGGTCATAACTTGGTGTAGATATATGAAGTTGTTGGTGACGCGGAGGTGTTAATAATAAAATATAAAATTATCGAACCTTCATAAATTATTGTGCGCTACATTGTACTAGTATGTAGCCGTGTCGTTGGTGACAATGTGGGTGTTGTGTAAACGGTGGATAAAGTAACGTGGATTTTTATATTCTGTGGTTTTTAATACGTCCAATGTTAGAGAACTCTCGCTAGTTTAAAGTAATATCCTATATATGTACGGGGTCTCCACAGGAGAGGTTTGCATTCGTAACTGTTGTATACAGACAGGCACTTTCTTGCATCATATCTTATAGAATTAGACGAACATTTTTCTAACTCATATTTTAACTACTAACTGTCGAGCGAGAGTGTTTTAATACGAACAGAGTGTGTAAACACTACTAACACACGCTTACTACTTTATAGCTTTAATAAATGTATCTATTAAATAACAAATAATTAATAAATTCTAATTGTAAAAAGGAAATATTAACAGCCAGCTTTGTTGCATGACATGTTATATAGTTTTCCTTTCAAGACGCAACTATAATAATAAAATACATTTTTAACTGGTGCCAGGATAATGAACAATTCCATTGACCACAATACGTTTGGTCACACGACGTACGCTATTTATCTTATTTGTAGGTATTTCCGTAATTGCCGTCGGGTGCGGGTGCGTCGCGCGCCGCGTGGTGCCGAGCGCCGTCTCCAGTACTCGGTACCGGACACCGGCAAGGGACCACGTCGTAAATCTCACCGCAATTAGCCGTTGTTTCCGCGCCCGAGATAACACTTTATCATTGTATTTTGTATTTTGTCACACTCTCTTACCTATATGTTATTTGTTGTTCGGAAGACGCTCATCAATGAGGAGGATCAATATTTTTAATTGCTTACACAATTTGTCAAGTGTCTGCTGCGTTATCGATCGCCTCTATAATTGGATAGCGTTACGTTCTTAGGATATATTGAGTTTATTTTTGAGCTATGATGTTAGTTTTTCTACTGTGCTTTCTTATTTTGGTAGCATCAAGTTTCAACATTTATGTTATTGTAAAAGTGTTGTTTTTGGGATATTAAAAGCAGAAGCTGAAATTGAAATTAATAACGATGATAAAGTGCTAATTGCCATCCATCTGTTCTTGGTATCTCCCAACTGCAGGAACAGTACGATGCGTATAAAGCAATGATATAATTTAGCCCAGGAATGATTAAATTCCTTGATAATAAGGCTATTGAACTCATCAGCCTAACCATCCATATGGCTTCAATCAAAAAGCTTCACGCTGTATCACGTATATGTCAGTATAGGCAGAGGGAATCTGGGAACCTTATGTTGAAATATTCTTTTTCCATTAGGAAACTTCCGTTGGCCACTTAAAACATATATGGCTATAAGTAATATTTAAATACACTTTCTAAAATATATAATTTTAAAAGAAGTGTGAGAAAAATATGTTTGCAATATTATAGTATGTATTAAGTACAATGAAAGCCATAGTCATTATTATAATATGTACCTATATTATTTAACGATGTTGTCTCGTAGTTAGAGAAACAATACTTAACAAAAACAAGAAACGGGTTTGATTAAAATGAAGACTATCATAATTGTTTTATTTTTATTAAAAGATAAGGCAAACGTGTGTACGGTCATTTAGCGATAAGCGATCACCACACACGGCTCCGTGTAACACCAAAGGAGCTACAGGCGAGTTGCCGGACTTAAGGTGGACGGAGACGTCTCTAAGATACGAGCAATTGTAAGGAATCGAAATATACTAGCAGTATGTATGAAGTTTTCCGCAATCAAAACTGATAGGAGCTTTCCCTGGATTTACAATAAAAAAACATAAAAACTAGCCGTTTAATTAATTTAAAGTATGATATAAAATGTAAAAAAATGAAAACCTATGAATATATATTTCTATACAAAAATGAGTGCATATGTCTTCACATTTAAATTTGTTCAATTTTATAATTAGTAGGTACTTCGCGTTGACCGACATCTTTAAACAATCTTCTAAACTCTAAACGGATATTTGTTGTGTAAAAGAATGAATTAAAATATTTTGCCATATATGTTTTATAACATCAGAATGTATATGAATGTATATGATATAGAATGATATAATACTTATACCTTACTTGTCGGGTGTTTTTAAATATACGGATGGATGAATATTGTATACAGAACAAAAATACTTTTTCGATTGGAGCTTTCAATCAAATCAAATCCTCTAGATTTTTAATATTACAAGATACGTATATAAAAATACGAATGATGACTGGATTTTGTTAACTTATTTATATCATTATAAATATATAAAAAACTGCCTGCAGAACAAATTTGTCATCGATAAATAAGATCGATTGTACCGACTCGTTTGTACAAGCTCGGTCAACTTCCGTTTCGTGGGGGGCTTCCAAACATGCTCGAACCTTTAACTCGGAGTAGATTTGCTTAAGCTTGTTGTGTTGAATGTTATTAAACATGCCGTATTTTTAATACTGTAGTTTATTATATCTTTAATAATCAATACATATTAGGTATAATACAAAAAGTGTTTGTGCATTAAATATTTTTCAATAAAAAAGTACACTGTGGTGCAAACTACTAAATCGTCCTAAAAGTAATAAGCTTAATAAGAGAAGTAAGTAGTTGAAATTAGTAAATAAAATAATGTAATTAAAGAGGACGAAGCCGCAGGCGGGTCGCTAGTTATTAAATATTTCTCAAAGTGTCATCATCAACGTCGATATGGCTTAAGCTTAACATTTTAAAATGTATAAAACTACACTAACAAATATTGAAACAAAAATATATTTCTTTAAAAAAAATAATAATATTTGTAAATTTTTTGTTTTAATTTATTTTCTCACAAGGCTGGTATTTCACAATGTACGTGTATAAAAGATTATTTCGTTGTTTAACATGGCTAACTATGACGACGCCAAGTATTGCAAGATACCAAGCAACATTAACTAAGTTCAAGTTAAATTCGCAGTTTTCTTGCATTTTAAAGTCTAGTGTAAAACGATCCGTCAACGCCATCACCGGTAATGTAATAAAAAGCAGCAATATTTAAAATATTGCTTTATCTGCTTAATATTCATCAGCCGTAGTTAATTGATAATGATATATAAGAAGCCTAATTGCACAGTACATATTCCATTCAGCCAAGTACCCGGAGACACCTGGCTTCCCGACAATTAGCAGCCTCTTTTGTGAGTCTCGTCCCACAAGAGCTCCTCCCACGCGTACTTAGCGTCAGTTGGGCAGTTTGTATACACAACGTACGTACAGCCTGCGACGTAACTCATAAACACTACGACCGCTTCAAATCTGTTTGTCTTGTTGACGGTGCGCTTTAACTACTGCTTAAATACAATTATTGCTATAAAGTTTATATGTTTTATAACAATTCCGTACGTATTATATAGGATATATATTTGATTTAGATTCTGAATAGTTCAACAAGTAACTTCATGTATAAAAAATATATGAAGTTTTTTCATAGATGAGCTTTTATTAATTGTAATAAATAAAATATTTTTTTTGATTGCAAAATAAAAATTGTGAAGATGTACCTAATAACCTAAACATTTTTATTGTAAAGTTTTAAGTTTAAAGTTCTTGCACCGAAATACATAAACAAATGAAATTTGTCCCATTTCATTTGATACTCGTTTCGGAACAGTTGTACAAAAAATGTACAACAAAAAATGTATTATGTAAAATTATAATGCTTATATAAATATACATATTATGATGTATACATGTTGGTGTATAACAGTAGTATAACATGTACAACAAATATCTTATTCCAATATATATCTGGACTTCTACATCATAATTTAAGCTTAGATTCGCAAGTACAGAAAGATCCAAGTGATAACGTCGTACAGATTGTACAGAAATATGGCAATAAAACGGGCAGCTATTTATCGAGATCTCAGGCGAGTATTAACATAAAATGGCCGGAGATGGTTTCCCGTTTACAAAACACGCATCAGGCTTCCTGCACGAGGCGCATCGCAGAGATAACTCGCTGGGCTCTAACCTGTAAGTACGTACGTAAGTACGACTGTCTGTACGGGAATGTGATACGTATATCTTATTGTGTTGGTGGACTAAAGAAACGGGACTCGGTTCTTTTTTGCCTTTATCGAGCGATGATATCTGCATGTTTCTGTCTCTAGATTTAAAGACATGAGTCAAGTAATAATAATATTTAAATATGTACTTTTTTAGTTTCATGCTGAATCTCACACTTAGTAAGTTTTCGACATTTCGATTCGATTAGGTTTACTGGTGGAACTATAACAAATTTACATAAATTGATACTATAACAAAACTATAACAAGCAACAAATAACTTTAAGGTTAATAAAACAAGCAAATAAAAAATAACAGAAGCAGTAACGGAATAAATGAAAATATCTGAATTAATTATCTCGTGTTAACGATCGAGTCGATCGATTGTAAAAATGGCTGTAATTTATAATATATTTTATTGTACTAAATAGGTACATAAGAAATACTAGCACGAAAATAAAAGTGTACAAAGGTGGACTTATCTCTGTTAGAGATCTCTTCCAGCCAACCAGTGGAAGTGGATGAGTGGCATTAGGCGGGAAAGAAACACCAAGTACAATTTATGAAAAAAAAATACAATATTTCTACAATAAATATTATCAAATATAAAAAAAAAACATATATATGATAAATATAAATATCAATATGTAAATATACAACTATTAAATATAATATACAAATAATATACAAACATATATTATATACTATATATTACAAACAATATATATAGAATACATATATAACATAAACATACATATACACACATACACGTACATACATACATATACATATACATATGATAAATAAACTTATACTTATGAGATGATAATGCGATTATTGAATTCATCATCACTGTCTGAGGTCTAAAGTAGCCAGTAGATATTTTTTAATTTTATGCTTGAAGGAAACTATGGAATTACTTTTCTGAATGGAGTTAGGTTAGGTTCCATAGGGTTGCGGCATAAACAGAAAAGGATTTTTGCAGGAATTTGGTGTTACTCTTAGGTACGTCAAGTGTCGGTATTACACAAGACCGCCTAGAGCGCGTGAGATTAGGAAGTACCGTAAAACGGGAGCGTAAATAAGGAGGAAAATTTTGAAAATTAAGGATTTTAAAAAGGAGTGAAAGGATGTGCATGTCGCGGCGAAGTCGGATTGGGAGCCAATTCAGCTGAGTTTGAAATTGAGAAACGTGATCGTACTTACGTAGGCCATAAATAAAGCGAATGGCGAGGTTTTGAAGACGTTCTAGCTTATTGAGTAGCTCCTCGGTTACATCCAAATAGCAGACATCTGTATAATAACAAGGGGTCAAATTCAGTTTGTTATAGGTATATTATTTTTTAGAGTTAGTCAAAATAAAAAAAAAACTTTTAATTTAATCCAGACGCAAAAACCTCCTAAAAGACTACCTTAACTTGGCAAAATACTTGTAGCTCTTAAACCACTGTTTTAATTTTTATAAACCCTTACTCAAATTGTTTTATTCAGTAGGTTCGGTGCCACAGACAGATGCACAGGTCAAACTTATAATACCCCTCGATTTGCGTGGTGGGTGTTAAAAAAAGTTCATTTTATTATGACAATATAAAATAACGTTATAAGAAATCATAAATTATAAATATTTCTCGGCTTCACGCTGTATCCCGCATACGGCGGGTTAGGCAAAGGACACTTGGGAACCTAGTGTTAAGACACTCCGTTTCACTTCCATTCCCCACTTTCCGCCGAATTTAAAGAATTGCGTATTGAATGACAGGACTCGACGCGTCGCTTTGCCTTGTTACGAGAGCGAAGAAATAAATAGACAGACAAGACATATAATTGAATATTTATATATTAAATATTTCATTTCCTCCAGTGGGAGTCGAACTCACAACCTGTCGTTTGCAGTCACACGCTTGTGACGCTGCGCCACGCCAGGCTTCAATTATAAATAATAAATATTTTAAATGCAATCCATCGTACTGTACAACCTCAACACAATGCTTTTGTAGTAAGTGTCGTGTAACAAGCAGTTTCGCAAGTTAAGTTCGCAGAGCACTACGCGAAGCAGCGGTTGAAACTTAGAGTTCGGCGAATTATATTAATTACAGTAATCATAACAGCGCGATGGCCGCTACTCTCTACCTCTATGACCGGTAATGATAGAGTACCTCGCTACGGCGTCGTAGGCTAGAGATACACTTTGGTTTACTTTTTATATTACTTGTGCTCACTTGCAACTTGGCTTAAGATTTGAGAATTTTAATTTATATAACTTAGGTCTTAAACACATAATATATTTTATAGAAGTTAATGTAAAAATTTTATGGAAGGAATTTAATGTAAGAATTTTGTGGAAGGTAATGTAAAAATATATTACAATAAGTGGTAAAATACTGAGGTGATTATGAAAACTGTGTGGACGAATAGAAAACTAATATGAAAAGAAACTACTATTGTTATATCATGAAATTCACAATATAAAATATAAATAACTCATCGTGGCGTAGTTTCAGTCCCTACTTCTCATTTTCCTCGTTCCGCTGGGCAATTTATTTTAGCCCATTGTCAGACATAAAATGTAATATTGAATTACAAAAGTAAGTCCGTTTTGTAAAATGCAAGTGCATAGTATTAATATTGTCCATGTACCACGAGCCTTATAGCAATAGTTGTGCAAGTGCGGCGGAGAAGGAATTGGAGCACTCATAAAACTAACGAGCCCCGTGACAAATTAAACAATAACCTCCTGGGAATATACACTGCCAATAAACTTTCCTATAATTAAATGTGACCATAACTATAATATGTAGTACGATCATCGACTTGTTGTCACCGTTAAGTATCTTAAAGCAGCATGGCTGCGCGGATTTGATTTTAGGGTTTTTGTTAGTTTTGATTATTTTTATCTGAATGACCATCCGCAAAAGTTCGGAAAGCCTTACTCCACGTTGACCACGACTCGTTGATCAGGTGAGCCTCCGCCACGAAGATGTTCTAGTTTGCTGGTAAAGTAAGTATCGTGTGTTATAAAACAGTCATAACTTTGTTTTTTTCAGTAACGTTAATAAAAAGAACACTTTAATAACACCTAAAGGTTAGCTTAAATCATATGATGAATTCTTACTGACAATCTCTTCTTATATTTTATTTATTTATTTATACTTTATTGTACACAGAATAGCAAATATAAAATTAAAATATATGTATCGTGAAGATGAAAAAAAACGCTACATTCAAAAATTAAGATTATCAAAAATTATAAATGTAACACTATTTAAATCTAAAACAACTGTGTAAATTGGTCTCCGTCCTGAACTTTCCCATGAATTTTTGTGGCATTGTATGTTGAGTGGCGGAACTCTACGCTGCGCTTTTGCCTCGGTATCAAAGTGAGGAAAATCAACATTTTAAATTTCACTGAGCCATACTCCAATAGATACGTCAATGTTTTGATAAAAAAAGACATGTCCCGCTGAGTTTTTTTCACCGGTTCTTCTTTCACGGCAGTAACTTTAATGGTGGTAAATTATGTAACGTTCAAAAAAGGAAGCTTGTAACATTTTGAATAAAACAAATGAATTTGAATGTGAATGGTGGATCTCAACCTTTGTTTCAAAGAGCGACGTCCACCTGTGCGACGCTGAACACCTCCGACGAGCTTCGATAGGTGATGACTGCTCCTTATAAAGACAAGTTGCCAGTTGGTATTAGAAGACCACCAAGCCACTCACATTATCGAAGCAGCCGGTATTTCTACCACACGTGAAGAGGTGGGTGTTACAGACAAGATTGGTGACATTTTAAGAAAAGCTTATTAAAACAACGTTCTAGCTTAACAAAAAAGTGAGGAAAATTTCATTTCTATTGGACAAAGAAACAGAAGAATCGAATTAGGGTGAAGGAATACATCTCCGATAGCAAGAGTGGGCATGCAACAAAGTCAGCAGTGTGTTAGCATACAGCGAATAAATTCAACCACTGCATCGAGTTTTCCATGTCCTCGCTAGGGAGAACATGTATCTGTTCTCCCTAAAATGATCCGCGAGGCTATTCAAACACAAAATCCTAATTTAAATAGAGGAGATGGTTGAAAACTTTCAACTACCAGGGTTGCCTTTATAAAAAAATAAATGAGACATTAATTTTTTATCAAAATACAAGATATAGTTAGCTCATTGTGCAAGAATCCAGGACAGTACGTGAGGCAACTAATAATTGTTAGCGGTAGTTTGTTATACAAAATAATGTCAAATGACACACGGGTACCTCTTCAGCCTATTATAATGTGAGACCACGGAGAAACGCATTATTAAATTTGTTTCATTTTAAATGTGTAATAATCGTGAAAATACCGCAAACAGTGTTGTTCATCTAACGGTGACTCCTCAATAGGAAATAATAAAATTGCAAAAACTCGCCCATTGCAACTTGGTTGCTCTCGCTTGGCGCCACTCTACAGTATTGTGCATTTTATACACATCTGCCATCGATCGTTATGTCATATACAAGTATTGTATACAAGTATTGTATATTACAATTGTATAATAGAATTCAATTCATTTAATATATATTTATTGGCAGTATACACACGAGTATGTGTTTAACATTGGTATTTATGTTTAATAATTTAAAGCATTTATTTCATTCGTCATATATAGTAGTGTAATAAAAACTGATAATAGTATTTCTTAGAAAGCAAGTTTATGTTGTGTTAATGTACATTCTTAAGCAATAGTTAATTAACATGTAAATAAATCACAAAATAATTACATTGTGCTAGCAAAAATATTACCTAATTTTCTCCAAACACAGGCACAACACATTGAAAGGGAAAATTCTCCAGTTGGTGCTCTTTGTTATCACCCTAGTGATGACTGCACTCAATAGAGACTATACTATATTACATGATTAGTGTAATAACTAAGTATTTACGTATTCTATTCTAGTCCATTGTAATACCCTCCAATATTCAGTGAAGTTAATGTAAAAAAATACAAGTCAAATGCGAGTCACTGTCGCCTGTCGAGGGTTTCGTACCAATTTCAAGATTGTAGGTCGACGGGAAGTACAACTCATAAAAATTAACAAACTACAAATGCAAATAAAAATTGTTTTATTTATTTTGTAAATTCTCACTTTGAGTTAAATTTCACAATTGTTAAATTCAGCAAAACCTACTCGTATCTTTTTATTGCGATTACTTAGCTCTAAGGGACTAGAAAGAACACTACTCATCGAAGATGTAAATCAATATCCCTGTATAGGGCTTGTAAATCGCTTCCATATGCCTTAACGCAGTACATCCCAAAACCTATTGTGTACACATAGAAACCTCATGAACGTTGTTTACACTTTACAAGTTTTATACATCAGCGTATTCTCAACGAAAAGGGGCTGCATTTTAAAAATTAAGGCAAAGCCGGTACCGATATACCTAAAGTACACTTTATACCTTAGTTTGTTGTAAACGTATGAAGAGAAAGACTCCATGATTGACCAGGGATACGGTGTGACAAATATTAGTATTAAAAGTTCAAAAGTATGAATGATTCACGAAGCCCATCATAAGAGAAGGGGACGTAGCCGTTGAGACATTTTAATCGAATGGTCGACAAACGGACAATAAAGTAAACCTAGTAGAGAGTTTCGTTTTTAACTTGTGCGCTACTGAACCCTAAAAAATGATTATCTCAAACCCTATCTTGTATCTATTATATGTAAATGTAACCAAGTGTATCTTAAATCAAACAACCTACAAACATTTGGGATGTATTTTGCGTGACCGGAGCGCCGCTGGGCGACGCGAGCGAGGAATACTAAGCGTGCGTTGAGTTGTATCTGATGGTACCACGGTGGTACAGCTTGTTCTCTTTAGGACCAGAAGATAGCTATCTGTAAAAGTACCTACTTACTTAATTTGAGTTTGAAAATATCAAGTTCGCTCATCTCATAATAATTCATATTTATGCATGTAATATACCTATTGCATATAACATGATCGAGTCCCACTCGTGGAAAATAAATATTTTCATATTTCCCAGTTGTGCTACATTTTCTTAAACATCATTCAAATGCCAGCGACGTGACAGCTTACAACAAACACCGATAGCTTCTATTCCTGCTACAAATATTTATAACCATTATCATTTATGATGACTGATTTAGTTTAATATAATAAAATAGTTGTGGGTTCGATCTCCATCTAAAGGAAGATTATATTACGTTCATATCCGTTTTGGGAAAAGACCGCGTTGTTGAGTTACGTCACTCAACACACGTCTTGAAAATTGAACAAGATTTGATAAAACCTCAATACTGGTGTTAGAGTCCCACATAACTTAGATTTCTTCTCCGAATACTGACAGCTTCGCTTCTTTGCGGGAGAAGCACATTACTGTTCTTTATGATTACCATAAAACAATGAAACATTATTTCTTACAATATAATTTCTATAAACATAGAAATTCTGAAGAAATATTTTTTTTGAAAAATGGTGTTAAATGTGTTTAAGTAATAATGCTTACTATTAAAATATAAATGTTTCATAAAATATATAAATTCATTATATGAAAAAACATAAAATACTAACTTAGGTATTTCAATTTATATTTACGTACGTGAGAAAGGCTAAAGGAACTGTACCTCATTACATTGTAAGACCAAGACCAGAGCCAAGAAATGTAAACATTAAATATGTAAATTGAAGATATGAAATATTTAAAATTTTCGAGCGGGGATCGAGCCCCCAACCTGTCGGTTACAGTCACAAGCTTGTGCCGCTGCGCCACGACAGGCCTCAAAGACATTGTATAATACTAGATTTCAAAGTAAACAAATATTATAATCATTATAATGATGTTAAATCACCATATAACATAAGACAACACCTGCTGTGAATTTGCACCACATTAATATTATTCGCAAGTATCGAGTGTCTCGGGCGGTGCGTGAGTCCGTAGGGGAGGCGCCGCGGGAGGCTGTCGGAGGGGCTGTGCGGTACATTTGTGAAAATCATTGCATTTTGTAACACTTCTGTAATTAAAACAAAAATTTATTCACTATTTTCCTGGAAAATATACAATCGAGTAAGCTACTTCATTGTATATTTTCCAGACGTGCGTGCTGACGATTTGTGTAATTTTTTGTAGAAATAAAATTTTATTATTAGATTATATTAATAAAATTTGTGGGCTCGATCCCCACTCGAGAAAATAAAATATTGAATATTTTGTTTTTTTTTTCTGGTAACAAAGCAAAGCGCGGCACTAAGGTCCAAGCTGTCCACGTCAACACGCATGCGTCAAATTTAGTGGAAAATCAGGAACTAAATAAATATTTTTTATATTATTCGAAAGAATTTAAAATATATTTCTTCTTTTCATGTTTTTCTTAGTGAGTTAATCAATATTAGATATTATTGATGAACTCACTCACTCACTCAGCTTCACTCATGTATGTATCCCGCCCAAGGCAAGGTAGACAGAGGGAACTCGGGAACCTAGTGTTAAGACACTCCGTTCCGCTCTTCATCTAGTTAGTATTGATTAATTTACTGAAATAATTTATTTGAAGCATCGATATTTTGTAATAAAGATTATTATTGATTTTAGACCAAGATGAACCGGTGTAATGATAGTCTTCCATATTATTAAAATTTAGTGATCAGGTTAATTCGTATCGGAAGGCGTGGTTGCGCAAATATTTCCTACATAATTAGCAAATGTTGCAATAGACCGTGTGGCCTAATGGATAAGGCGTCGGACTTCGGATCCGAAGACTGCAGGTTCGAGTCCTGTCACGGTCGAGCTCGGTTTTATCTGTTATATTATGTAATAGTTAATTTTTTTTAATGTTAAATATTACTTTTTAGATGTAGATGTAAAAGAAGCTACCGAAGCCTATCTTCTAAACCTTGAAGAAAGAATATTATTTAGTTAATTTATTTTCATTTAATAAGAAATTGTTAATAGTGTTAATAATATTTCTTCTTTCTACAATTATAAATGTCGTTATTTCAATGTTTATATATGTAGGTCATTTTTGTCGAGTTGAGTTGTGATGTTTTATTGTCACTTTATCATCATGGCGCATTCAATGTCGATATAATGATAATATTTGTCAATATTTTTGAGTATATACATATATGTAAGTGCCTTCTCTCAAATTTCATACTAAGGCTGCTTCTCGGATTTTGAAGCATCAATAATATATTTTATATATAAATATGTCGGTCCTAACATTAAAGCTGGTCGCGGCTGTTTATAGCTCAAGTAGTAGCATTATATTTACGTTCTTCAGATAATTTACATCGATACAGCGCTTTTGAAAGTCGATAAATATGCCGTTTTAGCGTTCAGCGTTCACCGTCTGGTTGTTTCGTGTCGATCTGCCTGTTTAAACTTTTATGTAGGTGTTATAAAGTAACAGCTTGTGAATTACGACTGTGGGGTGTATCCTTTTTATAATTGTGTCCAATTGCGCTTAAATATTGCAAAACAGAGGAATTTCGGGTTTAATAGTAATAGTATAATGTATGTTTTTTTTTAAATATAAATATTTTTTACGTCTTCTGTTAAAAGAAAAGGTTATAAATTGGTGTAGATATGAATTTCATGGAAATATTGCCAATTTTATTTAAAATTAATAGACAGGATTAGTGTCCAAGTGTTTCTTATATGTTCAGAACTTAAAAAAAAATACTTACTCGACTATATTTTTTTAAAATAACATTTTCTTTCTTTCAAAATTTTAGTTTGTAGAAATTAGTTTTTTTAAGAAAGTTAATCTAATATTGGGTTATAAAGATATGTATAGTCACATTCAAGATATCCTCAGATTTTATTTTTTTAACGTTTCGCATCGCAGAGACGCTATGACCTAAATCTGAAGTAATTTGTAAGTAAACTAAGCTAAATTGGTGCTCAGTTTTTGCTCAACGGACATACAAACAGATCGTTTTACATGTTGAATTAGTAGGCCAATGCTGTACTGTACGGTGTAGTTTACAGATGACATGTACTGTGTCGCCGTACTTTAAGTAAAAAGCGGTCAATAGTCTAGCGACCACGTTCCTCGATTAGCGTTGTCCTATGTTTGTTTTGTTTATAGTGTTTATATAGTGGAACGGTAATTAAAAGTGGGATACGTACATACATACATACCTAAATTTAATATTTTTTATTTTAGCTTCACGTTGGCTTCCGAAAACAACACCGAAGGCAGAGGGAACCTAATGTTAAGTCACTTGTGTTCCCCACTTTCTGATACTTCCGTTCTCTACTTCCTGATAATCACCAATGCGCTTCTCCTCGATTAATTAAAAATCGTGAAAGAATATTTTTCTATGGTTTATTAATAGATTTACGTATTTTTTTGCTTAAAATCTTAATGTAGTTAATATATCTTGATTGCTGTTAATAGAACATTACTTAGTTATAGAGTACGGTACATTCATAGGCGTCAGTAGGTTCAATGTGACCTCATACCAAACGCTTACCCTTAGGTAAATATTATACGAGAATAATCATAGAGCAGTGAAAGATCTTGTTTGTAACGGCGATAATTCGGAGTTTGATTCCCAATAGAAATTTTATTTTTATTTACTTGCTCTGATGAATATAAACCGCGGCCTTTAATATCGCTACACAACACCATGCAGTCTCGAAGAGGCGGTGTGTGGAGAACAGAGTGTCTTAACACTAGGTTACCTCTGCCTATCCTGTTGCAAGCGGGATACATACGTACGTGATGTTTACGGTGATTTATTAAAGATGTAGATATAACAGAAAACTTGAGTAAAGTGCGCAGGATGAATGTGTATAGTTTGTCTGTAATGAGTGACAACGCAGTGCCGTGTCACCATCGCGCCGGTAATTCCCCTCGTATACTATTGTCAAAGTTAACACGATCTAAGCTTACAGTCCTTTGGAGGTATAACGGTTTGTTTACTTACGAGTGTGAACCAGTACGAGTTTACTAGCAATATAAAGTGATGCCAGTATTAAAAAACCGGCCAAGTGCGAGTCGGGCTCGCCCACTGAGGGTTCCAATTTCAGGATTGAAAATAGGAAGTACAATTTATATAAGTTGACAAACTTTAGTTTGCGGACGTATCAACTTATTTTGTATAAAACTATAATATAATTTTTATTTATTTTTCCTTGATTTATGATGCAAATATTCACTACTTTCCAAATGTCATAAATATCAAACGTATCTACGAAATACCGTGTAGGTTTTGATCACTCAGCGAAGAAAGTTATCAAACTTAAATTTTCGGACGCTTATATTATAAAACAAACTACGAATTTAAGTTTAAAGGTTTTTTTATAAAGTAGCAAAAAAACGTTTCGAGTTTTGACATTTCTCCTTCATTGGTGTCAACTTTATTATTATACTCTTTATTTCACTTGTAACATATTAATACAATATTTGGAGTAACATTGTTAGCAAAGGTGGATTTATCTCTAATACAGATTTCTTCCAGTCAACCCATACAAACTTTCATATTGTTAAAGCCACAGGAAGGTTTTAATTACGCAGTTAATTGAAAAATAATGCAGCAATTACGTTGTTATGATTAGGTACATTGTCTTAGATATTTGATTTTCTGATTTTATGATTACATTGTCTTTATATATTTGTCCTGAAAGACTTGAATATTTGATATACAAATGTGTATCAAATATTCAAGTCTTTGAGGATACCTTCGCGTGACTTCGAGATTAATGGTCTTGACAGACAAACAAAATGATATTAGGTTCCCGTATTTACCTTTTAAGATACGTATTCCTAAAAAAATATGTACCTACGCAGCCGTGAATAGTTTTACGCACAAATTTACATAAAACTCAGGAAATTAATTTAAAATCATATACAGGTTCATCTTCTTGTATAAAGAAAGTAATATTTTCTAGTATTTGTTTTTCAATATTACTTTTACAGTTTCGCCTTCGCCGTCTTTGACAATGAGCAGTAAGCAGGCTATTCACGCGACGACCGCGTCCCGTTAGCGCGATTTACGACACGATACCACTAACTACAACCAAATAGGGACCAAATAGGTGGGCAAGATCTATGGCTGCAGCGGTGATGTGTTCCTGACGGACGCCTGCGATGTCTTTGTACACTTGCACTGTTGATAGATGGGTGGGTTGAAATAATAACTTTTATATAATTGGTACATTTTTAATGAGGCTTAAAATGGTTAAGTGAGTAAATTTCGTGATTTATATTTATATTATGAAATTAACATATTTACAAATAATTTTTACCTTAAAAAATATTAAAATATAGACGTATAAAAATTTTAACTAAGCGTCATTAGAATCTGCGCCACGACCACGACACTCAAATTCGGCAGAAATTGGGAAACGGAGTGTCTTAACACTAGGTTTCCAAGTTCCCTCTGCCTACCCTGCCATGTGCGGGATATAGCGTGAAACTGAGTGAGTGAGTGAGTAAATAATCTGTAATTTATCGCAGTATGTACATGAAAGATATATGAGAAAAATGGTTATTGACATGACATTTATCCATGAATACCTTTTTTTCGTCTGCGTACTTGTTTGCACTAATCACAGAGACAGTGTTTGTTTTATTTAATCAGTTAACAAATAAAAAAGTTGTATCAATAGACAGTATTTTGTTCGGATAAAATCACTACTAGATATCTTTGTAATTTCAGCAGCCGAGCCCGCATTTTTTTGTTTCCATATATGTAATACATTAGTAGAAAGTTTTAGTGTCATAAAAAATGCGCCTTGACATAAAGAAAAAAGATCAAATAGCTAAAAACTCTGTGGAGATCTAGGCGAAAGTTAGCGAGTCTATAGCAAGTGAGCGCAATGACAGTACATTTCGAGGCGTTAGTTTATAAAGCAGTGCCATTAGTTTGCGTCCGATATCCAAACAGCCAGCGCGGTCACGACGCGGGCTGTCGACACTCCACAGCTCTTGCTATTCCCAGGCCGCCGCACTTCGCTATACATCACTGATCGATAGATCGGCAGATACCGGCGATACTGTTCACTGGAAACTTTGAAACGCATGTTTTGACAGCAGTCGACGGCTTAATGGCGGTCTTTATTGGTGTATATTTATATGAGAGGCTCTCAGTGTTACACGATATGGATGTGGAGTCCGTACGGACTACTGCTCGTTGTTCATACGAGCTGCGTGTCAAAATGATTGTATTATTTTTATTATATGTTTTGTAGCTTTTGGCAAGGCAGTGTTTAATAGTAGAGTAGGCATTAATTAGCCTAGTGTAAAGACACTCCTTTACCTAATTCTTAAGATATTCCGTGCTGATTAGCAGAACGCAGATCCGCTTTTTTGTTACCAGAGCGAGTAAATGAAAATAATAATGTAATTTAGAAAATGTTAATTTTTAGAATAATGTCTCATTTTAGTCATTAAGTCAACTAGAATAGCAACTTAAAGAAGTGTCATGTCATCATCCACTTTTTGTATAACATAAATTAAACTTGATTAACTAATATATAAACTATACTAAGTTAGTGTGAACAGCCTTTAGTACTAAATAAAAAGACGGTAATATGTGACATGTTATTGTTGTCGATGATGCGTATCGTTTTCTTGTTCACCATAATTTTAGGTTCGATCGTCGATAGCGAGTATAGATAGTTTTATTGCCCATTGAGAAATATTATTGTTACACAACACTATCACCGTTGTCAACTAAAAGTAAATAAGTGGCCATCAGTAGCGATTGTGTATGAGGCAAAGGTTGGTTATATTTGAGATTTGATTTGTTATTTTTAGAACTTTTTTATTGACTTTGTAATTTAATGTAAGTGTTTTATTTTATCTGCCGGAATTTATTTCGTTATATCAATCTTCATATGACTTATGAACGATATGTTAGACTTTCGGTTCCCCCGGCCCCTCCTGGTATATGCAGGATACAGCGAACTTAATTAAAGAGAAAAACTCATTAAACTCTAATAATAACAAATAACCTCTTAAACTATTCAGCAAAGCTATAACACTCACCCATTCATACGATACGAATACGGTATTCGCGCTGATCCTCATATATCATTATAAGCGCATCTTAGCGAGTTTCATCCCAGAAGATACAGATGCTGTAAGCTTCAATGGAATAAATCTGAATCTGAATAGATACCGCGGCCACTTGTCGACGCGTTTTGGATTCTCATGTAAATGCATCACCGCGCGCCGCGCGGCTGTAGCGGGACTTTGCTCTCGGTCTAATTAGATATGGTTTGTTGATGCTGTACGTGTTAGAGAGGTTGCTCTAAATTTTACTGATTAGATATATAGTCAAGATGTTTATGGGAAGATTTTGTATAAAAAGAAGAAAGATCGTCGCGGCGCAGTGGCATGTCTTACTGTATATGTGACGGTTGTGGCGTCAATTCAGATTTGAACGAAGGATATTTTTTTTTATTATTTCCAAACGCCCCGAGACAAAAATAATTCTATAATTTTGTTTGTTAATATATTAAAATACCTTTGACAATTACAGCATTTTATTACTCAGTCTCAATGAATATCTCAGTATTTTTTACTAAGGCTCTCAATTAGTTCGTTCTCTTTAAATATTTTTTGAATTAATAATAGCTCCGAAACCACTTACCGAAAACACTTTTGGTAAAAAAAAATATTGTGGCGAACTTTTGTTAACACTAATGTAATATATATACATATATATTATTTATTGTCATCATCGCCATTTATTAGTATTTCGTTTTCCTTAGATGATTATCACATTATGGCGATAATATTTTGATTTGCTATCGTCGTAGACTGAGTTCTAACGGCCGGTGGTCATGTCTCTTCCTTACTGTCACATTAGGATTTATGTGGTCGCTACCTCTTTCTATTCAAGAATTATCACCTAATTTATATTACTTTGCTTTGGAAGTACGGACTTTGTTGTATTTTGAATAGCGTTTAATCATTGTATAAAATAGGAGGTGGATTTGCAGCGAGCTTTGTGGTTTGATCTCCACGTGAGGAAATGAAATATTTAATATATTCAAATTAAAACGATGTATTTTAACTTTAACAAACTTCTTTCCCATATGAAAAGCAAGATATATAATCATCCCTAGGGTGGATTTTTTTTATTACATAAAACTAATTATAAGTTACAAGAAAGAGAGAGAGAGAAAGAGAGAGATGCACATACAAGTTAGCATTCAAAATAACGAGTGAAATACAAATTTAACTAGTAGATTTTTAGCTTCACGATTTACTTAATATTAAGAGAAAACACTCTGTTCTCGGAGGCGGAACTTAAGTTTGCCTCGTTACCAGAGCGAGGTCATAGCATATTGATTATGTAATTTTTTTCAAGTAGGAATTGAAGTATCCAAACAACTGTCACGTTAACATTTGCACGCTGGCGCCGTCGTTCCGCCACGCCACGGTGGCTTCAACATTATTTCTATAACTCTAAAAAGATTTGTCAAAATACTAATATTTAGCTAATTTATAGATAAACTAACTATTTGTAATGGAACATACATTTATGTTGGTACTAGAAACAGTTGTGAGATAAAAATATTCTTAAACATACAACAAAAGATAAACCTTTTTGCGCATAAAGTTTAGAGTTGTGAACTACACTGTATTGTTACACCTACTTCAAGTGTCATTTATTATGTACGTCGAATGCGAGTGTAAACGCGAAACCTTATTAGTAAACACGTGTAAAGTGTCCGATGAAAAACTCAGGAACTATAGACTATAGACAGTCGACGTATTGTTGTAGCTCGCGTTTATTGGCGGCCGTAAACATTAAACTTATTCACAATACGGCGTGTTCACTTGTTGTCTAATTTTGAACTATGTGTGTGTCGTCTCTGTAAAAGTTGTATTTCATGTAAGTACTATTAAAGGTCTGTTGTAGCGCAGGGGCACAAGGATGAGACTGTAAAGGCGACAGGTTGTGAGTTATAGTATTATAGGAAATTAAATATTTCCTATTTTCAATTCAATTATATATTGTTTTCATTTCTTGCTCTGGTAATAAGGCAAAGCGCGACGTTGAGTTCCGCCACTCAACACGCAATGTTTCAAATTTAGCAGAAAGTAGGGAATGGAAGTGGAACGGAGTGTCATAACACTAGGATTCACTTCCGTTCCCTCTGCCTACCCTGCCTAGTGCGGGATACAGCGTGAGCTGGAAAAAAAAATCTACAATATAATACCAAAAATTGCTACGGACAGTGCTGGGACGAAACGGAGTCACACAACCCTATGTTCCTAAGTTCTCTCAGCCTCTGAAACGTGCAAAGGAAATGAAAGTTCTTATTTCCATTGTAACATGTAAATTATTTCAATTGAATCTAGACTAACGAACGTCACCTCGTAACGATACGATATATCTCAGTATCTACGTAGTAGCTATAGGGAGTAACTGTCGATCTTTAAGGCTGTCAATTACCGGTGCTGACCACCCACGGCGTCGCCACCGCCATAATTAGTTACATATCACACTTCAGCAAATCGTGTTTTGTTATTTATTAAAGCTTCTATAACTACATGTTGTGGAGAGATTGCTTGTCACGCGAGGATTTATTTGTTAGCACCGGCACAGTATGTACGTAAGAAAACGGTAGTAAATTTCGCCCCTTACATAATATTAAGATCGTAATTCTAGACCAAACTTACCTACAATTTACTCTGATTATTCATATATCTAATTTGCAACATATGCCTAATACTTCTGGCAATAAAAACAATTAGATAACTTTTTTTGTTTATTTAACAGTTTTCTTTGCTGGTAACATTATGCTAAATGAAAAAATAAGTTTTTATATTATAGATTTTTTTTTATGGAGAAGACATGGCAAACGAGCGTACGGGTCATCTGATGGTAAGTGATCACCGTCACCCATAGCCCCGAGTAGTGCCAGAGGAGCTACAGAAGCGTTGCTGGTCCTTAAGATGGCTGGGCACCGGGACCCGGTATTACCCTACTAACGCCAACGAAGCTACTACTTAACGCCGGTTATAAAAGCTGGGGGTGGTAACAATCCGGTCAAGTCTGCCCATGCGTGTTGTCATTGCTGACAACGTGACTTTACCACACGTACTTTAGTCGCCTCTTACGACACCATCAGTACCCGAGTGATCCTATTCTAAGCCGGAATCACACGGCTATAGGTATAGGTAGAGGTAAAATAAGCGCCAACAATTCCATTTATTAATTCTCAATTTTCTTTACTTTGAAGTATGTAATTAAAATTTGATTACTGTAGAGATGCGGTCTCTTCGTCGGATATGCGGAGTCAGATTAGCTGATCGCATATCCAATGAAGAAATACACTGAATGGCAGGTCACAGTGAGAATGAAGAAGAACGTGCTCAGGTGGTTTGGGCGAGACGTCGAGCGAATGAGTGAAGAAAAAATGGTAAAAAAGATTTATGACAGAAAAGTGGGTGGTAAGAGAGGGAGGGGGAGACCTAGGTTCACCTTCGAAAACACAGTGTCGACGATACTGGAGGAAGGTCACGTAAAAAACATGAGGACCCCCCGGAGGGCATGTATGAAGAGGTTAATGACAGTGAACGAGGTGAAAGAGGTATGTCGAGACCGTAGCGTTTGGTGCTCCGTTCTCTCTGCCTACCCTGCTAGGGATATAGCGTGAAGCTAAGTAAGTAAGTGAAGTAATTAATTTATACATATTTTAATTACTTTAAAGCAAACAACTACAGTTTAAATATAGGTATAGTGAGTTAAGATGTTGTTATTAATTTTCTACCACGTTGACTTTTACCGTAGCGTTTGGCGCTCCGTTCTCTCTACCTACCCCGCTAGGGATATAGCGTGAAGCTAAGTAAAAAGTAAGTAAGTTGACTTTTGTTATTTATGTATATGTTACGTTTTCACATAACTCGGTAGGATCTAAACTCCAATCAAGGGACATAAAATGTCGCAAATAATGTAAATTACTGAATAGAAACGGAAGTGGAACGGAGTATCTTAACACTAGGTTCCCGGGTTCCCTCTGCCTACCCTGCCTCGTGCGGAATACAGCGTGAAGTGTGTTTGACGTTCAAAAAACGAAGCTTGTAACTTCTTATTTTGAATAAAATATTTTGAATTTGAATTTGAATTTGAAGCTATGTTATGTTATTATATAAATCATTTTTATTTTTCATTTACCGCCAAATTTAAGGCATTGCGTGTTACGTGGCGAAACTAAACGCCGCGGGTTGCCTTGCTAAGCGAAGAACGAAAATATTAAATATCGATCGATGGATCGAAACACAACCTGACGCGTTTACTGTCTCATTTGATTTGAGGATCATTTACAGAGTCGTTGTTTCTAAAACTATTTAATTGTAACAATAAAAATAAGTAATAAATACCACCTTGACCGCCACAGCACTCTCGGCCCACACGGACACGTATATATGTATGTACAAGGGCATCAGTTAATTTGTGATCAGCTCTCTAACTCTTGTGATCGGATCTGCCGCATTGCGTTACTTGACGATTAATAACGGAACGTAGCTAAGTGACGGTAATGTTCGGACGCGCTGGATGTCTACAGGAATGTATTTCAACGTCTTCTTATCCGGGCCAGGTGTGTGTTCAAATACCAATAATGGGTTGAGACATAAGGAGATAATGGGTTCTGCAGGTTTTGATACATATTTTTTTATTACTTTTTAGCTTTACCTTAAACCCGGGTAGGCAGAGGGAATTCGGGAACCTGGTGTTAATATACTCCATTTGCTTCTGTCCCTCATTTTCTATTGAATTTGAGGATTCCGTGCCGAGTGGCTGTACTTAACGTCGTCTAAAGAGCGAATAAATTGTAATATTAAATATTTTATTACCTCAACTGGCGATCGAACACGCGATATATTTACAGTTGCATGCTTGTGCCCGCTGCTGCGCCACGAGGCCTCATTATTTATTTCCAACAATTAATATATTGTAGTTGGAACTTCTTTTCGCCCATGTTTGGAATATTGCGTATACGGGACTAAAACTTAACGCTACAGTTGGTCATCGTCTTAAAATGGAAATAAATTAATACTAATATTCTTTTAAATATGTATGAAACATCTTGTGGTAAATAAATACTTTTCAAATGCGTATCAAAATAAATTTTATGTTAAACTTCTAACCTGTTAACAATAAGATATGCTAACTATTATTGCCGTCTACAAAAACCTCCAATATTTGAATGTTCCATCAAGTCTACTCGTCACCTAATGTAGTGAGTATTTCGCTTTGGTATTTAAAGCGTATCTAAACAGTGTGTTTAATGAAGCCCCGAGTGTCACCGTGCACGTCACACTACACGCACTATCACGCACTATCACGCGCGGTAATTGTTAGAGCCAGTGGTTTTATTTAGATTATGAAATTATACACTGTAGAAGCTTTTTGGATAAATACACCATAAATTAGACTGATTTTGATAAAACTTGAGTAAATCTATTCGTATTTAAAAAGGTTTTAGCTTGTGATGTTTTTTTTGTATTTCTTGTGGTATTTTTGTTTTCGAATTTGATTTCAGTTTGTATAATTTAAAGGCATTATATCTAAAGGCGTGAAGGATGCCATAGCTGAATTCATATATATATATATATATATATATATATATATATATATATATATATATATATATATATATATATATATATATATATATATATATATATATATATATATATATATATATATATATATATATATATATATATATATATATATATATATATATATATATATATATATATATATATATATATACAATAAATTAAAGATTTTTTTCTCTAAGACCTTTATGAATAGTAGACCTACAATATACTTGTACCTATATATTTACAATATACTTGTATACTAATACTTTTAAAATAGCGACTATATATAAGTTTTGTGTAAATATATACGAGTATGTAATAAACAAAAGCGAAATTACAATTTACAAATGCCGTAATTTATCAGCACCAGATTGATTCCGTGACGTGACGTGACAGTAACGTCTATTCCGTCGGTACTTGCTTTGTGTATCTTATTCAAGTAATTTAATTACACTTTTTATAGAAAACAATCTATTTTTTCCTATTTCAACATGCGCACTCCGCAATGCGTACAGTACGCGTAGCAACCGTGACCGTCACGTCACGCGGTGCTGTCACCACGTGAGTGACGACAGTAAGTTAAACTGGACTGTAGTTTCATTTCTCGGGAACTCGTAAAAATTAACCCATTAACATCAATTAATGCGGTCAATGACATCTCTACTTTTTACTACACTCGTTGTACTTTAGCAAATGCGTGGTTTGGTACTTCAAGAGTTTTGTAATTTTTATATTCTTATCTAATTTGCTATATTCAATTATTTTTTAACTTACTATGTTTATATAGAACTTAATATTTTTAAAGCTTAAAGCTTGCATTGTCACAGTAGGATAACTATATGATGTTATAAGACCTTGAGTATCCCATGTGTTGCATTTTTGAGTGGTAGAAATTAATATGGAAGTTATTCTAGTTACTAAAGCGATCGTATAACAATTTTTTTTTACCCCGGTAGAATCGAATCTACTAACGTCGTGTACAACTAAACGCTTTGCCGTTGCGTCACGACGGTCAGAATATATTCTTATTTATTATTCTTTAATCTATTTGCATCATGTTAATTCCACAATGCTAACGTAACGTGGTTTAGGCGCTTGTTCCTGGTGATATTTAGGGTTTGAATCTCGTCATTTTAATTATGTTAACTTGCTATATTTACTGATAATAGCTATTCACTGTCTTACTGATCTATACTTATATAATATGCCATAGCATGTGTGCTATAGCGACATTGTTCGTTAATAAACATATTTATAATACCTATTTATAAATAAATTATATAAGGCGCGGCATTTATTTCATTTTAAGTATATTGAGCTGGCTGGCTGGAGTAAAGCGAATGTAGTGCATTGTGAAGCTGCCCCTGAAGACTAAACTTGCGGCTATAAGTCTTTTAAAATTTTCTTTAGATTTCTTAAATACAGAAAATGATACTGAGGCCTGTCGTGGCGCAGCGGCACAAACGTGTAGCTATAAAGGTAGGTTGTGGGTTCAATACCCACTCGAGGAAATGAAATATTTAATATTTTACATTTCGCTCTGGTTACAAGGTGCGGCTTTGAGTTCCTGCAACACAACACGCAATGTCTGAAAGTGAGGAACGAAAGTAGAACAGAGTGGCTTAACATCAGGTTCCCAAGTTCTCTCTGCCTAGCCTGCCATGTGTGGGATACAGAGCGAAGCTGAGACAGAGAGAGAGAGAGTGTGAGAAAATTTTAACATTTTCTTAATTATAATCAGAGATACGCAGTTTTAATAAATATACATAAATTTATTATGATCTAAACTTCACTTAGAATAGCGTCAAAATTTAACTATAGTAACAAATGGTAAGCTAATAAGTCAAGCCTATGTAAATAATTTCGTAGATAATTTTGACTTCTACTGGATTGTCATAAGGTCTATTATCATTTGTCACTTCTCGTGCTGTTTTCTGAGCACGTAATCGTCAAATTTGTATAGAAGCGTTAAATGACTCGATTCTCGGAGACGGTTTACGTTTTTGTTGACAGTGATGTATGACACTTGCTTGTCGATGTGGAGTTTATAAAAATATATTTTGCCTTATGTTATTCTTTATTTCCTTAATGAAATAATATTAATAGTGTGTACATAAATAAAAATTGTATATTAACTCTCTGATAAATATACCAATGATTGTGGATAAGATTCCTACTCCAGATTCCAGTAAATTATTTTCATTTCTTCGCAATGCGTTCAAGGCGTTTGAAAAAGCTGTAAAACACTCGTAATAGGGTCTTTTAAATTTCTAAGTCCACAATACGGACCTGTAGTGCTACAATAAAATACAAAGATATTGTAATATTAGATTTATTTTTAGCTCTAAAAGTGCTTAAAATATAGAGCAGATTAAAGGACAGGAAACACAACGACATGGGTACGCTACGACTGGTCTATCGGCATTTTATTATAGAGTCATCGTAGTCATTATCTACTTGTGACATAGTTATCGTTGGTGTTAAGATGCTAAATGGAAAATATAATTTTAGTCCGTTTTTAACCTAACAAACTATCACTTTTTATATACAATCGTATAAAAATATATATTTTGACATCGTGGCGGTAGTGTCCCGTCACTAGTGGTCGTCGTGAGGTGGCAAGTCATGCGCGGTAATTGAATTAATCTAACCTACCACCCCCTCACTACCTGCCACTACCTGAACGCCGTGAGTACGTACTGTGTTGCGGGTAGCTATCCAAGTGATATACAGCTTTACAAACTTTCATTTTAATGTGGAGGAATATTTCGCCTTAAAATTGTATTTTTTTTTTGGTTTGAAAAATCTTAATTTTTCCATTTATATTTAAATAAAATCCCCGAATAATAAAAGCATGCTTTTTTTTAGCTTCACACTGTATCCCGCACGTGGCAGAACCCAGGAACCTAGTGTTGAGACACTCCGTTCCCCACTTTCCGCCGAATTTGAGGCATTGCGTGTTGAGTGGCGGAACACAACGCCGCGCTTTGCGTTATTACGAAGAAATGAAACATTAAATACTTAAATTGAAAATATTAAATATTTCATTTTCTCGACTGAAGATCGAACCCAGAACCTGTCGGTTACAGTCACACTCATGTGCCGCTATGCCACAACAGGCCTCTGATATTTTTTATCATTTATAATTTAGAAGCTTTAATTAATAGAGTAAATGTTTTCTCATCTCAAAAGGATTAAAATCTCTTTATTGTCTGTCTGTACGTCTGTCCAGAATATTTGTTTCAAGATTGCTTTAAGAAACCAAGCTTATGTCAACAAAATCTAAAGTTACTAGTATTTACACAACGCTTTTGCTGCAATTCGTCGCGTAAAGAAACCCTAGAAGGTAACTGTCCATGGAACTACAGTTATGAAATTTGGCTCGAAAGAAGGCCCTACTACAAAAATATACCAAGACTACACTTATACGTAAATTAGTTAAATTCATACAAAATAAATTTTTACGCCGGCAAACTTAAGTTTATCAATTTCGTAAGATAACTTTGTAAGATATATGCATGTTCCGTACAGAACCTTGACTTGCACTTGACCGCTTTTTATTTTTATTTAAAGCGTAAACTTATTGATTAAACTGAAATAATTTAGTTAAAATAAATTATAGTATTTTTACATTGACATTAATAAACTGTACAACACACTATTTTTTTTACGAGGAGAAACTGATATAATAAAGTATATTTAATTTTGTGTAGATTCTCTCACGTTTTGCTTACGACATCTAACGAGTACGTACATAAGTGTATATACGTATATATACGGCGTTGATCTCAGTATCACAGTTACATTGTTATGAAAAACGTGCTAAGACTTTAAAAATATTACATTCATCTATATACATATTTCGCGATTCACAGATATTACTATTGCTCACGACCTGTTGCGCCTACAGTCGCAGGCATGCCCCCTGTGCCTCGACAGATTTCGATACGTTCTTGCTTTATTGTTTCCTACATTTTAATTAACCAATACGATTATATTACACAGAGCGTAACCTATCACGTCATCTGTAACCTAACTAGAGATACATGCTCTTAATCCCAAGTGTCTCATTACAGCTGTCTGTTATTGTGTACGAGCATAAGTATGTTTTAGGTCGAAGTCAGAGGGCAAATTTGCCACGTAGACACTGTGTGTATAGTACGTTTGATGAGTGGTGGCCGCTCTTGACGAGATGTAGGTGGCTGCGTTGGTATGAGTCTTACTTTTGATTACTACCTTCCTAATCGTGGATAAACAATTCGTTTAAACTTAATTTAAGGGCCACGATTCTTAGACCGTAGTGTACTTACAACTACGACGTTGGTAGTTGGTACGCAGCGCACGCGCGGATGTCATCAGCCAGGAGTCACTTATCTTACGGGAGAGTGTTTACAGATTCAATGCATGTCTGTAATGCCTCTCTCTGAACCTGGTATTACTGTATACGTGGTATGTTGTGTTTTTTTGTTGGTTCAGAGCAGTATCACGGGTTGTGTATGTTTAGCTTTTTTGTCATATTTTGAAATAGATGTGGAAAGTACGCCTTCAATGTCTCTAAGAATCCGTCGAAAGTGGGGAATCAATGAAAAAGGAGTGTCTTAACACTACGTTCCCAAGCTCCCGCTGGCTTAAATCGAGTAGAGAAAAAAAATATATATAAAACAACTATAGTCTCAGAGCACAGGTGCCTTAATTAAACCTATGAGGCACTTTCCGTGGATTTAGTTACGAATTTTACCACGAAGTGAGAACTTAGAATACATGTAAAGGCAAAAAAAAAAAATTCTTCTCCACATGCAAAATAACTCTTTAAAATTGTTAAACATATTACAATATTACGCCTTTAAGTTCCACGCAAAATGACGTGGGCTGTAGTTTTAAAGATTAATTTGATTTGTTTCTCACAGCGCAGTACAAACAGGCTGAAGGCTTGCCTCAGACTTCGGAACGGACAGACGGATTGATTTGTGGAAATTATACATTTGAGTGCGCCCGTGCTTTATGACTCGCTAACCTATTACTGCATTCTGTATTACCTGTCTCCTAACCTTTGCTTGCATGTATGTGCACAAGTTGCTTGCGTGTTGTATGTCTCTTATGGAATTTGTATTATATCTGAGTGTAACATATGTGTGTAGAGTTGTTTATAGAAATTTACTCTCATCATGTACATAATTGATAATTTAATGTAATAGTTGAGAAACTGTTCTAATATTATACAAATATTATGTTTAAAATCTGTGCGAAACGTAGATAGTGGAGCTTTAAAATATACAAAAAAAATTACTTTCTCACTCGTTTCCCTTATTTTAAGGAAAAAGAGGAATCAAGTGTCTAGTGACATCGTTCTATTTTCTAAACTGCATAGGTTAACGCCCAGTATTCCAATCCAACGAACAGATAAAACTTTCATTTATAAATTATGCTAGTAAATAAGCTCATAATAGTCATGTAAAGTCAACAATCATTCCTTTTAATAAACAAACATAATATAATATGTGAAACGATATTTATATTTCCATATATGTGAATAAACAAGCTTCTAGATATGGTCTGTGGACAGTATGTCTGTGGCCGGAGCCCGGGCGGGAACCTGTGTACCTTCCATTCTGCAGCTTCCATTCAGTCTGCAGGTGGTTTCGCCACCAAATTGCTCTCAATTTTCGATTGTAAATTAATTTGGAATGTTCCGAGCATTAAGTCGCAGTATGATTGGTGTCGTGACTCGTTATGGACCTACGCTAGAGCGGGTATCAATTTTAGCAATTTCAAAATATATGTAATTATTTGTATTTCGACAATAGACAGGAGAAAATGCACTATATTTCGCTATAATTTAATTTGGGTACATGTATAGTTATACTATAAAAATATTATCAATGATTTTTTTTAAGAGTATTTAACTATTGACGGAAAAAGAGGAAAGTTTGACCCGTCTGTATACGTGTGCGTCTCCGTAGCTCTTGAATAAATACATCAATTTAGGTGCGGGTTCTGTTTTATCGAAAATACGATTACAATTTCATGAGCCATAAGTACATCTCCGATATGAGGCGATCCGATGTGTTTTTGTTAGAAAAGTGTTTTTTAATTGTAAATTTTACTTGCTTGCAATATAGCGCTGGCTCTTCTTTTGTTTTTATTAGATATGCTATAAATATTATTTAATTTTATTGGTTTTAACATGCATATTGGATAATTTAAGGTGATTGCGTACCATACCATAGATTGTTCAATCTATAAATATGATTACACAGATATATACGATTGCTATTTAATTTGATTGATATTTATTTCTATCACTATTTTATAGGCTGTGCTCATTTAATGATGTTCTGCGATATCTAGGGAGGCACCAATGAAAACTTCACAAGGAAAAAAACAAAACAATTTTTAAAGAGTTGGATTGTGCACCAGGGGACGCCAGTACCTGTTTTCATTTACTACAGGATAGACTTTAAGTCAAATTTAAACGAGACCACCTGAGGACGTCAAACACTCATCAAAAAGTTGATTTATTCAAGAGCTCTCTTCACAAATGGCGATTTCGATTAGTATTTGTAAATATAGTCATGCAATTTAAATTGAGTTCGTTTTTGTGGTTTTGCTTTACATACGACTGCACCTTGAATCATTATTTATATATATAAAGTTCCTCCGTTGCTGGGAGCCAACACACAGCCGGAACTAATGAACTTAGAAAGTTAAAATGTTATATGTAGATAAGTTAGGGAGTTTAGGAGCAGCACTGAGATAGTCTGGAGTTTCTAGGGTTACCTATAATAAGATCCTACAATAAGATCTTAGATTTTTCGCTGCACTTCCGCCGTCGCACGTCTTTGTCAATAATTTTATAGGTGTCTTTTAACCGACAGTCATAATGACATCTTTTCAATGTCCTAGACACCGACTAATAACCACACGTTACCTTTAACGAAAGATTAACAAGCGGCTTACATTAGAGAGCCAGCCGGCACTTTTTCGTTGGCGGTGTTGTATTTGATATAATAATTACGACAAATGACAGACGAATGCCACCTCAGTCTACCCTTGACCAAAGATTATCGTACCAATAATAAATATATACGATTAATCTGGCTTTTATTATTTATTTAAAATATTTTTTACTTTACTTAAAGTGCATAATAAAATATCGACGACTAGTAGACGACGACGACGACTAGTAGTCATACATACATTAATTATATCAAAATATATTTAATTTATGTATTAGAGTCAATATAAACTTAACAAATACATGATAAATGTATATCATTGTTTATATATAAATTAGTGACAAAGTTATGTTAAACATTGTGTAAAGTGCAGGTTTAATATATTATAAGGCAACGAGATTTTTTGAACAATTACGAGCAACGTGGTTAATTTAAATTTGATATACACAAACAACCGTTGCATACAATCCGTAGCGCCGCTCGCCGCTCATGAGAAGCGTGTTTATTAACAGTGGAAAGTGATGATTAAAGAAATGTATTTTTTAGCCACGCTTGAGGCGGTAATGGCAGTGTCGTAAAGTCCCCGCAATCTGTTACACTTTTATTAAAAAATGCATACGCTCGTAATGACCTGCAGAGTGCCGGCTGCGGACTTCCCACGAACAATTTTATTATCTCATTAGCTCGAACAACGTCTTCATAAGGTGTCGCGGCCGCGGGACATCTTTCATTACCGAAGTAATGACTTTAATAAAATCCTTCACTCCACTTTAATAAAATCCTTCACCAACAAACCATTAATAACTTCGCGCAGCGACGTATACTCATTTGTGAGACGTCCATTACATTACAGTCGTAGCAACTGGCCGAAATTTATAAAGCGTAACAAGCGATGGATTCGGTACAAAACTTCTCATTTTGTTTACTATTTTGTTCTTAAGATGATTACAAAGAGCCTGGAGGCTAGAGGCTGGGGAAGGCGGTTCGAGTTAGCTGGGTACCCCAGGGCTCGCCACTGTGCCCGCTGAGATTCCATCTGTTTACTCACAGCCGCTAATGTTACCGTTTTACGCCTGTCCTCGGGCATTTAAACGAGCTTACTGTTGTTTTATTATACGTTTTAACCGTAATAGCGTAGATAAATGAAAGATAATAAATGACGACACTTGATTTATATTCAGATAACAGTAAGGCCATTAATTGTATAAATATAATTACCGAAAACCATTACTTTGATTAGAAAAGAAATGGTTTAATAGCTCACTGAATTGTGAAATAATCTTTAATATTAGTTTTATCTACATATATGTATGTGTATATGGTACAGATAATGTCTTTAACGAAGAAGTATATAGTGATATATTGAAAATACAATATACTGGCACGTAGGCATATCTCAACAATCTAAAATGTAGCTAAAATGACACAAGTTTCTCAGCTATTGAATATTACGAAACAATGCAAATTTATGCGTTAGAGATAATAGGTGACGCGTCGATGTGACGGATGGTGGCCGCAGGCGTCGCCGACACTGTGCGAACTGTCTTTGCCGAATTGCTAAAGCTCGGCCGCAAATCACGACAACACTTTATCAGATTTACTATCTGTTGTGAGGAAACCTCTAAACGTTTGTGCCTCTTATGGGCATGGATGTTGCCGAAAGTGAATGCTTGTAGTGACCAAGTGACCATTCTTGTGGATATATTTTCATCATTGTTGTGATATTATATTATGTATAAATATTTATAGTCGTTAACTGTGTTTAGATCTGTTGTGGCGCAGGAGCAGAGGCGTGCTACTTACACTTGTGGGTTAAAGATTGCGCGTTCGATCCCCACAAGAGGAAATTTAACATTTTGTTCTTGTAACGAGGCAAATCGCAGCATTGAGTTTTGACCACTCAACACCGAATACCTCCTAAATTTGTCTTCCCATGTCTTCCCTGATATGGGCAGCTTATCAGATTGGTAGACAGGGGTTAATGAAATATGGCTAGTAAAGATCTTAAGTAAAAAGTCACTCTTAGTAATATATAATTTTTTTATAATATAATGTGTACATACACGTACGTGTAAAGTAAATCATTCTCCGATATCTTAAGTAGTTTTAATCTAAATATTTTCGATGAGTGGTTAGTTCGACGTGTGTGAAGTTAAATTAAATATAGTAGAGTGGCTGCGTCGCGTCGAGCCCGCGCCCACGCGCCCTCGCGCCGAGCCATGGCCGCTGTGTGGGGTTCATAAATTATAACAAACGTATCAGTTTATTGCTTATTATATATTAATTACGATTGAACTATCTAAAATATTTAAGCGTTATGTAATTTCTAATTTATAGTCAAAAACGTAGGACGTGTTAAGTAATTGTCGTTACCGCGGGAACAGACGGCACTCGATGGGATTTCCTATAGAATTCAATTATTCCATGTCAAAATCAAATGAGGGAATAAATTAGAAATGCTCATAAAACTGTTTACTATTTGATTGGGATGTTGCTTTGGAGTTTTTTTATCAAATTAAACTAATCTCATTTGTGTCGTTTACACGTTGATAGTTCTCGTATCTCCTGGTCAAAATTAAAATAATATTCAATATTCTTATTAATATTAATCTGATAAATTGACCCTTTATTTCCAAATCTTATTTACATTCGATTTGGTAAAGTGTTGTTTATGTAACAATTACCATAAAGGTTTAAAAATGAAGTTTTGAAGTTATAATAGACTTATAATTAGAGAAAATATTTTGAATGTATTAATATATTTTTGACACAATTTCAATAACAAGCAAATGGAAGCCAAGAAACACCATATTATCCATATGTTGTTTTACCCTAGTATATGATATGAGCCTGTCTCAACAGGGAAGTTCGACAGGTTTTAAGTTTGATCCCCAATCGAGAAAATGAAATTTCTAATATTTTCGCTCTGGTTCTCAGCTCGCTCTACTCAGGGTTCAGTTCTGCCACCCAATACACAATGACTCGAGAATTCGTCGTTAAATGTGGGAAGTATCTTAGTGGATACTGAGTGTTAATTCTGGTAAAATTTGGTTACCAGACTCCCTGTGCTTACCCTTGTATGTGTGGAATACAATGTAAGATAAAAAACGAGTTCAATCATCCGATTATCCAGAGATTGATTATCGGAACCCATGGCTACCATGTATTTTCTTATTACCAGGGCAAGGAAATGATAATGTTACATTCTTCCAAGTGGAGATGGAACCCACAACCATTCCGTTTACAGTCGGACCACATGACCTTATTCAAGAATTATTTTTCACTCACTCACTCAGCTTCACACTGTATCCCGCACATGGCAGGGTAGGCAGAGGGAACTTGGGAACCTAGTGTTGAGACACTCCGTTCCCCACTTTCCGCTGAATTTTGAGGTATAGCGTGTTGAGTGGCGGAACTCAACGCCACATTTTGCCTTGTACCAGATCGAAGAAACGAAAAAAATCCTCGAGTGGGGATCGAACCCACAACCCATAGGTTACAGTCACACGATTGTGCCGCTGCGCCACGACAGGCTTCGGAATTATTTTTCAATAAAGCTATTTTGTTATTGTTTATTTATGCCGTAGTTTGTGTTCCAGGAGTGGCTTTCGTGACCCAAGTGATCGTATATTTTAAATTCAAATGACAATTTCATTTGAATTTTTAAAGTTATAGCATCGAATGTGAAGTAATAAATAATAAAAACCGAAGTGTATTATATTTTTGTTCTATTTTTTTATGTCCTCTTTTAGTAATAAGTTCTGTCACTGAAGTAAGCTTATGTTTCAATCAGTTTGTTTGTCAAAGCTTAAGAATATTTTTTTAATGTCACCTATACGTACATTAATAGCATAATCTTTCTATTTTTCTTCGGGGGCCTTTGCAGCGCAATGGTAAAGTACCTGACTTTTAAAACGACGGTTATGTGTTCAATTCCATTTTTAATTTACTAGATTTACTCTCCTACGGCATAAATATGTGCGGAAAAAAAGTGAGACTGTAGCAAAATTTTCTATTTCTATTTTAGGAATGTGTTTATAATTAACTAACACCAACTACATAATACGATTATATTTTCTACAATATTAGATTTATATATTATAAGTTATTTATTTGTTAAGTTGGTTTCCTTACCTTAGAGTAAAATCATACATCACAAAAATATCGATTCTTCGTCCGACGTTTAAATAGTGAACGGCCTCACAACGAGTAAAACAGGTTTTCGATAAGCAAATTAACAATTTCTCTGTCTTAATAAGAGCGATACATGAGATAACAAAAAAAAATATGACAAACAGATTATATGTTCTCGTTTGAAGATCGACGCTAACCTATGATTTAATTTGACCTTGTGAGTGCAGGATTCAGTGCAGTGCAGGCCACTGCAGTACGTCGAGCTTTCCTGGAACACATAATTTCTTATACGCAGTAATCATCTTTGCAATTTAATGTGAAGCTTTCATTTAAGCCTTCTGTGTGTTTCAGTGCAATATCGAAATTATATTTAACTAGCGACTTCCGGTCGCCTTTCCTGTCTGAACTTAGTTTAATAATAAAGGTGCGAAAAAGACTGGCCTCTTGGTAAATGTTAAAACTTTTTGTAAATATAATAAGTATGGAATAATACTCTATTAAAATATAAAATATTTAACAACTAGCATTATTACTTGCCAAGTAGATAATGATAAATTACATTAGAATAATAACTTACAATTATATTTTTTTTAGCTTCACTCCGTTAGGCGCTCATTGTAGGTGTGTAGTAGTGGTGGAACTCAACGCCGCGCTTTGCAATGTTACCTGAGCGAAGAAAGAAAATATTAAATATATTATTTTTTTGAGTGCGGATCGAACCCACAACATCTCACGGCTACAACCGCACGCTTGTGACTCTGCGCTACAACAACTTGTACATTTAATTATTTGATTGTAATAATATCGCTTAAAGCTCTATTAAAATGCAGACAGACTATAGTGCGTTTCCAATAAAAAAGCCTCCCATGATATTGAATCCAAGCCGAAAGTTAATTATCATTCCTAAACTTTTTGCTCCGGTTTTTGTCGATAATTTAATTTGTTACCTTTTACGAGCATGTAATACAACTCCTTAGGAGACGCGTCGCGCCGGCCTCCGAGCGTGACGGCTACTGGGCGGCGACCGGCGACCACGGGCTACACTCCTGGCGAGCTTTTGTGTAGCTTTTTTGTGCGATAATCTAATTGTGAAGTAAAAAGTAAGAATCTATTTTTTATTATCTGTATCTGAATATTTAATGGCGTTTTTGGGTGTGGCGGTATAGCGTTAGACTGAAAATACAACTGTGTTTGATTGAATACCATTCCCATTCCTGAGAATGTACATTAATGTAATTTCTTCGCTCAGTAAAAAGATGAAGCGACAAAGTTTCACGAAAATAGCTAATACTGGAGTAGAAATGTCTGACCACGAGTCCCTCAGCCTATGCCGCTATGTGCAGGATACAACGGGTAAGACAGATAATAGCTAGTAAATAAAAAGGTTGATTATTATTTTTTTGTTTAAAATTAGTTAATGATTTGTGTAAATTGTATTAAGGAAACGACGGCATTGCGTTGCACAGTGACGGTACTAAACGCCGCGTTATGTCTTGTTACCAGAGTGATGACAATAAAAACATGAAATATTTCTTTCATTTCCTATAATGGTCAAACCCACAACCCATCACGTTTACTATTGCACGCTTGTGTCACTGAGCCTAGTCTAATTTTCTAAGACGAAGGTTCTGATATTTGAAAGAAATGAAGGAAGGACAGAATGCAAGATCAGTGTAAATGATGAGATATTAGAACAAGTGAATAAGGTAGTATATCTGGGAAGTATGTTTAGCAGAGACGGAAGATACGAAATGGACGTGATAAGGCATATTGTTGCCTATAACAGAGTTAACTATGCCTTAGCTACATTGTTGAGACGGCGAAACGTCAGCATAGCTGCGCTTTTGGCCGTACACAATGCAGTGTTGATAATGTTATACGTCAGCGAAAAGTGGGTATTACAGGGTGGGTATTGGGAGTCAGTATAGCTGATTGCATACCTAATGAAGACATACACACAATGGTAGGTACTATTGAGGCCTGTCGTGGCGCAGCGGCACAAGAGTGAGACTGTAACCGACAGGTTCTGGGTTCGATCCCCAGCCGAGGAAATGAAATATTTAATATTTTCAATTTAAATATTTAATGTTTCATTTCTTCGCTCTGGTAATAAGGCTAAGCGCGGCGTTGAGTTCCGCCACTCAACACGCAATGCCTCAAATTCGGCGGAAAGTGGGAAACAGAAGTGGAACGGAGTGTCTTTACACTAGGTTCCCGGGTTCCCTCTGCCTACACTCCCTCGTGCGGGATACAGCGTGAAGCTGAGTTGAGTTGAGTAGGTACTATCGATATTACAGTGAAAAAAATGAAGAAGAACGTGCTCAGAATAGCCAAAAACATTTATGAAGGAAAAGTGAATGTTAAGAGAGGGAGGGGGAGACCTCGATTGACCATAGAAAACACAGTATTTACGATACGAGGGTAGGTAGGGGGAACGGGAACGTTTCCTCAATGATCACTAATATAAACAATGTGAGTATAAGCGTAAAGCTTAAAAAAATAAAAAAGGCTAGTTGTCTCAGCCAAGTATGTTAGTAGTGAATTATATATTGAGTAAATTAAAATAGATTAATATTACAAGTGCATATACTTACAGTTGTAATATTCTACTAAGTTAAATAAATATATGAAGGCTAATGTGAGAGGTGGGAGTGATATAATAGGAAGGGAGTATTTAGGGTTTGGGTTTAAAGATATTTATTCTAAATAAACAAAAGGTTCCCAAGGTTTAAACAAAAGGTTCCCAATGTCCATCTGCCAACGCGTTTCTTTGCCCAAATCAAATAAGCTATTATGTAAGTCAGATTCCAAAATAAGGAAAGAAAAATACTTATTTAGAAAACGTGTGGAACGATACCAAATTAAATTTCCAAGAGGCGCGGGTTTAACTCCCGCAATGTCAAAATATTTATAAGTTTTCTAAATAAGTAACTTATTATTTGAACACACACTTTCATCTGACATTATAAAAGCAATACTTGAAGTAGATTACAACAACGACTCGAGTTCTATTACTTACTGAAGTAACAATAAGTTGTGTTATCTCTGAAGTCCTAGAGCGTCACAGTGGGGTACTCCAGTACTACCACTGACCGTCGAACTCGACACGAGGCGCGTCGGTTGTGTTTTTATTATTACAACGAGTTTACTTAGCGCTTTGTGAAAGTTGAAGACGAATCAAAATATAAATTGTTATTTCACCTTTAATGGACCTGTTCTTTGAGAATCCATTAATACGCGCTTATTTGAGTAGGAATTGAAATTTAAGCTTGTTATGGAATTATGTTCGTTTAAGAGATAATTTGTGTTTTTGAGGCCTGTCGTGGGGCAGGGACTCTGGCGTGCGTCTTTAAGGGCGACAAATTTTGGATTTGATTCTCAAAACAAATATTTAGTATTTTTATTTCTTCGCCCTGGTAACGAGACAAATGGCGGCGTTGAATTCTGCTACTTAACACGTAATGCTTCTAAATTGGCAGAATATTGGAAATAGAGTCACTTAATCCCAGATAAGTTCTCTCTGCGTACCCTACTATGTGCAGGATACACATATTTTCTTGTAAATTGAAAAAATATCCTCTAATAACGCTACGACCTACGTTTAATTTACATTTGCATGGTTAACTAGATTGCACTATTAATATTAAATATTAAAAATACAAAAGTTAATCAGGATAACATATAAGCTACAATTTATCTAAATATGTTGCAATTAACATAACAATAACTTACGCCGCTGGTGATTCGCTAGTAATTTATTCAACAGTATATATATATATACTTTTAATATAATTTAAATAACTTTAATGTGGAATTGAAACAATACAGCAGTTTCATATTTTTATCCCGCATAGTGGGGGAGGCGAAGACTAAGAGGAAAGGATAAGATAAGAATTCAACCGACCTCCGTCTACCACAATGGAAAAATGTCCTTGAATGAACCACATTATTTTATCTTCATTAAATAATGTGATTTTTAAACTTCTTTAAGTTGCACTATTTGCTTTTGCGATATCGTGTAATTTACTGTTTGTGAACAAACAGAATTTCTCTTCTCGGTACCTAATGCTATATAACAAAATAACTAAATGCCTGCATACCTACAGTGTAGGTACATTAAGTGGAGCCCGCGCGGTCGCCGAAGCGATCTCAATTATAGATAACTCTGCTTAGACACGGCCCATTACGGCGGCCGCAAACAATGGCCCGCCTCAATCCTCATTGCTGATCACTTATATATTATTTTTGAACGTCATACAAGTATCCAAATATCTGTGACGATGATTCACCAGCCAATATTCATGTGAAGATAAGAGTTGAAGTATGCCTAAGCAAAAATAATAAAAATATTGGGTATTGGAATAGGATTATTGGATTGTGTAAAATGAAAGGAAAATGTTTTTGTATAAATAAACTATTTATTATATTAACGTAAGTGAAAGTTGCAGGCAGGCCATATTAAGACTATCTGGTCCTAAAGTTTCATTATTCGTTTCTAATTTTTAGGATATTTTTTAAAGAAGGCCAAACCTCAACTCCGTTCTTGATATCCTTACTAGAGTCAGGAAAAAAAAATAATGCATCGCACAGGATACAACCCCACAACTGTGACATGTAAATGCGACGTAAGTTTAGTTAGATCATCTCAATGAGCCACGAGGGACACAGATTAATTTTATTTATCATCAATGACATGATGGATGTTGAGTGCACTTTTAATTTGAAGACGAAACCAATGATGTTTTTTCTAGTGCTAGATTTCATAATTCTAATGAACATTCAAAATGCTAGGTGGAGTTGCAGTCGTATTTAATGAATGGTGTCGACAGCGTTGACGCTTTCGACGTCCGCCGCGAGCTCGATCAACACTCCCAATCTCTAAACTGGCTGGAGGTGTCTTGCATACTCATCTTTAGTGTTTGTTTGCTTACTTTGTAGAAACTATTGTTATTTTTATTTATTATTAATATAAAAATAGGAATTAAGACTTATTTATATTATAGGTATATTGTCCATGGCTTAAGAGATGTAATGATTTTTGAACGTTCTTAGTTAGTTGTTAACTTGGATAGATATATATTTATACTCACTTTGTTTTGATTTTTTTGCTTTTTTTATTCAGAACAGTAATAAAAGTATTTTTTCAATATTTTTATGTTAACATTTTATCAAAAATCAAGTATAGGTTATCTAAATAATGAGACGTGAAGGGTCTAAGCCGTACCCGAGTCCGAGCGCAAATAAATGAGCCGAGTAACTGACGCGATAGCATCGACAGATCACTAAATTAATTGGAAACCCATCATTTTACATTATAGAAAATGTACATAATGTATCTATTTATCTTTGTATACACTTATTATATAGTAAGTAGATTGCGGTTAAACTTCTCAGAAGAATTTATTAAGTATGTCCGGAAATACAAATGGTAATAATATTTTGATTTGCTGGTGTTTATAATTTTTTGTAATACATTAATAAATAGATTCGTATTAGTTATAAAAGTATTTAGTAACAATTTTAGTTCATTTTATACAACGTTTGTTGGTTCCAATACTAAAAGTAAAGTTCTGCAGATTACATGATGCCACGTGAAGATGGAAAAATAGCTTTACGCTGAATCCCGCACACAGCAGAGTATGCAAAGGGGATCTAGTGATAACAGACACCAATCTTTATCTTCTGCAAAGTTTTCAATGCATTATAGCCGTAACAGACGACCGAACCGAACCTTGATCGAACCTCGACCTTGGTTCACAATCGAACCATGTTTTCAAGGCGAACCATGCTTCACACAATCGAACATGGTTCGATGGCGAACCAAAATTGAAGTTCGGTTCGGTCGTCTGTTACGGCTATTAGGCTTAAACCTTGTCTTATCACTTATATCTCGCACATGGCAGGGCAGGCAGAAGCAGAATTTGGGGGCCTAGGATTGAGACACTCCGTTCTTATTGAGATGCTGTTGCCATTCTCCACTTCACTGAATTCTTAAGCATTACGTATTGAATGGTGGAACTCAACGCCGTACTTTGTTTAGTTACCACAGAGAAAAAACGAAAATATTTTATTTCCTCGAGCGGGGATCGAATACACGGCCTTCTGCATTTTTAATATTTTTATTTGCCTAGCGCCCCGCTTTGTCTCGGTATCAGTGCACCGTCTGCCTATAAACTCGTCTTTGTTGAATCATTTTGAGTGTGTAAAAATTCAATAGCTGTAAAATAAAATAGTAAAAGTAGCAAAGTACCTTCACGGAACTTTTTATAAAGCACTACCTGCTGTGAGTTTTGAAAGTAAATGTGTCTGTGGAATGGTTGACTTCATTACCGATTACGCGGTTGTTGTGTGCAATGCACAAGTGCTGGTTGGATGTACCCCTCTTCCCCCACGTCTGACACCCCCCCCCACCCCCCTGCCCTCTCTATCCTAGACCCTTTTGTCTTCCCCCCTAAACCCTCTGCCTTTACCTGCTGATATTCACCTCTTTATTGACCGCATTGCTTTGTTTCAAACCTGATCTACTTTTATAAGAAGCATAGTGAAGTGGTTCAATGATCTTGAATAAAGTTTATGAAGTAAACATTAATCATAATTTGTCTGAGACATAAAAAATAATTTCGTTATTTTTATGTGAGTACGTAGGTCTCTGTTAATCTAATTTTGCTTTTATTTGAACACGTGCCAGGTCTGTTTTTATTAATGGAGAACATAACAGAGTGTCTTAAAACAAGGAGTAGACCCTCTGTTCTCCAGTTTCCGCCAACTTAATGTATTGTATTTTGCTTTGTTTTTGTATCGTATACTGATTCTATTCATAATCCAAGATATAATAGATACTTAAAATATATAATAGATACGAGTACATACAATATATAAACTCTATTTCCTCTCTCTGTCTGCTATCGAATAAACTCGAGTTCTCTGCATTTTGACATTTTATTTTAAAAAGCACCGGATGAATATCTAGGAACAAAATCAAAGGAGATTCTCTTAGTTTCAGCAACTTCTATGCAAATCATAATGCTCCACCTGAATCATCGATGTTGCTGTAATTAGCAACGACGTGCTTTTTTGACTTTTTAGAAATAATATATGTAAATATAAGTGGTTTGTAGTGCAACTTTCAATGCAACAGGTAGTGAGTTTGAATTTTATTGCAAGAAATGAAATGTTAAAATTTTCTTTTTCTCGCTCTAGCGACAAGACAGCATGCGACGTTGAGCTACGTACAATATAGTAACATTTCTTATTTAAAATCAACTTAATCTTGAAAATATTTATTGATTTCATAATGCATTATAATAAGTCCAGTACATTTCTCATGTAAATAATTTGTTCTGTAGCTCATTCCCGTGTCAGACGCATTCTCAGTCCACCGCTGTGGTCGTAACGGTTGTATTAAGGGTTAAAATGAATTAGCTCCAATAATTCGATACAGTTAGCGTTGACGAATGGCCAGTGACAGCACATTCCTTCCCAGACGCTCGCCAGATGCCGACATACAGACATTGATTATAAATTAACCATTATATATTTTTTCCTTGTATTTTCCTTCTAAGAAAACGCCTATTCAGAGTTTAAGTTCTTTTTATTGTTGTTCTCATCATCCTCATTATAACAGGGCGTCCTCTTAACATTGTAAACAGCTCTCTCCCTCTGTAATGTCAAAACCATGATATTCAATATTTTAGGCTAATTTTGAAATGACGTGACGTTGCGGATAAGCTTTCTTGAAATAGTATGGTCACGTTGCCCGTTAGCATAAGAACCATATCAGATGGAAGCACCTTGCTATATCGGCCCCTGGATTGAAACCTCTCGAATACCCAAGGAAGCGTTAATTAGTTGCCATGATGCAAGACATGAAAGCCAAAGTACTGACACTCAATGATATTAAAGATAGTGCAAAGTGAAGCAAATTGAGCAGGAAGGCAGACTCTATCAATAGACGCTTGGATTAATAGTAGCATAAAAGTTTTAACAAAATATTAATTTCGTTAATGTATATCAGTGCTATGAAATAATTATGTTATTAAATCCAATTATTGAAACAAAAAATATTTTTTCTATAACAATAAAACCGAAGAAACACCACGAATAATTACTAGTTAATATCGAGCTATAGGTGCGTCACGTAAAGCGATTTTGCGCATACGTTAATAGCGGTTGGTCTGCGGCCACTGCGGTTGCCTTCACCGACCTGTAAGCCTCACCTTCCACACTTGATATAAATCTAGCTAAAGGAACACTTCTTTATAGCTTGAGGCAGCGCACTGAAAAGGCATTTGACCGAAGAAGCGTCAGTTCGATATTCGCACGATTTAATATGTATTATTTTCCTCTCTTTGCTATATAGATTTTATTCACACTTATTAACATTTCAACACGCGATATCTCGAAAGAGCGATGCGAGAGTAAGGAGAGCACATAGTGCTAACGCTAGGCTCCCTCTACCTAATCTGCTACATGAAGGATAAAGCGTAACGAGAAAAAATATAATATTTTTTTAATATTTGTATTAAAATATTTGGTATATTGGTAGTTTTAAAATATGGTGTTCTTGTAAAGTAAAATCAAGTGTCTTAATTATATTAATACTATGAGAATAATCTAAAAAAAATATGAAACTCAACGACGCAGCAAATTGATTTATTTATAAGAATTTTTTCATAAGAAACCAGTGTGAAGCTATATTTCTGCAACTGGAGTGGTTGTTCTATCTTATATTATATATTGGTGTAGCTAAAATGGCCACTGTCTGTCCGTAATGAACCTCTTCTCTGCGGTTCCTCCTGCGATGCTCACCGTTTTTTGATAATAATTGAAGTGCATTTAGCGTCGCCGCAACAACTTTACTGCTCTAAACACTTTAATGGAAGTTTACAAGAAAATGCTAGCAGTATTTTAAACGAAACTCTTTAATATCTCCAATTTACTTAACTCTTTTATATTTAGAGTCCCTTTGTTTTGAACGCTTTGTGATAGTTGGTAGTTGGTTACCACATTAAAGTCTATTTTTATTCTTGTACATCTGCTAGACCCTTAATGCCTGCCGAATTAAACTCCTCGTCACTCCATACACATATAGTATAGCATATTAGGGGAAGACATCTTAATTTATTTTCCAGCAGTTTTAAATCCCACATTTGGCGTTAACGAAAAGAGAACCGTCCGTCGATTATTCCGTTAACGCCAAATGTGGAATATATTATTGAATCAATTCATTCCTTATTTTAGAATATTGGTTATAAATATGAGCATTTTTAGAATTGTTGATTCATCAAAAAATATTAGATTGTATAATACTTATTAATTAGTCTTTCTTCTTTTGGCATATAAAAGTAAAATCAATATAAAATAAAAAAAATGCAATAAAGCAGTAGCTAATTAAAGGTAGATTTTTTTCTAAAATGGAAGAATCTTTGTTTGAGAGATATTTAAGATTGCAATAAGCATACAAACTGTACCTTATCTTGATGTAGCAATAGTTTATGTTATAGCTTCAGTACAGGAACAAAGGCGTGAGCTGATATTAGCAAGGCGGTCTGGCGCAGTATGGCGGCGCGTAAATCGATGCTCTTGCATCTGTAGCGCGAGTAATGTTTCAAAGTTTTGATGTATCGCCGGTGTTTGCGAGGTAGCGTTGATTTATACTGAGCTTTGCATCGAATTGCATCCCTTTGTGTTAAACTGGAAACCTCGTAAAGCTTTCCTAGAATTTACTGTACCAGTAAATATGTATATATTATGTTATTACAGGTTTATTGACGTTTGTAGGTATTAATAAGTAATATTAACTCATTATCGTTATGGAAAATAATTACCATTTTTTATGAACCGGTATGGAAATTGAACCTATATTTTTTTGCCAAAAATATTTAATGGATTTATCGTTTCCAATTGAATATTCGAGCTTCGAGAATACGTATATAGATACCATTTGTAAATTAATTCCTCTTTATGACACTGTTAAGACAAAGTACAGCGTTGAGTTCCGCCATGCAACACACAATATGAATTTATTCATGAATGAAGTTTCTTTTGTAAAAAGGACGTGAATATACATGACGAGTAAAAATTTATTATAATTATAACTTGTTTGTTGATTAAACTACTGACAATAGTGTCAGCATATGAGCAATATGTCGTAATTGCCATATAAACCATTGCGTATCGCAATGGTTGCAATATATCACATATAATGTAGAGCCGTTCAAATCGTTGGGAGCAAAGTGTACTGTAAGGGGCTTGATACTTTGGTTTTGCGTAGAGATTTTGGCGTTCGTTACTGCATTTATCTCGGGGAGTGTTTTGGAGAACTGTTAGACTCGGTACCTGCAGCTAAATCTTCTAACCGTACAGTACCTCACAGGTGTAAGTAACATCCTCATCATTTGAACACTCTTTGTACTCCACTATTGTGTAGTTTCATAGGAAGTTCCTTCCACCCGCACACATCTGTGGAACAGCCTACACGCTCGTTTGCCTTTTCTTTACATAAGAAAACACTTGGGCCAACGTGATTTCTACTTGAGGGGAATAAAATATTTAATATTTTTACTCTTTCTCTCGAGAAAATGGTTTATATGACGTGCAAAATTTACAAGCTTTTTTAAAATATCCATTTCTATATATTATGTATAAATATATCTATAATCATTAGAGACACTTTATCAAATCATAGTATTAAAACCACTTAGCGTTGAATTGCGGTATCTTAATACATACAGGAGCCAATTAAATGTAAATAGATAGGAGCTTGATGAATTTTATTGCAGTCCTGGACTGAGGAGTTGCAACATGGCTACACATTTTGCTTAATTGACAGAGCTCGAAGCAGTCTACATATACATACGTGGATTTGATTTTTAGATTCACTGTTCATCCTGCATATAACAGAGACGACAGAGGAGGCCTAGATACCTAGTGTTAAGATACTCCGTTCCCATTACGACTTCTCCATGCCTCAATTTTTTAAGGCATGGCGTATTGAGTGTCAGCAATCAGTGCTGCGTTTTGCCTTGTTACCATATATTAAATATTTTATTTCCTTGAGTGGGAACCCAAAATCCCAGACTTGAAACCCACACCCTGTCACGTTTATGGTCCAGAATTAAGTTATTTGATTGTAACATTGACTCGATGTCTTAAATTTGGCCGAAAACGTAAAATGTAGTGTCTTGAATGAGAGAGATTAATTTTATCCTCTGTACCTTCCATGCTTTTCCAAGCCGTCGCGGGATTGCAGCACAGCGTGCGACTGTAAACGTATTGGTTATTGGTTCGATTCTTACTCAGGGGAATGGAATATTGAATATTTTCATTTCATTGCTCTGGCCAAGAAACAAAGTTTTTGCCCGGTGAGTGATAGCTAGTGCAACTTACCTGTATAAACTTTTATTATACTTCGTTAAGAGTATAGTATTCTATATTGAATTATGTTAGGGAAAAAATCTTTTAAATATCTTAGATTTTTGTAAATAACTTAACTTAGCTTCACGCTATATTTCTAGCGGGGTAGGCAGAGAGAACGGAGCGCCAAACGCTACGGTCTCGTCTCATACCTCTTTTTTTTTTGTAAATATATACATACATATAACAAGTTCAATATTAAATAAGAAAATATTTATAATTTACTTGTAATTTCAGATAAGGTGTAATACTGGAAATCTAAAACTGTGGAAGTCATAACTATGCATATTGTTGAAGCTAGTTAGATAGTAAAGATATATGTTAAAGATTTCAACAAAGCTCAAATAATTGAATCTCATTTGTATAAAATGTAAAGATTGAGTGGAATTCTCTAAACACGCGCTCTCACTGTTACACTGTACTTGCACGCGGAACTGTTTATGTACGGTATGCTGACCTTCACGGACACAATGGTGGAGATAATGTGTTGGAAATGTATTGTATTCTAAATTAATACAGATATTTATACATCAGTTACGTTTTCAAATAAATTTTCGCCTAACACTGTAAAGGACAAGCTCCGTTTCCTATTTTAAAGATAAATTAATGATATGTTACTTTGATCTATTCTAACTCAACGCTGCATTCTGCGTATGGCATGGTGGGAATTTAGAAGATTGCGTCTTAAATGGAGGAACTTAGCGCCATGCTTCATCTTGTTACCAGAGCGAAGAAACGAAAGTATTAAATATATCATTTCTCGGTCGGAGATTAAATCCACAAACTGTCACATTTACAGTCGCAGACTTGCGTCTCAGCGCCACGACAGGTCTCAGGTTATATTAATAATATTATTATTAATTTTACTTTTCAATTAATTTTTGTTATATTTACGAAAGACTTAGACCTATTTATATACAGGCTTTAACCTATTTTATTAATGACATTTAATAAGAAGTAAAATGTCGAATACAAAATCTTTTTCCATGTTACAGATAGATATTGTCAACGGATAGTGTAATAAATCAGTCGCAGTACTCTCGTTATACAGCGATTATTACGAGTTCTAAGTAACGCAAAAAATACTTTGTAAATGAATTGCTAATATTTAATAAATGAGTGGAAACAAGATTGCAAATAGTGTATTACATTACATACTTCATATCGAGGCTGAGGTGATTTATATATGAACTAGACGTTGAGCTCAACTTTATTCACTTGGTTCATAGATATTTAATATTACTACTTATTTATATTTAACTTGACTTCTTTACATTGATTTGTATGGTTTCGTGTTTCCTAATAGACGGACTGTTTGGGTGTCTGATCAGCGAACTAAGCTACTCGGACAAAGTTGAAGGTTAAAGATATTTTGAATACAGTAGTTATTGTGAAAGCTAAATTTTCTAAAAGACGATTTTCTTCGACGTCAAGAGAGCCTTTTTCATATATATTAATTTTATATGATACGAAAGGTTACAAAACTATATCGAGGAGCACCGCCATAATTAGGCGAATGCCAAAATATCTGGTACATGGGGATGAAGTAAATACATATAAGTACGAATGTCGAATAGGTCGTAGTAGACCTACCGTGGCGCAGAGCCACAAGCGGGTGAATGTAAACAGGATAGACTGCGGGTTTAATCCCTTAATTACATATTGAATATTTTCAGTTCCTCGCTCTGGTAACGATCCAACGTGTGACAGACACAACCTGACAAAGATATTAAGTTTCCACACTAAACAAGTAATGGTTCCAAAATATAGCGGAAAACGAAAGTGGCTTTAAAAGAATGGAGAGTCTATACTATGTTTCCACTTATGCCTACTGTGTGTCATACGGTAAGTGAATAGGTCCCCGAACTATAGAACACCATCCACCGATCGTATTTAGTCTAGTATATTTGTATATATTGTACATATATTGAGATAAACTCAAAACGAATATAATTAATACCATATAACGTTAAGAAAATTAGTTACTCGTAATTAGTCCGGTTGTTCAATAAATATTTCCTGCGAAGGGCAACAAATCCAGCTCCAATATATTTTTAATTATACCATGAGGATTGAAATATCGTTTTGGAATGTGAATGCGATGTAGATCTCTAGTTTACTGCTTATTACTTATAGTAATATCAGTCAATAAAAACTTTAATGCCTATAAAATACGAATAATTATTGTCTAACCCATTGAGATTATCTATTTCGATGGTTTTAATGCTGTGATATGTTTTTGACAACATGTTAATGTCCATGTAATATTATATAATTATCTATTAACGGCTTTCAAGAAAGTTTGACAAACGTGTTCTTTAAATGTTGACTGTTTTTATGACTCTATTTGTTTTCTTATTTTTATGTTTTTTGTTCTTAATTATATTGATTACATATTATGAGGAGGAGCAAATATAGTGGAAGATGTAAGATCAGAAGTATGATTAATGTTAATAAAAATCTGTTAAGTTGAAGTGCGGCGTTAAACTCCGACAATTGACTACGTCTTCCTACTAGCTCACTTGCTCACTAGCGTTGTTCTGCCCATTCTGTTTCGTTTCTGTTAATATTAATTAATTAAAAAATTGCAATCTATAGTACAATCTATTTAAGAATATAATCTACAACAATACCTGTAAGGTATTGTTTATTTACAATATACTTACATATATATAGCTCCACAAGAAATATAAGAATAGCCTTCTTAACAATCTAAGATACTTGTTACATTGAATTTTTCTTTATCTGTGGTGAAGTCCATTTTATTACTATAGATATACATATTTACACTTATTATAATGATCAATATTTTTTTTTTTTCGAATATATTTTTGTATACACACCTTGTATATCATTTGACATTGTTTTTAATATATAGTAATTTAAAAAAGTAAAAAATATAATAATTAAAATATATTAATTTACTTATTTAATTGTTTGGAAATTAAATATTTAATATAGTTCATTCTACTGAGTGGGAATTCAACTCATAAACGTCATGTTCATAGTTAGATGTAGTCGCTGCTGTGACAGGACGGCCTTTTTGTACCAATACATCAGTAAATATTATCAATTTTTTCAAACGACGAAACAGAAATCATATTATTAAAAAAATCTATTAACTATTACTTTACTATAATTACCTAATTACACTTAACATTAGCTAAACTAATAAAAAGCCAATTAATACATAAATATATGCCTCTTTAGACTCCTGCGCAGGCGCACCTGTCTTTGACACGCTCCACGTCAATCGCATTGTAGTCTCGTGGGTTAGTCAAGTGTAATTGCACTTGATTGAGTCTCTACTACTTGCGTTGGACTTGCGTTTCCTGTAACGAATAATTGCGCCTTCAACTGTCAAGCTTATTTGTACAGCTTTTTTCTGGTATGTCATTTTGTCGTAAGTCAGGAGATTGGAAATTGGTAGCTTTAATTCAATTCAGTACAGGAGCACAAACATAAGACTCCAAGTGCAATAGGTTATAAGTTTAATTACCATTCGAGAAAATTAATAACTTCATTTTCCCTTTTTTTTCTTCTAGTAACGAGGCAAAGCGCCACTCAAGATGCAATGCCACAATTCACCAAAAATGGGTATCGAAAGCGTTTTAGTAAGAACGGAGTGTCTTAACATTAGGGTTCTAGGTTACCTGTGCCGGTTAGAAAGCTAACTCGTGCAAAAAATAGAGTGTACAATAAATTTTGGCGAACTAATTATCTAAAATTGATACAACCTTTATATTTATGAACTCATTTTAATAAAAAACCGCCAATATTAAGGCATCATTATCATTATCATTATCATTTTAATCGGTTAAGCTGTTCATAAAGTTAATATAATAATTTTAAAATTATTTTCTTGGGTTCTTGAAATGAATGTCCTATTATATAAATAAATATTATCTAATATATTCCGTGTACAGACATCGATCAGTTACAATTTTATTATATGAATAGATTAGTTAATAAAAATATAGTAAACAATAAAAATACAGTATGTATGCGCACACTCTACATGCCATATTTTATGTTGTTCATTTTAAATTCTTCATTAGCCAGTGAGATCTCTATCAACGTCAAACATTGCAAACGTAACGGCGTGGTAACTGGCTTGTCCCTACTAAGTGACATACAGATATATTATATATTAAATATAAAACTTGTTAAGAACCTAATACATTAGATAATTACCGTTAAGTGGGATGCAGCGTTGAGTTCCGTCTCTCAACATACAATGCTATAAAAACGTCGAAAAAGGGAACCGGAACATGTGCCTTAACACTGGGTTCCCAAGTTCCCTCCCTCTGTTTACCCACATGCGGAATACCGCTTGAAGCTAAAAAAAAAAAATAATATGCTTGATTTATTTAAAAAATACGAAATTGTGACATTAAGTTATAATAATTCTTATTCACCCATCGAACTTGTCAGCCTTATTGAGATGTTTTATTAAATTATAAAATTTTATTTTATGCACTTTATATACATTGTTACCATTTTGAAAATTATTTGTATTAATTTAATAATGTTGTGTTGGTTTGTTACAGTTTTAGAACTGTAACATTAAATTTGTTAAAATTTTGTTAAAATACATATATTTTTTTATTTCATGCTTCAAATTTATATGATGTTTTTATCAAACTATATAATTCTTATAATATATAATTCTTTCAAAAAACATCAAAATAAGATATCAGAACATTTCCATCGCATCGACGGTCAGCGCAGTATGAAACCTCCCTAACGATCTCAGCGGGGGTCGATTTCGGTCGAACAGGGCAACTCTTGCAGCATTGTTTTGACGGCTGGCATCTCGCTTATATACTACTACACTTGCAACACAATCTATTTTAGACCTTATCATTAACAAGTAAAGTTCAAATTCTATGAACACATAGGATCACTCAACTTTCAACTCTACCTTCTAAATCATAGAGTCAATTTTTACAGTGACGTTAAACTAACTGCAGTTTAAGTCACGATTAATTACGGCAGTCGAGTAATGTTACCGAAAATGTATATCGCAATATTTTGAACTGTTTAGATGAGTTTTGGTTCGCTTCAATATTTATTTGATTTGGGCGTGACAGACGCTCGCGCTGTTACGAATGTTCACCGGATGTACTTTCGCAATTATGTTCCTCGTTACTTATTATAGATTATAACATGTTTTAAATTAAAGCGTGGGAAATACTTTATGTATTTAGTGGCCTCAATAATATTTATTGTAATCTTAAAAAGAATTTATAATATTATGACAACAAAAAATATAGAATAATTTCTGCTTGGCGAGAGTAAATTGACCCGATTTTTTTATTTATAGTTAATAAAGTAGTAAAACAACTTTTAAAATGTGTTTTGTAATTTAAACTCTTAGATTATAAATCGTCAAGCAAAAAGCTACCAAAATTAAGAAATTGGAAGTATTGTTTTATTTACAAATTGTTAAACCCCACAGACTTTAGTCGTCTATGTATTTTTTATCCTCTCGTTAGTTAAATTATATTTATGGTATGGTATGGTTCCTTGCTTATAGTGTTTTGAGCGTGCCAATAGAGCACTAATCACTTCGCCAATGTTACGTTGAATGGAGAAGACACGAAGGGTTGTACGATAGAAAAAATAATATTACACAATAGGAGAATGCATATTAAAAAAGAAGATCAAGTTAAAAATTGCCTTCACCTATAACAAAAAAAAAAAAAAAAATTAAAATAAATATGTACATTATCTATAAACAGGGTTAGTAATATATAGTACAAAGATGTAAGTTTACAATTGAATATCTTTACATCTAATATATTTACATAAAAATTTACATAATGGACTAAACACAAACATTAACAAACATTGAACATTAAGGGGACGGGGAACTTTGTGAGGAAGGACATCATATAAGGGATGGATTAACTTGGGGCATGTAAAAAGGATGTAAGAAGGGGAACCATCGTCTAGACCACATTCACACAGTGAGTAGTCCCTGACTAAATATTTATAAAAAAAAAGAAGACCCGTCAATCTCTCTGTAAAATTGACAACTAAATTCGGACATTGAGGGCTAGGAGAGCCCTCTTCATTGTTAGATGGTTGTTTGGTTTTTGAAAGAGTTGAACAGCTTTTCCAAAAAAACATTTTCTATTTTAATGATACCGCTGCTCCAGTGTCTGGAGTGGTCCATGATGGTCGTAGATCACGTTAATTGTGACGCAGTTATAATAGATTCCGTTATATCCTTATAGCCTCCTCGTCCCTTTACAAAATAGTTATTTTGATGTTGTTTTCCGTTATATCAATCACGAAACCTTCATTTGTCCGGTAAATGAACCTGCCGATTGTGTCTACCTCGGCATCTGAATAACAAAATACGTAAATAATATAATTAATATACTACTCGATACTTGTAGATTGATCTTATATCGAAATTTTTGTCTCATAGAAATGTTTAAAATATCTGTTGCTTTTGCTTATCTTAGTTCAAAAACAACTATTATAATGATAAGCGCTTTCCACCGAATTCATCCACAATTTATAGCGCTTACAATCGCAAGCGTGTGCCTCTGCGCTAAGCCACATATTGAAGAATGGAATGGATCGGAGTGTCCAGGCTCCCAGGTTCCCTTTACCTACACACCTATGTGAGGGATTCAGACATACAAATAGATATTTAAATATGTTTGTGTATAAAAAAAGTAGTAGTTTTTTTTTAAATTACTACCTTTTAATTATTAATATTATACACACATATGTATAACATTTAGATTATATTACCGTCGTGAGAGACTTTGCCAAAACCCTCGAAGCTCTACTCCCGCGGTTTCGCGTTCTTGAACTATGACCGTTTACTTTTTGTTTATTTGTTGCGCTCATAATTCATTTTTGAATTTGTAAAAGTTGAATGTAAGTGAACTTGATTTTTATAAATTATAACGTGAAGTAAATTATAAGTGAAGATGATTCGTTTTAATTCGAAAGTTTTTTTGTTATTATTATCCCTTACACTAATAAAAGCTTAATTTGTATTTTATGATGTATATATAGTTTATTATCCATAAGTAAATATAGGTAATCAACTATGAAGCAAGAGCACAAAGATTTTTTGTCGTTTTCGTATATAGTAGTGCGGAATCCTCCAGGAATCCTTTTATAAAAGAAAGTCACCGAAAAATTATAAGTATCGCTTTTAAAGCTTTTCTAATGTTTACTCTATAAAAGCTTGTATGTTTTGTTGTATTTGAAAGTTAATTTAAAATAATTACGCTGCTTTGTGTTATAGTACTTTATGTCAGATTCTCTCGTTACATCCACTCATGTAGTACCTACTCGTGTATCTCGGATATGTTTAATTCAACAGCTTTACTTATTGTCGCGCCACAATTAGTTTATGTTTCCGTTAACATTGAGCATTAAGTTACTTTACTTTGGGAAACAGACTTACACAACAATACATACATCTCATCTTAAATTATTTATACATATTTCTCGCATTTCCAGAACAGGCAAAGACACTGGTAAGAAATGACTTTGCTTTAGGCTTCAGATTTTCTATTGGTTAGTAGTTACTTAACCTTTGGCATTACTTAATTCACCTACACATATAAAGTAAAAAATAAATAAGATAACTTATATTTTCAAAAGACGTGTCGTGGCGTAAAGGCGTAAGTGTGTGACTGACCGAACCGAACAACTAGTCCGATTCCTAATTCGAAAAAATGAAATATTTACCATTTTTAAATGAACTATTACATATTTTTATTTCTTTACTGTACAAGAACAAGCGCGGCGTTGAGTTTCGTCACTCAACGCGCATTGACTCAAATTTTGAGGAAAATGAGAAAAGGAACGGAATATCTTAACACTAGGTTCACAGGGGTCCTCTGTCTATCCTACCACGTGTGGGATACAGCGTGAAGCTGATTGGTTAATTGATATTTTCAAAACATTGTGTTAATTAGATAATTTTCTAAGTGAAATATATATTATAATAAAAACACAACATTCACATATGTATAACTTACTCGTATAATAAATACTTTTAATAAATCTGTAACTCATAACTGTCTATTCTTGGAAGATATATTAAAAAAATCTTAAAGGGACCTTTATTGATACATATGACCCTAAAAAGTTTTTTTCTTCTGTTTATGTGTGTGTTTATACCCGCTTGTGACAGAAATGGCTAACTAGATTTTATTACAATTTACACTATAATACTTTGGCAACGTTCCCGCATTGAGTGTTTGTAATTCAAGTGGGCAAAGTCCCGGGAGGCTCGCTAGTGTATAATATATTACCGATTTTATTTCAAATCCGATATGGTCTAGTGGCTAGGATACCTGGCTCTCACCCAGGAGGCTCGGGTTCGATTCCCGGTATCGGAAAATATAACACTTTTATTTTTTTAATAAAATAAGTAATAATAAAATAACTTAATTTTTTTTCAATATTATTTAAGCTATATTTTGGCATTTACATATTTTTTTTTTCAGAGAAATATGTAAATGTACGTGTAGCGTTTTCAAAACTGTTCAGTTCGTGCAGTGCCCACTTACCCATGATCGTTCAATAGCTCCTAACAATTATATGAATAAAGAGTTATTCTTATAATTTCGTGAGATACAAACAAAGACAAGGCGGCTTGCAAGTCATGCGCGCTAATAGCGAGCACCCTGCGCCCGTGGGACCACTGACGTAACCGGAAATATACAAATAACTCAACACATGGTTCGCTTTTAAGTCTACTACCGATAGTATTCTAAAACCTAGTAGGCTTAAATGTAGTGTCATCCGCTTCATGACCCTTGCCTAATATAAATAAATATATATATATGTAAAACAAAAAAACACATTTAATTAAAATCATTTTAACTGATGTATTGCAATCTATTGTACTCTACCGGGTAGGCAGAGGGAACTTGAGACACTCTGTCCTATTCCTCACTTTCTTTTTTTATTTTATTTATCTTTTTTTTCAGCTTCACGCTGTATCCCGCATGAGGCAGGGTATTCAGAGGGAACCCGGGAACCTAGTGTTAAGACACTCCGTTCCACTTTCGTCCCCCACTTTCCGCTTAATTTGAGGCATTGTGTGTTGAGTGGCGGAACTCAACGCCGCGCTTTGCATTGTTACAAGAGCGAAGAATTGAAAATTTCATTTCCTCGACTGGGGGTTAAACCCAGAACCTGTCAAGGGCGATGAAATTAAAATATTAAATATTTAAATTTAAAATATTATATATTTCATGTCCTCGAGTAGAGATCGAACCCACAACAGGCCACAATCTATTGTATAATATTAAGTTCGAATATACCAAGTATACTAAATCAAATCAATCTTTAATCAGCTTCAACACGCTGTATCCCGCACATGGCAGGGTAGGTAGAGGGAACTTGGAAATCTAGTGTCAAGACACTCCGTTCCAGTTCCGTTCCCCACTTTTCACCAAATTCGAGGCATTGCGTGCTGAGTGGCAGAACTTAACGCGGCGCTTTGCCTTTTTACCAGAGCGAAGAAATGAAAATATTAAATATTTAATTTGAAAATATTAAATATTTCATTTCCTCGAGTGGGGATCGAACCCACAACCTGTCGTTTACAGTCACACGCTTGTGCCGCTGCACCACGACAGGCCCTATACTACATACACTACTACACTATATTAAACTATATTAATACATATTTTCCAAATCCAATGTCTAGAGCAATTTTGAATAGTCCATACTCCGCTCATAGATTCAAAGTCTTATCGTAAAAAACAAAACACTTTTCATATTAGCAATACGAAATATAATTGTTTATTAAGATCATCAAAATGGGGATTATATCGACGACCTCTGAAAATTTTACTTATTTTTTTTGTATGCATAGCTAATATTTCACTCGTATCAATACATAATATAGTAAGTATTTATATCTACAGTAGATATCAACAGATAGACAAACAAACGAATGACCTTAATATATGGCATTCCAAAAACCAGTGGGCTATTATCAAATAATCGTGAGGCGAAGCTTCGTCAATTATTAAAGTGAGTGTAACCGGCAATTATGCTATTAAATGTGAAGCTCGATTACAAAGGGAATGCTCCGCTTTAGTCCTTACAGCATTTTATATTAAATATTAGATAGAAATTATTCGAAATATATATAGTTTAAAAAGTGAAACAAGGTTATGTTAAATAACTTACAAATTATTAAAAATTAATGACCCAAAAGTGACTGCCTTACAGCTATATACTGCTGTAGAGTTTCATTTTAAACCCATCTGATTTAATGCCATATATATCCTTTGAGACCTGTCGTGGCTGTTGCCCAAGTATTTAACTGTAAACGCAGCAAGTTGTGGGTTCCCAAGGATATGGATCCCCATTCGCAAAAATGAAATATTTAATATGTAAAATTTACATTTTTCGCTCAGGTACATTCACCATACAACATGCAATGTCTCAATTTTAGCGGAAAGTGAGAAGCGGAATGTAGTGCCCTCTTTTTTTCCTGCCATGTGAAGGAACAGCGTAAAGTTAAAAAAAATATCTTATATACATAGATAGACATAGATTTTTTAATTCGCAAAAAATCTCACATTTTACAATTAAGAGATAAACAACATATACTCGCTAACATAATATTTAGCTGTAGTATTCCTAATAGTTCTAAAAGGAGCACATCTACGCGGTAGCGTGACGGACAGTCGGACGCTACCTGCCAATTAATGCCTCTATATAGACCGTTAGTCGTGTGAATGATGACCACAAATCAAACTTAGCGTCACGCGTCCCGCGGCTCTGCCCTGATTTATGTTAGCGAATTTACACCAATTGAGATTGTGAATGTGTAAATAAAAGACTTAAAAAAATTTCAGCTTAGTTTCTTGCGCCGGTTTTTCTAAGGTATGAACTTTAATGAACCGGAGGTAAAGTGTTCTCCTTAACACAATGAAATATGTAACTTCTTATTTTAAATAAAATGTTAGGATCTGAATAACACTCTGCCAACTGTCAAATGCGAGCTGTAGCATACAGCATCAGGAAATCTGATAATCTAACTAATGTTAAGGGCACTTCGGTCCCCACTAGCCGCCGAATTCTGGAGTAATAGAACTCTACGCCGCGCTTTAGGTTGTTACCAAAATAAGATCATTCTAACCTAACCTAAACATAATTACAATATATGGGTTTTTATGTTGATTATAAACCGTAAACCAAAAAGCAACATAAATGTGTTTTTACCACTATAAGCAATGTGTATATTTAAGATTTCTTTGAAGCCAGAACTAATAATTAGGTAAATTTTAGCCTCAAAACTGGTCTATCATTGAACAGTCAGCACGAAGCGCGCCCATACAGACACACAAACACAATGAGGCAGTAGCGTGATGCTGCGCGTAATTGTTAAATTATACACCACTCTATGATCGACACTTCTATGAGACTAGCCGTATGATGCTACTTTATTTGTACCTACTTTTTTAGCTTTACACGGTCCTTAACAGTGGGACCCTGGGAAGCTAGTGTTAAGACACTCCGTTCTCCTAAAATATTTCCGGCGGAATTTAACGCCTCATTACCAGAGCAAGGAAGTTAAAAAAATAAATATTTATTTTTGTCGAATTTCCAGCGAGTACAAGCTAGTGTTATATAAAACATACTTTTGTAATATAATGTACCATGCGTATCAAGTTAATTGCTCGCCACCACAGCAGGGTCAGTGTAAAATTTATTATGGAAGCAATTAACCTTAGAAAGGCGTTCTATACCAGAGTCTACTCAGAATAATTAATAATAACTTGTTCTTATATCCCTTATTAATATTTTACATTACCTATAAAAGAGTAAAAAACTAAGTAGCGGAAGTGGCTTAATGGGGACAGAATATCTTAACACTAGGTTTCCATATTTCCTCTGCCTACCTTGCTACCTGCAAAATAAAGTATGAAGCTAAAAAAATCAACAAACATACAAACAGTTTCTATCAATCAATATCATCTTATTGTAAAACTAGACAAAGCTCCCTGACCTCTATCGCCGTCGATGTAGAGTCCATGTGTCAGTGCTGTCAGTGAGGCAGACGCCGGCGGCTACGATTTGCTTATAATTTCATTTAATGCCCATGCGTCTATGGTTTTTATTTGATACTGTATGCGCTATAGTAGAGATCAAATTACACGGTACATATAATTGGCGCACTAGTTAAATATAATGTATAAATCTTTTGAAGCTTTCACACCAATTAAATGTTAGAAATGAAATATAGAACGTCCAAGTGTCTGCTATGGACGGAGATTTTTATATAAATTGCATATAGTAAATATTTTGTATATATACAAATAAATGAAGCATAAGTATCATATTTAGTTATTTAATTTTATGTAAAAAACAATAAAACTATGAAGTTCTAGGAAATTTTATTCTGATAACGAGGCCTGTCATAGCACAGGGGCATAAGCATGGGTCTGTTGTCATATTAGAGTGGTTGTGGGCTTGTTCCCCCCTCGGAGAAATAAAATATTTAATATTATAACTTCCTTGTGCCACAATTGCAGCAGCTTATAAAAGCTCAAGTAGATGAGAAAAGCTTTTTAAGTGATAAGATAATCTAAATGATTCACGTTAACCAGCACTAACAGGTAGCACCGGTGTCTGAGCCAGTACCTGGCATTGAAACAGAGTGTGGACTTTACGCAATGTTATTTAGAACATCAACGGTGTTAAACCAAGCTAATTGTTGGTAATTGCGGTAATAGTGGTAATGGCAGTCGACACGACATACCGCTATTACAGTCGAACACTGCCTATTTACTTAACTAAAAGTAAGAGTTACGATATACATTAAAGTAAACTAGTTGTAGTCTTATTTCTCAAAGGATTGAGGTTAACGGTTTTCTAAATGTTTTATGAGTATTTTTGTTATAGTACGTTGTAATTAAATAGTGTTTTTTTTTATTATTCTTGTATAATATATAATTTATGCACATTATATAATAAAAACATGTAAAATCAACTTCAGTACTAAATATTTTTTTGTCATATAACAATATTTAGTATATTTAAAGGATAACATTACTAGGGTACTTCTTTCATAATAATAAACATTTAGTGCCACAGAAATCAGATAGCTACTATAATTTTATTATAAATTGTGACAAAAGTAGTAACTAAGGTATTGGTGGTAGAAGTTTGACTCTCGAACATCTCAAACATAGCTGTTTTTCATCTACACTTAGGAACTTGCACCTGGAGATATTGATTTGCATCTCAAGTCAGGGAGCGTAACGAATTAACGGCTTTACTTTTTAAGAACTTTAACTATACACAACTCTATACAGGTATACATTAAACGTAAAATAAAAAAAAAGGTTTTATATATATTCTATTATAGATATTATTTCTTACACTAAAAAAAACACATATTCAATTATATATTGAAAATATCAGTTGAGAAGGGTAAGGCAGGCGAATTTCTATAGAAATCTCTTCTACCCAATCAGTGGAAGCGGTTGTCTAACAAACAAGCAAAAAAAGAATAAACAAAATAAGACAAAAACATGATGTTTAAATAAGAATATGTATTTAATTATATATTATACATAAACGACATATATACACACATCGCATGTTTTATACATGTGTATGTGTTTACACAAGCTACAAACATATTATATATAAAAATACCTATGAACATTCATGATGTATAAATATATTTAAATGAATAACGTATGCAAGTTTTTTTTGCCGTGTGATTCCGGCTTAGAATAGGATCACCCTGGTACTGATGGTGTCGTAAGAGGCGACTAAAGTGCGTGTGGTAGAGTCACGTTGCCAGTAATGACAACACGCTTGGGCAGACTCAACCGAATTGTTACCACCCCCGGCATTTAAGACCGGCGTTAAGTAGTGGCTTTGGCCACTGCGTTTCGCATTAGGTAATGCCGGGCCCGGTGCCCTTCCACCTTAAAGGACGGCAACGCTCCTGTAGCTCCTCTGGAGTTACTCGGGGCCGTAGGCGACGGTGAGCACTTACCACCAGGTAACCCGTACGCGTTTGCCGTCTTTTCCTTAAAAAAAAGTGTTTAGCTGGATTCAAATTAAACATTTAACGTTTTCATCTCTTTGCTCTGGTAACAAGGCAATGGGTGGCGTTGAGTTTAGTCACTCAACATGTAATGCCTCAGATTCGGCGAAAAAAAAATATATTAAATTTACCTGCAGAAGTTGAATTAATAAAAACACGAATTATGAAATTAAATAACTTAACAGTTATATAAATAAAAAAGGTGTAACATCCTTGTAACAGAACAACAGAAAGAAGTGCAAAACAAAATAGAAGTATAACAACAATGCGATATCTGTATCACAGTTAAACAAAGTTGGATTTTGAAAAGAAAATAGAGACAAACACTTCTTTTATATCTTAGCATTGTCAAGGAGAAGTTAACAGGAACATTGTTGTCGTATGTTCGTTATAAATATAAGCTGAGTTAAATCTTTTCTTATATAAAAAATGACCAATATAATATAAATGTAAATTTTAGTTAACACCTCACGTGAAATGATAAAATTAGATATTATAATATACGTAATAACTTCCATTTTATCTGTACATATATCAAGTGACCGCCGCAGGCCCCGCATAGATACGAGTAGCGTGGCTGACTAAACAGCAATAGCTATGCAATAACGCCTCCATTAGCATATTACATCTTCAATGAGCCACATTATTGTAATTTTATATCTAAGTGGTCTACTTAATTGTTTTGAAGCAAATTGGAAACTACTTCACACTTTATGGGAGCAAAGCATAGACGTTACTATTACTATTGCATTCACAGTATAGCGTAGCGTTGAAGGGTTGATATTCCGTACTTCACAAGTTGTAAATGAAACCACAATACGGTCACCTTGCCGTCCGCCTATCCGTCTGTCGCGACTATTTGTCTTAATACTGCTAGGAGGTATCATTGCAGGCTGAAATTAATATCATGTATTCAAGTCTCTTTGAGCATTGTAAATAAAGCTTCTAAGTCAACGTAATTAGAAGATATGAGTATTTGTGCTTTGTTTTGGCTGTGTTTTGTAGGAGAATTGCCACTTTATCATAACTTAGAGCACAATTTCAAAACTTACAGAAATAATCGAATTGAACATTAAAAATTTGTAGGTATTTCATAGAAAAAAATCGGAAGTACTTTATGTTTGTGGTGCTTACGAATGCAGCATTCACACACAAACTTGAATTTGTCTAATTTTATGAATTGCACTTTCCGTCGACCAACAATCTTGTAATTGATACGAGCCCTCGGTGCGCGAGTCCAACTCCCATTTCACTAATTTTGACATATAATGTTAGTCTTTTAACAATACCTTTAAATGGTATCGAAGCCATAACTATAACGAACGAAGTTGATATTATTTACCTGTAGCAGTAAGTATCAACATAATAAAACTATGCTAAATCTCTGTTGTACATGAAACTTTAATTATGCATAAAAGCCTCATTCAACTTATGTTTTTTTCCTTCAGCCTACTTCATGAGTTTCATGTTATTTATCTCCGCCAAATTTGAGACATTACGTGTTGAGAAGAACTCAACGCCGCGCTCTGCCTTGTTACCAGAGCAAATGAAAACATTAAATATTTAAATTGATAATATTCAATATTTAATTTCCTTCCTTCTTTCATTTCCAATTGGGAGATAAAATCGAGTATACATAAGTTAAAGTTTTCTCTACAAAAAATATATACGACATAGTAAAATCGAGCGATTAAACATACTCAGGAAGTTCCTAGCATAAATAAGTAGAAATAGTTTACACGATCGTGTCACGATCTGTGCGCAAGTAAAGTATCGAAGAGCGAACCATCGTCACGACTTATTACTAATAGCTAATATCTGAACAACTAATTTCCCGCAAATCTTGGCTGTAATTGATGTGGCTTTGCCATTAACGGTGCGACTCTACAACTGTGGCATAAACTTATGCCAGTCTATCTTAATGACTACGATTGATTTTGCCATATCATCTTATAAAATATAATATGATAAAAACTTTCGTAGACTTTCAGCTGACAATCCTTGGATGTTTTAGATTACGTAGCTGTATATGTAAGTCTATTACTTGATTCAATTTTATTACTCCATAGCAACATTTATTTGAAGTTATTATACTGTAAATATCTTCTTACATGAGGAGCTTTAACCTGTATCCCACTCATTGGAGGGTAGCTTAGGAAGCCTGGGAACCTAATTTTAAGACACTCTGTTCCTATTGAGAGCCTTTAACACCGCTGTTTCGACCATAACAAGCAAAAGAATATATTAAGTATTTATTTTTTTCCAAAATTTTACGCACAAACAGTAGCGTTTATAGTTTCTCGCCTGCGCCACGACAGACTCCAAGTAAGATTTAGACTTTTCACCTCTGCCAGGAAGTCAGAAGTGTCAGAAGTGTATCGGCCCTTTAATTTTCGCTTGGAATGACCTTACAGTTAGTAACCCTACCCATATGACACCGTCTGATCAATAAGTAATTAATTTGAATTGAGTGAGACCCGATCTTACACGTGATAAGGTGTAGAGGATTCTGTTGGAAGAACGTATCCACGACGGCCAGATCAGTCGTAATACAGGTTCTTAGAATATCTTCTCCCTCTGTATTGTGAAGACCGTGTCCAAAGCCACCGTGAACACGTCCATACGTCTGTGCAGCCGTACCGCGTATGCATCAAGCGATCGCGGCGATGGTCAACTTCGGGGACTCCATTCTGAAGTTCTTCAGTCCGGTAAGAGAGCCAATATTCTTATGCGGAATTGCCTTCTGGGTCCTCGCTTTTTTAGCCGTGCCCGTACTTGACACGGTAGCCCTGGCCCAGTTGTGGCATGTGTAAGGAAATGTGCCTGTGCGTCGTTTAGCGATGCCATAGCCGTACCCAGTCTTGCACTTTTCATTTCCATTTAAGTGGCGATTGGCAGTTTTTAAGTAGAACGACTGCCATTTGAAAACACTTTTACAGGGGAAAATCGGGGGAAAGAGGGATAGGATTAGATAATTAGTAGAGGTGGCTCGAGTATCCGGGATCACGTACCCGTATGCTGAAGAATAACTTGTGCCTACTAATTGTATTGTGATTATGTTATTGATGTAAGCAAAAATCACTGTCCATATTTGGCACCTAGTAACGAATCGATATCGGATATGTTACATAGCAATTAATAAATTATTATATATTTCTGTCGCCAGTCGCCATCCAAACCTAGCACTGTAACATCGTGGTTATAATTAAATATTGTATAATATCAATATTACAATATCCTTAATAAATTGCCTTTTATTAACATAAACTTCTGAAATATCCACATAAAGGCAAATTGGTGACCCCGACGTGATTAAGACAGTTTACACAAAGTCATAAGAATTTTATAAAATGACTACTGAAAATAAAACACCAACAGCCAGCACAGGTTCCGAGCTAGCAACAGTCACAGTGTCTTCGAGAATTCCGGAATTTTGGTGTGATCAAGCTCGCTTATGGTTTGTACAATGTGAAGCTATATTAACACCTCAAAAACTAAGCGACGAAGCAAAGTTCAACTTAGTCGTCACCAAGCTGGGAAAAGAGGTAATTCAACAAGTCAGCGACATTCTACTTCAGCAGCCCCAAACAAAGAAATATGACACCCTGAAATCGAGATTATTAGCAGTGTATGAAGAATCAGAAAATCGTCAGCTCCAAAAACTTTTGAGTGAAATTGACCTTGGCGATGAGAAACCATCTCAATAGATCGATTAAAACCTGCATTTCTAATACACAATGACTCAGAAATACAATACACTCCGCCAAATAAGGCAGAAGAATTCATAACAAATTCCAATGAACATAGCAACTGCAGCGATGGGCATGGTAACAATAACAACCAGATCCGAACCCGATACGGGCGACTCGTCAAGCCTACAGTGCGATTTATATCTCAGTAATTAAACATTTTATTATTCTTTATACTTCCATTTCGACAACATCCCATTCGCTTTTCGTGTTACATCAAGATGGGAAAATCACAAAGCAAAGAAGAAATTATCATTGCCCAGAACGGACAGGCGAATCAGGCGAACACAAGCACACTTCATGAGATTACGCATGACAAATTAAACCTTATAGTCATGCTAATCATAACAACTGTAATCATCGTCACGTTTTTAATATGTTGGAAATACTGCAAACAAAAGTACACCAAGTTCCTGAGGAGAGAAATCCAGGGAATGCGCGCTAGCCGTGGTGGTCGCGAGCCACCTCATCCACCTCACGCAGTGCCAACATACTCCGTGGCTTAAAAAGTGAGTTCGTATAGTGCAATTAAATATTAATAAATATACGTGTTAAATATAGTGTAGTGCAACTTAACGTAGGTATATTGTATCATCTAATTTATATTTATTTTTTATTTATCTGGTTGGCACTGCCCCGAATGTTTTGGTAAACTCTCTAAGAATATAAAAAAGGATCACACTCCTGTTCGCAATGTATCTAATGTGAGAGGAAGTAAAAGACCAGCACTTCAGTCACCACCTACTTCAGATAATCGCAGCATAACTAGGGATGATTTACGAGAGGCAATAGCGGAAGTTATGAATCAGAAAATGCAAGATTTTTTTTTTCAAAATGGAAGACACTATTGGCAAAATTATTGATAAGAAAATAAAACCTATAGAAGATGAAATATTTGAAATTAAAAATTTTTTAAACTTCACTGACGAGAAGTATGAGGACATGAAAAATAACACTGAAGCTTTTAAATATAGAATATCTCAGTCAGAAATCATAACAGAGGAACTTAGTTCTACAGTTAATCTTCTTAATCAGAGAATTAATCAAATAGAGCAACAAATGCGGCAGAATAACATTGAGCTTCAATGTTTGCCGGAAAATAAAAATGAAAACTTAATAAAGTTAGTTTGTGATCTCGGAAGGATTGTTGGTTGTCAATTGAAGGAGAATGACATACTGCACTGCACACGTACTGCCAAGCAAAATCGAAGCTCTCCACGCCCACGATCTATAATTGTGCAATTGTCTTCCCCAAGGCTACGCGATGAGCTTCTTGCTGCGTCTATTAAATACAATAAGGGAAAATTAGTCAAAAATAAATTAAATACTGAATTGCTAGGATTACACGGAGCCAGCACACCTATTTTTATCTGTGAACATCTTTCCTCTATGAACAAGGCTCTTCACGCAGCTGCTAGAAAAAGGGCGAAGGAAATTTGTTATAAATTTGTGTGGATTCGGAATGGCAAAGTCTTTTTGAGGAAAAGTGATGAAACTGAGTTCATCCTAGTGAAAAATTTAGATATGTTAAACAACATTCAATAGTTTGTATTTTTTATTACTTATTTTACTGAATCTTTATATTGCTAGTATGTAATTGTCAAATATCTTTTTAAAATTCGACTTTTTAAAATTGTATTATTAAAATACACGCGGGTTAAGAACCAAAACACATAGCTTTTTTCAAGGAGTACTTTGTAATGATTACGATATAATTGTTCTCACAGAAACTTGGTTAAACGACTCTGTATTAAGTTCTGAGCTTTTCGACGAAAGGTATGTGGTTTATAGAAGAGATAGGAGTAATGCTGAATTAATTCATAAAAATGAAGGCGGCGGGGTTGTTGTAGCTATTTCGAGACAAATACATTCAAAACGTATGATAAGTTGGGAATCTAAACTAGAAGACCTCTGGGTCATTATTGATATTCCAATTTCACATACCTTGCGTCGACTTGCTCTTTGTGCAGTGTATTTACCTCCTCCGGTGCACAGTACAATGATAAGTCACTTTGTTGATAACTGTAGTCTTGTACTTGATAATTGTGATATTTACTGTATTCTGGGTGATTTTAATTTGGCCAGTATAGATTGGAGTTTACTAAGAAATACTTGTAGTGATTTTAAATCGACAAGCTTATGTCAACCTTTGATAGATTTAGTAAATGTATATGGGCTTAAACAGCATAACACTGTAGTTAACAAATCTGACAGAGTACTTGATTTGGTGCTGTCTAATATCCCAACTTGCATAGTCCGTCCAAGTCATTCAATTCTCAGTACTGTTGACCAACTTCATCCTCCCCTAGACGTAGATATTTCATTTGTCAGGGAACCGAAACTGCCGCTCAACCATGAAACTTTCAAATTAGTCTTCCATAAAGCCAATTATATGAGAATTTTTAAGGAACTTGAGAAATGTAACTGGGCAAAGATATTTGGGGATGACGAAAATGTCAACAAAGTTCTTACAACGTTTTATAATACCATCAATGTTATAATTGATAAATTTGTACCTAAACAAGAACTGAAAAAATCACAATACCCAATTTGGTTCAGTAGTCATCTGAAACGACGCTTAAAAGAAAAATACAATCTGAGACGCCGTTTTAAAAAATATCAAAACCCTATGGATGAGTTAGAATTACAGTTACTAAACTCACGTTGTACACGGTTGGCTATCGATTGCTATAATAAATACATTAGTAAATCTGAAAAAAATATCTCAAGGAACCCTAATTATTTCTGGACATTCATTAAAGCGAAACGTGGTGGCACAAGTTCTTACCCAATTTGTATGACGGATGGAATTGTGGCCACTTCTGACGGTAAACAAATTTGTGAAATGTTTGCGTCGCACTTTGCATCCGTATACAATAATAATACCCCTGAACATACGGATTTCAGAGATTGCTTGGAAAATATTGAAAATAACAGTCTCTTTTTAACACTGCCTATAATAGACTCTGATACTCTATTAAAAAAGCTAAAAAATCTTGATGAGACGAAAGGTGCCGGCCCTGATGGAATTCCGCCTGTGTTTATGAAGAAATGTGCTACTTATTTAGTTGAACCTTTATTAATTATATACAACATGTCATTACGAACGGGTATATTTCCATCGGAATGGAAAAAAGCAAGAGTAGTTCCAATTTATAAAGCGAATAGTGTTGATCTTATTTTAAATTACAGACCCATTTCCATCTTATCTACTCTTGCAAAGATACTAGAATCACTTATCTGTCCCATTCTACAATATCACTTTAAGCAGAGTTTATGCATTCAACAACATGGCTTTATACCTTATCGGTCAACATGTACCAATTTAGTTGATCTCACAGAAAATTTAGCGGAGGCTCTGGATTCTCATAGGCAGGTAGATGTTATATATACAGATTTTAGTAAGGCTTTTGACCGTTTGCCACATAACATATTGATAAAAAAATTATATGCTTATGGTATTTTTGGTAATTTCTTAAAATGGATCAAATCTTATTTGGAATGTCGTACATTTTCTGTAGTGGTAAATGGGTTTCACTCTAAGTCTCTGAAAATTACTTATATATATGCCGATGATTTAAAAATGTGTAGAGTAATAGATACTATACAAGATTCAATATTGCTTCAAAAAGACCTTGATGCACTCGTCGAGTGGTGTTTGCATAATAAAATGGATCTTAATCCAAAAAAGTGCTTCTTCATAAGTTATGGTCGAAAAAGAAATTTCGTCAAATTTCATTATAATATCGTTCAAAATAACATCCAGGAACTCGAGCAAATGCGTGATCTGGAAATATTATTTGATAGAAAGTTAACTTTTTTACCTCACATTGAAGAAATAACGAACAGAGCTTCAAAACTACTAGGATTTGTTCTTAGAAATCTTAAAGGGTTGCGGGATAATAAAGTTCGTATACTGCTCTACAACTCTCTTGTTCGCTGCATCCTAGAATATTGTTCAGTGGTATGGAGACCTCATTATGCGAGTCATTCTTTACTTATAGAACGCATACAAAAAAGATTCTTGCGTTACTTATTATTTTCTAATGGTATTTCAAAAAATAGTATTCTTTCCTATAATAAGCAGTTACAATATTTCAAAATGTTTTCGTTGGAAGAACGCAGGAGGCAGCTAGATCTATTTTTTATATCGAAAATTTTCACAAATGGAATTGATTGTCCTCAGCTACTCAATAAGTTTAAATTCCGGGTACCAATGAGGTATCCACGTAATAAAATAACCCTCCTTTACCCACCGCCCCGGAAAACAGTGTTTGGATCGAACTCTCCTGTTCCTAGACTTTGCAAGTTGGTTAATGAGTACAGAGACCTTTTTGACATTAACGCAGATCCTACCGGCAAAATTAAATCAATATTAAAGACAAAATTCAGATCATCTTAAGCATGTAGGTACATGTTAAAGTTGATTGGTTTTTGTTTTTCATTTGTTAATTATTTACTTTTATTTTGTATCTTGTTGGCGGCGCTTAGTAGGTTAGTATTATTTAGTCTTTTTTGAGCATGGTGTATCTGCCTATAAGTGTTTGTTGCATCTAGATATAATTTTGTGTATTGTTTATCCATTTTTTGTATGAAGTGATGTAAACAAGCGTTGGTGGATCAATAAATAAATAAATAAATAAATAATTTAAGAATTTATATACCCTTTATTTTTCTTTTTCTAATTGTTGTACTCGATAATTTTATTTATATTATAAGCTCACAAAGGTTTCACTATATTTTATATAACATTTTTTTTTACATGTTTAATGTTTTATTGTATTTAAATTATACTACTTTTTACTTATTGATTTAAATTTACATATTTTACTTAAGATTATTGAAAAATATTTGGTTTTATTATACAGTTTATATTATACATTACATATATACATATATAGTTAAGACAAATGTGCAATTTGTTTATTTTTTTTTTTAAAAAGGAAGGGAAGTGTTGTGCCTACTAATTGTATTGTGATTATGTTATTGATGTAAGCAAAAATCACTGTCCATATTTGGCACCTAGTAACGAATCGATATCGGAGATGTTACATAGCAATTAATAAATTATTATATATTTCTGTCGCCAGTCGCCATCCAAACCTAGCACTGTAACATCGTGGTTATAATTAAATATTGTATAATATCAATATTACAATATCCTTAATAAATTGCCTTTTATTAACATAAACTTCTGAAATATCCACATAAAGGCAACAACTATAGGTCTTTCCTATAGTTGTTCTTCTAGGTCTTTCTGTTTTCTGTTCTATAGGTCTTTCCTAAGTTGTTCTTGTATAAATCAGGCACCCTTGGTTAAATGATCAAACAGTGCGTATTTAAATAAAATCTCAAGTGGCATCCCAAAATGTGATGAAATCATACGATAGCTGTGCGAGTACAAACAGATACTGAGTACAGGTGTTCAGTTACAGATGCAGTGACACGAGCGTCGCGTAATGGTAATAAGCTTCTAATTGTGATATACGTATTAAATTACTCTTTAACAAACTCACGCTATGTTGATAATAAATATATATAATGTAGAGAAAGTTACATTCTTTATCTAATGTAGTTTGTAAGCTACATAGGTTCATTTCGTCTGCGTTTACATTACTTTTAATTGATATCTTATTTTTGTTTTATTACATTATTAGTGATGTTGATTTCTGCCACTTAACACGCAGTGTCTCAAATTAGGCAGGAAATTCGGAAAGAATGGATATATTAAGACAAGGTTCCCAAGTTCCTTTTGCCTACCCTACCATGTGCGAGATACAGCGTATGCTAGGCAGTAATTAAGAAAAAAAACATATGATTAATCACTTTTATATCTTAAAGAAGCACGTATAAGCAAGGTTCAAAGATATATATTTTTATTTTTAAAAAAATGCAAGTGTATTGAAAAAATTGCATTATTCTTCTTTTATTTGCAATAGGTTGCATTCCTATTATTTATTTTAACATTTATTTAAATAATTTATAGCCGATTAGGTTTAATTTTTATGGGAGAACATTATCAAGATACTGTAGATTCAAGAGGGTCATTGCCATTGAACTTGGTAGAGTAGCCCCTAAGCAATATATGTGTCAAAAACTACAAACAAATATTTGATTATTTGGTTATATTTTTTGATAGTGAATGATAGACATAAAATATATGAATAAACAATAAATTACTTAAGTTTATGGAACATTGGTTATATCAATACTGAGACTACCATTAAGTAACATCTTAGCATAGTGGGGCATCGTTCGACTGTAAACACAGGGATTGTGGATTCAAATCACATACCGGGGAATATAATAATGCAAGCTCCACTTCACACGTAATATCTCAAAAATTCGGCAGAAAACGAAAGAGACGTGATTTGATACTAGGTATAACAAACAAACTATGCGGTAAATAGAAATTAAAGCTGTTTACTTGTAAATAAAAATTATTTAATACAATCGATGTATCTTAAACTATATAACAATTTTATTCATTTACTCAACTAGGCTGTGAGACAGTCGCTATGGGTGCGCGTGCGCATCGGTTAATTGAATAACGGATCTGCTCATTACGAGTCACGTGACTGGGGACTATCCGCGGGGCGTCCACTTTATGCGCGAGATCGAATGCCTCAGACTCAGATATGCATATGGGAAAGTACATAAAACACATAACATTACAATATATTACTCTTTTCTTTATGTAGTAGAGTTAACATGTAAGGAATGCTTATAAAAATTGTTTCTAAGAATTATTCATTTAATGAGTAAGACTTTAGCAAATGCGTATGCTAACCTAACCAAAGGATGGTGTTAGTTGCAACTGAAATGATGTTATTATAAATAAGTGCACAAATGTGCAACTGTGGACGTGACGTGGCTGTTGGTTCGGTTCTCTCTCTCAACACGATATGCGGGAAAAAAATCAATAGATAATAGAGAACTGTGAGTGATAATAGAGTGTTAATAATATGCTAGGTGAAGCTAAAAATCAAAAAAAATAAAGAAAGCATAGGCAATGGGGAAATTCTAAAAAAGTTACATTTAATTTGAGCTATTATGATATGAGCCGGACGAGTGAACAACATGACAATATCATAATATTATAATAATATGATAACGACTCAATTTATAATTAGAAAATGATAAATTATTGCTAAATACTTATTTGTTACTGAAGCTCGCTTTTCAGTAGTTCTTAGTTTTTTCGTAAGATACAAGACAGGTTGCCAAACTTTGTGACTGTTTATTATAATTCTTACGATTTACTCGACAAAAATACCGAACACATTAAATAGTAATCGCTTGTAATTGATGAAACATGGAACTTTGCAAAACGTATTGACAGCAATAACTAAATAATATTTATGATTCATTTTTATTTTCCTCATACATAGATTCAATTTTCTGTCTGTTTATTGGTATTAGACAGGAAACGCCTTGGGACGTCGTCGCCGAGGCGCCGCGCCGCACCACTTGCATTAACAGCATTATAAAATGCAGTCGATAATAATTATTTCTTACTGCACATGCATGAGATATGTGTTTTTGCTTCTGGTTCCTCATATTTTATACAACGGTATACATTAAATGAGGCAATTAAAAAATAATTTTCATATACACTTAGGGTTGATACATAGTCTGTAAATTCGATATCTATCCAATCGGTATTTGAGTGAAACCATTAAATCTTATTCAGTATTTATCACGATGCACAGAGAGAGCGTAGTGTCAAGACACTCCGTATTAAAATATAGAAAATCTATTTGAAGATTTTTGGCGTCTGACATCGGACAGCCGTTTACAAATATTTTAAAAGACATTATTGATTGATGGTAGTTTTATATTATAGATTATATATTCATAAATATACCTCTCCTCCTTAGGTTATATCATAATTATACCTCCTAATACTAATAACTTTTCATATTACTTTAATAAAAAACAGTATAATAATTGTAGAGTACAATTTGTTAATGAAAAATACATAGTCAAGATGCATACAATATTTGAGTTTATAATAATTTAAATTAACATTATTATACTAAAACATTAACTGATTTAAAAAAGATACGAATTTCCTAAGCTTCATGCTGTATCCCGCATGAGGCAGGGTAGGGAGAGGGAACCCGGGAACCTAGTGTTAAGACACTCCGTTCCACTTAGGTTCCCCAAATCCGCCGAATTTGAGGCATTGCGTGTTGAGTGGCGGAACTCAACGCCGCGCTTTGCCTTATTACCAGAGCGAAGAAAATGATACATTAAATATTTAAATTGAAAATATTGAATATTATATTCCTCGACTGGGGATCGAACCCAGAACCTGTCGGTTACAATCACACGCTTGTGCCGCTGCGCCACGTCAGGCCTTCTTTGGAATTTCCTATGCATATAAGCAATAACAGATCAAAATTATTCAGTACTATGAAGATGAAACTTCTTTGAAGAGAACATTGTTTTCTATACATCAGCAACAACCTCCATATGTATTTAATAGCTTTCTTCGAGATCTGACGAGATAAGATAACATCTTTTGATTGACTGATTGACGGACGGCAATAAAAGCATCGACATATCAAAAACGCAAACGCGGAACCATTTGTGGAATTGTTGGAGGAAAATATTATAATAAGAATAAAAATTAAGCATTATATGAATATTCATAATGAACTATATAGTTCATATGAAATGTTAATATTTTTATAAGTTTTCATTCATAGTTTCTTGCTCTTGTTACTCCGGCACTCAACACGCAATGCTTCAAATTCGACGAAATGTGAATGACTAAGGCGTGTTAAAGGGAACGGTGTCTTCGCGCTGGATTCCACTAATTGACAAAAAAATTTTTCTACCTCATTATGATTATGGACACAGATACTAACGTTGTGGAATATTTACATTGACTTAAAAATATTGTAAACAAATGTCCGTATTTAATGTTGGCTAAACTATTTACATTCGGCTAGTACAACCAATTCAATTCGCATATTTTATAATTATTCAATTTTAATGAATACCTACATATTTATTCGTTAGCTGAATACAAGTTTAAAGTAAACTTAAAAGTCTATTCTGTCTCTGAGCACCGCATTTAAGATAAGGGCCGAGAAGGAATTTGCTTAGAATCTGCGTTTATTCATTGTTAAGTAAACAAACGTAAAGACTAGATGTTTTGCATACTAGCGACATTGTGTTGTCGAGCGCGAGGCGGAGCCGGGGGAGCGCAATCGTCCTAAATCACGGGGCCCGCGGCCAATCTAACAGACGATCAGTATTTGAAATAGCGCATGTATCGGAGTGTCATATTAATAAAACATCGCGGGTTCGATGCCGGTTGGGAAGTTTTTGCGGTGAGAGGATATCGCCGTATGAATTATTTATACCATTTATGGTGGAAACGCCAATAACATTGTATTCAAATGGCTCGATATCGCAGTCGCAGAAGCTGGCGCTTTAATGTGTAATGTTAGTTTTATCGATTTGCTCTAGTTTTATGATCAAAGCGATTGAATTAACTAATTGGAAGTGATTTTCTAATAATTAACAATTATTTATTAAAAGGTATGCCGAGACCGTAGCGTTTGGCGCTCCGTTCTCTCTGCCTACCCCGCTAGGGATATAGCGTGAAGCTAAGTAAGTAAGTAAGTATTTATCTATTTTCTAGTTTTTGATAACTTTTGTCTTTGTTTTTGCGTGAAGTTTAAGCTGTATCCCGCAGCTGGCAGGAAAGCAAAGAGAGAACCTAGTGTTAAGACACTCCGTCCCGTACTTTCCGCCAAATTTGGGACCTTATGTGTTAAGTGGTGAAACTCTACGCAGCGTCTTAACTTAGCTAGCGAAGGATTTAAAGCATCAAATATTTAACTTCAAAATATAACATATTCTTCAACTTCACGGTGCATCCCGCACATGGCAGGGTAGGCAGAGGAAACTGAGGTACCTAGCGTTAATTTCACATTTCTATGTCTTTTGCTGCAGTTATCCATATTTGTATAATATGGTAATGGTTGGTGGTTTTATTATGTAAGTGCACGTTTTAGCTTGTCGATTCTTTAAAAAACATAGTAAATTAGTCTCTACAATCAAATCATCACAGATTCCAACGACCATCAGTTCCGGGTAACTGTTTAACTTATCAAGCTAAAAAAATATCTGTTCCATAAAAGCAGAGGATCATCGAGATAACTATCAGTTATTAATAGAGTATGTAGAATGTATCGATGTAGATACTTGCGAGTCGCGTGTACCTCTCTACATAATTATACTCGTTTGCTGATTACTTGAGACCGTCATTCCCTGGTGTACCCAGTGTTAGCGCATTCCGAACTAAGCATGTGAACAAAGCTTTGGTATTTATACTGATATGTCATTTTCACGAACAAAAGGTAATCGTAGTTAATTATCCCTTCAATTATATTCTAATTAGACAATGAAAGAGAAAACATAATTATTTTACAGTTCCTACTTAATTATATAATATTTACTCCTCCATCTCCATCTTGACAAACTTTTACATTATATTAATAGGAAAAAAAGATAATGGAGTGTTGTGACATTATGTTCTACAGTTTTCTCCAGTTTTACAAGATGTACTTAATAAATACAACTAAATTTTGTGAAATTTGTTTAAAATCTACTAGTTGATATAGTTCTACCTCATTTGTACATTAGAACGGTCAGTACATACTAAAGTAACATTGCCTTTTGCGTGTTATCTTATCTATACTTGATTGTACAATGAATACATAACGCCTATTGTTCCAGTGCTTAGTACTCGATACTTGATGCTGGGCTCGGTAGTCCGATATTGTTCATTTCCAATTCCGTGAAGAGTCTTGCACAAGCTAATATATACGTAATAGAGAGATAAGGTTTAAATTTTGGTCTTAATTATTCCTTTATTTAATGCCTTTATTAAAAGACTCCGAAATTTCTAAATTGTAATATTATTTTTTTGCGAATTCAGGCTAGGCAGGTATACCGCAAATAGCAGGGAGGGCGGAGGTAACTTGGCAAACCAATCTAAAGGCACTCCGTTCGCAATAAGATACTAGGGTTTCCCATTTTTTTTTAATTCGCGCCATTGCATATGTTCAAAGCCAGTGATGTTTTAATTAAAACATTTATAAAATATTTATCTAAGCAGATAGCTGTTTTTCTATAATAAAGGATGCTTTATAAGTATAAATTGTCTTAACTTATTCTAGCTATATGAAACGTTAGTATATATGGTGATAACTGGCATTTGACCTGAGAAACTTCCGCCTTGCCCGAACCCCACTCCGTACGAACCATGAATCCATTTCATACGTGATTGTTTCTATTTCATTCTAAATCTGCCTTTTAAAAGCTTTCAGCAACTCGTGACCAGGACTAATGTGCCTCAGTTCCTTTCTTCTTAGCTTCAATTAGTTTAAAGTACATCTGTTGACTTCGAACGGATAATCTTAGGACTAAGTTTGACAAATGTATTCAGTTTACGAGATGAAAACAAACCCACGCTCTTTGTATAGAGTACGTATGTATTTATGTACGTATGTACGTACAGTATAGTGTATGGAACAGTGCACGAGGTTATTGATGCCGTTAGACAAAGCCGCCCCTGGATTAGTCGCGAAAGATAAACGGCCGCGTCAAAACGTATAATACTGAGTGATACTCTTTTTATTATGCTCTTTTTTATTTAGAGAGCTCTTAATGTTTGTTATTCAATAATAACTTTAAAAAATTATTCTTTGTTATAAAGGAACAGTACACCAAGGTACACCTCTATATGTACATACAATATGTAGGCATCGTTTAGTCATTCTATGTACTGTATTGTTATTGATGAATACAAAATTTCGAAAAATGATTATGATATTTATATTTTATTTATATTCTCTATACTTATAATAAAAAACTGTAACTCATCAATACACGTATGTTATCGGTACATGGAAGGTATGTTAAAAATAACTTGTAGGGTAGTTAGCTATAGGGTGGGGAAATTTAATAACTTAGTAGTGAGCGTTTTATAACAATTAGCCTCTTTACCTGTTTGTCTGTGACAAAAACAGACACCCAGATTTTGCACCATTATATTTTGGCAATCTTCCCCTAATATTTATTTTTTACTTCAATAGGTAAGTAAATATATTTTAATTTAAAAGCATTTAATTTGACAAAATTGCTATCAATATTATTTAGCTGAAATTTGCTATTGGAATAAATAATATTTTGAATTTGAAAACGCTGCTGGTTTGAAAGTCTCTCTTTAAATATAAAAAAAACACGTGATTTGTATAATATTCAGTTAAATGTTAATTCTTTGGCCGCAAAGACAGTCATCCAACTATTACCAATCATGAAACAACGAACAGAACACTATAAAACCACTTTAAATTGAAAAAGTAGTCTAGTCTAGTACACTAAAACTAATTTTGATATTTACTTTTGTTTATATTGAAATTATATTGTTGTTTTATTCATTTTATTTGAATATTCATTGTCTGAACAGTTATACCATGTAGGTTGACTCTCGTCACCAACGACGAGATACCAAAGTGATATAAATTAATCAATTCATAATAATGTAGATTAACAAATGCAAAGTAATTATGCAAAGTGATTCAATACGTGCTATCGTCCGTCACACGACAGTACTTCATCATACATTCATTATGTATATGTAACTATCATCTCCACGACAAACTCAAGTTTGGCGCAATGTTTGGGCAAACATCGGCCTCACTGTACTCTGTTACTTTTGACAGATTCTAAATTATACAAATGTAACGGTTAAATATTGTATTTGGGCTACACTTTATAGTACCTACACTCCTACATATATGTTTATGGTGCATACAGTGTGACATCAAATTAAACACTGGTATTTTAAGGCCTAAATATTTTCGTACACTTTTATAAAAATGTATGACTGTAAATGATGTATTTAAAATTATATTTACAAATTTACCTCTGAAGTCTGTAATAACGTGTATGAACCTATGTCTTCCACGTCTCGCATATCCTTAGTTCGAGTACAGAATTCGTCAGTCTAAATATTTTTTTAACAATTAATTTATATTTCTAAAAAAATCCAATAAAGAAGCTTAAACAAAAAAGCTCGGACGTTCTATAAAGGTATAGGGATGGTTCCCTAAGAGTGAAAAATACGTTTCTGATTTTCTGGCGAATTTTTGAAAATTATTAACTGGTGAAATTCAATGCAGCGCGGCGGTAGGACTATTGGACAACTGTTCAAAGGAGATCGAACACACAACCACCGTATTCAGGCTGCCCGCATCGCTCCTGACAGCATCGAATCTATTTTATTTAATAATATATTTACAAACGCAAATCAGATCTTAGCGTTACTCTCTTAATTTCGTAATTACCTATTAGCTTTATTTTATATTCAATCTAAAAAAGTTCTTATGAACGATGGATAGAACATATAACTGTTTGAGATTTGTGAACAAGAAAATAATAAATGTGTAGCAGTTGAGTGACACGTTGATTACACGCGGACAAGTGTAGGAGGTACGAAGACGGCGCGATCATGCACGCGGTAATTAGATACTCACTTAAATAATTATCGATATTATATTTGGTTGCTTTTTATGTCGAATTACTCTTCAAATATAATTGGCGTTTTAATAATTATTATGAAGAATGATTGTGGAAAAATGATCGCATGCGCACTTATTACCGTTTCACCGCGAAAGTACAATAAGCGTTTAGTAAGTTTATAGTAAGATTATTTTTCAGCTTCACGCTGTATCCCGCAAAGGACTTGGGAACCTACTGCTGGTGGTAGTGTAGGCACTCGGTTCCTATTAACTCACTTCCGTAGGTACATCAATTTTCCGTACTCAATAAAAATTGCTTTATTGCATATTAAGTGGTGAAGCTCAGCAGCGCACTTTTAGTGTTTGTAGTTTTCACTTAGTTGTCAAAGCGAAGAAATAAAAATTTTATGTAATTAAAGTATTAAATATTTGATTTCTTAAAGTGCAGATCGAACCCACAATCTGCCGGGCTTACAGTCATACGGCACTAGATCTCTGCGCCACTCAGAATAGGCCTTTATATGAAATAAATATTATTTTAGGCGGCAGCACTAACCAAAACCTTGGACCAAAATACCTTGAAATGGTGGGAAGGTACTGTCTGGATTAGGTATAAAACGACGATGTATTCAAAAAATAAAAAATAGTAAAATGGAATGAATTTGGAATGTGCTATTTGTTACTTGATAGTTGAAAAAGTTACATTTACGTGGCGATTGGAGGAGTGTCAAACAATTACTTTAAAATAAACCAAATATATAAGTAAGTATTGAAGATATACGACAGTTGACAGCAGTCGTCATCGCGCTTCATTATACTTCAATACGATCGCTCGGTTTTTTTTATTTTAATCATATAAAAGTGAATAGAGGAATAATGAAATGAATGACGCGCCTGTTCAACGGGCGCTCAGCGGCGCGGCGTGATTGATGGGTATCCTACCTCCCTCTTTGCTCTTTGTAAGATAATAGTGTTTGCTCAAACAACGCAACACAATCTACCTATTAATTGGGACATAAAAACCAACAATCCTACTCTAAGGAGTTTGTCTTAACGAGGGTACTCGCACTCGATCTCGTTAGAACATCATTGTTTGTTGTCTCGAGTGCTTGAGTCACTTCGTGTGGTCATCATTTTAGTAAGTTAACTAGATATTAATGAATAGTAGAATAATAATTCTTGTTTTTTTTTTCCACGTTGTATCCCGCAAATAGCATGATAGGCAGAGGAAACTTGGGTACCTAGTGTTAAGATACTCTATTCTCTTAAGACACTTCCGTTCTCCTCTTTCGTGATTTGAGTTGAGTGGCGGAACTCAACGCTACGTTTAGTTTGAATACCAGAGCAAGAAAAATTGAATATTATTAAATAATAATAACTGAAAAACATCGTAACCCACTATCATTCGCGTTTACATTCACATGTGCCTCTACGTCTCTATAGGTCTCCATAATGAATAATGAATTTCCTCTGTGGATTTCAATCTAATTTCTCTAATGTTTCTCTTAATAATCAATAATTATTTCCCTCGATTTCATCTATGACTTGTGCAACTTTTTCCAACCTGTTAAATAATTAAATCAATCAATTACAGTAATAAATAATTAATAATTCTTATCACAAGTGGGTTAATTGATCGAGGCACCGCCTTCGCTGGTATCGGATGCTGGGCTCATCTCGTAATTATCGTTGGCTGGTTGCCTGAGATCTGAGGAAATTACTTGCGGAGATTACTTCCGATGAGTACTGTGTGTAATATTACAAACGCTACATTGATACTTACATTTATAAATGCATATATATTATACAAAACTTTAGCAGAGTATATGTACTGATCTAGTTAACAATTTTTTGACATATATATTTTTGCTCTAAAAATGTTTGTACTCTTATTAAATTTATTAGCTGAATAAATTCTTGAATTGTAGTGTGTGCACGTGTAAAACAGGCTATATTTAATGTCTTAACTCTGATCTTCTTATATATTATACGTTATACAGCGTGAGAATACAAAAATATTTAAAATAAGACACATATTCACATCTCATTTATAAACAAACTAAACCTATAGTTATTTCAACATAAATAGCTCAGCTTCATTATTCCATGTAGCTCTAAACTAATATCGGCGGACGCTGTGAACGTATCAAACAGAATACCTTTAATCATTTATTGGTCGGTCTAATAACTAAATGATTTCAAGTCATAAATCCACGGAGATGAATCAATTAATTTGTGTTTGATTGCTCTTGTATGTCTTAATTGAGGGATGACTTGCGACGCCGACACGACACGACACGACACGACACGATACTTGTTCGTTGGTTCCATGCGACTACTCTGCTCTTCGTTTTAGGGATCCACACCTCAGAATCATCACTAAGTTGTCCGTCTATTCCTCTGTCAAGATCATTTACCACGGACAGCGTGGATGTATCAAGTTGAAATTCAAATGAAATATTTAAATATATGGTCCTATACAGCATTCGAAACAAGCATTGAAGAAGCGCAATCAACAGATACTAGCATTGAGGCAACGTTTTCACTTGATTCTATAGTTCGCTGCGTATTCAAAGCTGAAATAAATAAGAAAATTTTCGGAAAGGGTTTTTTATATACTTCATACAAACATCAATTTACAAACTGTACCTCCCCAGTGAGTGAGTTCGACTCGCAATTGGCCGGTTTTATTTTATACAGTATTAGTAGATAAATGAATGTTGAAATAACGATATGTGCGGTGTGTGGACACTGTGAACCCACAATATAAAAACATGTACAAATAAAACAATTGTATAAGACATTTGCATTTAGTTTACGTAAATAGCAATAGAAGCGACAATTTAAAAAATATATTACTAAACACAAAAATATGTATATGTATATGTACGAGTGTGTTTATAGATCAATGTCGCCACAGTTTTACTTTTTAAACATCTAAACAACTACATTATGTTATTTGACCTAAATATTTATTACGAATATCTCTAAGAGTTATATTCTTTATTTGGTAATTACTTCTGATTGTAAACAATTAAGATTAGCATCAGTAATCAGTAATGATGTATCGGCGTTGCGTAACGACGCGGCGAGTGGAGAACGCGAGCCCCGAGTTATAGCAGGTAGCGTGACTTTGGCGGCCTTCACTCTTGTATTAATGGATTTTGCATTCTTTTCTAGAGCTATATACATTTATTATTAGATAAATACCTTAATACTGCGTTTATAAATATTTATGTAAACGTTTCTTGTAACTAACTTGATTTACAACATGACTTAAAAACTAAAATAACTTTTTAACGTTTCTAAAGTAATATTCTACACAGAGGAAAGAATAATTCTTTTTTAGAATACGTATTGAAAACGAATGGGAACGTATGGCTTAGTCGGTTCCAAACAGGCGCAGATTCAAATCCCGCTACGTAAAATTTTTTGTAGTTAGTAGGTACTTAAGCAAAGTTTCCCTATAAAAAAGAACAAATTTTCAAGTTCAAAACATGACTCTGAACTATAAACTAAATTTTATACACTTATTAGTCAGCTAAAATTTATTACTTATAGTAAGTGTACCTAAATCTGACAATAGAGTACTTCTCGTCGGTCGTGTGTGTGTCGTCTCAGCCGATGTCGACCGTCCGTCTCTCTCAGCGGACAACGTAATTGGCGGACGTTTAAAATCTTCACAAAACAAATATTTTATTTTTTCATTTAATTTTGTATCCATTTATATCTGTTCCCGTCGACATTCTACAAGTCAATATATAAATAGGCAATTATGCTAAAAAAAACAACTTCATTCAATAAATATAGCCAACTTAGCTCTTAACCTGTAAATATAGCTACTCTTCAAAAATACTTTAATGTAAACACATTCTGCTTTGATATACCACTTTAAAGTATTTTTCTTCTTTGGCTTCACGCTTTATCCCACACATAGCGGGGTAGGAAGAGGGAACTTGTGAACTAAGTGCTAAGACACTCTGTTTGCCATTTTCCGCCGTATTCAAGGCATTATATATTGAGTGGCGGAACTCAAAAGATAATGTGGGAATCGAAACACAATCTATCGTATTTACAGTCGCATACTTGTGCCACGACGGTCTGAACACATTTTAACGTTCAGATTGAAATAAAAGAATCGCGTGCATTATTGTTCCCGACTGACGCAACTGACACAGCTGTCAGTAGATACATTAGTTGGAGAACAACAAGAACACTTGTGAATTAGCCGCCTCTTAGCCGATGCTATCGAGATCGAGGCTAAAAGCGTTCGGCGTTTTTGTTGCAATCAAAGATCAGAGGATAAGGTGTGTTTTTACTTAGACAATTGTTGTATACTTTGTTTTGAATAACGTATATACGAGTAGTTACTTGAGTAGCTTTTTGTTACTCGTCTAATGTACTCGTATGTAGAGGTGCAAGCTAAGTTTAATTCCAACCTTTTCTTATTGTTTAGTGTCGCGGCAGGTTGTGAGTGCGATCCTCACCCAAGAAAATGACATATTTAATATTTGCACATTTCCCTCTGGTAACAAGGCAAAGTGCGGCGTTGTGTTGTCACTCAATACGCAATACCTCAAATTCGGCAGAAAGTGGAAAACGGGATGGAATAGCTTGGCCTAGCGTTAACATGTTATGTTATGTTTCTCAATTCCCAAGTTCTCTCTGTCTACCCAAAAATGAAAGTTTGTTTCGTTTCTATGTAAGTACATCAAAATAACACACAGACAACAACATTAATAATAATAAGAATGTAGAGACTTTTTATTTGGCTTATTATAATAAGTTGTATTTGTTTATATAATGTCTATCACTATAGTGATTGACATTATATAAACAAATAAACACGAGAATGACAACTGAAAATAACTATTTCAATACAGATTTCTTTGGATCGTCAAATGAATGAATGAATGAATGTTATCTATATTACTAAACTTAAATTAAAAAAGCGTATGAAAATTTTGAACGAAGCGGGATTTGAACCCGCACCTCATGAAAATCTAATAATTAACTAATGTCCTAACTAATTTTCTGACCTAAGTGTGGAATAACATTTTAAAAAATAGTAAAAATGTTATCTATATTATCAGTATATTGGGCTTTAGCATTTCGACTAACTGCCAGTATCGCGATTACCTGTAAGCAAGGCTAAGTCGGCTTTCAAGAAACTGAGGATAGTCCAATCCAATGCAAAACACCACTATAGGGCTCAGCTTCAGGCTTATTTGGAGTACTGTTCTCACCTCTGAAATACGCTTGAACCAGTTGATCGCATATTACATAGAATTCCGTTCGAATCATTGGAGACCTAATGATCTTTAAGGGGCTAATGAGGGGAGTAGTGTTCAGGAAAACTCTTTGAGTTGGCTCCTGTCACCGTTGCTTTTTAATTACTCAGTACGCCACAAGCTCAGATATCATCCTACCGTCTGGATACGTGAAACTTTACTACTTTGTCTTTTTTGTCTTTTTCTCAGCGTCCTGTTCGTGAGCAGGGAAACGTAATCAGAGCGTTAGCCCCTTGTACGAGGTTTCATGCGGTACCCATTAATATGAGTGCGTCTTTTGGATGGGCTCCTGGCCCTTAAGGTAAGTGCACCTGGTTGGTGCTTGGTTGGAAGAATCTGATGAGATGAGCGTAGAGCCGTCTGGGCGGTCCGCCCAGCCAGGTGAGACCCTCGGTTGCCCCGAGGAAGGCCCAGCTTAGGCGACCAGCGACCAGGACGGCAGCTCATACGTCAATGTTGGGATGTCGTATAAGATCTCTAGGGAGATGACGACGTGCGGCGTCTGGAGGTCAGATGTGATATGGGGCTATGTTCTTCAGATGCAGGTGGTCCGATGCATCAGCTCGGCGGAACACGGAGACCGCGAGCCGGCTGATGTGATCCTCCAGGCATTCCATCTTCAAATCACGCTGAAGTGTGGAGTTGCGGACGAAGTATGGAGCCTGGGTAACACGCCGGAGGGCAATGTTTTGGACCACCTGCAGGAGTTCTTTTTGTCTAGGGCTCGCGAGGGCGTACCACGACGGTGCGGCGTATGTAAGGTGGGTCCGCACGTAAGTCTTGTAGAGGGCTAGTTTGGTTTTCAGAGGCAGCTTTGATTTGAAGAGAGGCTGCAGCAGCGACATGACAGTTTTTGCGGCGTTGGCGGCCTTTTTTACCTGCCCTGTCATCGTGAGTCTGGTCGATCACGACACCAAAGTAGGTGACTGGGTTCGTCCACGAAACCTGATCACTAAGCAGGCTAAGCGGAGGAGGTGATCTCCGGTGATATCCAAAGGCTATGGCCTGCGTCTTCTTAACATTTAGGGCGAGCCTCCACTCCGCCACTTTACTACTGTGAGATTTTGTAGGGACTTATACCTATCTGCGGCGGTGTTTACACGTGGATACTACAAGTGACTGTAAACGCGACAGGTTTGGGGGTATGATTCCAACACAAAACGTGGTGTTGAGTTCTGCCACTCAACACTAGGTTTCCTCTACCTATCCCGCCACGAGTGCAACGTGAAGCTGAATGGAATTATTAATTACATAGACAAAGCTACTTTCGCGTTTAATAATATAAGTATACATTGCCGTAGATTGATGGCGGCGAGTAGCGGCGGCGTCGTGCGCCTCACAGTGGTACCTATGGACAGCGTCTACGTAATATATTAATGACTTTCATATAACAAACCGATATTTTATTTGGATACGTGAAACAGTTTGAGAGTTTTAATTGTAATTTATCAAGTCGATAATGGCCCTGCGTTAAGCTTCTTGTCGTTAATTTTTGTTCGACTGAATTTTCTCTGATTAATCTCTACCCTTAGAATTATTAGCTGCTAGCTGTAAGCTACATATAGTAGAGTCGTCGGAGGGAACTTGCGCGCTTATTATAAAGATATATTTCTTTTTCCATTTAGTGACTCCGTTCTTTGAATTACGGAACGCTGCACTATTTCTCATTACCAATGCGAGGTATTACCGATATAAAAGAAGACAATCCAAGTATATGAACTTTTTCTAGAATGAAATGCTTTGAACAATGGATATAATTTTGTTTTGTTGTTGGTTTGAATTTCAAATATAATATTTTTTTAAGATAATAATAACACCAAGAAAATGATTAACATGACTGGTTATGGATTCGAATCCCAATAAAGGAAATGAAGTATTTAATATTTTTACTATTTCACTTTAGTGATGCTTCGGCGGAAAGTTGAGAACGGGGTAGCTTAGAGCTAGATTTTCGAATTCCCTGCCTATCCTGTCATGTGCAGAACACAGCGTAACTTTAAAAAAAATATTGTTTCACTAAAGCAAAAAGCCAGCTCTTTATATAAACGACGACAAAATTTTCCTAGTATTTATTGTATTAAATGTACTAGTGAACTCCAAGAACTATTAAAACTAAAGTTACAAAGAGGTGCTCTATAGCGCGGCGCACTGTAAACCTCAGACTGATAATTATGTGTCCCGTACAAGGTGTTCAGGCTGTTCCCAACTTACTCAAACTATAAACAACTCGTTTGTTAGCGAACAAAATGCATAGAAAGTGCTACAAGTATGAGAGGTATCTACGAGCGGATGAACACAGCGATGGATAAGTTAAATAACAAGGATCTTTATCTCGACGTGTGATCTCGATTGAACATTTAAATATTTTAAAATGTGTTTTATTTCGTGTGTGGGGAACAAAATGGAATGGAGAACAGAACGGAGTGTCTTAACACCAGGTTCCCAAGCTCCCTCTGCCTCCCCTGCCATATGCGGGATACAACGTGAATATGAAGCTGTGTTTTGTTTCCTGAAAGTAGCAGCGAGCTTAATTTAAAAAAATCCTTATTCTTATCCTAAAAAACTTTACATATAAAGTTTTTTACAAACTTTATAAATAAATTTTTTTACGAGACCTTCACATCGGTAAATAATATGATTGTGAACGTGACGGTTGAAGGTTCAGTTCCCCACGAGGATGTAAACTATTTTCGATTTCGGTAACAAGACATTCAAAACGTTAAAACCCGCCTCTAATCACGCCAATAGATTTGGAAGAAAAAGGGGAACAAGATTCCCATTGCCTTCTCTGCTCTATTCTTCTTCTATCTATTTTTTTTACATTATTTTTATTGTTAAACTTTGATCTTAAAATCTTACAAATAGGACTAACCAAGAAATTTTCATTTTAATATGTAAAGAAGGTGTGTCTTAATAAACTTTATGCGCTAACATATTATGTGGCGGAAACTGCAGGCGTGAGCTAGTACGTAATAAACAGTACATAATATTTATACTTCCTCCGCACCCAGGGTCAGGCACAGGATGATAACTAAACTGAACTAAGTGACTAATGTTGAACAAGGGACCTGGGTTCGTCGTTATTATTATTTTTAAACATAATCATCATAACAAAATTATACTTCAAGTGTAGATACTAATGTTCTTCCAGGTTACAAGTGAAATAGAAATGACTAAAATGTAACTACTCACCACTCTGTTACAGTCACACGCTTGTGCCGCTGCGCCACGACAGGGCTCCTCGTACGTAACTAGATTATATTAATATATACTCGTAACTAGTTGATTTAAATTATGATATTACAATAGGAATAACAATGTTGTTTGCATTATGTTTATTAAAAAAACTATTCAATTATTTTATGAAATTTTAAATCCCTGGCCTGTCGTGGCGCAGCGGCACAAACGTGTGACTGTAATCGACAGGTTGTGGGTTCGATCCTCAGTCGAGAAAATGAAATATTAAATATTTTCAATTTAAATATTTAATGTTTTCATTTCTTCACTCTGGTACAAGGCAAAATGCGGGGTTGAGTTCCGCCACTCAATACGCTATGCTCAAAATTCGACGCAAAGTGGGGAACGGAAGTGGAACAGAGTGACTTTAACACTAGGTTCCGAAGTTCCCTCTGCCTATTCTGTCATGTGCGGGATACAGCGTGAAGCTGAGTAGAAAATAAATTGTAAATAAGTATTTTTCTGGTTGTAATGTATATCATTAGTATAATTATATATTATATTTATCAAATAATAACAAAATTTAAGGAACGTTCCACATCATGACAGTCTTTTTTGGGGCCATTTCTGATCATAGGCCCCTAATGACCGAAAGAACGAAAATAGCTGTATAGGTATAACACTTAGTTTGTTTATAAACAATAAATAGTTAATAATGATACGTATTTAAGTAAATTAATGTAAATTAGTTGTTTCACAACTATACTACTAGTCTGGTTAAGCTCTAGATATTATAATAAAGCACCTAAATAAATGTTTAAACTCATTTGTATCACCGACAGCGACAGCGACTAATATATTCAATATTGAATAAGTTTCGCAACTTTAATCTCTATAGATTATATAAAACAAGAACATAGGTATTGGAAGCCCCAGCACACAGTGGCACGATAGTGTTTCCGAACGATTTTGGGTATAAAATGATAATTTATGGATCCGGCGAGCCGCAGAAGTCGGACAAACTGGCGATTATAATATTCGTGTCTTGTTAGCGAGCCGCAGTGAACGCACCGCTCGTCTAACGCGCCGGACGGACAGAATAATTTCATTTCAAACTATGGGATGTAATCATTAAATACTGAATGTATAACATTAGATTCAACTATTTCTTTTTATATGTTTGTATACGTTTATACAAATATGATGGAGCAAATGTTGAAATATGTATGTGTCATATTTTTTGAACCTGAAGAACCTGGTAGCCGTAACCCTTTCTAATTTTTCCTTACTGAGAATTACCATATTATTGTCTTTTTTATATTTTTTTTCAATGTCTTGGAAGCTTTTTTATACGTATTATGAATAAGAAAGCGATCAAGATATTGAAAATATGCCTTTGAAGTTCTTTACTTATTGTCCTTATTTTCATATGAATAAGGATACAAGGAGCAAATTAAAGCTTAAATTATATAATGTGAATGATTGTTTGGTGCGTTGTATTGTGTTTGGTAGCGACGTACAATTACACCGGATGTAGTTGATAATTAAATAGTGTTTAGTAACGTGGGTAAGCGCAATGAATGACGGCGCGGCTTCGGTATAAGGAAATATGCGTTTTAGAAATCAATTCATTAACTTTAACATCACTGCAAATTTAAGTATTTTCCGAATTATGTAATAAGGACTGAGCACTGTCGTAGGGCAGAGGCATAAGCGTGTGACTGTATAGCGACAGGTTGTGAGTTCGATCTCCATCTTTAATATTTTCACTCCGCTCTGCAAACTGCAAAAAGGTAAAGTGCGGAGTTGAGTTTAGTCAAATTGCGCGAAACGTGGGGATCGGAACAACCTAACCTTATTTAAAAAAAAAACAAAGAAATAATTAACAAAATATTATACAAGAAGATTTTTTTAATTAATGCTATAGCTATGGGTAATTACAAGAAAAGCAATTTTAGTTATAAAAGAATTAAAATAAAATTCCATCTAACATCTATATTATCTTAAAAGAATTAAAATAAAATTCCATCTAACATCTATCTAACAGCTATATTATCATATCGTAATGTGTAGTTCCCTCTACAGCTCAGCTCGCTCCCCGTCGTCACTTCCACCAACCTCTAATAAAGTCAATCTCTCATGTCGTAACGCCAGACCAATTACACGCCGCCGCCATCAAACCGCACTTTCTCCACTTAATAACTGGTTCACGATCGGCCATCACGACGCGCTACCATTTAGCTTACTTTAAACATACGAGTACATAAGGTACATACGGACACCGCTCCTACCTGCGTGGTAGAGCGGTGGTAGCGAACGCCGAGTGCGACGGTGCCACTGTGGTTGACGGTCCTCGCACCGAAATACGACTGTTCTAAGAAATTTCAAATACTATCTCATTGGTTAGAAGCTTATCGTATGAATATTTCATATTAATTTTGACAGTTGCTCGCCTAAACCCAGTTAAGGCTTATCCATACCATTTATTTATGAAATGTAGTATCTACGATCATTGTAACGTATGATCACCCCATTTTGTATTAAATGATGTGAATTCAAAGGTTATATCACTTAAATCGAAACTGAGCTTGTTATAAAGTCATCTTCCGGTTTTCAAAACGACTCATTAATAAAGGATTTATTTAAGATTGACATAAGTAAGTGGCTTTGCTGACAACGTGTCAACAAGAAATGTCCTTATTATACGTTTAAATTATTATATGCATTAATGTTCACAGATACATATTTTTGTATTAATTTGTCACCTACTGGCAATATTGTTTCAACGGTAAGTAATTATATAAAATATATATATATGTTATGACATAGGCAGTGAGATCAGAGTGATAAATTACTCCTATCACGCGGAGAAATGAAAAAAATTTGTATAAGATTAGACTTTTTTTGGGACAAAATATTATGGTAAAGTATCAACTATTTTTCTTTTTTTATGTCCACGCGGTATTCCATGGTGTATCGAAAATGTGAAATGATGAAATGTGAAATTAGTGTACCGATACACTAGACTCCTTGGAAAATTTATGGATGTACCGTTATCGATTACAATTGCATTAAGGAAAATGAATTGTAAAAAATATACGTCAAAAGTATACTTACGTATATTTTTACGCGTTTGTTCAGATTATCCGCAGTTGAAATTCGTTAATAAGACGACAAAATGTTGTACTTACTTTTGTAAATGATCTCACATGAACTCAGCGTCAGCGCTTGACGGAGCTCCATTAACATTTGTAGTGTCTAATAATGCAATGTCAGTATATACATATACTATAAGGTTACAACTACAACTAAGTAGTACAATAATTATGCTATAATTTTATGGTTATAACATTGATTTAATTTATGAAAAAATAATTTAAAGGCATTAATTTTAATAGTTTTAACTGTACCACTATTCATAGCAATCAGTCATTCATTAGGTACTTTGCTTCTAATCGGTATTTTGCTTCTAACTCAGCTATAAAGAAAGCAGGTAGTAGCTGACAGGTGATAAGACTCTTTTCCCTTTTTTTCTTTTTCCCAGTTTCTGCCAAGCTTAAAGTGTTTCGTTGTGAAACTTAACGCTTAAACGAAATCTATACTTAAAGATAAGATATAAACTATGATTAATTAAATGTTTAACAATATAAATAACCATACTTAAATAATTAATATATTTTCTTTAAATATTAATGATAAATAAATATTAATGTAGTTCATTAATATTTCTACCTTCTACCTTAAACGTGGTTAATGACTTAAGTTATTTGCAAGTTAGCATTTATCTTACAAAGATTTAATACGTTGGGCTCAGTGTAGGCACTAAAAGGCGTTTGTTGGGTCGCTGGTTGTAGACTGCAGTCGTAAGTCGCCGCTCGCTAATGAGCGCGTGACGTAATTCGTGTAATTACATGCACATGTACATGTACATGCGCAGCGCTCACACCTACCTAATTGTCACGACTGGAAAAGTGGCGGAACACGAGCGCCGTTACTGCCGATAGAACTAATGCCGTTGCGATCTTTGTATTTTACCAAAGAATGGGAAATTTGCCAGTTTAGGTAAAAAAGTGCAGATATGTGACCCAGAAACAACTTTAGAATGATATAGCAATGTCCATGTCATAGGAAGAATATGTGACAAAAGTTACGATTTTGTTACTTAACTACTTAAAAAATAGTAAAAGTAATAATTAATATTACTTCTACTTTGTACATCGGTTTTCCGCACGATGACGCACTTTACTTGCCATCGGAGCGAAAAATACTTTATTTAAAAATCAAATGTTACACTTCTTTGAGAGGGGATCGAACCCACAACCTGTCGTTTAGAGTTACACGCTTGTGCCTGCCTGCGCCACGACAGGGCTCAATAATATATAAATAAGATGACATCTTATAACTATGATATATTTACATTATACTCACAGCATTCAAATACACATACAATCAAATAAGCTGTTAAAGAGAATCGCCGTGAAATAATGTAGCGCTGCCGTGACGACGTTATGATGTAAAGCAATTAAGATGAGCCATTGTTTAATATCTTTATGTCTTTAATAACTGCCTGAGTTATTAATTTGAGAACGTTCTTGTGGTTTGAATTGAAACGTCGCTTTAATGTTTTTTTGTGAGAAAAAAAATGCTTTTAATGAATGTAGAGACACTTTCAGCGAAAACTAAAGCTTGAGATCGTTTTTAATTTCAAATTTATCTGTACATATAAATAAATTTGCAGTGTCGGTCTGTGATTCTAACTCAATCGCGGTTTTCAATTGGGTGTAAGTGGACTTTCATTAACAGATTGTTGTGAAGTAACAAATAGGCAATTTTATATCTAGGAATTTAAGCCATAAGGGTTCAAGAAAAAAACTGCACTTGTATATAAGTAAACTAAGTAAAGTACAGTACAGGAAATAATATTCACATATTATATATCAGCCTAAAGAAACAATTCTGAGGAAGACTCAGAATTGAAATATATAAATAAAATATCTAACATAACCAGTAATAGTGTGAAAAATGTTGGTCGCATTCACTTTTATGAACAAATGTTAGGAGATTGTGTTTTTTAATAGTTATTAAATATTTCATTTCTTCGAGTAGAAATCGAACCCACAACGTATCGCTTATAGTCACAAGCTTGTACTGCTGCATCACGACAGGCAAACAAGAATTTTAAGCTATATTTTTTTTAATTTGACAAACATAGTTTTTCAATCAGGAAATATTTTGAAAATTCCAAATTGTTATTTTAGTTAAATTGTAGAATAAAAATATTAAATTGTATACATTTCTTTATTATCCGTATCAGCTATACTTTGTTAGCGATACGGCACATCACTACTTTAATCTATAATTATAATAAATCTGTGACTGAACTGATACACCTTTTCTATATGTCTAAATGTTATTTTTGTTTCTTTATCTTTGCGTTTGTACGCGTTAATACTAGAAATGGCAAACCAAAAAAAAAATGTAAATTTAAAATATTTCATTTATACAAAATAGCTACAATTTTTTGTACTCATTTTATAACAAGTAAGTAAGTGAGATTAGTAAATAAAAAGCCATCGGCCAATCGCTAGTAATTAAATAAATACATTTTGATATAGTCGGAGCGAGAAAAGCCACGCGTGGGTTGTCAGTTACCAATAAAATAAATACATAAACCAAAAATTATTTTAATTCAATACCTGTCAAACAAAAAATCAACCAATCCCAATGCTCAGGTGTTACCATGAAGTCTCTCATTGGTCCAGCAGCATCACGCGCCACTACACACAATGCACTGAAATCTGAAACTTCAAGTGAAATTGTCCACCATTTTGAATGCCGCATTCGATCTGGCTAAAAGGAGCATTATGGTGCGTTCCGCATCTGCACACACCTCGTATACCATTGGTCATGGAATTAAAGGGAAAATAAAAAAAATAATCATTGCATATGAGGGCTTTTATTTCAAGCAAGGGACCACACCATGGAGTTTTAAAATAAAATTTAAATGAAAGAAACGTTCTATTTTAAGATATCGAATTGATATTTGATTATTAGTTATACATTGAAGTTTTTTAGTTATTTATTTTGCTAAGTAGAGTAGACCCCAACCCAGATATATCAATTTCACTCACTCACTCAGCTTCACGCTGTTTCCCGCAAGTGGCAGGGTAGGCAGAGGAAACTTGAGTACCTAGTGTTAGACACTCCGTTCCGGTCCATACTTTCCGCTGAATTTAAAGTATTAAGTGTTGAGTAGCGGAACTCGACGCCTCACTTTGCCACGTTACCAGAGCGAAGAAATGAAAATATTGAATATTTAAATAGAAAACGTCTCGAGTGGGCATCGAGCCATGTGACAACATCAGCAATTTCAAAAAAATAATTAACTTAAAGTAAAGTTATAATAATAAAGAGCTGTTATCCGCAACGTAGTGGCTAGTTTGCCCATGTGTTCACCTTCACTAGAATGAAACATAGCAATCATAAAAGACAAAACGATAAGTAATCAATTTAAATATCTCCTTCTGTTTACAACAAAGGTTCGTGGCGAGATTAGAGGTGGACACAATGCCGGCAATTATCTCGGCTATTAGTGACGACCCCCGACGACGGTGGTCACGGCACTGCCACTCCCGCTCCCCGTGTAGGGGGAGTGAGGAGGGGGGGGGGACCACCAGGGACGACCTAATCGACGTATCGACGACAGAAGCTGATTTTTTGGTCTGTATAATAAATCTAGGAACAAGCTATTAATTGTATTATTATGTCACGCGGTTAAAAGAATGGAATGAATGGCTATAGGATTCTCTGCCTGGTGCCGGACTCAGTGCGTTAAAGGTTGAGAAGTTTAGAGCGCTACCGCGCCCCAGAGTGCGTCTCAATAATACGTTTAAGGACTATCTTAAATTCACAAAGTTTCTAGTGAAAAGTGTCTCGTGCAAGACATGAATATATGAAAGTTCTTAACAGACCGAGATCTATTACCAGACATTAGATAGATTTAGGTGTGATGACCCTCGCTTCTAACCCTATTGTATACAAATTGGCTATAAATCTATTCCTGGTAACTTCGTTGGTAAATTCTAAGTTCTTGCTTACTTTAATATGTCACTCACTCAATTACGCTTCACGCTGTATTCCAGACATGGTAGGGTAGGCAGAGAGAACGTGGGAACCTAGTGTTAAGACACTCCGTTCCGTTCCGAATTTGAGGCATTGTGTGTAGAGTGGCGGAACCCAACGCCGCGTTTTGCCTTCTACCAGAACAAAAAATTAAAATATTTAATATTTAAATTGAAAATATTAAATATTTCATTTCCTCGAGTGGAGATTGAACACACAACTTTGTCTTAGACATAAACAATTAAAAACAGTTTAACAGTTACATACAAAACACAAAAATAGGCGCTACTAGTGAAAATTATTAAAACTATATAAAAATTTCACTAAAGCTGGAAGTCGTAGTTTGTGTTTAAAAAGCTATTAAAATGAAATAGATTGTTTTAATAAAACAAATTTAATCAGATTTATTGATCGACGTGATGGATTCAGTTAATTGGGTTAATTTAAATTGTGTAATAATCGCAAAAATCAAAGATATTATATATATACGTACAGGGGGTGTTTTCATGTTTACAAAAAATGTATAATGTCACTTTCTATTTATTACATACAGAGAATTGTTTAACGATTATTTTCACTCAAAAAAAAAAATCTAAAACGAACGTGTACACTGCATCATCTCTCAATTACTAGGTAGCTAACTGACTGTAAGTTTTTATAGAACCAAATTTGTTTCTAATGATCACTCCGGTTGCTTAAAAATGATGAGTGACCGAAATACCTGTTCATTTGAATAATGACGGGGCTCGCGATGATCGCCGCCTTCATGATGGCCATGACGTTACTTGTAAAACTGTTCATTTCATTTGTTGTAAAAGACTACTGACAATTTTTGTAATTATAGATTGTCCATGTTATTCTGTTGCAGCCTTCTACCTTCACGCCTATAAGAGCTTGTAGTAGAGTTGTTTGTTACTAAGTAAGTATAACTCTACAGTGCTACTTTATATTTCGTGTCTCAAGAAGAAAAACATGTGAATTATGACTGCAAACAACAGATAGGTTGTGGGTTCGAACCCCACTCGAGAAAATGTAATATTTAATGTTTTCATTTCTAAACTCTGGTAACGAAGCGAAAATCGCGGCGGAGTTTCGTCGCCCGACGAAATCGCTTTAACGAACTAATGTTTTAACACTAGATTCGCAGGTATCCACGGCAAACAACGTTTTTTATAACTGATGTACTGACATATTCGTAGAAAAAGGAAGCTTATACTATGTATATAATAAAGGCAGGTGGTTTCTAAATTATGCAAATAAATGTGATAAGTAAATAGGTAGCGTGGAGTTTTTCGAAAGCTGTTCCAGTAAAACAAAGAGCTTGTATTGTACCGAGCACGTTTCAATTAGCCGTCTTATCGCAACATCAGGTCCGGGCTATCTACCAATTTGTCGACGGCAACTATCGACTATCGACTACCGAGTATCGAGCGTCGAGTATTTTTCACGGTAATTATCAGTGACAGGCCAACACAGTGTCGATGTTAGGAGGTGACCGGTCTTTGTCTATACTCTACGAATATAATATAATAGCGTAATAGATTAGATTATTTGTTTATATTGTAAAAAAATATATATAAGTAAAATTAATGTACATATAAATACTGGAAAATAAGTCTTCCTTTTATCACTTACTAACTTAACTAACTAACTAACTTTTACAGTTTTACGCAAGGTCCATTTATTTTAATTATTTATTCCAATAATATTACAATTAGTCAATAAGTGTCATACATCCATCTACGTCTGTCTGATTCCTAACTAAACTTTGAGCAAATTTAAGCTTGAAAGCTATAATAAGTGCATTTAATAGTTACTTGAAAAAGGAAAACTGGATTTTTTTTACATTTTACGGATGTTTGATAAAATGCATGTAACCTCAAATAATATATTTCCAGAATTTATATATATATATATATATATATATATATATATATATATATATATATATATATATATATATATATATATATATATATATATATATATATATATATATATATATATATATATATATATATATATATATATTATATATATATATATATATATATATATATATATATATATATATATATATATATATATATATATATATATATATATATATATATATATATATATATATATATATATATATATATATATATATATATATATATATAAACATTTTCATTACCTAAGTTTAGGAACAAGACAAATCGCGGTGTTTAGTTCTGCGAGAAATGGAAACGGCAATCATTCAACTTCCTTTGCCCACTCTGCCATGCGGGATGCAGCGTGAAACTATAAAATAAGTAAATTACATACTGATGAGGAACCGCAATAGATAAGCCGGTTGCCATCTTCAAGCGTTTACCATTCCTCAGTGAAGCATTCCTCTAATCGCTATGACTTAATTGATTTGAACGAGTCCACTTGCAAACAGATTATGTACATACGAGTACATATACATACGTACCAACTTGCAGCTTCTTCTTACACTTTAATTTCTTTTTTCTATTAATTACTTACGGGAGCAAAATGCTCCCTCTTTTTTTATATAAATAGTATAACGAGTGTTGATCAGCAAAACATGTTATCAATGTATAACCTGTTACACTGCAGATAATTAGTAATTTGCAATCAATAGTATCAGAGACCACTAGATTGTAAGTTCGATTCCTACTTGAGGAAATGATTTTTTTATAATTTTCATTTGATATTTTCTCTTGTAAAACTGGGTTAAAGAGTAAGCTAAACAAAATGTTCCCTAAAACGAGCTCATTCCGGAAATGACTGCTTTTAAATTCTGTTTAAATCCTAAGGGAGCAAATATTAAATATTGCTATTTATTATAAAAGTAATTCTGATTTCCAAAAATTATCCACCTTTTTATTAGTTGCCTAGAACTGTTATATATCGAATAACTGGATTTTACCCAAAACATTCTTTGAAAAACCAGCCAAATCTCAATATTTTTTTTTTGTTTTTCAAAAAAAAAATGTGATCTTTAGGTGAAGCTGAGTCATGCTTAATTTGAGGATCTTTACTGTGATTTTTATTAATACAGTTAAATTTGATGAGACCAACCGTTCCGTTCTTTAAACAGAATGACGTGTTGATATTTTGTACGTTCAATTCGTTGGATGTGCAAAATTTGAAGGTCCTACCATCCTAAATGACTTTTGCAAAGGCAGTTTGTCAGAATATATAATAGCTTGGCTTGGCTCTTATAGTTTCTTGTCAAGGCTTATCAACCTTAGCACTCGAGATCTTTAATGTGATTTCATATGATAGTTTCTGCTCTGTGTGCGCATTAAGCCCAACCTCTGTATCGAATCAAGCTCTAGTAGTTCTATTTAGATGAACAATAAGTGAGTGATTCAGTATCAAAATAGTTGAAATTTGAGAGTATATAACTTAGAAGGTTGAAATTGTGAAATTCTCGTATAGTATGCTCAAGAAAAGAATGATACTGCAGGAGTTTGTTTAGCGCTCCACTTGCCGGGGCACAGCTTTACCCCCAGATTTTTTATAATATAGAAACAGTATGATTTTTATTAATTGATTGATTGATTATTTGAACACTATAATCTTCATTCATAATAAAAGATTCGCGTATAAAAAGTTAAATATAATAAGACAAAATGAACATCACGTGTCACACAGGAGAGAAAAAAACGCAAAAAAATAACATTAATTGTATTACATGAATTTAGTGTTAATTGAGTTTATAATTAAAGCGCATTAAGTGCGCTTACTTTAACACACGAACACGGGAACAATAGTGAATTAATGAATAGACATAGATGTATCTAGGGGTGTTCCAACGTGCGTCGTCAGTAGTTGCCCCAACAGTCGCCCCGCATACCGTATTGTCCCGCGACGCGCAGCTGCAGACAATACCCTACTAACTAAAAGCGGACCATTGTAGATCTAACCTCGTTCCTTTTTTTTAATTAATAACAAATCTGGTATGAATTAAAACCGATGATAATGATGCAAATTTTTTTTTTTGTTTCGATTTATAAAAATCATTTCAAAAAATATTTTATTGTCTTAAAACATGATTCAAATTATATAATATATAAAAGCCAGTTTAAAGATCAATGATCTAAGGATGCAAATAACGTTGTTGGTATTAAATAACCAAACAGCCTAAGACAAAGCAAAAATAACTATAAAATAAACCAATTGTTGGCTACTTTAATAAATATGTCAGCATCGTATCATCTTTGACATAGGCTAATGATTTGGCAATATTTCTATATATATTAACAATCACTCATAATTTATATCTCCATATGGGCTTTAAACATTAACAAATATAATTCAAGCGCAATACGGTCGTGTTCGCAAAGATCGGGACCCTAGTCGACGGTGGTTGACGGTGACCCCCGGGTGCTAATCGCTGGACAATACGCGCTCGGTCGACGTCGCTTACATTACTCTGTATTCATTTCATCATATTGCTATTCAATATAACAAGTGTACTGTAATTGGGTCAATTTAAACAGCACTTGGGCTCCCCTAGTCTTGTAAGTTATTTATTACTTCAAAATTTTTAATTTAAAAACTATATTTTTAATATCAATATTAAATAAACTGTGCGTCTGTCTGTATCGACTATCTGAGAATCAATCATTACGACAATCAGTGCGGTGGTAGTGAATTCAAATCTTGCTCGAGGCAATATTAATATTTGTATTGTTAAAGCGTTAGTAGTTTATCAGTCCTTTTTTTGATAAGGTCTCAATAGGTATTTTTAAGTATTAGGTGCCACACATATAAGGGTAGTAACGCCACACGTATTAGGGTAGCACGGGGAACTTTAGAACCTAGTGTATTCACGTGACATTTCGTCATTAAGACAGTTCGTTCCCCGTCTTTCGCTGAATTCTTGAGGTATTGCGTGTTAAGCGCAATCAAATCAAAAAATCAATGCGCTTTGCCTCATGCGAGGAAATAAAAATATTAAATGATTACTTCCCCCTCGTAGTTGATACGGTCAAAAAATAACGATACCGACAAGTGATAAATATAATGGTCAAGTGTTCATTGTTTGATGAAACGTTTGCGCGTTGACTCGCCTCTTCCGTCATTTTATACGTACATATAAGGAAACGTCACTTTGATTGCTCCCAAAACATATATTGTGTTGTCGCTCGAGTTGCATCAGGCCCGATACAGACATTCGTCGTGCCGTCAGGAGCGCGGCATTCTACATCAATCCACCTTTCTGTCGTTCTGCGTGTGCCTCTGACGCACAGCCACAGAGATCCATACTTTGTGCTAATGAAGGGTCATTCCATTGTTGATTTTTAGGCTTTTTAGTCACCGCTTGGAATTACTGTCCCCATTATTTCTAAAAAAAATTAAGATAAATAAGACGAAGTTAAACTTTACATTCCAAAGGATGTCTGCCATATATTGCATTATGCGCCTTAAATATATTACCACTCTATATTAAAACAGAAAAGTTTACCACATAAAATACGACACGTGCTTTTGAAAAAATGCATTCACATGACGGTGATAAGCTTAAAGTCGCTTATATTGGCGTTACCTCCGAGACGGACGAGGACGCCTCGCGACGGAGAGCTTTATGGAGACCAGCTGTCGTATACACTTCTAGTTACCTCGCTACTTCAGGATTAAAACTGTAATACATGTCTCGTAAAAGCTCTCTAATCACAGTTGTCAATTAAAGTGTATTTATAAAAGCGTTGCCCCTCGTCGGTCGACGGTCGTGTGCTGCCGTCGTACATATTACAATGTTGTGAGATTTGTACATTTATTTAATCTTGATACCATAAGTTAAGAAGCGATTTAGAATTATGGGGAGTTCACACACTTTTACGTTACAAATATTTATAGTTATTTGAAATACTCGAAGTAATTAAATTTATAGACGTTACAGTTTTTAGAAACATACATATTTATATATTTGTATTAGAAATTACAGAATTATAAGTATAAAAAAACAGGTTAAAATTAAGATTGCCTCGTATTCCAGGATATACTTTACTAACGATCTGGCACATTACTAAATAGGATATACAGATATATATCGTTTTTTCGTTCGATTATCTTCCCGCTTCATAACTTCTTCTCAAGCTTACACAGCACTTTCTCTCTCAGAGCAGAAAAAAGACAATAATTTGTCCCTCTGTGTGAATATCTAACCTACAACCGACACATTCTCATTCACAATGGGCAGTTCTACAATGGTGTAAATCATCTGGTATAAATAAATTTGCCATTTTACACGCCTTCAACCTCTGTAAAAGTAAAAACTAACGACATATCGATAAAATAATTTTCCAATTCTATAACGATATGACCGAGCGATGCCGCACAATTGTGTGCTTTCATAGGAAGCTCGAGGGGCTATCGATCAGACGAGTCGATGCGATGTTAATTAAAGATAGCGGCGGCGGTGATAGCGGGCGGACAGGACTTTCAAATTTGTGGCCCTCAGTGAGATACCCGCGATAACCCCCGGCGCCCCGACACTCCGGGCTCCATACTAAATACTATCTATTCTAAATAATGAGAAAATTTGTTGTACACTCTACATTCATCATTGTTGTCACGTCAAAAATTCTAACTCCAGCAAAGTGTTTATTATTTGTTTGTTGCTGGGCTGTTTGTAAACATGTGTTCATTCTCATTACAAAAGTATGAATAAATTGAGGTATATCTTTACGCAGAGGCACAAACGTGTGACTAAAAACGCGACAGATTGTGGGTTCAATCCTTACGTTGTGTTCCGCCACTCAAAGCACAATGCCGTAAATTCAAGAGAAATTGGGTAGCGATAGTGAGTAAAAGTTAAGTCCTCTGCCTACCCTGCCATGTGCGGGTTACACTTAGAAGGTGTACAAAAAGTTACAACAGAATATTTTTTGTTTCCCAAAATACAATTCTCATAGTCACTCTCACTTATCTCTAACTATTCAATTAAATAAGGCACTTGCAGTGATTATTAATATTTCAATACCGTACCTCGCAAAATTATATTAAATAAAGCGTTGCAACATAGCAGCCCCCGTCTTTTGAAAAAGTCTAGCCCTTGTGGCAAAGTATCTGACCGTAAACACAACGGATACCGATTCAGTTCTGACTAGGAGGCATAAATTGTCCTCACTCTGATAAAAAGATAAAAAAAAATTATCAAGATAAAAACCAGGGCGTCGAGCAATGTCTCGAAAATTAGGCAGAGCGGAGTAGGGAAGGAAGCCTCAAATGGAGAGTAGGTGCACCCCAGTGGCTCAGTCGTTAGCGCTCCGTGAATATAGCTACTAACAGTAGCCGGAATCGGCAGCCATGTTATCACATGCATTGCGAATCCAGCGATTTATAGCTTTTTTCCTAAACGATTTATTACTTGAGAAATCGTGAGCGATCGCCGTGAGCGCTGCATTAGCTTAATTAAGCCAATGAATTAGATGTGGAATAGTCACTGATACATGCGTACATGTACGCATTAGCGCTTTTGGATACAAATATTTTTCTAACTCTAAATGAGAGATTGTATAAAAATATTTCCATAGCTATTTACTTTTTAATTTTATAAGTTATTATTTATTTTCATCGTAAATAAAGAAGTGAATGATTGTTTGATACTAAATTACATTAACAAAAATTGGAACACAATGAAATGCTACACATTTAATTGTACGGATTCATCTCGACGCAAATAACCGACAGGTCGTGATTTATAACGTATCTTTGATTTATTCTCCGTCCTCGTCCCCCGTCCCCCGTCCGCCGTCCCCCGGTCGTCTTCACGCTCGAGCACTCCCACTCGGCGGCTAACGGCAGTCGTAATGGTAGCAATCAATAAAAATTTCGCCTATAACTAGATTATTTTTTAATTAACACGGAACGAGTTCATACTCGTTATAGCGACTATTATGTGAACAGGTTTGGAAGATTTATATGCAATAGATAGAAAATTAAAGTTCATTTAGTGCGTGCTCATTTAGCTTTTATTGCGGACAGTAAATACATGATTCGTTTACGTTACTGATGTCACAATGAAATTTCTCCAAATATATTTTATATATAAATAATTTGTTTTCTAGTTTTTAATTTGTTATACAACCACCACAGCAGATAATTTTATCAATATATATTATTAGCATTATTGAACGTAAGCATTTCAAATACGTATAAGTCATTCTGATACCTGGTCGAGTAATCTCAGTCGTTCGAGCATTTTCATGAGCGGATAGCTTGCCCTCTGAGGGGTGAAAGTAGAGCAAGAGTAGGAATATAGCATATTTAAAGATAGTCCTCGATATACAGCGTAGAGACATAGATTGCAGTGTTAGCATCGCATTGAATAGCATATTCAGAAGTCACGCCAGATGTGCGCGATAGAAGATCTGCAATAACTCACGGTATCGCAGAGCATCGCGCGTGTTCCTGCGCCGTGCATTAGGCGCATGTACTACGTACAGACCGACGGATAAGGGGATTTAGAGCTTGTCGTATTGCTGTTTCCTTTATTGTTACTTGAGCTTTACGATTCTCTGAGGATCATCTGCTTTCTTTGTGTATTCCTCTGAAGTGAAACTTCAAGAACTGTTGTGCAAATATAAATTACTTTAAAAAAATATGAGGAAAGTGTCCAAAATATAATATTAAAACAATATTTTTACTGTACATGCACATACCTATAAAAATTCTGTCGCTAATGTTGGCATTGTTTAGGAACTACTGGTAGAGTAGAGCAATCAATATTACTTGTAAGTTGTCGTTCTTTTTAATTTAGTTTTTAAGATAGTGGGGGGCGTGTCGCGGGACCGATTACATGTAATTCATTGTAGGAGTTAGAATACAAATGATAACATTAATATCTAACACGCCGACGGTCGTGCTCTCTAAGTATTAAAGGTATGAGCGTGACGCGACGTCGCGTGCGCGACTCATGTAGTGTAAACGTATGTAAATCACCGCGAGGAGCTTCTTACATTACAGTAACCGCTATGTTCGTTAAAGCCGCCCGTGATTATAAAAATACCATGAAATAATGATAAAAGATTTATTACCAATAATGTTTAATACAAAAATACTTCATAATTCTTCATTTATTATTTCCTACTTCGCTTGTTGCGAGATCAGTATCATATAAGTTGCCGACACCGTGAGGGATAAAGACGGTGTCCAACAAATAGTGATTATTTGTACGATTAAAAGAGTTAATGGTTATCATAATAGAGCGTTTAAATGATGAAGTCGTAATGTGTGTCTGGTGATCTGTTTGATACGTCTGTGGTTCAACGAACCAGAGCTAGACTGCAGGTAACGGTTAATAAAAGTGATATGTGATTAATTGCGGCGTTTGTTAGCGCGGTGATGCGCAGGCGCAGGCGCAGGCGCAGGGGGTGCGCGGCGCGCGGGGGATCAATCATCTCGCATTGTGAAGCTGTAGGCAGAAGAGTTAGATATACTGACGCTTTTGAAAGTGCTTAAGCGTGAAATTTAATTTATGATAAACGTGCAATAGTTATTGTTCCACGCGAGAGGGACACGCCATTATTAAATCTTCTATTCGCTACTAATTATAAATCGCTATTACAATTTTTAAAGTAAATATGTTATAATAAGAATTCACAAATTAGTTTTCAATTATGATCGTAGTCACTCATATTGTCGTTATCATTAAAATAATTATTATTTTAATTCACATAAACATTCAAATATTTTTTTAGTTAATTTTAGTTTCACACTGTTTACCGCACTAGCACGAGACATAGCGTGTAGAGTGCCGAAATTCAAATCCGCGCTTTGCCTTATTCTAGAGTAAGTAAATGAAAATATTATTTATTAAATTTCCTCAAATGAGGATTGAACCTGCAACCTGTCACACGGTCACGATCGCAAGCTTGTGCCCCTGTGCCATGACTATTTTCATTCAGTATGTCATTTATTAGAAACTGTCCATTATTGGACCTTGACACATTCATTGGAAAGTGAGTCAAAGTATTTCGTCCAATTTACCTAAACAGATCGCGGTGGCTCCGTCTCTACATAGTGAGTCAGGCTCTAATTAGGACCGTGGGAATGGTTAGCGAATTTTTTCGCGTTTTTGCCGCGACCGGAGCTCAGCGCGCCGCACTCATGTGTGTCCCGCAAGCTTGACAAATGTCAACGATCGAGAACGTATTTCGTGCGTTATATTACGTAGCCAATACATTTACTTACTAAATACATATGAAACATTAACAATGTAAATAATTATATGAAATACTCACAGATACGCAAATTAGTTAAAATTTTATTGTTTTTTTTTTGTAATTATGAAGAAGAATTAAAAAAAAACTATAGAAAAATTTCATGATATTTTTGTTTTTTAGTTTAATGAGGTAAAAGGGTATTTTGTATTTGTTAACAAGTTGATGGATTCGGCCTCTGAAATACAGATCAAGAAAATGTAATTATACAAGCCTTAACTGAGAAACTTTACCTATAACCTACTTGCTCTTTGTGTCATCCATAAAATGTTCTGTGCTTTGGTGAGGACGCGACGCGCGCTGCCTGTCGTGATGCCGTGTGGCGAGTGTACTGCGCACTGCTTCTTCTCTTTTTTCTTTTACTGGTTATTTTAATTTGGAAACTATTCGGTCTATTATTAATATTAAGAAAAGAAATATTCATAGAAAAAAGAACATTATTTTAAGGGTGATGAGAAAAGGGAGAACAATAATAATAATAAGAAGGATAAACATACTTTTGCGATCACGTCAGAATTATACAACGGTATGTTATAAGCGAATATTAAGTAACTGTGGCAGGTACCTGCAGAGGCAGAGCGCGGGAGAGCAGGATCGCTCGTCGGAGCGCGGTGAGTCAGATTCCACGAATCACTCCGCTATCTTAATTGACATTTTATTTTCATTGCTTCTTGTAAAACCACACTAATGGAATAAATTAAAACCAATCTGCCTAATCTGTAAACTAATATATCTTATGTTATTCCAGTGATGTGGGCGCGGGTTCGACACCCGGCACATGTCTGTGCTCTAACGACCTCTATGTATCTTTAGTTCGGCCATTCATTACATAGTCCAAACAGAAGATTCCATTGGTGATACTACACTGCTATATTACGTTGGCTAAATGGTTCTACTAAAAATATTTATTGAATTCTAGGTTAGATCAATGGGAGTCAAGTTACCCTGTAAAGCTTAGTAAATTAGTAAATTATACGTCTATAAATATTTCAAAGCATTTTACCGACGCGTGTCATCAAATCACATCACTTTGCAAGAGAAAATAAGATGTGTTTCTTATATACATGTTGTAACAAAATTGAAACCGATAGCTCGTAAGCAGACACGATGATTCGCATATATCAATGAATTCCTCTGACATTGCTGTCGCGACCCATTTAATGTAGCTCGTTTGTCCGGAGATAAGTCTCCATATTTATATATAACGCTTGTTATGAGAACAAACACAACTAACTGGTTTTAAAATTCTTAAAAGTATTCGCTGATGATTAAATTTTTAGCAAAGTTGAACTTACAAAAGTATTTATGTATTTCTGAGAATCTTCGTTATATTTTATACTTATTAGTACTGCATATTTGTGATGACGACGTGAAGAAGGTACTTGGTTACTTAGCTTAAAGACACTTCCATTATGAAATTTCCATTTCTCACTTTCCGCCAAATTATTATACTAAATATTTTATTAATATTCAACCAAACAAGCTAGTTTTGATAGTAAATTGCTGTTTTAAGAATAGCCATTAGCACTTCACTGAACTGTTTAAATGTACTTCGGTATACAAGTAAGTAGATATGTGTGTTCCGGCTCTCGACAGGGCACAGAAGCGACATCTGAATGATATTACCAATTAACATTCCCGGCGTACTAAGTACTGCTCGCTGGTCGCTGGTGCACGGTAACGAGAGAACGCGCCAGTGTTATACTTGGATTTATACCAATCGACTTTTTGCCAACTATATTTTGTCTAAACTTACAATAATGATAGAAAAAGTAATTAGTACTCCGAAGATGTCGGGGCGTAGTGGTACAGTGTCGGACTGTAATCGTAAAGGTTAAAGGTTCGATCTCACTTCAGGAAATAAATCATTTTATTTTTTTTGATCTGGATACAAAATAAAACTAGCCGCCACCCTCCGCTACTTAACATGCTATATCTCTAAAATTCAGGGAAAAGTAAGGAACGGAATGTATACACTAGGTTCCCTCTTCTCTACCTTGAGACAAGCGGGATAGTGCGTGAAGTTAAGAAAATCTCATTTAACTTTAACTAAATAAGATTGTTTTTCATTTTATTTAAATTTGTTACTGATATGTAAAACATGTAGATATTCAAGTATATAACTATACTAATACTTAAAACCGTATCGTTTGTAAATATTTAATTAAAACAATCCGAATTCGAACGTTAATCTGTAAGTTATTTTAGAAGTGTAACATATAATATGCAGATGAATAATATTAGTCATAATTTTCTGCCTGAATTAATAATGATTATGAGATTAATTTGATATCGTTGAATATAAAGTAGTTATTGAGGTCTCACTCTGTCCGATGCGATTGAAGCGAGCTTTATAAGTGTGTTTTTTGTTCTCAATATTTTGATATATCGTGAACGTATCATTAAGTGCATTAGACTAATCCTTGTTTGTTGCGGACGCGAGCTTTGTGCTACAGTTGAGATGCGAGATTAGTTTTATTGGTAAATTACTGAAATGTACAACCTAGTTGTATGTAAAATTCGGAACTTTTTACAGCATATATTAAAAAAAAATCTCTCTCTCTCAGCTTCACGCTGTATCCCGCACGAGGCAAGGTAGGCAGAGGGAACCCGTGAACCTAGTGTTAAGACACTGCGTTCCACTTCCGTTCCTCACTTTCTGCCGAATTTAAGGTATTGCGTGTTGAGTGGCGGAACTCAACGCCACACTTTGCCTTATTATTACCAGATCGAAGAAATGAAACATTAAATATTTAAATTGAAAATATTAAATATTTCATTTCCTCGACTGGGGATCGAACCTAGAACCTGTCGGTTACAGTCACACTCTTGTGCCGCTGCGCCACGACAGGCCTCAAAATGGCAAAAATAACTTTTTCTTTAGAGTGAAGTTCACCAACGTCGAGTTTTTAGTCAGATGTTGTACCAATTCGCCTCGACGACCCCCAATATTTATACAATTATTTTAAATATATCGTGGCGCAGAGTCAAGGAAGCCACAGGTAGTGGATTCGATCCTCATTCGAGAAAATAAAATACATAATAACTTTATTCTTTCGATCTGGTAATAAGATAAAACGCAACGTTGAGTTTTGCCACTCACTACGCAATGCCTTAATTATTCCGCAGAAAGTGAGAAATGAAAATACCCCAATGAAACCAGAGTATCGTAATACTCCCAAATTCCCTCTCCCGACCCTGCTATGTGCGAGATACAACCTGAAGCTTATAAGTATAGATGACATACGAGCACTTTTTGTTTAAATTTGATTAAATAAAACTCCGCCCTCTAGTGGCTGTCAGTCACGCGCGAGATTAAGGCTATTGTGACTTGATGTTTCTATATTTACATACATTTGTTTTTGTACGTACCCACTGTCTGCGGTAAATGTACTGATTAGATATCGACTTTTATAATTTAATATTCATATTCACTTTAAGACGTGTAGCAAAAACTAATAGATAAGGATTTGAAATGAGATACATATTCGTATATAGCATTACTGGTTTATAAGATTGCGTTAGACACCACCTAGACATTCGAATTTTATTTAATTGAATAAATTATAAGTTTTATTTCCTGTTGATATATAAATAATCTATATGAATTAATTTTGACAGTATTGTTTAAAAAAGAAGTTAATTATTTATGCTTCTTTAAGTTTACAACGAGAAAATCAACTTTGATTATGTCAAGTCAATAGTAAAACAAATCTTATCAATTGTTTATTTAATAGAACGTATAATTAAAGTGTTATTTCCGATCAGAATGGAAAAGAAGAGTAATAACAATTAATATAAAAGAATCGTCTAAGAAAGCGCCGCGGACTGCCGCTGCCGGTCTCCCCGGCCGGCACGACTCGCGTGATGGAGCGGCCGCGCTCGACGAGAGGACACCACTCGATATTTTACTTCAAGATAATACATTTTTCATCTAAATGGTTTGTACTGCATTTATTGTTGTATCACATGATGGACATGGAAGGATTGCGAGCTTTCTATTTACGTTGAAAAATTGCCTTCAAATCGTTATATATTTGCATGCATTATTTTTTATTATAATTTATAATCAAAGACGAAAGAAAGAAAGTTAAGGTCTGTCGTGGCGCAGCGGCACAAGAGTGTGACTGTAACCGACAGGTTCTGGGTTCGATCTCCAGTCGAGGAAATGAAATATTTAATATTTTCAACTTAAATATTTAATGTTTCATTTCTTTGCTCTGGTAATAAGGCAAAGTGTGGCGTTGAGTTCCGCCACTCAACACGCAATGCCTCGAATTCGATGGAAAGTGGAGAATGGAAGTGGAACGGAGTGTCTTTACACTAGGTTACCGGGTTTCCTACAGATACAGCGTGAAGCTGAGAGAAAGAAATATCATCAAAGACAAGGGCAGTGAAACGTATATCTATAAATGCAAGGGTAGCTTGCGGATTCTTTCAGCATTCGGAAAAATAATCTTATATTTAATAAAATGAAAACAAATAAATGAATCTAATGAATACAAATAAATGGCCAAAGATCGTGAATTACAAATTATTACATAACTCACTTAATATGGATATTCAATGAAAAGGTTTGATTAAACGTTCGGTTCGCTTGTTTGTAAGAAACTTTTATGAATTATATAATAAATTTTGCTTTTCTTCGCTCTAGTTAAATAAGCTTAGTACTGGCACTCCACGTGCAAGACCTCGAGAGTTGGACGGTGCTTTGAGGACCCAGTGCCTTAACACCTGTGCCTACCGAAATTTAGGGGGAAAAGCGCTTTACTTCTCTTAACATTTATAAAACTCAAGCAAGTTCCCGCGGTAATGATGTTGCGGTAGCACATAGAAATCGAAACCAGATATTAGAAAGGTGATCAAAAATATTGATATATGTAAAAATGTAAAATTCTATTTGTTAAACATTAAGTTTACGAGATATCTGAGAATAGTGTTTATTAAACGCGGTTATTCAAATACGTTCCATTCTTTAATAAAACATAAAAACTTATGGCACTTTTATCACTTTAAAGTGTTTATTGATATTTCTGGTAAAGTTTACGATTACTATGTTTAGTTGTGTTAGTTATTTGACAGTGATACGATGACACACTCTTTACACAAATGAAATTTCCAAAGTGCAAGTTATAAAAGAGGCGTGGTAATTGTTGGTATAATAAACATAAAAAACCGGTCAGGCGCGAGTCGGACTCGACTACTGAGCGCTCCGTACCAATTTCAAGATTGTAGGTTAACGGGAAGTAAATTACAAGAGTAAAAAAAATGACAATTATGAAATAAATTACAAATATAAGTCTTTAATATAAACTTAGATTTGTATTTTACGTTTTTACTGCTTTTAATTTTATAGCAAGTTTTATAGCAACCCTTTAGGGTTTCGATACGTTGCCAATTTTTATAATAATAACAATAGTTGATTTCTTCTAGCTTACAACGCCTTCCCTATGTGCTTACCGGCTTGAGAGAAACTTATAAACTTTAATAATCGAAACAGCTTAACAAATTTTACTATGTTTAAATAATTCTACCATAACAACTGCCTCTACACAGTAAGATGAAGTGTATGTTATCAAAGTTATCAAATATATTAACTAATAGCAAATGTTTGTCCGTATGTCAACCGTTTCCCTTTGATAAGCTCAGCTATATTTTGGTAATAAAATTAAAATTCCGAAGACATAATCAAATGAATGCGGCGACTCAAATTGCGCGCGTTGATGTCTTTTATCAAGAAACATCATTTACGTTGAGAATACCTACACTATTTACATTGTAATGTGGCTTTAGTCAAATAAACATACTTAAATTATTTTCCATTATAAGTGAAATCAGCATAATTTGTAATATCTATAATCTAATTTATATTATACAATTGAATTGAAATTATTTTTAGCTCGTGGGATTTTTATTGTTTTGTTTTTTAAACTTACGCTGTGTCCTTTACATGTCAGAGTAGACGGACAGAGGAAGAGAGACACTTTGTTGCGTTCCCTATTTCAAGCACTGCGTGGCGAGTGGCCCGATAACGCCGCGTTTTATCTTGATGTTCAGAGTGAAGAAATGGAAATATAATTTGAAGAAATTGAAATATAATATTTCAGGAGATCGAACACATAATTGTTACATTTTATATTTTATTTAAACTGTGCTATATCTATTTTTAAGAGATAATACTAAACAGTTATATGATAAATAATATCAGAGAAAATAAACAAAAAATTATAATTGAAAAAGTTTTTCTACAAACACAACAATATATGGCACTTAAGATTATGTTTGTACAACGGTTTTCAATTAACATTCTAATTCCCTCATATATTTATATTAACGCTGGTTTTGGTATAAGTCCATGGTTCCATAAATACACTCATGTGTCTGCTTTATAATGAATTGTTTGTATATCGAATGTAACAGTTCAAGAGGTTACGCGTAGATTATGTTAACCACAAATTTAAGGTAATTAGGAAATACAAATCAGTGATAGCGCGGTCACTATCACCCGTCGCCGCCACCGCCTCGTCGTAAACATCTCAAACAAACACGTGGACTCTACGTTAAGTAGTAAATTAACATAACATTTTCATAATTATGTTAAAGATCACATTCTTGGCTATAAGTTTATTCAGCGTTGACTCGGGTGGAGCACGCGACCGCGCAGGTGCCTTCTTCTGTATGCATTATAAATTCTTAAATACACTTTACTATTAATAACTTCATTCATATTTTTTATGTCTTAAAAGTAAACAAAGTAAGCAAAGAAGTTAAACTTGCTCTAATTTCAATAAACAAAGACGGCGAGCGAGATTTACGAGTACACTCGAACTAGAGGATCCTCTACTTGTAATAAGTCTTGCTTGCACACGTCTTCCATAGTTTCGTCCGCATATATAAAAAATAATACGTCATAACAAATGTTAATTTCAGGTATCGTTTACGAATTATTGGTATATAAAATTAATTATTTGTAAATAAATATTAGTATTCTGCACTTCGTCTCTATAAAAACTATAACAGTGGCACAAATTTCATACTTTTCCGTCCACATAATTTATGTAAATATATTTTTTTGCTTTACGTATTAACATAGATATATGTAGGTAACTTGATGATGATTTTGTATAGTTTACTAACTAACATATGTGTAGAGACAAATAAAACTTGAGGCCTTCTTAAAAGTTATAGTATATAGAATATATAAGAAATGTTAAGTTGCAAAAATATGATTAAGAGCCTTTTATTTAACCGTAATGTAACTAACTCATTAATCTGATACTCTCGTCACGTCGCCCCGCTACGTCGATGGAGGCTGTAACGATCGTACAAATAAATGTTAAACTTTATGCACCTTTGTATTATCTCTTTATAAGCGACATTAATCAACGTTCAGATAATCACCGGCTTCTTGTGGTCAACCCTGAACATACATTCTATAACTCGTATACTGCAATACCTACTGTTATTTATTTACTTAGAGGTACTACTACAATAGTGGGAAAAATTACATTTTATGGCGTATTGCCATATGTCATTTATGTTACTTTTTTCTGAAACCTCAACAATACTCTCTATCTACTGTTCATTTGTTTCAAGAGACAAATCTGTAGGCTTGCAACAAAGTATCGTTATTCTCGGAGCTCTTTAATATTTAGTTCGCGTCCTGTACACATGTATGCGCGTATACAGTGCACACTGCAGAGGTCCTGTTTCGCTGATGGTCCATTGTCTGCAGAAGCACAAAAACGCCGGTATATCTGCGGTCGGCGGCGCGCCTCATCTCGCGACTACCAAGCGTAAGCGTTTCTTTGTGGCCAGAGATAACCGATACACGCTCAATTTGTGGTCAGCTTTAACAGTTCACATTTTATGACGTATTAAAATTGTATACTATATTTTAAGTTTATGTTCACTTAAATGTCTCTTTAATCAATATATACAAAGAAAGATTTGCTTACATATATATATATATATATATATATATATATATATATATATATATATATATATATATATATATATATATATATATATATATATATATATATATATATATATATATATATATATATATATATATATATATATATATATATATATATATATATAAAAGGTATTCTTTATGAAAGACGTTGTGGCACAATAGCACAGGCGTACTACAGTAAGCGGCAGTCTCTTAAGAACTCTCTGCATTCCCTGCCATGTACACATTTTATGAAAGTATATAATATTAAAGTATGACATGTAGGTGTTTCTAGATTATATTGTTATATGGTCAAATATACTTGTATTTAAGCCCAGCACAGCGTTGTAGAAGTTGAACTTGAGTCAGTTTACAAATTACCGACGTTTCCTTGCAAAAACACACAGATAATATTCATAGCGATTGGAATCTTCGCCTTTTATTACAAATTGATTTCATCTGCCTTACAAATAGCATCATAAATATGAGTCGTACTTCTGCATGGTGTACCAACAGCTCGGGGACAACAGTAGGTGCAGTAGAGTACATAACATCTAAGTGATAGACCATTGTCTGAGCGCCGCCGCGAGACGCCGCGTCCTATCAAACGTCATTTGTCCAAATGTGCTTATGGAGACTCCCTATCTTGATTTATAATTTAATATTTACAGTCTATTTTACTACTTTTACTGATTATATCTAAAATGGCTTTCAAGGATTAACGAACTAAATGGTTTCAGTTTTATTATAGATAAGTAAAGATATTTAATTTATAATAGTGTTCTTTTCTTTAATATACCCTATTTTTTCATTTATTACTCTAGGACCTTCAATTTTATTGTTAAAGATAGCTTTTACTATCCATATATAACTCTTCTTGTAAGAAGTAGCTCTGTTCTGTCTAGGTTCGATCCCCAATCAAGGAAATAAAGGAATGCCGTGCGGCGTTAAGTTCCAGCACTCAACACGCATTGCTTCAATTTTGGCGGGAAATAGGGAACGGCAGAGAGTCTCTTAACACTGGGAACCTAAGTTCTCTCTGCCTTCCCTGCCATGTGCACACTTTATGAAAGTATATAATATTAAAGTATGACATGAAGGTGTTTCTAAATTTAATAGTTATATGGTCAAATTTACATGTATTTAAACCCAGCACAGCGTTGTAGAACTTCTGTATCTTTATATTTACGGAATAAGGACCTTATAAGATTTAAAAAATCTACCAGCAGAGCAAAACGTAGTGTTCCGTTTACTTTAGTTGCTATCGAGCATCGCAGCATCAACCTAATGCTGGCGATAGCATCTGACGTGGGAGGACATGTGCCTCGCTGCGTTCACACGTTGTCTCAAATACGCAATTGTTACGGACCGAGATTAAAATCTCTCAATTGGATTATCAGACGACGTCATTTGAAAATCATATTTGTTGTAACGCGTAGGTACACAAATATGTTTTAATAAATCATTCAGGTAGGCTTAAGTTTACTATTTAACAAGTTGTGGCCCGTAGCTTTGTTAGTATGTTGTAAAACATACAATTGTATTTTAGCATTTGGCTAAAGTTCTTCTTCATAAAAAAATAATGCTCACTTACGCAATACCCCTTAGCAACTGACGTCCTCGCACATATACTATTTTAATTTTCGACGATCGGTAGATCAGTATTATGGTGACTGAAGAAATTTATTATGTTGACTTTAATTTATAAACCATGTCATTTATATATTTTTTTATATTTTTAAAGTGTGAAAATAAGTGTTTTTTTTTCTCTAAATGTGCTATTGCACAAAGAAAAAATAAAGTTATTTAGGAATAAGAATAAATAATGTAAACAACATTCCCCATTCCCTTTTGCTGTTTTAGTAATTTATAAAAATCACACTCTATCAGGGAATCTCACATTAAAAATAAAGTTAAAATGGTTTGTTTTGTTTGTTTTCTAAATAAGTGTTACTTAGACATGACTAAATATTTATTTCCTTTTATTAATGTTAACTTAAGTTAAGTTAAAAAAATAATAAATACCATTTCAATACAAAATAGCGTTGACCTCATACAAAAAGAGCCGTTTCGGAGGTATACAGTACACTGTACATGTGTACATACATACGTTTGAGAAGAAGAACGGCTATACCAGCACATCGCTATTGTGTCAGCGAGTGACGTCTCTCATAAAACTGCCAGGTCTTTACTATCGGATAGAACATTTAATACTTGAACGCTGTGGACGTTTATGACGACGCTACAATACTACTAACTACTATAGTTAGTGTTTAAGTTTTATGTCGTTTATATAATGTTATGTATTTATTTTAATATAAAGCATGAAATATATAAGACCTATGTATTGCAACTTTCACGCTTAGAGAATATCAAGTTCAGGGACTTCATATATCCTGGTACAACGCAGCTGCGATACGAATAAATTGCTATACAATGTAATACACAAAGTGCATCCCGCGTGAAGTATAATCAGTGATCTTATCATTTATCTAGTTCAATTTGTTTCATCAATAGTTTATATAGAAGTCGTTACAAGTTAAAGGTAACAGAGGAGTACCTCGGTATCGCAGGCGTCATCTCGCTAAAGTTAGTGCGAGGCGCGCAGTGCGTGCACAATTAATGCCAACTTACTCGTATATGAACTGATAATATCGCACTGGACAAGAGGCACGTCGCACGCTGCACGCTGCACGCTGCACGCTGCACGTTACAGTTAAAGTGTTATGCTTAATTTGCAATAGGAACCCTTATAGAAGGTACCTACTTCTACCGTGTGAACAAACGAATCGTTACAGCAAAGCAGTCTTGATAAACATGTACAGTAGCTATTGCCAGTTATAATGTTGTTACGTATACTTTAGATTTTCAATATCACTTCGTTTTTCAATATGTACGTAAGTTCATAGCATTTCATTCATGCCTTTGTTGATTGTTGTTGCCTTCCAGAAGAAACCTTTATAACTTGGTTTATCAACTGAATGATGACACTAGAATTCACTATTTATTAAGTAATCTCAATAAAATAACCTAAAATAGAAGACACACTGAGAGTGATCCAAATAATATGCATTTTGTAAAACGTAAAGTATTATGTAAAAAATAATTAAAACAACAGTGTTTTTACAATAATAAAACGAGTCAAGTGTGTCCGCTTGCATCTTCTCTAAGCGATCGTATAATTTAATCTTCCTAAATCGAGAGCTTATTATTTTTCCTTTATAAAAAGCATCGATCGTTGAATGCGTCATTTGTCCGAACATTCCGGAGTCGTAATAAGTTATTAAGAAAACGAACAAAGATCACTTCGTGAAGGAACAACAAATAACCTGTTTCATTTTGCTGAAGAGGTTTCTATTAATTAAATATTACTTCTCACCTGAGGCTCTTATTGTGAAGATTATTCGTTTAAATTACATTATTACAACATGTTTAAAAAAGTTAATTGATAACTTTAAAAGTTTAGAAACAAGATGTTATTGTATATTAACTGATTGTGATCTCGTCCTTAAAAAATGTGGAAAATAAAGATATAAGCGTCTGTTGAAACAAAATCACAATAATTTTACAGGTTGTTTAATTATATCAAAGTACTCTATTTAGGTTTTATTTTTCAATCTTCAAACTAGTAGACTATACAGTAGAGTCAGCTCAGTCACCTCTGTTATGTCGCCACAAGATGAAGTGCAATATTAAATATGTATATATTAAAAAAGTTTACTTTCATCATGAAGGAGTTCAGCCAGCGACGAACGTATACGTTGATTGAATAAATATATAATAACAGTCATAAAATTATACCGATATAAATCAAACAACGAAACGAGTTCAAACGCGATACAAAAATGAAACAAAGAATATTTTTTTCCCTTCTGTTGCAAGTTTGAAGCGGACGGGAGGAAAGTTGATAATTTTTGTAAGTTATAATCGCTGGCCGGTCGCTGGCTGGGCTGGACAAAAACCAACCTGGCATGCCAATGTGCACGCTGCCGGCCCTTTGAAATATTGTTTTTTTTTTACTATTTATAACTCTGTCATTATTTGAATATATAATATATGTACATAGTTCGAAATTAAAAAGAAAACAATATTTCATTATACATTAGTCTGAAAAAAAAAAACACAGAATATCTATTTATGTAGTTGGTACGTCATTATTTGAATATATGTAATACTCAATAAAATCATGAAATATTTTTTAAATGTTTATTTCGGAAACTTTAATCATAATAATGTTAATTATTACGATTGATTAGAAATCATCTGCCAGGCCGTGCGCGGGCGCTGGCGGGGCGCGGCACCTGCGCCGCCGGGCGTCGACCCTCGCCCTTCCTCGCGCCCCCTCTCCCCCTAGTCACTCCCCCCCGCCTCCCCTCGCCATCCCCTTTGCCCACCTTGCCCCCTCTCCCGCCCTCCCGGCATCTCACTCGCCCTGAACTCGCGCGCCCTCACGCGATGCAGGAACCATACTGCTGCACTACAAAAATACTAGAGTATATACTACATATTCGACGTACATGCAGGTAGCGGTTGATGATACTTAAATTGTTTTAAAAAATATATATATCCTATAAATCATATATTTTCTTTCAGCTTCACGCTGTATCACGCACATGGCGGAGTGCGCAGGCGGGAAGCTTGGGAACCCAATGTTAAGAATCTGTTCCGTTCCCCACTTTCCGACAAATTTAAATATTGTATGATGAGTGGGAGAACTCAACGCTGCGCTTTGCCTTATTACCAGAGCGAAGAAATGAAACATCACATTTTTAAATTGAAAATATTAAATATTTCATTACCTCAACTGGGGATCGAACCCAGAACTTGTCGGTTACTACGGTACGTTATATATATATATATATATATATATATATATATATATATATATACATATATATATATATATATATATATATATATATATATATATATATATATATATATATATATATATATATATATATATATATATATATATTTATATATATATATATATATATATATATATATATATACTACATGTACGGGGGTGTGTCGAGTCGCTCGACCACGAGGAGAGGACGGGTCACGGGTCACCGGGAGGGTTAATTAAACAGTGTTTTTTGCGTGACATGATACTCGCACTGCGCCGCGGGGAGGTCACTGCAGGAGGACAGCGGGGGGCGCGCGGGGAGGTGTGAGGGGGGCGCTCGTAAACGCTCAGATTTAATTTGTTCCCTTCAAGTGAACCGACAGGGCTGCATCTACCCACTCGACCGTGAAATACCTTTTGAGTAAACCTTCTTATACCTAGAATCGCGTCTTTTTGCACCATTTTTGTTCAATGTAAGTTTATTGAAGTTCAAACGCGAGAACATCACAATGATTGATTCACTGAAATATTAACAACATTTTGTAAAACTATATTGTTTATGTTTTGAGCGTTTATTTAGCAGTGATTAAGCGCGGCAATTTTTTATAAGGAGTTTAAGTATGAATCCTTTACTTATATGGTATTGAATTATATAACAATGTGAGGCCGCCAAGTGAACCTTTTCAACTCCAGTTAAAAGATTTCCATTTGAAATGTGTAATAATCATGAAAATCAACGATTTTTATTCAGTAATCCTTTTTCAACAAACAATACTAAGTAAATTTAAACAATAAATACACATCTGTAAACAACAGCCGCTTCACGTACTGCTCAATGCGGGAACAGGTAGAAATGAGGTCTGGCTCATCGCAGCACGTAAACGTTGAAGAGTACAAAAACAGGCTTTGTGTCTGTAATAACACCTCCGTCCATCCCGAGAGCGCCGAATTCCCGCACTCTATTATCATCGATTCAATTAGAGGCTACAATAGAGCGGCCAAGAGGCAGAAGGCAGGAGGCAAGAGGCAGCGCTGTTTGATATAACTCGTATATACGCACGTTTTCTATCAATTATGTGGGATGAAATGCTTTGTGTTCCACTTTGTTTGTCTATTATAGCTCAGTTACTACAAAAAGACGGTGAAATTAAATTATGTTTTTGTTGGTATTTTTTCTTTATATTTTAATTTAATTTAGAAATATCTATTTGAGAACTAAAGTAAGGCCGTGTAGAAGTTGCAGTTATAAAATAGAATTGATAAAACTTGAACATTCTGATTTAAAAAATAATATTTTAAATACACAATTACCATCACCATTACATTATCATCGCGATTTATCCAGTACATAGCAGGGTGGGCAGAGCGAACTTGAGAATCTTGTGATAAGACACAGAATACATTTTCGTTTTCTGCTTTCCGCAAAGTTCTCGATGCACAGCGTGTTAAGTGGAGGAACTCAAAGCCGCGTTTGCGTCTGATTATTAATACTGCACTATTAACTTTCTCACATAGTGATCGAACCCACGAACTGATGCGTTGAGACACTCGCCTGTGTAGCTGCTCCACGACAAGCTTTAAGTATACTCGTTTGGATATCGACTGTACTAGAAATAAATATTTATATTTATTTTCAACTAAAGTTATAAAGGTGAACAACGAGTAAATAAAAATGTTTACCAAGAGAGCGATGAGAAGCCGCTTTCACGTTATATTACACGTAACATTACGAAACAAATTCAACCGATATAAATGATTATCAATGCAACATCCTGCGATTCTCTGTATTCATTACCCGCAATGATCCAGCCGTCGTCCGCGAGTCGATGCGGGAGATAAGCCGAGCTCGGGACTCGAGACGTATCACTTGTCGACTCCACTTGTACCACCTGAATGTTGCTTAATACAATTGGCGAAAGAAACACCACGAGACATACTTATATTCAGGACAGTATTTTTGCATTCTAGTTCTTGACATAGCCGAGAATGATATTCTGGGTCCTAATACATTTACAACATTAACATTAAAACGCAAAGAATATTACAATAAATGTTAATGCAATATATTCTAGCACATTTCTTTTCTATATTTCTCGTTGTATTTGTTCTATATTTAGTGAGAGTGAAAATAATTCACCATCGCGAGTGGGATCTAACGTAGAACCTTCGCGTCTACAGTCATACAGTACACTGTGCCATGGCGATGGCGATGGCTTCAATAAGAATGTTATTTGAATTGTATTAAATCGTTATATAGATAGTAATGTACAAATAAAGTTATGGTCACACTAGCGAGGTATTTACCTGCGCGTTTTGATATCTGCTACTGATACAGATCTCAGCCGGTGTCCCATTTGCCTGCGATTAGAAATTATTTATTGAGACAGAATATTATCATCGAATAAGAGTTGAAGCAAACTAAATACGGCAGCTGATAGCTGTATGCGGATATTACAAAGTTACATCGTCATATTATGAATCCAATTATGACTCTCTCTAAATATACAAAGACTTAAAACAACAAAAATCGTTTTAATACATTTCTGTGAAAAGACATTAACTTTTAAAATAATTTCAAGACTCAACTATACAGAAAATGAAAATTACGATGTTTTCAAATTGTTTTATACAATTATAGTACAACACTGTCCTATCTATGTATTCATACTACAAAGTGAAGATGTTAAAGAACACAGTGTACTTTAGTTACTTTTATAGCATATTGTCCTATGGAATATTACTTTGGGGCAATTCTCGTAGATATCGAATACTCATACTCATACTCAGCTTCACGCTGCATCCCGCACACGGCAGGGTAGGCAGAAGGAACTTGGGAACCTAGCGTTAAGACACTCCGTTAAGACGACGCCAAATAGATATCGAATATATGTTCATAATTCAAAAAAGAGCAGTTCAAGACACTAACAGCAAGGGAGCTTGGGAATGTCAGAGAGAAATTAAAAAACTAAACGGGTAACTTAACGGTTGGATCACAATAATATTACTTGATTTTTTTTTTATTTTAAAGTCTTTTTTCTAAAGTGTTTCAAAAATTTAAAGTTAAAAATGTATTTTTAGGCAAAGCTTGTGATACTGTTATAATTATAAGAGTGCGTAGGATTAAATATTGTTGATACTCTCTCAGGAAACTAATTATTTTATACACTTTCTATATGATATATTTTAAAAAGAGCAGCTGTTGAGGTTCTTGTCGGCTGACACTACGGACATTTCTTTACAACTTGACGATTCAAAAGTGTTTGTAATTGCCTAATTGAATTATTGATATTTCGATTTTGTATATATATGTTTGCACATTATTATTGATTGTGCACTATCCTATATACAGACCGAATGCTGAAAAATATTGTATTTGTAACATATCAGGCATTTTGGTTATAAAATGTGTTTAAAACATCTGAACTAAATACTCATAGAGATGCTTTTGACCATCCAGTCCAGCCTTCTAATATGAATTAATAAATTAACATATACATATACTGTCCGTTTCCTCTCTTCAGAAGCTTAAAAAATCAATTAAACTACAAATGATAAGAAAATTGCTATGGAATATTTCATTAAACGTTAAGTATTTGATCCGGATACGGTATTCGTTACAGATTCTATGGCATTTTGCCGTAAAATGTTGACTGACACAGCGAATTAAAGTTGTCCAAGAGTAAGGTCGCTGACGTCACGCCCACCCGCGACGCGTAATTAAAACATGGGTCCATTGCAACGGCCGTCTCGCGAGCTGCGCCGAGCCTGACGCGAGAGTCATGCCTCATTACACGGCAGCGTCATATCGCCCGGCGATGCGTTGTGAAACATTCAATTAAATATAATATTTAAATTATATGCTTCAATAATATAGGAAATAACCACCGCGTGACCTTCCCTTGCAGTCATTAAAATTACATTTTCATGCTCGAGTGTGGGCGACTGTGTATTCATTATGTATTTAGTAGGTATCGGAAAAACATAGTAATATAAAACGCATGCCGACCGAGAGTCTGGTTGCGACAGAGCCTTCAGAAGGATTTATAGGTGGAGGACAGACGTCGTCCGGTAAGGAGGGCCGATGCTATCGCACTCGCCTCCACTAGGGCTCTCCGGCTGTGACGTCGACGCAGATACTATCTTATCTCGATCTCGCCGTATTAAAATGTAAATGAACAGAGCTATTGATCTTGTGCTAGTTGTTAAATATTATTAGTTCCCAATGCTTTACGGTGCCGCTGTGAATGAGGAAATGTTCTCTACGCCGATTTAGACGTGGTTTTAATTGAATTTAATTTATTTTTAAGAAGACCTTCAAGTTTTTTTAAATTTTTTTTAATATCCAGCTTTATCTTCGTTTCGAATAGCAGGGCTGGCAGATTGTATAGAGATTTAGGCTACATACTGTTATTTATAATTTCTACCAAAAAATAATTAAAGTTGTTATATACCACAAATAATAATTCTCCAAGCCAAAACCAAACCGAGAATCTTACGGCAGGTGGCCGGTAGTCTCCACGATCCTTCTGATCCCATTATATAAGAAAAATACTTTTCGATTGTAGCTAATATATGATTAAATAATAAATCTTTTTTTTTTATTTTTTAACCTGAATTTATCTGATTCATATGAAATTATAAATATAGGTCGTTTTTTAAATTTGTTAATTCTAAGTAAACTAAGTTAGCCTATGTTAGTTTTTTATGCATGTTATTTCCTTTGTGGCGTACGAAATGACGCCAAAAAGAAAAAAACATGCATCAGTGATGTTGAGACAGAAATAAAAAATATTGTATTTAAATACAAAGCTCACTTCTCCATGTTACATTAATGGCAGCGTTTAAAATGGAGAAGAGGCTACGATGATACATTCATAAATTTCAAGTAAGTGAAGCGTATAATAAGTGTAATTAAGTGTGCGTAAAAAACATGTAGTCGTAAGTCGTAGCGGCCGTCACGCCGCAAACGCACTCGAGCGCACTCGCGCGGGTAAACGCCGCGCGCGCTTCACTGACCACCGATACTGCGTTATACACGCTTATATCCATTACACGGTATCTCGGTACTAACATGTATCGAGTGCAGCGAGAGCATGATACGCGAACGGAAGGAACTAGTAGTTAGGAGGTTTCAGGTTACTTACTTTTGTCTGAAAAGTATGATGAAGTAAATAGTATGTTTTCATCTTAACATTTTATTATAATAGGTATAGATTGAATATTGAGTTGTGTTTGTGATTTTATAAAATAAATGTTTCGCCTCATAAAGTGTCTCGGTGGACTTAATCAGGTTTTACAGTGGAGTGGCTCGGCTCTGGCCGGTAGCTGTGTAAGGTGATCAATGGTGCCGCCTCGGGTGAGGTCCCCGTGATTGGTCACGGCGCGGCGTGTTCACACGTCGTCACTCCACTCCTCCCGCGCCGTGACGCTGTCAGACTAACTATTATACGTTTCCAAGACTCGTAAAACCTCTCGAATAGTGAACAATCGCACACAATTAGCCACAGTTTTATTTTAAAAAAAGTTACAAGCTATAAAGTTCTGATACTAGGTACTTTTTGACAAAAAAAAACACATATAAAACATGTATATGTTACCAGGCAAACCTATTGGTGATTCTAAAATATCTAAAAATATACAATTACTATAGCGAATATTATATTTTATAATTTAAAATAATATTAGATGTATGTAAGGTTTAATGATTGTGTATAATGCCGAGTCTCTGTTGGCGCCTTTTTGCCCAAACTGCGACACATAAATCTTGAGCACCTTGTGTCAGAAGGTCGATAAAAACGTCCGACCGATGCGGCGGGAGGAGGGAGCGGCCAGGCTCCGAGGAGCTCATTAAAATACCTAAATCCTACCCCGCAGGACGATGCCTGGCGACAACTCGTGAGAATCATGGACTAATTAAGCGAAAATAAGAGCTTGATAAACCACAAGAGCTGTGAGTAACAGCTGTGTCGGTGTCGCAGCGGTCGCGCCGGCCGCCGCAGCTCACATCTAGATACAATGCCTCTACCGCTGCCATCACTTCCGAGAAGTAATTAAATAAATAATTTGACTTTAAAGCGGCGCTTTTCTTTAAAAACATTTGCGTAGTATTTTCTTGAATCAATTAATTGTATGTTTGTTTTGTGCTATTTTCATTACTTTGTATACATTTATGAACGTAGCTTACATTATATGAAGTTCAACTTTTCAGCAATTTTACTGTTTGAAAGTTCTAAGAAAATAAAGTAAAGAGTAATTGTGGCCAGTCGTGGCGCAGGGACACAAGCGTGCCAACGTGAAAACGTGGCAAATAAAACTTGTCGAGCTTAAACTTGCCGAGTTAAAAGTTACCAATTCGATTTCCTCTTGGGGAGTCAAATATTTTTCTCATTAGTAGTCACTCAGGTATAGAAAGTGAACCTGGCATCAGGTTCCGTGACGTACACAATGTAGCCAACATTTAGATTGCGAAAGTGAAGAACTGAAGTGTCCAAACGGAAACGGAATGTCGCTACACTGGGTTCCCAGGTACCCTCTGCGTATCCTGCAACATGCGAGAGCAATGCAGAGGTAAAAACAAGTATTGCATGTAAACATATAAAGTAGCAAAAGATTTGGAAAACTAGATATTTGCAATCATCTTTCTGCAGCCCCTCTGTGTCAAGGTTTAAGTTTAGTTCTAGGAATAATTAACTTAAATCTTGTAGTGACTATAAAGTTGTTGAATATTGTTGTTGTATGTATATATTGGTGCTATGCATACATCAATAATCGTTTAAATGAATGATGAATGTTTATTTATTAAAATGAACATATTAGATTATAGATAAATAGTTTATTCGCTATGTAAATGAAAAGATACTATGCATGTGCCGCTTGTGATTAATGACGCTACACCTGCAACGGAGACTAAGGCTCTCTTGACACTTGCAGTAGTGGCGACACTTTGTACAAGCGCTGCAAATTATTACTTAAGCAAGTCTTTATTACATTAAAATTAGGTGTTTCGTAAAGTCATTCAGTTATACAGAACAATACGTAAACGAGGACTCAATTGTACAAATAAAAAATACATTTTTGAACATTGTATTTGGCTAAAATTAGATTTATCTACTACAGTAGTGTGTAACTTTACAGTGTGTTTTCATCCTACGTAAATAAGATATCAATGCGGTAATGAAGTCATCAGATGTGACGGCGTCGGTCCTCCGGGTGGGTGGAGGACGGGGGCTCGGACGCCGAGAGCCCGTCGGTAGCAATTTGTTAATCAAGCTCCGATTAATGAGTGCGTATGCGTCGTTCATTAGGCTAATAACATTATTATAATGATCAGAGATGCTACTTGCTTCGGGCGAATGAAACGGCCTTTGATTGCGTCATTGAATTACAATTAGCTTCACTGTTCATTACTCTTTTATTGAGAGACATGCGAGCTTTTACGATCGTTCACTGAAATGTCTTTGAAGTTGGCCTGCTTCATAAAATAACGGAAATTGATCAATTATGTGATCAGAATTTAATATTATATAGTATATATTTGAGGCCTTTCTTGGCGCAGGGCAGGGCACAAGCGTGCAACTGACAACGCAGTTTGTGTTGCTTTTTCCTTTCTTCCTACTTTTTTTCTTTTCAACTTTGTTAATAAGAATGTAAAAACTCACATATTGCTAACGGACTAGTCATATCTCTCCAGCAATATTTAGATATACTGCGGAATAAATCATTAATCTCTGTACCAATAACACGCCACACTAACAGATGCTTCTACTATAGTGGCGATGAGGGGGAAACACTTACCCGAAAGCCAAAGGGGACATCAACAAAGGGCATTGTGGAGTATAATCTGAAAATAGCCATAAAATGGCGGCAATGCCGTCCACGTCCTAATTTCCCTAACCTTTGTGCAATTTGTGTAAAATTTGTGTAAAATTTTGAGGCACTAGAATATCTAAATTAAGTTTATTGTTATGATTATATATGTTAATTTTATGTGTATATCGTTTTTTATACTTATGAGTATATAAAGTCAATTAAAATAATAAGTATATATATATATATATATATATATATATATATATATATATATATATATATATATATATATATATATATATATATATATATATATATATATATATATATATATATATATATTTATATATATATATATATATATATATATATATATATATATATATATATATATATATATATATATATATATATATATATATATATATATATATATATATATATATATATATATATTAAAACAGCACAGTTATTATTTTAATTGACTATTATTTTAATATATATATCTCCCACATTCATTTGAACATACATGTTGGCAAAGAAAAGACTTACAAGAGAAAGACAACAAAGACGTAATTTTTGCACAGCATAGCTAAAAGAAATGAGTTTAATAGTGTAACCACAGCAATGCAGAGGCCGCGGGAAACCAACGGAAGCCGCTATCGTACGGATGCGCGCGCGCCGATACTAACGCCAACATTATCTACATATTACACTAATTAATACTATTTCATAAAACAATTCAAAGACAACAGTATTTAATTATCACAGATTAATGTCGTACGTAGTTTTAAATAAGAAGATTCCTGTCTAATTAGGTGATAATCCTCATCATCCTCATACTAATTAGGTTATTTTAGAAAGCTACTAAGATATATATGCTATATTATTTATTAAACTTACTACAAAATGATGTTTCACAAAGCACCATATACTCTTATGTTAACACTTAAACGATTCTACCAGAAAGAGGGAAAGAAAACAAAGAAGCTTCTTATAAACAATCAAAACAATTTTATCATAAAATCTCATGTGACTTTACTTGGAAATGTTGGGGTCAATTAAAAAGCTCTAAAGGTGGCAAGTTTGATAACATCTCGCCTACAAGCAGACACGCTTGACGCAAAAACTCGCTCAGTTTATGAATACTTGTTCAATTAAGAAGAGTGATAATGAGGTAGATGAACTAATCCTTATTTTTGGGAACTGGCCCTCCCCCTCCCCTCTCCCACGTCCCCGCTCCCGACGTGGTTGTGTTATATTGCACTTGTTAATAGAGGATGTTGGCTCTTGAACCCCAAACGGTCACTGATTATGTGCTATGTAACTTTTAATAAAAAGTTCTAATAACTTTAAGTAAAATATATTTACTTTAATTTCCAAACAACATCTACCCACAAATTTATACATAGCATATATAATTTTGTACATACGTTTATGTAAGTATGATATATTCATTTGAATGATCCAGTACCTTTTTGTAGTACGCAAATTCACTCATTTATATGATATATGTTAAAAACATAATCAACGATATAGGATAGTGATAGCGCTGGGACATATACCTCCTGGTGCTGATTCACAGGTTGTGAGACTGATCCGCACTTTGGTAATGACACGTTTCTCACAACTCGTAACGAAGTGGAAAACGAAATTATTTTAATAAGAATGCAGTGTTTAAACACTAGGTTCCAGATACCTCCTTCCTAACCTGCTAGCGGCACTCAGAATAAGGTTATAAAGCAGTTCTTAAAGCAGTAACTGAGTGCTAATCTATACCAACATTGATGTTTAAGTAAACATTACAAACATGTAGTCTGATCGTGAGAATCCTAGCACCTGGCGAGTGACAGGTTGCAACTTCCGGCACACAAACCAGAGTACTGTTAGTACCTACACGCGCGAGGATGTCGACGATTGTCGTCTTCACGATAAATCTAATATCAATAGTGGTTATTGTAGTGCTTGCTATAGCTAACATATGTGATCAGAAAACTTGGTACATAACTTTTTTGAGTGTAAAATGATCCAGCATTTTTCTGATCGTTTTTATTTCTTTTATTCATATAATGACCTACTATTTTTTTTGTACTATATTCCAATTTGAGTTTACTTTTTACGTTCACGATGTAGCCTGCTTGGACATAATGTGTCTTAACACTAGGTTTCTAAATTGCTTCTGCCATGTGCGGGATACAGTAAGGAAACAATCGTAATGGTCCTTTTTAAAGAGTTTTTCAACGATATTATATTAAATTAGAACATTACATGGTCGGCCGTTATCTCAGCACGCGCCACTATGTCAGTGTGCTATCGCGGCGTCATTGTGGCGTTATCAGCGCGACGCCCCCGCCCATGTTATGTCACGTGAACGACAGATTAAATAATTTATAAATTGAGCGAACTTGGGACTAATTCTCTAATCTCTACAAAACATTTTGTACTTATTTTTTCTGTTTAGAATTAAACCAAATATAACATTCAACTAGCACTATGAGTACGAAATAGTGTGTTTTAAAACGCAATCCCCGGCAATACGTATTCTCGTGGTAGTACAAAACGAGACAATCTGGTAAGTGTGTAAGGTACGAGGTACAATGCTCTAAGTAACATTACAGCGTAACATCGAGTTACACGAGACTCGCTAAATAACTTGCAATTCCTCAAACATCGGTTATTCGTTTAGTCAATCATTATGTACCGTTAGCAGAGCCGAGCCAGTGCCGGGAACTTAGTGTGACCTCGCCGCGAGCTGGATTAGCCTCATTACAGCCCCGGCTCTACCGCCGCCGCCTCCGACCAGCCACCCGCTATTTGTCAAAATAAAGTGCTATATTTACATCAACGAGAATATATTTCATTCTGAACACACGAAAACCGACTCTATACCGGAGTTTTTACAGTTTATTAAAATGTAAACTTCACCAAGCTGATGTTTTTTGGCGTGTGAAAGAACTTTTTATGCAGCGTCGAGCACCTGCTGTGAGATATATTGCAGGTTTTCGCGGGGCTAGAGAGAGCAAGAGCGTTCTCTGGCTCCGCATCGGTCCCTCACCGGCAACACGGATATGCAATCTTTTAAATTAGCAATGTAATATCGCGATTATACATCAAGGTTTGAATTACAATCTGACACGTATTTTACCATGAAATTGCATAGGCTACAGCAGCAAAAGTGTGTAGGGAGATCTCGCAGAATCTTTGTCAGTGAGTTGTATTAATAACAAACTCTACGTTCATTATGAATGTGCAGGTACACGCGCAGAGTCAGGTATCTGCCGCCTCGCTGATAGAGAGGATTTCGATGACATATTTAGAATAATCGCCCCGTCCACCGGTTGGAAGAATAAAAAGAACAAAAAAGCACGTCCGTCGACAGCGGTCTATCTTCCACCGAATTAAGTCGAGATAATCGTCTCCCCCGTCCCCCGCTCGTGCCCGCGTCCCCGTCGTGGCCCCGCTGCTGCCCGCCGCGGAGCTCCTCCGGCGCGTCCTTAATTAAAACGTCTGACTGCAAGTTTCGTTGCAACGCGGAACAGCCGTGTAACATAGCTGGTCGTGGCTTCAGTCTCGTTCGCCGCCAACTTTGTAATCGCAAAACATTCTCGAGCCATTACTCAGAGGCGTATCGTTATTTATTAGAGGTCGGTAACAAATGAACCCCCGAGCGTCGAGCGGGTCCCGCTCGTATTACATTTTCCATTATTCTGAAACATTTATTAATCACGCGCTATCAAATAAACTGAGCCAACTTCTAGACTTGTTCGGCTTGCATCCTATTCGTGTACATAAAAAAACTCCTTGGCATTATGGCAAATGTTTTATGGAAGTTTTAAAAACAAGTACAAATATTTATGTGTAAGTTGTGATTATATTCTTTGTGACTTATTCTTATTTTTTCACACTATTCAGTAGAGCCTTAATAAAATTAGTATTATTCACATTAATTTACTGACAAAAAGATAATAATGTAACGGAGCGCAGATTCAGTTTCAATCAGGGTTCTAGTTGCTGCGTGTAATTGGTTAATTAACTAGAGGAAGCGATGCGCATGCGCATACGCAGTCCGCGCCAGACCACTACACGACTCTCTCATAGACCACTCATTACACCACGAGACGCGCCGTAGATTGGATTCGTAATAAGCTCATCTACTAGACTGTTATTCAACTTATATATATTCCAGATATAAGTCTTAATGTCATGCAAATTATAAAAAAGAATATCCATGTTTCTAAATGTAAATCTGCTTTATGTAAAGTTGTACGTTGTAAAACGAAAATTTATTTCGTATTTTTGTTGTATTGTATATTGGTGTTTCATTGTATAATGCTGAAATATTTTCATACCACTTGCAATTTATTTTCATATATACCTACCTAGACCACAACAAGACAGATTTAAGTAGATATGTAAAATTATCATCTCATACGATGATTCTCAACGGGACCTAATTGTGGCGCGACGTGCATATAATTTGCAGGGCTCTCTCTAACTCTGAGATATGAACGTTATGGAAACGCGTCGTTTAGCGATCCGTTAGAAAGATCGAGTCACGTCGCTTGCGTCGTCGCCGTCACGTCGCCGTCTCGTACCGACACGTCGGTGACTCCCTAACTGTAAATAACTATATTAGGACTATTTTCTTATAAAAACATTCAGAAGTAAACATATATTTATAATTCTCTTCATATTCATAACGGTATAGCAGGTTGGTCGTGGCGAAGGGGCACAGGGTGTGCCACTGTAAATAATACAGTTCACAATTACTTACAGATCGATCTTTTAGGTTTGATCCCCATCCGAGGAGATGAAATATTTAATATTTTTATTTTCTTCGATCTGGCATTAGGTTTCGCCACAATGCATTAAATTCAGTGGAATGTGGGAATGGAGCGGAATATTTTAATACTAGGTTGCCTATGTTACCCTGCCACGTGCCCTCTTTGGCGGTCAGGAATTAAAGTCTATCCCAAATTCAATTGATTGAAAGATATACATATCCAAAGATCATTATTTTTTAAAACAAAGGTGGTGTTTCAATAATTCCACTAGTTAACTCTATTGGTTTTATTACAAGTACCGAGAATAAGTTCGACTTATACTTAGTACTTGTAACCCAATATACAGGGCACTTCTCGACGACCTACGGGTATGACATTAGGCACAAAATGAGACCTTATAATACAAATAAAGGACAACATCCGAAAAGTTATTTATTGTAAGTTATTTCGTAAAAAAAACATATACATTACAAACTTACACTATATTTGTAGTTAAAAGATACGACCGCACACTTAATTTTGTCAACTTTATTTCCGCCTAAAGAAAACATAAATAATGTTCATAATTTGGTCTTATAATTGTTGTAGATGATAAATTTTTCTTGAAGTGAGAACTTACAAACTTAAATTTGTCGTTTTTTATAGATAGTACTTCCATATTTCAATACATTTGAAATGATAATAAAAATGATATCAAAATATCCATTCAATTTATGAATATTTTTATGACATAATGCGTACGATAAATAATACAAATCGGCACAGATGGGACGGGTGGACGGGTGGTGGGTGCGTCGACGACACTAGCTCTTGACAATCGCGCTCAATAGATCGCTTTGTGATTTTATGACACCCGCACGCATGTTGGAGAGAAGTAACAATATTTCTATTATGCGTCTAACGCGCACACACGGCACATACGAGCCCCGCGAGGACGCCGCTACTCCGATAACGAGGTACAATTAGATTGTCGTGGGAATCACTCATGTCCAAATTGTTGTGAATATTTAAATTGTTAATAATATTTATATTTTAATATGCCTTAATAATATAAAATAAATATGGAGACCGTTGATTATTATGTCCTTGTTAGGCTCCGGGAACTTTGTGCAAGAATTTTAGGGTTCTGTGGGGATATTTGTGTCTCTAAATTTTTTGTCCTACTTGTACCCAGTACCTAGTACCTGGTAATTATGAATTGACGAAACTCGTGAACTTTTTTGAATTAGAAACTTCTAGAATTCTGTAAAGACATTACTGTCCCTTTTTTACGTTTTAATCTAAAAATTATAATAATAAAATATTGGTATTATTAACTTTAATATATTATTCCGTCCGAGCAAATTCTCTTTCTCTCATTCCTTCTTAATTTTTTTTTTTGGTATATCCACAAGAAAAACTTTAATGCCATTATCAGCAGCGTCGCCTGCATAGTTGACGCGCCACGCTGTCTGCAGTGTCTGTTCTCGCGAATCCATTCTATGACGTAGGTTCTTAAATGAAGAGGGTAGGTTTGTGTCAGTACTATTGACTGTCTCTCAAAAGGCAAGAGGCGAGTTTGGCAAAGCACGTGAAGGCGACATTCATTAAGCGCGCGGGACCACCGCTGTGTCCTGCAAAAAACACATCTTATAATTGTATCCTCCACCTGTACGCAGCTTCATCTGAAACCGGTCCGCATTTAGTCTTGTTGACATACTTTAATTATTTTAGAATCCTCCTCCGCTTTATTTACCTACTATTGTACAAATTATGCTATTTTGAATATAGTCTTTCATCGCAGCAAACCTTCTAATACCAGTTAATAACATAGATAGGACTTTAGATAAAATAACATAATAAATTGTCATGTCATGAGCTTTATAAACAACAAAAAATGAATGCTCCTGAAGATCTCGATACATTGTTCATAGAAAAGTTGAATGAGCTGCTTCTTGCGATCGTCCGACCGGCGTCAGTTGTCACCAATGCAGTATTGCAGGAAGCTATTTATTTACGACTCGAGACACATTCTATTGTATATAAAAAAGAGAAACCTGTATCGACTAGAGGATCAATATTATTGCAACTGTGAATGGTTTGTCCTATTCCTGTAACTCCAACGCGTTGACTCACTTATTCATAGCTCATTATCTAAATGATTGTAACACACAACAGGTGACAGGTCACATAGCAAACTGCACCGGTACGTTTCGATTCTTACGGAGATAACACTTTGAACAGTAGAAGCACTTCAGCAATAGTTTCGACTGCATACATTGCAGGACAACAACAAGTTCATATAATATTTGAAAGCTTGTATTCGAGATATAGCAGCGAGACGACTAGTGGCTTGTGGTGGTTGTCTGCTGGTGGGTGGTTGGTGGCGGGCGGTCGGTGGTCTTTTGTGTCATATCAATGGAAAAGGATGCATGTTTTTGCCAGGTCGACCGTCCAGCGCGACGTGCTCTTGTTTTTATACGTCACAGCTATTACATAACATGTACACACACATGTACACAGTCGCACACACACATCCCTGGGGTCGCGCGGCGCCGGTGGGAACGGGAGCAGCGCAGCTCGGTTATTGCTTATCGATGCATATTTTCATACGAGACGCAGTCCGATTCGTAATACGACTCATATTATATTTTATGGACGGATGGGAAGTAAAAACTTGCACTCGTCAATGTTTCGTATCGCGACGGATGTCGGACGGTAGTCTGTATCTACATTAAATACTTATTCTTCATGCTTGAGACGAAACATCTCATCGTAATTATATTAAGGCTTATTATATTAACGTTGATATTTATATTTTAAACCAATTCGGCTCATAACAAAATGAAAACAACTTATATTTCACTCCAGTTAATGAATTCGCAAATATATTCCCATTGTAGGTAGAATTTAAGACGCTCATTGTAATTCGAGAGCTCGCAAACATAATAACAAATTCAAGGTAAAAAATGAGAAGGCAATAATATAGGAGTGAAGTAGTTTCTCACGGCGCGGGCGCAGGCGCGGGTGCAGGCGCGGGGCATTGTGAGAGCGCAGACGCGGTGTCGATTGCTTCCACAGTGCAACACGCGTAAATGGCGTATCATCATTCAATAATATTTGGTGTTCGAGGAGAGAGCAGCGTGCCCACCATGGGCGGGGGCGGGGGTGAGGGCAGGGCGACCAGAGTGCTCTACAAACTCGGGCGCCGCGTGTTTGCGCACCGCACACCTGGCCACTCTTGTTTTTTCTAACGACCTGTTTTTTTCCATCAACAAACTTTGGGATACATTAATTTGACCCTCGTTTCTCTTATACAGTTTGTATAAACATCGGACGCCGGCCAAGTGGCCACTTCATCGGAGCTTATTGAAAGTTTTCCTTATGAAGACGCTGCATGCTGCATGTTGACACACAGCGCTTTCAAGTTGGCTCACTTATCGTTTATATGAACGAAACTATAATCATTGTTCGGTACGTACGGATTTGTTGTAAGATATGAATGTACAAAACATACATTTGAAAAATAATTAAATTCATATAAATTTAATATTTATATCGTTAGTTATATTTTACTTTATAATCTTTTTGAATTGTACTATTCTTAAATTCTTATATATTGCTCCCAAAAAAATCTTACATAAAAATAAGATTACGTACCAATATTTTAAAGCACTCGGTTCGCGGAGCGCTCGTCGTGAACGCGCATACCAGAGCTATCCTAAGCAAACAGCTAATGTGTTTGTAAGTCAGTGACTGGAATAACAAATTATTAGCCACGTCTTGTCCACGCTCGCTCACTATTTTATAATTAACTGATTCCTTGATCTTCACCATTTCTTCATAAAAAATATATATTTTGCAAATATTGAAGGCCAGTTGTGGCGAGAGGCGCAGACGTGTGATTGAAGACGCGACAAGTTGTGAGTTCTATTCCCACTAGAGGAAATGAAATATTTAACATTTCCTTAGTCTGATAGAAATGTGGCAAATCCGCCGCGCCGGCCGATGTTGGTAGATGGAAACGGATTATCTTAGCACTAGTTTCCATGTTTCTTCTGACCACCCGCTGTATGTGATATAATGTAAAGCTACAAAAATCAAAAGCAAAAAATTAGACAATGGTGACTCAGTAATATATATCAAAATTATATATTACATTTCCACATGAACATAACTGGATTTATTTCTATAGGTAATATTATTTTTTCATCTTACTGTCTACCGTATGCTCTTTGAACTCGACCTGCCGGTAACTTACCGGATTTGAAGAGAAAGAGTGGGCATCCAATATTCCGGAACAACTTTGATTCAGCTCAGGTTAAGATGCAGCGTTCTCCTATAAACGGCACTAATATAATTGATCGACCTCGGTTGTATCAGTGTGGCGGTGCGACGTGCGGGCATCCCGCCTATTATTCAATTCCGGCGACTCGACAAAGATGACAATGCCCCTTGACTACTGATGTAATATACGTACGATAATGTATCTGCAACATCAGAGAGCTCGCGACTCGCTGTTAACTTCTCATTAAGCACCATTTCATCCACCGGCTTGCACATTACGCCCGTAACGCGCTCTTTGCCTCTCTAAATGTAGAAACTCAAAATCAAATAAAACATTAGTATGTTATGCTTATGCTTTAATAAATGAGCTAGACGAATGCTAATTGATTATAACTGACGAGCTGCTGCACAGTAAGGCACTGTGTCGTCTTTCTCAATTAAAGGAAATAGCTTTAGTACAGTAAGTTATTGTATTGCTAGTTACTACTCTATGAGAAACGTAAATTCGATTAGACATTAGGTGTATTTAAATTAAACATCATCAAAATCAATTGTCATACAGTAACATCCTCACCGCCGTTCTCCTGAGCGTGACTCCGGCCTGATGGGTGTAAACATTACTTTTAAAGTACATAGTTTCGTTGTAATTAAGCAGTTGATAAGGTCGGCCGTGCTCTAATGCGATTAAGATAATCCATGAATCATAATTACGAAGTACTGCGACACGGCCACGATGCGGACACGACGCGAGCGCGACTCGCCGGCCGTCAGCGTGAGGTCAGGATTAGAGCATATAAGAAAGTAATAGCTATAACCTGAAGGTAAAGTTGTATTAAAATTTCTAAAAGTTAGTTGTATTAAAAGAAGATATTAGTAATGATGGCTGTTAACTTTCTATACATAGAGTCAAAGTTATCAAAAAACATACCGTTAGTACGAGTATAATAATATTTAAGCAGCTGCAGATATTTTCGTCCAGCGTGTCGGGATGTACGTCGGTACCGCGAAGCATTGCTGGTCGTCGGCAGTCCGCTCACGCAGCGCGCCGCGCCGTGCGGGCACGCGGGCTTATCTCGCCGCAACGAGAGCAAGACCGAAAGAATATCAAAATACACTACTATTCAGGTACATCATTTTTACTGCACAAACTGAGTGATAACAACAACGTGTATACATAAAATCAAAATAAATTTACCAGTTTAATTAAAATAAATAATGTACACGCAATTTGCAGTCCTGAAGTCGGCAGCGTGTTGGCGAATTTACCTCAAGCATCATCTAAAAATAAACAGCGTGTAGCGAGCGAGTGTTCCCGCGCCGGGATTGCAGGGAACCGGTCCACGCCGCGCCTGTCGTGCCTGCGCGCCGCCTGCCGTGTAGGAGCGATGCGACCTGCGAGCTATATATCCGTATCAAGTGATTTTCTTCATTTGATAGTAGTTCACTAAACATATAAGTTTGTTTGTACAAGTAATATGTTTATAGCAATGTTGCCCTGTCTGCTGTTTTATGCATTCATTTGCTGTTTATTTGTTGTTGTGTTGTCATTTGTAAACGCTACGCTTGTAATTAGCATTTTTTGCACTTAAAGAGATGTATAGTAATTTAGTTATGATATATTGTTATATACATTAAAATAACAGACTACGTCCGCGTATTTGTACAAAAAAATATTCTATACACTTTTATGACTTAAATCGGTGCGAGTGAAAACAGTGTGCCTCATATAGAACTTTACTACTTTACTTTTATGGTATCAGAAAATAAGACATTACATCGTATGTGTTCCATGTTATTACTGTAAATATTAATAACTTAGTACAACAATTATATTATAATCAGGGGCCTGTCGCGGCGCAGCAGCACAAGCGTGTTACTGTAACTGATAGGTTGTGTGTGGTTTGATCCCCACTCGAGGAAATGAAATATTTGATATTTTCAACTTAAATATTAAATGTTTTTTTCTTTGCTCTAGTATAAGACAAAACGCTGCGTTGAGTTCCGACACTCCAACGCAATGCCTCAAATTCGGCGGTCAGTGGGGGACGGAAGTGGAGCGGAGTGTCTTAACACTAGGTTCCCAAGTTTCCTCTTCCTACCCTGCCATGTTGGGATACAGCAAGAAGCTAAGTAACAATCAATAAACGAGAAATATGTTGTTAGTTATGATATTTAGATATGGCCGACAAATTATAAGATATTTATGACAGTAACAGTAACAGTGATCTGTTAAGGTACTTAAAGGATGCAGCATCGCGCCGGGGGCGAGTCGTGAGCGATGCTCGGTCAATGGCAGGTCCTCGGGCGCCTGCGGCTGTGGGCCAGGACTGCTTCCTATTGTAGTCCTACCTGCGGAAATAAAATACAATATAAATACCTAGATAATAACAGTTTCTCATGTTAATTACTTACTTAATACCTACTACCTACTTACTTAATAACCTTCTTACCTAAGTAAATAACTACGATGGTTATACACACATATATATATATATATATATATATATATATATATATATATATATATATATATATATATATATATATATATATATATATATATATATATATATATATATATATATATATATATATATATATATATATATATATATATATATATATATATATATATATATATATATATATATATATATATATATATATATATATATATATATATATACATATATATATATATATATATATATATATATATATATATATATATATATTATATATAATATATATATATATATATATATATATATATATATATATATATATATATATATATATATATATATATATATATATATATATATATATATATATATATATATATATATATATATATATATATATATATATATATATATATATATATATATATATATATATATATATATTTGTTCTGAATATTTTGATTACAGTTTGTTTACAAAAAGCTTAAGGCAGAGTACACAGTGAGAACGGAAGCACGACGCGGCTGCGCGGGCGCTGCGGGCTATAGGCCAGCGCGAGCATCTGTATGTTATTCAGTCGTAATGTATATTATATAGTTCCGTAACTAGCGTATGTAAGTATTGTTAAAGATATTTATTTTATTATTTAGTATTTGTGTACATTAAAACCAGAAGGGAACTTGGAAACCTAGTTTAAGACATTACCGCACATTATTTATTATTGTATATTATTTTAAAGAAATATTAGCCAAACGCTAAATTTCATATTTATATTTTCATATCAGTATAAATATGTCGATACTCCAATAAATAGACATAAACAAAATTATTTAAATGTAAAGCCGTTACGACTACAGCACTATGTATTTGTTCTTTAATAAAAAAAGAAACACAATCTAAACTTGAGAGAACTTCCTTTAATTTTGGTACCGATAACAGATATTTAATTGAATTAATATCTACAAGACAAGAAAGCTCCCCCCCCCCCACTGCGCGCGCCTTCTCCCACGGCCCCCCCTCCTGACGGTCGCCTTCGCCGGTATTTTAATTAAACCTCAGCTTCTCATCCCATATATAACATTGCCTTATGTGCACATGTGCGTGTATGCCCCTGAGTGCACACACATGCACGCGCACACGCTCGCACTAACGCCTAAGAGCCTGCGCTAAGACTTAACTGATTGTGAACGTCACGTGGTGACCTGCTCACTGAACAAGCTGCCAACACTACCTTTGCAAAAACGTCATAATATTCATTAATGGAATAAAAAAAAAATTTTAGTAATTAGCCTATAATCGAATAAAAAAAAAATTTTATTAATTTATTGACAGATTTTTAAAATATGTCATATTTGACTAATAATATATAATTTGACGTATTGCTTGTTTGAATTTTTATTACATTATTTCCTGCTATATAAGGCTAACATCATTATTGCAACAGCGGCCTCCTCCGAGAGTACAGCGGGACGTGTTCGTAATCGCTGCAACTTGCTATATTGTATCTGGTGAGATGCCTTCACTGCCGTTCATCAACCAAATAATAACCCACCGCGCAACTGGTTTGTAGAGTCGCGAGCGCCGCGGACCGACCGCGCCTGTGTACGATACACGGCCTGTTGTTCTTTCTTCGTTATTACCACATTATGTTACTGTAAATAACATCACTTTGTGTTTAGTTGAATTAAATATTGTATAGGAAATTAGGCCTGTAAAATGTGGATTCGATCCCCACTCGAGGAAATGAAATATTTAATATTTTCAATTTAAATATTTAATGTTTTCATTTCTTCCCTCTGGTACAAGGCAAAACGCTATGTTGAGTTCCGCCACACAACATGCAATGCCTCAAATTCGGTGGAAAATGGGGAACGGAAGTGGAACGGTGTGTCTTAATACTAGGTTCCCAAGTTCCCTCTGCCTACCATACCATGTGCGGGATACAGATAGGAAATAAGAAACTTAATCGTCAAACTCCAATTTACGAGTCATTTGACACTCGCAACAATTTCACACGAAGCGCGATCTTACTAATTATCTAGCAACCGCCACTCTCCCCTCCCCTTCCCTGAGTCCTCCACCTCCCTCCTCCCAGCCCTCCCCTTAGCTGTTACATCTCCTCAATTCACAACTCCGTTCAGGAATTATAATTGACCTAGCGTTTATTTGCGTGAGAACGAGAGACACATATGTATTAACTAATCTACATAAACTTTACGCATACGAGTACCTACTCGTATCTACTACCCACACGAGTGTTATTATGTTGTAACACACAGAGGCCTAATAATGCGTATATGTACGCGAGCTGCCGACGTAACAGGTGAATTCTATCGATAATAAAAATAATATTTTTGATATATTATTATTGATATTTTAAGGAATAATCTAATAACTTAAGAGTATTAATCTAATATAATGCTAATGACATTTACAAAAAAGAAATTAAATCTGACCATTAAGAAAAATCTGTTTTCATCATCTTAAAGTAAAAAAATAGTTCACACTCAAAGTCAATCTAACGTATTTGTAATGTAGTATTCATATATGTACGTACTATAATGTAACGTACAGTCAGCGTGAGAATATATTGTCGAATATGGCATCGCTCCAGGGTACCTTACTCTTTCTTACATCCTTGCATTGCATTTGGTGTTAAATTTAAATAACTATATCTATTTAATACTTTCTGGAGCAAAATTATCTATTTTCATTAAATATTTTATTACACGTATTTCCTACACAACTCAATACGAGTATGCAGTATACGAACGGAGTGTATTATCGTAAATTTCTCTGTGTCTACATTACGTAATAAAGCGTGAAGTCATAGAAAAATATTCATTTAATTGTTAATTTGGAAATTTCGACATCAAATATTACTTGTACAATTATTTTTGTATCTATAACTTTTATTAGTTACTTCATTTACTACAATTTTCTAAAATGCGTATGTTGCGTCGCTTTTGATGCAGGACGCCGCATCACCGGATTACACCAGATTGTAAAGAAGCGACAATTTGTGAAGTCGTCTCATTTGGGAGGTTATTTATTATCGTCGATAGAAGGAGAAGCGGACCGGTGTTGAAATAATAATATCGGTTTTATTGAGCGCAGGATGCATCGATATGATTCTGGTCACGATAAGACGCGAGCGCACCGCCACCGCTACTCTACGAACATACTCGTACTTACGAGAGGGCCGTACGATAAAAATATATAATTTATTTTTTGTGTTTCAGCTTAACGCTGTATTTTGCACATCATAAGGGTAGGTAGAGCGAACTTAGGATACTAGTGTTAAAAACTTCCGTTCAGTTCCCCACTTTCTACCGAATTTGAGGCAAATTGAGTGGCGAAACTCAACGCCACATCTTACTTACGAGATCAATTTCATTTCCTCGAGCGGGAATCGAATTCACAACCATTCACGTCCACGGTCGTGACAGACATCAATATAAAATATTTAAATGATGTCAGTAAAATTATTATAGATAATCACGAAAAAAATGTTTCTATCATTATATGATAATTATAATAAATATTTTTTGTGCTTCAACATGAGCAGCTAAATTTGCTTAATTAAAATCATACATTATGAAAATAGTATATTATTCTATAAAATGTTTTCAAATAGATGCCGATGAGTTAAATTTAAAAGAACTCAAAAAGTCACTGTTGAATCATATTATATCACCAAGTTTCCACCTGAACGCATCTCAAAGTAATAATGAAGCCGGTTGCTGAGATGCCTGTTATAAATATTTTTTGTGTACAGATCAAGATATGAGTCGTCTCGCTCCTCATCTCTGAGATATTTTGTCCGATCGCATCGCTCCCATCGCTCCCATAGCTCGCATCGAAGCTTCCACCTGACTCTAAATACTCGCAGCGACATGTAGTGAATACTTTACTATTTCATAACTAATAAGGACTTATATGAAGTATTAAAGGGTCGAGGGTTTATTTGAGTTTCCATAGAAGTCTATTGACAGCATTATGTAGTACGTACGTTAGTACCTCCAAGTACATACGATCGTAACGCTATTGCAAGTATTAGTACGTCAGTGGATACACACTGCTCACTTACATATACTACAGTAGCGGACCACACGCGCTAAAATTAAGATGATTATAACAAATCTAAAGAAAAATACCTATCTATACAAACTAGCTTATATGCAATTCTGATATATAAGCTATATTATTGTAAAGTTACGTAGTTAGTACAGTAAATGGTTAAGTAGTTTTTTCGTTAAAGTAGAACAAATGTCCACCTCATAAACTTTCACATTTATAATATTAAGTAGAAGAAACGGGGGCTCGTCCTCGGACACGCCTAACAGATTGTTTTTAATTTTATGTACAAATATTTGGTTTCCGCTTTAATAGTATGCGAGGTGCACCAGATGTGGCGTCCCCGCGAGCGGGCGATCAATTAGCACCTATTGTGCGAGGATGGGAATATCCTAGCTCTAATTCTCAATATGGTTCCAAAAAGAATTTATGTCGTTTGGAGAAAATAGCTCTTGTAAATTGATGATTGTCACGTCCGTTGTCCATACAACTATATTGCAATGTCATGTCGTTTAAGCGTGATTTAAAGATATTATTTAATCAATAAAACACTATATAACGTTCAAAATAGAATTACGAAACATACACCGAAGTAAGAAATAACTCAGTCCAGGCGACAATCGTACGGCGCATACCAATCTTTGTCTTACCTTCTGTCCGTCTACAGTTGTTTTTGTACTTTTTTTAACTTCTCCCTAATAGGGAATCAACTAGATGACGATTTTATGTTGTCTGTCTGTTATATCTTATACACAATTTGGTCTTTAATAAGATCAATATAGTTTTTTTTGTTGTGGTTTTTGTACTGACAAGTTTTCTTCTTACAAATAATGTAAAAAGATATATTTTTAATTATCAACTGTTCTTGTTCATCAGTATCAGCAGGGTGAAAATAAATAAATCAGTAATAAATTGGTCTCACAAAGTAATAGTTATCTCTAAATGGTATTATAGTCGTGAAATGTAATCGGCCATCGGAGCTCGGAGTGCGTCCCTCGCGCTCGCGCAGCGGCCGGGGCGGGGCCCGGGGCGCCAGCGCGGGCGCGCAGTCCCGGCCCGAGCCCCGCCGCGAGCGCACGTCTCGCAGCCCGCGCCTCACGCTCTCAGAGACCGCCGCGAGTCGCGACAGTGCCGCCCCCTGCTCTCAGGCAGACAGTGCCAGTGTGGACAGTGCAGTGCGCAGCGCCGGAGCGGAGCTGTGCGCCGGCATGCGAGCGCCGCAGCGACGGACAGCGCGCCGGCGGCGCCCCGCGCCTCGCTGACCCCATGCGCCCGCGCGCCCCGCGGCACGCGCCGCTGCTGCTCGCCCTCGCCCTCGCCTGCTGCCTGCAAGTACGTACCACCCGCCGCCGTCACCACCACCGACACCACCACCGACACCACCACCGACACCGCCGACTGGACGAACAGACACATCAGATAATCTTGAAATATTGTAAAAGCTTCGTAGGACATTCATTCGGTATCAATAGCTACGTCGATTGAGCTTACACGTTTCCTATAAGTTCTGGTACTCGATATATACTCGTACTCGGGCCTTCGTTTATATACATATAACATCCGTTTTGATGTTAGTGAGAGAATAGTATTTTGCGTATATAGATTTGTTATGTAGTGCCCATTGCGCAAGCGTTGGCATTTTTATGTAAATCTTAAATCTTAATATCGCTGATATGATGACACTAATATTTTGACCACTTTTAGTAATATTTTAACAACACATGTTTGTATAAATAAACTTCGGAAGTACATTTTAAATTAATAAATTATCGAAGCTCTACAAAGTAGCAGTCGGCTCGGACAACAGTTTATCTTCTTTCAACAACTGTTGTTTTTAAATGTAAAAGATACAATTTAAATATATATTGTTACAATGGTAATTACAACCGTTTTAAATCCACACACGTTGATTCTACAATTATTTTAAGTATTCATACTCAGTTTCACGCTGTATCCCGCACATGACAGGGTAGGCAGAGGGAATTTGGGAACCCAGTGTTATATTCCGTTCCACTTCCGTTCCCCACTTTCCACCGAATTCGAGACATTGCGTGTTGAGTGGCGGAACTCAACGCCGCGTTTTGCCCTGTATCTGAGCGAAGAAATGAAAACATTAAATATTTAAATTGAAAATATTAGATATTTCATTTCCTCGAGTGAGGATCGAACCCAGAACCTATCGCTTACAGTCACACGCTCGTACCGCTGCGCCACGACAGGCCTCATATTTAAAAGAAAAGATTTATTAATCTAAATTTACATTTTAATATACATTCTGTATATAAAGTTCTATGAATAAGAACATTTCATATCTTCGTAACTGATGAAAGAATTTTAATAAAACATTTTGTTTTTATTTAATACATTAAATCTAAGCAGATATAACTTAAAATTGTGTTTCGTCTGGCGCACTTTATTTAACGTAACAAATATAATAGTTTAGTGAAATTATATGCAATAAAGAACGAGAGATAAAAGATAAAGAAATGCCGGTTGATTTAAACTAGTTCCTCGTATTAAGCATTTTCTATTGATATACGAAAATTTGAATCCTGGATCATCTAATGACGCAGCAAAAAAATCTAAATATTCACATCTTAACAAACATTCTTATGTGAATAACAACTTACGATAGGCAGTTTTAGATGAACAATAAAAAGTATTAAAAATGAATAAATATTCAATTTCACTACAACCGCTATGTTCAAGTATGCTTTCCAACATTAAAATATTATAAAGTTTCAATCTTTTAATGTCCCCGTTCTGATAGGAAAAAGTTGGACTCGCAGTTGATATGAAACAACTTCTATATTCTCCGTTTACATTTTGTGATCAATCAAGGCATGACATTTTGAAAATAATCATTTTATTTGAAACGTACTAAATATTTTAGAAAATAGGTAAACAGTTATGAAACATCAATTATTGCACATTCAATTCAATTCGTTTATCGAAACATTAGGTTCAGTCACTGAGGTCTGTCATAGAGCTACTCGTATATTGTATCGTCTCCGCGCCGGTGACACACGACGCGTGCGCGGTCGCACGCCCCCGGTGACCGCGTAATGCGCTTAATTGCTCACAATAATAAGAAATTCACGCGTCTTCGGGACTCGCAGCAAACACATTGTCAATTTCATATCGTGTGTAATAATTACATATTTTATACAAACACTGAAAATAGGTATATCATTGCGCAGCGTTTGACGTTACGTTCCCCCTGGATACTCTGCTAGAGATAAATCGTGATAGAAAATATTTAATCTTTGTCGAAAAGAAAATATTATTATGTTGTCATCTTAACGTTTACTTGTTATTAGGTAATAAATAAGCCTAGAATGTTTAGTGTAATATTTAGTCAGCGAGTGGAGTGGATCAGTGTGTCTGTCCACACATAGTGTGTTGTTAAAATTAAAATTTTGTTTATGTTTCTTTAAATTACTCTGGTTTTTCATTCTGGTTACCAAGAAACATCTTAATATCGCATGCATTACGTCATTAGAGTCTTAGATGTTTTTTTTTTTTTGTAAAATAGTCGACAAATCATATCTCTACCTATCGTTCCCTCACAATATTTTATATTAAAATACATAGAGTAATTTGAATATTTAATAGTTTATATCCGTATATAGTTAGCTGTTTGTTTCTTTATCAACCTCAGCAAGTTCTTCTTTATTCTCGCCATCGTCACTACTCGCCTCGCTACCATTCTGTGTATCTCAACATTGCGGACTCGGTCAGCTAAACACTCCGCATATCCTACAAAGAGACCGCATGTCAACAGCATTTATTTGTCTTTCTTTTATTTTTCTACTATAATTCCCATTTTTCGATAAAATAGCCAGTGCGAGCACTGTATTGTGTACGACCAAACGTGCATTCTCATCAATGTACCTAAAGCACTTTCCACATTAATTTCGTATCTTTCGTCGCTACTAAACATAATTCTTAAATATAACAATTCGTTATTTTTTTTAATATCTTAACATTTACACTGGTCTTTCATTCCGTCCTTTCCTCGTCTCTTTTAAATATAGGAAGCATTATCGTAACCGCATTTAGGCTTAGACTATTATTTTCATGTCCTTCTTGAAGAGTGGTAACTAACTCCTTTAACTTATTTTCTGATGATGCATTAAGCAGTACATAAATTTATCTGAAGGGGTCAACATGTTAAATTCGCTTATTTCACTCACTCTTTGGACTCCTAGATAGTATAATAAAATATTATAATATAATAAAATTTATAATATTTGTAATTGAAAATTAAATTTTAAATTCACTAAGTATGTACGTTCAATACTCTGTCCTACACTTCAGTATTGTAGTATATTGGTAAACTTAAAATATTTTTATACTGTTTATTTAGTTATCTTCTCTGTAATAATTGAATACATAGTTTAAAGCGGCAATTCTCACGATGTATGAACAATGTTCGTTGAATTAGAGAAAAAATACCTAACGGTGACATTTCTTGTTTTACACAATTCTATATTTATTTTAAAATCATAAAATTTGAATTTTGATATGTTTTTGCGTTGGACATTATAAAAACGTGAATTTTCTAAGGATACGTATTTAGAATAAATTTATTGGGTAAATAAAGTGTGGGTGTGGTGGGTAGAGGCCTGTCGTAGGGCAACGGCACAAGCGTGTGACAGGTTGTGGGTTCGATCCCCACCCGGGGAAATTAAATATTTAATATTTGAGTTGAGTTCCCTACTCAACACGCAATGCCTCAAATTCGGCGGAAAGTGGGGAACGGGTGTTGAACGGATGGTCTTAACACTAAGTTCCCAATTTTCCTCTGCCTACTCTGCCATATGCGGGATACAGCGTGAAGCTGAGTAAAGTGTGGGGTTTTTTCTGAGCTATTATATAATACATAATAAAACTATATGTTTTGAATAATTTTCATTCACATATGGACGTTTTATAGCGGAGATCTAGAAGGAATTTTCTTTTTTTTTCTCGTCTAGTGTCATGAAATCGCAAGAACCGGCTCACATCACACACTCTGGGAGGCCCTCATAAACGTTTTGATAAATTATATATCATAGTATTGCCATACTACCCATGACAGTTATCTTTCATCACATATTGCGAGCAGTTTTTATCAGACTACATTATTCGGAGTAAATGTCAAAATCTTATATTACGTTAAGATTTGGTTCGGACAGTGTAGTCAGCTAAGGGCTTTCATTATTTAGATTGTAGAGGGACACAATACAATCAAAACAATGAAAGCCCTTAGCACGGACTAGGAAGATACCTATGTTGTTGTGTGTTCAAAGAATTACTTTTACTAATAATGTTACTCAATTAAATATTCAATAAAGGAATTGTAATATGTAATTTGAATAAATGAGCTATTTGTCAGCAATTGTCAGCAACGGATATTACTGTCATTAGAAGCAAAGAGTCAACTTGAAATATAAAAATAAATGTTTTGAAACTTCGTCGCCTCCACAGCTTTCACTCTGGCACGTAATTGTTCATCTCCAGCCTGTCAGCCGCACACGTGCGCAGTGCTAGTTGTACAAGAACATACAATGACACCAAACCGTGCTAATATTTCAAGTGTGCAAATAATGTACGAGTTTATATCCTTGTCTTTCAATCGTCGATTCCAAATATTGCCTCCTCCACATCATCTGTATCTTTAATTTTACTTATTAAAGTATACAATATGTATGGTGTTATCAACAGAGTCCGTGTACTTGATTATAATTAAAGTAATTTCCGTGTATAACTATTAGATGATTAAGTAAACATGTGCTTATAAAGACGTCGCTAGCCTAACATGTAATATAGGTAAATGAGTAGGGTCATTGACGCGATCTCGTCGGGGCTCGTCGCCGTTCGCTCGAGCCGGTCACGGCCCGAACTGCATACATTAACATGTATTAAATAGCTTACTTACCGTTTTTGATCGACAAAACTTACAAAAGCTTAACGTAATAACGAGTTATTTCGCAGAGACGTGTCAGGCGTCGAGCTTAGAGAAAGGTAACGTGTGTAACTAATTGGAAAAAATATTTTAAATTTCCCGTATTTTATACTGTAAACAGTAAGAAAGTAGTTATGTTCTAAATTCATCAATACAATTGAGGCCTGTCGTGGCGCAACGGTACAAGAGTGTGACTGTAACCTACAGGTTCTGGGTTCGATCCCCAGTCGAGGAAATGAAATATTTAATATTTTCAATTTGAATATTTAATGTTTCATTTCTTCGCACTGGTAATAAGGCAAAGCGCGGCGTTGAGTTCCGCCACTCAACACGCAATGCCTCAAATTCGGCGGAAAGTGGGGAATGGAAGTGGAACGGACTGTCATAACACTAGGTTTCACTTCCGTTCCCTCTGCCTACCCTGCCTAGTGCGGGATATACAGCGTGAAACTGAAAAAAAAAAAGAAAAAAAAATCAATACAATTCATCGTATAATTGTAGCTACAATAATATGTATGTTTCCTATTAAAAAAACCCACTGTTAATATTAAAAACAGCATTACAAAATTTATTTATTTAAGAGATCAAAAAAAAAATGTCTTGCATATGTAAAACCTGTAATGAGGGATATGTGGTGACTTTCAAGAACCAATTAAATAACTGGTTTCAAACTCTTACTTAAACTTCACCAAAACTTGCAAAGAACTCACACCAAAGTTAAATCTGAGAGACGTGACAGTGATCGCAAAGGCAAAGCTATTTCCTGTCACAATAGAAGGCAGGATTCCTTCGCGGCGCCGCGGCGCTTGCGCATCCGTTCACAGGCTCTCATCACAGAAACTGTACAAATATGTACAATCTAAGTATTATCGAAAGTGTTGCCTCATTACAACCCTTGTTTCTAGTTATCACCATAATTGTATAAATACTCATTGAACGTTTGAGTTCAGAATGGGCTATCTATAATAATAATGACAATAATATAATTTGTTAAAAATATGGTAGTATAATATGTGTTACTTTTAAAGTTAAGCACGTAAGTTATCTGTTACATGTTTTATTTATTACGTATATTGTTTTGTTTCGTTCGTCGCCTATTGATCTCATTATTGATATGACGTCCTTATGTCACCGACGCGGCGCACCGAGCGCGGCGCATGTCGCTAATCGTGGGAAAATCTGCACGACCATTTACGGTGAGCGCTCGAGCGGCGACCTGCTCCATGCATATTCATGGCATTCGCTGTAGTCGCTGACACAAGCCGCCACTTGTCGCCACTTGCCGCCACTTGCCGCCACTTGCTGCACATACCGACATTGCGATATGTAAAAAGTGTACTCCATATAGACACCATATAATGAACTTGTCGATCACGAGGAGATTTTATACAATCAAGTATATATATTTATTTTACGTTAATTAATTGGTGTTGATTAGTTTGCCATCATCCTAAAATGAAAAACGTACTTTTTTTTTAATCTAAATTGTTCTTTGATTGGGGAAAATTACTCACTAATTTAAAATTAGTAAATATCGAGGGTTGTAAATGTGTAAAAGTAAAATTTTTGCATAATCAATTTCTCGGTCATTAGTGTAAGTATAAATATATTTTAAAACTATTTCTTGAGTAGTCGAAGATGATCGATAGATACTGCTACTATTCTAAGGTAATTATTATACAGTTTTATTGAACTTTTTATATTTCACTTGACTCTTCATATACTTTTTGTGTAAAACAAATCTGCCGCTTTCTCAAACAGCTGTGAAACATAATTCATATAATCGTTTTATAATTGCGCCCGTCTTTGTTAACCGACAGCTAAACGCCCGCTTTGTCCGTTCTTGTAACCTTAATCGACCTTACACATATAACATGTTTTTAAAATGATAAGAGGTCTTTTAAAAATGACAATCAGGTTGTGGGTTCGATATTTCAATTTCTCAAGTGGCTACTCGAAATACTTATTGTTTTTATTTTCTAGCACTGTTAAGGAGGGAAATGGAAAGTAGGACAGACCAAAGTCTGTCCTCGTTACGAAGTTTAATTTCATTGTTCTTCTCTTATAATTGTCGTTTTATTTCTTGTTACAACAAAATTGGACAAACATCCATCACCGCTGTGTATATAGCACAAGCACCTTTATTGGTTCAATTTTACACAATCGATTAAACTTATAAATTCACATTTGGTTACATTTGCTACACCTCAAAGTAACGTAACCAAAACTACAACTGGTCGCGCGTTGATGTCTTTTATAAGAAATTTTATTTTATGGCCTTATTACTTTTATTTATTTGTTGTTGTTTGAGAAATTAGCATACATTTAAGAAGTTAGTAACGCACATAAGTAAATATATTGATTATAATTAAATTAAAAAATACAGCTTTACTTTCTGTAATATTTATAATTGTGTATAAGTGTTGTCTGTTTGTCTACAGATTTGTATTATTTAATTGTTATTAAATAATTCAGTAATTATTTAATGAAGCTTACTTATACATTTTATACTAAAATTGCTTAACATTTAATAAGTAAATGATTAATAATATTTATTATTAGATAAAATCATTCTTATTACTATATAAAATCATTCTTATTTGTATATTTCTCGGATATGTTTTAGCTCATTATCTAATTTTCTACCAAATTTTCAAGTTTTTTTTTAAAACGAGACTTAATTATCGAGCTTCAGTTATGCAAGGTGACAACTACCGGGATTACTAATTGAGTAATTGTAGGCGCGAGACAATTGAAGATGAGAATTTCGAAAAATTTAAGCGATACAAAAATATATTCATATTTTTATGGTGCGTGCGTGCATAATTTTTTTTTTGTTAAAATAGTATTAACAAACTAAGGCTCCAAAAATATTTTCGTCGTACATAATTATCATTACTTTGTTGAGTTGGTCAAGTTTTCGCGGCTTATTTATTACGATGAATATCTACTTTCATCATAACCTTTAAATCACATTCTAATGACAACATATTGGCTCACTATTTTATCTCTATCTTTTATATTTTACACTGCCTACGTAGGTGTGCATAGTTTAGTAGAGAAAGGACAAAATAAAGGTGTAGTGACATATATTTGAGTTTATTATAGAACTATAATGTTTTAGATGATGAAACTTAACAAATTATAATAATTTAAGCAATCTATAGTCACATAAATTAATATAATACAAAACAGCACACACAAAACAGTATTAAATAAAAATCCTATAAATGAAAAATGGGAATAGGAAATGGCATATGGGAATCAAATACACTACCTTTTGAAAAGTTAGGCACTTCGGATTGCAAAATAATCATTGTATTTGGTGCATACGAGTATATCGTGGTTACGTCGTAAAAAATACATTTAATAAAATGACCAAACAAGTAACTGTTAGACTAAAAGCAATAAAATATTAATTCATAAAATAATGTAATAAATTATTTTATAATTATAAATTATTATAAAAAGCTTTAGAGACTAGACTTTTCTATATTTTTGTAATTCTAAAGGTTAAAAATAATTTTGACTGATAACTAAATCGTTACAAATTGAGTTATTTATGATATGGTCTAATTCCGTTGGTTATTTTAGGAAAAATTTAATGACACCGTAAACATATATAAAAAACTGTTCAATTGCGAATCGGACTCGGCTACTGACGCTTTCATACCAATGTCAGAGTTGTATGTCAACAAGACAATATCAAGCTTTCGGTTTCCATTCATTTTGTGTGAAAACAACCACATACTACTATAACCATTATAGGTATTCAAATTTCATAAGTGGCTTACTGTAGGTGCACGGGAAGAAACCTATATGTTTTGATTCGCGGCGGCGATGTTCATATAAAATAGGTACTACAAAGGTGACGCTCGTATTTTATGTTGTTGCTGTAGATTTAGAAGCTTCAGCACATAGAAAATGTGCTTCAAGAGAATGTAGATATTTGGATATTTAACATAATTTCAGCTTGATATCTCCACGCAATTTCAAAATGGTCTTGAGTCTGTTACAACAGATGGAACGAAAGGTTTGCTCCTATTGACCCACGGAACTTAATGATTTTTATATGTTTTCTTAAGTTTACTTAGCATTTGTAAATAATCTACATGAATAACATTATTATTTAAAGGAACGGGGTGTATTAACATAGGTTCCCTCTCCCTTCCCTGCTATGTGCGGGTTAAAGCGTGAAGTGAAAAAAAGTAACTAAAGTGAATTTTGATAAAGTGTTTTCTATTGTAGTTGTACAATAAGTGAGAGGGAGGGCATGTCATGCGCGGTGGGCGTCGAGCGCTGGGCGGGGCGCGCCGGTACGCCTTTCTCCTTACTTCTGAAATTATTTCAGCCTTTTAACGTGTACGCGATTATACATTCCTGTACAGTATGTTTAATATAATTGTGAGTTTATATATAAATGGTTAAGCTAAATAATTAACTAACTAATAAATAAAAAACTAAACTTATATAGGTATACTCGTTTATTAACATATAAACACATTTTCTTTATTTAATTAAAATATTAATAGCAATAAATGGCACTAAAAATCATTTTAAGGAAGGAAAAGTATTTGCGTGTCGTAAGAAGGATAAATGCTTAATGTGCATCGCGTTTCAATGATAAGTGTTTTCGTTTATATAAACGGCGCACTCACGCAACCACGCAGGCCGCGGCCGCAGAGCATGCCTTGCCTGTTGGGTACCAACTTATTTTAATCGACCACGATATAAATTAAATGGAACAACTTGAAAAAATTAGGTACTGCATTTTTTTAAAAGTTTTTGATCAATTTCAAAAAGGTTCTAAATGACAATTACCTTTTATTATGGCATTGTCATTTAAATGACAGGTTTTATAAGGTGTTAGTGTGCAATTATTTGTTGTTTGTTTTTGTTTGTTCTTCTACACATTGGACAAGCTGTGCTTTTTTCATCTTTTTTAATCTTAGTGCGCCTACGACTCGATTACATCGAGTCCGTAATTCTTTTATGGGTCAGGGTGTACACTTTTACAATAAGATCCCAGAAAAAGTCTAAGAATTTTCTATTTCACAATTTAAAAATTTGTAAAAAGACATTTGTGTGTTAAAATAAAAATATAGTTATAACTGAATTTCAATAAAAATATAGTTATAACTGAATGACCGTTTGATAAGTAAAATTACCAGTTTTTTTTAATTTGTTTATGAATTGTCTAATCATCGCCCTGAAAATTTAAATGATAGTAATGCTGCATTAGATATTTGTTGACTACCAGTCTATCATATGTGCATCAACTAATTTATTTATAATAAAAAAACTTTTTTTAGAAAACGTATAAAACAATTGTCCATATAGGAATTTCAACCCATGCCTCTTGGAAATTGTCAAAGACCGATCTGACATTAATCTGACTAACTAAGCCATACGTTTTCATCTGGCTATGTCGAAATTTTATACAAATTATTTTTGATATTAACAAATCTCGTTACGTTCAGATTTTTGTACGTTATACAAAAAAGTCTTTTTCTGTCATAAGTGTGGAATATCCCTTTAAATATGTTAGAAATGACGTTATATGACTTTTTAATTATTACAATCTGTATTGTTTACAAATAACATGAATGCTATATATCGTGTACAGTGCGCGGCGGGGGCGGGCGTGTTCGAGCTGCAGATTCTCGAGTTCTCCAACTACCGACTCCAACTGTCGTCGGGTGCGTGCTGCGGCGGCTCATCCGCGCCCGCGCCCTCCACGAGCACGTCACTCGTGGCAGGAGCGGGAGCGGGAGCGGGCGCGGCTGGCGGGTCCTGCGCGCACCCCTGCCACACCCGCTTTGCACTGTGTCTCAAGGAGTACCAGTCAGCAGCCGCGCCCGGCGCCTGCTCCTTCGGCCGAGCGGCTTCGCCAGTTCTAGGAACAGATTCTTTCACTCTTGCCGATCCGCTATACACTTTATCCCTTCCATTTTCCTTCCGTTGGACGGTAAGTTATCTACATACATAGTTATTATGTTTATATTTAGTCAAGACAATGTTATACATTTATTTAGAATGGATCAATTAAATGAGACGTCGTGGCGTAGTACGCAAGACCACTGTAGGTACGTAAATTGTGTGTTCGATTCCCCCTCAAGGTAAACATTTATTTTCATGTTCTCCCTCTGGCAACGAGGTCACGGACGGCGTGGAGCTCCGTCGCTCTCACTCAATGCTTCGAAATTTCGGCGGAAAGTAGGGAACGAAGTTACTTAAAACTAAATAGCTTTAAGAGGGATCTTTAAAAAATATTAAAAATAACTCTAAGTAAAAATTTGTCAAAATTAGAACATAAATATAATATATACATTGTTTTTATTTATTGAATATCGCATCTAATCAAAGAATGATAGTTAAGTGATTTTATTAAAGATATTTTATCATAATTGTAAAATTTGTTCTTTATTTAGAGTTCAACAAAATAGTCATTATTTGCTGAAAATTACTTTATATTAATAAAAAATAATTGTTTCAGCGATCATTTACTCTTATTTTGCAAGCGTACGATGACTACAACTATACAGATCCAGGTAAGATTCACTCAATTCAATTTAAAATAGTTTACTTTATAAGGTATAAACATATTAAATATACCTCAATGGTTAGAAGAGACGGGCCTCATCGAGGAGGCGTGGTGGTCGGGCATCGTGGAGCCCGGTGCGGAGTGGCACGCGCTGCGGCACGCGGGCGCCGCGGCCGCCGTCGCTTACCGCGTGCGCGTCACCTGCCAGCCCAACTACTACAACACCACGTGCACCACCTTCTGCCGTCCGCGCGACGACAAGTTCGGCCACTACTCGTGCTCGAGCACCGGCGACAAGCGCTGCCTGCCTGGCTGGCAAGGCGACAATTGCGAGAAACGTATGTACCTTTTATATCACTTCCACGACAATCATAAAAAATAGGATCTAAATGAACGATTAAATGACCAACAATCTACTCTTTCCAGCCGTTTGCAAAGAAGGCTGCCATCCGACACACGGCAAATGTGACAAGCCCGGCGAGTGCCTGTAAGTTTAATAGTTATTACCTTTTAGTTCTAGTAGATAAAGAAATAAACCTAGCTACTAATAACTTACTATACTTATGAATAGGCAGTCATATATTAGGAGCATGGCAGTAATTATATAATCGGGACTTGCGGGCTGCCGTGACATACAAGAGTACAATTGTAGAAGCAATAAATTGTGGGTTAAATTTACATATTCTCAAATGAAATATTTAATATTTTTATTTCTTCGCTTTAGAAACTAGGTAAAGCGTGGCGTTGGGTTCCGCCACACTTCTTAATACACTTAACGTTTCACATTCATAGAATGTAGGAAACGAAACGGAGTGTCTTAATACTAGGTTCCAAAGTTGCCTCTACGTGCCCTGCTATGTGCGGGATACAGTATAAAGCTGAGGAACACGGCATTCTTGTTTATTTTTTACCTGTTATTCTGTTCCCAATTTATAGATATAATATGCGATATCTAATACTGTTTGTTTTCAGTTGTCGGCCTGGGTGGCGTGGGGACTTGTGCTCACAGTGCCAGCCCTACCCTGGGTGTAAGCACGGATACTGCAACGGATCTTCTTGGGATTGCACTTGTGATACAAATTGGGGAGGAATTCTCTGTGACCAAGGTATACTACTAGAATTTAAAAATAATAATAATTAATAGTGCCGCATGAAACAAGCCGAATCTTAGGCAGCCTTGGACATGATCTTGCCACACCAATACACCTGGTCTTGTGGTTGACCTTGATAAAGCACTCTCAGTCTCGTTGATGGTCTTGGTTTTTCCGACAAGAGTCATGCAAGTCTCGAAATTACATATTAGGCTATTCCTATTTATTAAACGTTACTTTAAAGGTCGTTTATACTCTTGTGATGGTTTGCCAAGCTTCCACGACGACGTATTGCGACGTATTTACACATTGGTTCGCAATGTCACTGCTCTGTATCTTCTAGTTAATATTTATATATATTTGTACAAACGTGTCTTAGCAATGAGCATTTGGTCAACTATAGCTTTTCTCGAGGCATACCTAAGCCTGCCGTGTGCACCGAAACCGAAACATATAAATTATAAAAATAAAATATGATTTCAAAAAAGATTACTTGCAGGTAATATTTATTATTGACCATTCTACTCTGTGGCAAGAACTCATAAAGCCATTTTATTTACTTCCATACATTTTTCATCTATTGCTGAAATGTTCGGGCGACCGGCACGCTCTGCGTCTTTCACATCTTCTCGGCATTCTGAGAATATTAATTGTAAATTTTGTACTACTGATTTATTTTCTTAAGAAAATAACTAATATTAAAGGTGAAATAATAACATTATTACAACTTGTAAACAGATCTCAACTACTGCGGTACACATGAGCCGTGCCAGCACGGCGGCACGTGCGAAAACACCGCCCCAGACCAATACTTATGCACGTGCGCGGAGGGCTTCTCGGGCGTGGACTGCGAGCGCGTGGACAACCCGTGCGCGCCGCAGCCCTGCGCGCACGGCGCCTGCTCGCTGGCCGCCGCGCCCGCCGGCTTCGCCTGCGCCTGCGAGCGCGGCTGGACGGGCGCGCGCTGCGACGCCGACGTCGACGACTGCGCCAGCGCGCCCTGCCGCAACGGCGGCCTGTGCCGCGACCGCCTCGACGCCTTCCTGTGCGAGTGCCCGCCCGGCTGGACCGGCCCCACTTGCACTGAAGGTAAGATAAGCACACAGCCAGTTCCCGGTACCGCCATTGCGCTCACTTAGTAATGTGCGCTATTTGATATTTGTAGATGTTGACGAATGTGCAGAGAACAATGCAGCCGAAGGCGCCCTGGGCCCCTGTGTGAATGCTGCGGCGTGCAACAACACAGCAGGAGGATATGCGTGCGCATGCCTGGCGGGCTGGACCGGCCGCGACTGTGAACTGAACGTTGACGATTGCACCGGCCAATGCTTGAACGGAGCCACCTGTATTGATCTCGTAGATGATTTCCACTGCGCGTGCGCGGCAGGATACGCGGGGCGCACATGCGCGCGCGACGTGGATGACTGCGCGTCGAGGCCATGCCGAAATGGCGGCGAGTGTGTGGACCTGCTAGACGCCTACCGATGTATATGTCCCGTGGGCTTCTCGGGAACGGACTGCGAGGTGCGCGCCATTTCGTCGCCTTCACAATTTTTTTCTTTCATTCTTCTTAAATAACAATTAAATATTTTAACCTCCAATTTAGTCTTCTATTGTAGATTTTATTCTAGTTCTTATAAGAGTAACATTTTTTATAAGAATAAATAATATTTTTTGTATAATAAATAAATCTGCTAAGGCACTAACACGCTTTACTAATACACTAACCAAATATTTGCTTCTAGCTTTCTTCCTGTTTCGGACGCTACTGCTCGGTGAGTTACTAACGTAAGAAGAAAATTTTTATCGGGAATTTTACAGTAAAATTTGGGTTTGTATTTATATTTAGTCCGTTTATGTGTTCAGGACGATCGAGATCATTGTGCAGGTTCGCCGTGCGCTAACGGCGCTCCCTGTTACACGGCACAAAGCGATTATTATTGCCATTGCTCGCCTGGTTGGACTGGAAAGAACTGCACACAGCGAGCTGTTAGAGATCGTAAGAATAATGTTTTCCAATATTATACAAATATACGTAATAATTGAGGCCTGTCGTTATGCAGGTGCACAAGAGTGCCATTGTAAGGAGGAGAGGAAATGATATATTTAATATTTTATTTTATTGGCTCTGGTAACCAAGCGAAGTGCGGCGTTGAGGCCTTAAATTTGGCCAGAAAGTGGGGAACAGAACATAGTGCTTTAACACAGCTCAAGTTCCCTCTGCCTACGCTGCCATATACGAGATACAGCAGCAGAAAAAACATCATACATGTGTTTGGAGTTATTCATATGTCAAGACATTATTTCTCATCTCTTTTAGAATCCGACGAGTGTTCGCCTAACCCATGCCTTAATAACGGTAGCTGCGTGACTAGTCCTTCAGGATACAATTGCATCTGCGTCGAAGGTTGGACTGGTGAGAGATAACATTACATAAGAATATTAATTAAGTATAATTATAAGGTAAAAATATAATTTACAATTTTGTCATATTTCTTTGTAGGTGAAACATGTACAACACGAACTGAGCCACGCTGCGAGCTGCAGTGTGTGAACGGTGGAACGTGCATACGTGACCTGCTACCGACGTCCCCTGTGGCGCCCCTGATGACGTCCGCCGCCCACTGCGCGTGTCCGCCCGGCTGGGCCGGAACCATATGCGATTTACCTATAAATCCTCCAATAAATGTAATTTTAGTCATCATTATAAATAACATATATAAATGTAACTTTCTCTCTCTCAGCTTCACACTATCCCGCATATGGCAAGGTGGAGAAATATAAAAAAAAATAAATAAAAAAATATATTGGCACTAAAATAATTAAGCTTGATATACACAAGTTCGATAATGACTACCTTAGATGAAAACTGCGTTGTAAAAATTAACACATATATAACTTGGGAACCTAGTGTCCAGACACTCCGTACTATTCCTCATTTTTTGTCAAATTTCAGGCATATCTCGTAATGCGAATTTAAAGAAATTGAGTGGCGAACCTTAGTGCCTCGGTTTGTCTTGCTACCAGAGAGAAGAAATGAAAATATTAAATATTTCATTTCATTGAAAGGGAATCGAACCTATAATTTTTCATGTTTACAGTCACACGGCTGTACTCCTGCGCCACGACAGGTGCCTCAAAAATTGTAATTAATATTACTTGATATTATTTAGAGCAACATATATTTATTCTTGATTTTTACTTTTCAGATAGTACCAATAGCAACCGTCCCCGCGCAGACGGCCGTGGTGCCCTGCTCGTGCCTGCACGGCGGCTCGTGCGTGGCGGCGGGCGGCGCGTGGGCGTGCGCGTGCCGCGCGGGCTGGACGGGCGCACGCTGCGAGCGCGCGGCCGACGGCTGCGCGTCGACGCCCTGCCGCAACGGCGGGCGCTGCGTGGGCGGCGCGGGCTGGTGGGCCTGCGAGTGCGGCGCGGGCTGGGCCGGGCCCGACTGCGCCGCGCCCGCCTGCGACCCGCCCTGCCCGGCCTCCGCCACCTGCGCCGCCGCCGGCTCGCAGGCGCGCTGCGTGTGCCCGCCGCCGCCCGCCAGGCTCGCTAGGCGTTGTCTGGAGAGTGAGTGTCTACCGACGGTTAATTATCGATCAATTATAATTTATACTAAGAGGTGTCGACCTGCTATTGTTAGTTGTAAGTTTGTAGTATTTTTATAACGTAATTCGAAGGAAGTATTTGTAGAGTAATTTTAAATTTAACAATATTACATTTACAACTCATTACTACTATTTTTGAACAATTGCAGCGATCGCCGGACTCGGTGCCGAGAGTGGAGAAGCGATAGAAGGCTCCGATGCGGGTGCGGATGGTGGTGAGGCCGGGGAGGGTGTCGCGGGGGCCGGAGACGCGCCCGGCTCATGCGGCGCCGACAACGGCACGTGGTGGTGGGGCTGCAACGCGTGCCGCTGCGTGGGAGGCGCGCCTGCCTGCACGCGCCTGTGGTGCGGCCTGCCCGACTGCCTGGCGCCGGCCGCCTTGCCTTGCCACACAGATGAGGTTATAAATTACACACATACAAACAATATTTTACAATGTTAATTTTAGACATACATTAGTCTACAATATAAATATTCTAAATATATACATTTTATGAAAATGTATTTATTGGTACAAATATATAGTTTTTAAATTAAAATTATTCTTACTTTTGATTATTTTCTTTATGAATGCAAAATGAGTCAAATTTTATATACTACAGAACGGTCACAAAATGCTCCAATTCACTGCATATGCTTAAAAAAATATTTTATTTTAGGTATGCGTTCCTGCTGCTCCGTCGCTTTGTCTGAGAGCGCCGTGCGCGCCGCTCGGAGAGTGCAGGCGCGTGTCGGGGCGCCGCGTGGAGCCGCCCGCGCTGCCCGCGCCGGCCGCGTGCTGGCCCGGCGCGCGCGCCCCGCCGCCGCCCGGCTGCGCGCGCGCCGCCCTGCGCCTCGCGCGGGAGCGCCTGGCTCGCGGCGCGCACGTGGAGCGCGCCTGCGTGGCGCTCCGCCGGGCGCTAGCCGCCGCGCTCGCCGACCGCGCTCCGCCCGCGCCGCCGCTCACGCTGCTGTGCGACCTCGCGCCCGACGACGATGACGCACTCGACCTAGCTTTGGTGAGTGATTATAATCCATTCTTGTTTTATATTTAACACTAACAATCCACTCGGAGCTGCGCCCCTTTCAATTACACTATTTTATTTAGTAGTAATTGACATTCTTTAACATTCTGGTAACATTATCTCTTTTAAGATATCTATTCATAGAAAACTAAAATATCAGGTAATTGAATATATTTTGTAACAATTTGGTCTAAATATTTTAAATTGACATACCTTTTTTTATTTACTCAACGATTGGAATTAAATACTAAATGTTCTTAAAAATTTGAGATATATACAATTAGTAAATGAGGATATTTTTGATATTTTGCCCGCTGTTTTGCCCGCTTATTTTATATTATTTCTATTCTAATAACATTATTACTTTTAAGATTATGTATACGCATGGAAAACTAAAGTCTAGCTAAATTCATAAAAAAAATGTTTTATGAATTTAGCTAAGATTTTAGTTTTTTTCGATAATTTTGTCGAATATAATATTATAAATTGACTTAGTTTGTTAATTTTATTAAATAAATGTTGAGAGAAGGAAATCTGGTTAGCCTTAAGGAAAACTCGTTAGTATTTACATATTAAATATAGATTGAGTTATGTTTAATAAAAAATCTATTCAAATGACAGTGGGCGGGCGAGGAGGAAGACGCAGAAGGCGCAAGTGCACTGGCGGCGGCGGTGCGAGCCCTTAGCGAGCTCGTCTCGCGGCGCCGCCTGGCGCACCATCCGCTGCTGGCGGCGGCGCTGCGGCTACGCGTGGAGCACGGCGCGGCGCCTGCGCGGGGCCCGGCGGCGGCGGCGGCGGCGACTGGAGGCGCGGGCGGCGCGCTGCTGGGCGCGTGCGCGGGCGGCGCGCTGCTGCTGCTGGGCGGTGCGGCCGGCGCGGCGTTGTATGTACGACGGCGGCGTGCGACGGCGGCCGCAGAGGAGCGCTCACGGCGCCGCGACGAGGAAAAGTCCAACAACTTGCAGAACGAGGAGAACCTGCGGCGCTTCGCCAACCCGCTGCGCGAGGAGCGGCCGCGTGACGCAGACGAGCTGCCGCGCGCACACTCGCTGTACAAGGCGCAGAACGCGGACGCGCGCAACAACACGCCGCCTCGCGACAAGGAGCTCACAAAACGCGCGCTGCCGCCGCCCGAGCCGCCGCCCACGCGCCTTGCGCCGCCCGAGCGCCTCACCGTGCTCGTGTAGCGCGCGACCAGTGTGATACTCGTGTGCGACCTCGTGCCGCATACAACAGTCGAGCGACCTCGCCGCCTTATTTATTACCTTGTAGAATGATCGTGTTTTGTAAATATGTATTTTTGTAAATAATGTTAAAAGAGTGATGAAATTTAAAGGAAATAACTAAGTATTTCTTACTGAGAGGTTGAACGAAAGGATTTTATATTTGTAAAAAAGGTTGTATAATTATAAAAAAAGAATTGTAATAAAGTACTACAAAATTATTACGTTATTTATTTGTCACGATCGTCCTCCATATACCTCATATAAAGACCATTAGTTGTGATACCAATTCGTAGTTAAGAGTATTCGGGCCAAACGCCTGCTGAATTGATTTGTTAGTTGGTATTGCAGTGATAGGTATTGTTTTAGTATGATATGCAGGAAACCTTTCGTATAGACAATAATCTGCATGAGTTGTTCAATTCTCTTGTACAAAAGTGATTATGGACGAGTAGTTACCACTTGAAATATAGGACGTAAGACTACTTATAATTTGATAAGATATAATTTAGCAGTCCCACTCCAAGATGTAATGCTATATGGAAAAATAGACACAAAACATAGTATACTAATTTTCTAGCTCTGATTGTTAAAGATCTTATATGTTCTTGAAACGTTAGGTTGCTATCAATCGAAATTTCTAGATATTTAACGGAAAAGGAACTGATTTTAAGCACGTGCAACTGAAAACGTGAATCCCATGCGTGCATACACATTTAATTAGTATATGTCCACTGGCTTATGGATGTTACGAATGCAGAAAAGGATAAATTTGATTTTAGAAGTATTTATAGTTAAAAGATTTATGTTCAGCCAGTTTGAGACAGAGTTTAATACTACCTGTGCATTATGAAAAGCCTGTTCAGGTTTCTCCACTTGTTACTATACATAGTACAGTATCGTCAGTAAAAGATACAATTTATCCACAGTTTATGAGCAGATTACAGAAATCGTTAATAAATACTAGAAATAGCGTTGGTCTTAATTTACTTCCTTAGGGTATGCCATATTTAATTGCTAGTAAATTTCTCTATTTTAGTGCACTGCAATCTATACGTGAGGTGGCTTTTAAAATAATATAAGTTGGTTTTCCCTCACACCATTTTTTTTTTCTAATTTTTTTAACAACAATGGAATAGCTACAGTGTCAAAGGCCTTTGCTAAATCCAAGAAAACTCCTATACTCTTTTTTGGCGCTCTCTAATGAGTTTATTACAAAATCTATCAAATCATTCACAGCTCTGGATGTAGATTGTTTAACACTAAATCCATTCATTTCATACATTCATCCAGATAAAAATTACTTAATTGACATAAAGTCTAGTCTAGGCCTATCTTATTTTTACAAAAGCATGCATTTTACATACTTTTTATTTTAGCCAATACTATGACTATAGAAGCCACAGTTCCTATTGAACAGGATAATTTGACATGCTTGAAATAAAAGAAACAAAAATCCTTGACTGTTTTGATGCACCAAAAATACAAGGATTTTTAGCAAAGAATTAGAAATTTTATTATTCTTAAATTATAATATATTTATTACAAAATCTATCAAGTCATTTACAGCTCTGGATGTAGATTGTTTAACACTAAATCCATTCATTTCATACATTCATCCAGATAAAAATTACTTAATTGACATAAAGTCTAGTCTAGGCCTATCTTATTTTTACAAAAGCATGCATTTTACATACTTTTTATTTTAGCCAATACTATGACTATAGAAGCCACAGTTCCTATTGAACAGGATAATTTGACATGCTTGAAATAAAAGAAACAAAAAATCCTTGACTGTTTTGATGCACCAAAAATACAAGGATTTTTAGCAAAGAATTAGAAATTTTATTATTCTTAAATTATAAGAATATTCATGTACTTTGTGTCACAGAGCACTGACTTCGAAAATCTGAGATGATCTTTAATTTCAATAATCACCAAGTAGCTAGTGTGTTCAGCAGAGAAAAATAAATTCGTGGTGATTCTTTAATAATTTTGGAAAAATCTTACAAATTTATAGAACGTAAAGATAAGGTGAGCCTCTCCGTTGAGCAAACTGTTCAAATGACCTATGCTGAGCTTGAATATTTTATTGTTGTAAGTGTGGACAGACCACCCACATGGTTATATGAACACTTTAAAACTATATTAGAAGAGGTCTGGATCTTAGAAATCTATACCCGGGTAAAAAAAAAAATATAATTATATATAATATTATATGAAAAATGGCCGTATATAATTATATATAACTATATAAAGTAATATATAAGTATATATATTTTGATATATTTAGATATAAATATATAGAAATCTTTTTTATTAAGGTTGTTATTCATAAGAAATCAAATTTAAATACAGGGGGACGGCGCGTACGCAGTCCCCACTACCAAAAATTACGCGTCCGAGTTATCCGCATTAGGGATAATCGCAGAGGTCAACCTAACCGCAGTGCAATGGAAAGGCCTCGCTCTGGGGGAACCGCCTGCTTGATCACGGTATCCCCTACGCCAGGTAAGTATGCTTTGCGAACGAATTTTTGGGGTCGTCATGTTCCATGAGGAAATCTTGCCAGCGCGATTCAGTTATCGTGAGAAATTATATAGCGCCATCTATTAGCGGTTACTGAAAGTGTTCTCTACTCATGAGATTATTATGTTGAACTTTAGCACGTTACTTATAAACGGAGAAACTCTATACTTAAGAACAAATTTTCGATAAACGATGTATCATATTTGCGTCTGCAAACATCTTAGGATTAGTCTAAAAAACTATAATTTTACTTAGTAACAATTTCAGTACTCCTTGGGGTTGTTAAGCAGTATCCTAATTCATTACTAGATAAACCAGGTCCATGGAATATAAAAAAACATAGTGAACAAATTAATCTATTTATGAAAAGTATTGAACCTCCGCAATCATTCAACCGATTGCCTCGATCAATAACATATTTTAAGTATTATAAGGCTTCGGAGTTCTACAATTGGATTTTATTCTATTCGTTACCAAGTTTAATCAGGGCATGGCATGGCATTATATGATTTACTACAAGATCAAATTCTTATTCAACCGCATCTAGAACGTGCTCAAAATTTCCCTCATTTATTTGTTGAACAAATTTCAACATTGTACAGTGACAGAGAAATGACCTACAATTCTCATCAGCTAAAACATCTTAAACTTTGTGTTAGACGATGGGGTGCACTGCGGTCAACATGGAACTAATAATATAGGTCAAGAAATCATTAATAACTTAAAAATTGTTCAAGGTGTACAAATGCTTAAATGTAAGATAGAAGTAACTAATCATAATGCAGAAGTTCAAGAGTTACTAAATTATACGTTGTTGGGAAATCCAATTAATTACGAAATTCACAAAAATGACGGGTTGTTGATTTTGTTATATGAATTTAATAAAGACCTGCTGAAGTCTTTAGTAAATTCATATAACCTAATTAACTTATTTCATGAGCAAACTCTTTACCAAGACAAAAATCAATAATTAATATGTCAAGCTCAGATCATTGCGGTCAGTTGGCTGCATTTTATTTTGGTAAAAATAAAATGAGTAAAAAAACAAAATTGTTTATGTACCGATGACAACTGGTCGTATAGAAAAGTTTAGAAAAAATACAATAGCAAAACTGCAATACTTACAGTGTACTAATAAACCCAACTTTTTATATATAGGATTTTTTAATATTATCTAAAATGAGTTTAATGGTGTATTTATTTCTGAAACAATTAAATCCAGGAGTTTCTTATCATTTAATAATTGGGCGACTGTGGGAATTCATAAGAGTAGACAAAGGTTATACGAATTTTATGATGAAAAAGTATATAGCCACAGTAAATCATTTATCAGCTATGTTAAGAACTATTCGAAATTATTTAAAAAAGTATGTTCCTTGCCAAATCTTTACATATTAAAAAAAAACAAAAAAACCACTCTCAAAATTAAAATGACATGTAACATAATAAACTGAAAACACAATTAATTTCAATTATGAATTTAAATTAAAAATTGACAATGGTGAAACCAGCTGTTCAATTAGTAAATTTATTGAAAAAAAAATATTTTAAATCAAATATTATTACATTTTAATTATCCTTAATTTATGTTTAATAAACAATATGGTTTTACTAAGGGTCACTCTACTACCGATGCTGGTATAGCTCTCTTAAAGAGTATTTATGAGGCATGGGAAAGATTGTAGAATGCTCTTGGCATTTTCTGTAACTTGTACAAGGTATTTGGTTAGGTTAGGTTAGGTTTTTTTTTTGTTGTTTTTTTAATATTAGCAGCCTCTGACATAATCAAAGACTTTGTTCATCTAATAGTTTTAAATTTAGCTCCGTTTGTATTTAAAAAAAATCTCTTGTTTTCTTTAACTCTAATTACTTTTCTTTTATATTATACATCCTTATTTTTTATCTATTTTACATTTCTTTTAATTTTTATTATGCATTATTATTTTATTTCTATTCTATTTTATTATACATTACTGTTTTGTCTTTGGTTTGTATTTGGACCCTATTTATTTATATTATACATCACTTTTTTTGTCTATTATACCCCCTTTTTTTTACAATTCTATTAGGCATTTCTGTTTTATTTATATGTTATATTTCTGTTTATTTATATTCTTAACATTTTATTTACAATATATTTCCTTCCGTCTAATTCTAGCCACAGATCTCCATTAACCTGGAATAAAATTTTAAACCTTATTTTTTCTGATCTGAAAATTTACTTTTCAGGTTTCGTGGCCAGTTCAGACAGTTTGAGATTATGTCTTTTTCTTTTTCTTGCCGTTTCAGGGTCAAGACTCTGCCCATGGGAGCCGATTCCACGGCTCTGCATATGGTTCGAAAATCTGCCCAATTGTGTGCTAATGAGTTTCGAACTCATATGTCTCTCCGGGTACCGGCTCCCAAGCGCAGTAGCCCCACCCTGCCATGTGATGTATGTCTCTTTTTTACCATGCTTGTTCTCCGCCCCACCTTTAGCAATATGCTACCGTGGAGCGGGCCAGCGAGTCCCACCGCCTGCGGACCGGGCAATCATCGCTGAAGGCTATGTTTAGCCCTGACGCAGTTCTTGCAAGTAGTGTAGGTAGCCACCACGAGATCACAATCCTTCTTTAGGTGCTGGCCCCCACAGTGGCTGCAGACGTCTGTCTCCTCTGTGCAGAGCCTCCTGGTGTGGCCATATGCCATGCACCGGGAGCACTGCACTAGGGGAGATTGGTCCAAGACCCTGACACGGTGCAGGTCCACTCGGAGCGCTCGTAGTTCTGTCGCTCTCCTCCATATTATGGGGGAGACCGACAAAACCAGGTGGCTCGTGTGGGGGTTCCTAGCCTTTTTGCGGAATTTGACTTGAATCCGGTCGTCCTCCTTAGCGAGATCCCCGAATACCTACCCATTCTGCTTCCTGAGAGCCCCGAGCACCTCCTGGTCAGAGTTAACGCTCAACAGGTCTCTCAGGACGATCATGGGGTCCCGGTTGTCGACGTACTAGACACGGAGGCGACCGGTTTCAAGCCGTTGCCTGGCCTTCTCTCGGTCCTCTACTGTCAAACACCCGAGGACAATTTTGCTATCCTTAGCCTTGCGAACCCTCTCCACCCTTATCCACCCCTCCTTTGCATCCATCGCTTTGCGCACTCGCTCCAGTACCTCCTCCACTATCTCTAATACATCCTCGGAAGAGACGATGATCGAATGCAATGAAGGTCGCACCGGTTTGGCAGTGGGCGCGGTTGCGGTGACGGTCGCGTAGGAAGAAGGAGGAGGATTTTCGTGTATTATGGTGGAGTTTTTGTCGAGCGCTGACTTCAACTCCCGCTTTTGCTCGGCGTTTTCGGATAACAGCCGCGAGTGCTCCTCGATCTTGCGAAAGAGTTCCCCCTGCTCTTTGCACTCGGGCTGTTCTTTAGGCGCCCCCTTATCCCTTGGCTAGCCCTCCAGCTCTTTTACAAGAGCGTATAGCCGTTCTAAGGCTTTTAAAACGCCGGCTTTAATGTCCGTTTTTAAGTTGCGGGAGTTGTTAAGTAAAAGTTTTGCGCTCATCAGACAGGCCTTCGCCTCCGAGGTTCTACTTTGGTATGTTTTATGACTTTCCTCACACTCGGGGCTGAATTCCAGTCTGGTCCCCCTGATGTTGGTAAGGTCAATTTGGTGGGTAGCTGGCTTTATTGATGGGGTCCTATACATTGTAGAGGTGCGCGTTATTAAGTAAAACTGAGTGTAAAGTGCCCGAACTTATACGATGTACCTAGTCGTACTTTTTGCAGACAGTGGAGTAAATAGCCACTTCAGTCAGATTAAAATAAACAAGAGTAAAGTGAAGGAAGAAGAAGAAGTTATATTTAGGGTGAGAGGAACTAAAAGATTTTTCGTAAAAATCTGATTTTCCCCTCCAGGCCTACCGTGTCAATAAGGTTAAAATGGGTATAAATATATATTGTTTTTTTTAAAAGAGATATATATATATAGATAGATTTTTACTGTTGTAAATTATATTTTGTTATTAGTTCGACTAGATAATTTATGTAAAATTAGATAGAATTTAAAAAGTTGAAGTAATTAAAGTTGAAATTACGATTAAGTTAAAATCCAAATTAAATAAATATCAAATTAAATTTAAAATAAATACAAGGTTAAAATTGAAATCCCAGTTTCAATAACAATAGTTTAAAAAAGTTAAAATTCTAATAAAATTATATAAAATCCAATTTAAATAATTATTCAGTTAAAATTTAATAAATACAACGTAAAAATACGACTAAATGTCGATGAAGTTAAAAATAAGATGTCAATTACAATTACAACAAATTTTAAAATATAAATATTATTTATTTGGTAAACGTACCATTATAGTTCTAAAGAGTCAGTAGTGTAAAAAGCCACTGACAGTCTATATATGTATAATATATAATTATTTATATATTTTTACAGGCGTTACCACGACGTAATAAAGCTAAATATATTAAGTCAATATAAATAATCGTCAAGAATTTCACCAAGGTCAGACCACCTTTACCTGCCTGGAGAGTATAGGGTGTGACGGGGGGCCTTCTTTTTTCCTTTTTTTTTCCTAAGGGAGTTGCTGGTCCTCCTACTGGGCGCGTCCCCAGGTGGCGAGAGGCCCGAGAAGGACGGAGTTGAAGGGTCTGCGAAAGGCGTAGAGCTATTAGTGCCCGGGGATGGCGAAGTTGTTGGAGGTGTGGTGTGTGAAGGAGATCTTGTTGCTTCTCAGGCAATTGAACATCGTAGTTTGTCTGTGACGAGTATCAATGCAGGGGGGCCAGGTAGTTTAGGCCCTATTGGAGCGAAGGAACCACGAGTGTTTTTAACCAAATTAGACGTTGGAGTAGCGCCAACCAAGGATGGCGCTGGCGGCGTCAAAAGCGGTTGCATCAGCTTCACCAAGAGTACAGGCGAATACTACCCTGTAGCTCCCGCAAATCCTACTCCCACAAGAGGCCAAATGCCTGTAAACAAAGGCAAGGGCAAGGGTAAAGGCAAGGGAAATAAAACCTCAGGACTTCAGCGGTAAATTCAAATTCAAATTCAAATTCAAATATTTTTATTCAAAATAAGAAGTTACAACTTCGTTTTTTGAACGTCAAACAATTTACCACCAGTTCACAAAAGTTACTGCCTCAGGCCTGAGAAGAACCGGCGAAAGAAACTCAGCGGGACATGTCCATTCTTTTTTTTTTTATCAAAAACTTTACATTATATAATTAAGTGACAATGATACACTTGAAACAGCCTGGAGCGACCATTTTATTCCCAAGGCGTGTTATCATTTACAAAATCGTCAATATGGTAATAACCTTTAACACACAAACGTCTTTTCACAACTTTTTTAAATTGTGAAACAGAAAATTCTCTGACGTTTTCTGGGATCCTATTGTAAAAGCGTACACCCTGTCCCATAAACGAATTACGGACTCGATGCAATCGAGTTACAGATGCACTAAGTTTAAGCCTATTTCTAAAGGCAACACAGCCACGTTCGCTACCACCTGCGCCAGTGGATATGTCTGAAGGGTGGAACGTCGTTGCCAGAAAAGGCAGTAAAAAGAAGGTTGCTGCTGCTACTTTTGTCCAACAGCAAAATAATAGGAAGACGGGACCAAAAGGGTTGAAGACGCCGAAAGTGCCAAAATTAAAACAGCCCCGGTCAGCTGTAGTTGCGCTGAAGCTCCAGTCTAACGCGATAGAGAGCAACGTGACTTACAGCCAAGTGCTCACCCAACTGAAGAATAAGGTTGACCTCGCGGAGTTGGATATCTTGGATATGAGATTTAGAGTGGCTTCAACTGGCGCGAGGCTACTGGAAATCCCGGGAGCTAACTCAGGCGAGAAGGCTGATGCGCTCGCACAAAAATTACGTGGCGTGCTGGAGGAGAGTGAAGTCCAAGTGACAAGGCCCACTAAATGTGCAGAGTTACGCGTAAGTGGGCTCGACGACTCTGTAACCTCTGCAGAGGTGGCGGCAGCCGTCAGTAAAACTGGTGGTTGCGACATTGGCACAGTTAAAGTTGGAGAGGTTAGGCGGGACCGTGCAGGCCTTGGCACGGCCTGGGTCCGTTGTCCGGTCATTGCTGCCAAAAAAGTGAGCGGAGGGCGTCTTTTGGTGGGTTTTGTGTCGGCGAAAGTGACGCTGTTGCAGCAGAGGGTCCTGCGTTGCTTCCGCTGCCACGAAACAGGACACGTGGCGGCGAACTGTAGTGGTGTAGATCGCAGCTCTCACTGCTTCAGATGTGGTAGTCCCGGGCACAAGCATGCCACCTGCTCGAAACCGCCACACTATCCGGCGTGCGAGGAAGCTCAGTGGCCTGCCAGTCACTTAGCTGGGAGCTCATCCTGCGCAAAGATATGTGCGCAGTCGAAGCGCAGGTAAGGAAGGGCGGCTACTATAAGCCAAACTTCACCGGAAGCCCAACCAAAAAACCGGGCTTACCTGTCCGGGAGGTCCGTGATGTTTCCCGCTCCGGGTGGAGGTTGGGAGGAGTACGGAGTGTCGTCCGGTGTTCCACAAGGATCGGTACTGGGACCCATCCTCTGGAACATCGGGTACGACTGGGTGCTGCGGGGCAGCAACTTGGGAAGGATAAAGGTTCTCTGTAACGCCGATGACACGCTGGTCTTGGCGCAGCAGAGGACCTATCGCGAGGCGGCTGTGCTCGCCACGGCCGGGGTGGTGGTGAAAAGTTCTAGTTCTAGTTCTAGTGAAAGCACCCCTCGGAGAATTTCCGGTCGGAGTGTCTGCGTCAATGGTGGAGCCCAAGCCCGTAGCTTACTGATCACCATCCGGTAAGGTGTCCCGTACGGGTCTTGGTCTATCCCCGCAATCATTCGATCATGCGACTCGCCCTTCGCGCGACCGATTTCCACCTGCAGCCGCCTTTCGCTTCGACATAGACCCGGTACAGTCGGTCTTCCTTCTCCTGCACCTTCTGTACCCGTCTGCGATAGTGGCTGTACCAACGTCTCGCGTCAACGCAGATGTTACGAAGTTGAGCGATCTCCCACGACCACCACTTGTCGCCGCTGAGGGCGACGCCCGGAACGAGGCATTGACGCGTCACAGATACGCGTCAATGCCCCCTGCGCCTAGGTGGTGGCGTCTTCTGCAGACGCCAAGCTCTGGGGCAGCCAGGCTTCCACTATCGCTGCCTCCTCTAGCAATTGCCTGTCGAGACGACCCAATTGCCACCGCGGTCCGTACTCTCGCGAGGTTGGACTGGAGGCTGGCGGCGCCGCCAGATGTGTGGAGATCTCGTATTAGATGTAGAGGTGGTCCGAGAGAGTCTCCACATCATCCAGCACTCGCCAATCCCGAACACGACGCGCTAGGGCCGGGCTAGCAAACGTTACGTCCACGACGGACCCGCCCAGCCTTCGCACACACGTGTTCGTCGTCCCCCGATTGAGGACAGACAAACCAGTGGCAATAACACACTCCGACAGTGTCACACCACGCACATCAGTTGTTGCGGAGTCCTATGTGCTGGATTTGGCGTTCAGATCGCCCGCAAGCAACACCTCCGCCGGACGATGCCGTTCTACCATTTCCCCCAATCGAATAAGAAACTCTTCAAACTCTGCAAAAGTTTAATTGGGGGAAAAGTAAACACCAACAACAACTAGGTCGCCGACAAGTGCCGCGACGCATCCCGCACCCTTCTCGACTCGTGAGAAAGGCGGGGAGCCCGCAGCTACCTAGGTGATAATAGACACCACCACGGTGTTGTCCGCGACCCAGTTATCACGGGCAGGGATGCTATATGGCTCCGCCAACCGCCGCTTGTATCGACCACTGCGCCAGGCTTTGGACCAATAAGTCTTGGGCTCTGGCACAGTGGTTGATGTTCGTCTGCAATATACGTACATCCATTAATTTGGTTAGGTTAGGTTAGGTTAGGTTACTCCATCCCTACGAGACGGCCCAGCACACGCTGGAGGTGTGCCCAGCTTGGGCGTCTCAACTGTCCAAAAGGCACTGAATACATGCAATTTGAGAACATTTGTGCTCTTTGGCTCTAATAGCTTTGCCAAGCTTGCTGTTATGCCCCCAGTTTTTTGCTGTGGAGATGTATATGATGTGGTAATGTGCATTTCTTGTTCCAGTATGACTAGCGATGACTTTCCAAGGAGATAATTTATTTCCCCCGGTGTTATGTTTTCTTTCATCCATTGACCAATCCAATGTGTCGCTCCCCCCCTGTAGCTGTTCTTCGTCGTAGCTTTCTGTTCTAGACGCGACGATTTTATCATTTCTCTTTGCTGCCTCTTCATCGGTGCTTGTTGAAGGTTCCAGCTGCTGTTCCTTTTTTTGGGTGCTGTTGTAGGTGGCGTTGGTGGTAAAAGTCTCGGCGAAGGCGTCGTCGGAGAGGTCGCTATCTTCGACCCTTCGCTGTCCGAATTGTTCTCGTAATTCTTTTCTTCGCTGGGGAGTGTAAAGTTCTCCTCCCAGTCCTCTGCCACCAGCACTATGTCTTCGCTTTGCACTTCTTCGGTATTCACGATGGTTTCCTCGTTTGAGCTCATCTTGAGAAAGGTACTCCTGGACTTCGATTGATGTGATGATGTGGTACGCACAGTACATTCCTGAAGACTGATGCTCCTGACTATGCATCCCCCGTTTATATATTATTATCCCTTCCACAAAACACACCGTTAGCTAATTTATTCCCAGGTGCCCGCGCACACCTTTTGCCTGACCTTTTCCCGGTCTTTCACCGCCTTAGGGTTATGTAGGTAGGTGTGTAGGTGTTGTGTATGTTTGTTGTTTTTGTTGCTAAACGACATGTGATGACGTGTTTGAGTGAACGACGTCATTAATTACGTAGTAGTAGTAGTAGTAGTAGCCTAACCTAACCAACCAACCAACCAACCAACCAACCTAACCACTCGACCTAACTTAACCACTTAACCTATGTAGAGTCGACCTAATGCCGCGCGCGCGCCACCCTCCACCCGCCCCATTGGTCTGTCTTTGGCCAAATAGAGAGGTGCAGCGCCGAGAATTTTTTTTGACTTTTTCTCCAAAATGCTCAAGGTCACGCGAAGGTCAAGGACGCCATTATGTGTGTCAGTAGGTCACCCGCTGACCCACTTTCATACTTTACTTCGTCTAAGTCGCGACTTTGACTACGGAAAGTATACCGCTTCAGTACTTTACTTCGTCTAAGTCCGACTTTGACTACGGAAAGTACTACTATTCATACTTTACTTCGTCTAAGTCGACTTAGACTACGGAAAGTATTATACTTTACTTCGTCTAAGTCATGACTTTGACTACGGAAAGTATACCGGTTAGGTTAGGTTTTTTTTTTTTTTTTTAAATTCATTCACCCCTCTGACGTGATCAGAGAATTTATTATTCTTTTGTATATTTTTGGCCATGCAGTTTTTATGCAGAGTAAAGTTTAAAAAAATATGTCTTACAATATAATATTAGGCAGTAAACGTGATATTTCAATTATTAAATAATCCAATAAATTCTAACATCTATACATTACAAAATTTTAAAATTTCAAAGTTCAATATAATAATTCAATAATTCAATAATTAAATTTCCATAATACATTAATAATTCAATAATTCAATAGATAAAATTTCAAAATAATATTGCGATAAAATAATACTAAATAACTAAAATAACAATAAATAATTCCAATACAATGATTAGCTGTACATATTATTCCTTTATTTATTTCTTTTAATCGTTTTGTTTCCGACGCGCTTACAGTATTTTATGAATTCTTCCTTAGTCTCTTTTCCCTTTATGAGGTCCTTCAAGCTCTCGGTTTCCACTCTTGCGTCTATTTGTGACTCTACTTGAGCCCTCTCTAAAGCATGGACAGGACACTCGCACAGAATGTGAGTCACACTTTCCGGGACCCCGGGTTCGCAGATGCACGATGGATCTCCTTTGCACTTGAATTTATTCAAGTACTCGGAAAATCCACCGTGACCAGTCAGTATCTGTGCGAGTACACTGTCCATTTCTAATGTCTTTATGGTTCCATACGCGCGAGCCGCGTCCGGGAAGAACAGCTTTGTTCCGGCGGCCGTTGTGCCAGATTGGTATCTGCGGTTCCATTCGTCAACCGACTTCTGACGAAGCAGTCGCTTGACGAATGAAACCGGACACTGATCGTAATCCGGCTTTTTCCTGAGCCGGGTTGCCTCTTTGGCCAACTCATCGGCGCGCTCATTTCCCTCCAGCCCTGCGTGTGCTTTCACCCAGAATAGGGACACTGTTTTATTCTGGGCGTGGGAAGCCATCAGGTTGCTCCTAATGTTAGACACTAGCGGGTGGAGGGATTTGTGGCCTATCACCGCCTCCAGAGACGATCTGGAGTCGGTGTACAGGCCAAATGAGCAGGCCGGGTTCCCCAGCATCAGGTCCGTCGCCTTAGACAGAGCGAGGAGCTCAGCCTGGTTGACTGAGCAGTGCGAAGCTAGTTTCAGTTTGAAGGCCCTGGTTTCCGCGTTGCCATTCCATACGGAAATTGCCGCTCCAACTCCTCCTTCAAACTTACTTCCGTCTGTGTACATTCGCACCGCTTGGCAATTGTTCCTATCTACTTGCTCTCGGTCCACCAGGCTCGAAAATTCTAGCGCCATCTGCTGAGCCGGATGATTCGCACTATAGGGCTCAACCCTACGCTCTATCCGAATGTCCCCGAGTACCACTTCGGATATTCCCCTCTTGGTCTCATAGAGGGCGGCTGCCTCCTGCACCCTAAGGTCGAGTGGCAGCAATCCGGCAAGTAGTAGTGAGGCATTCAGCGAGAAAGTCCGGTGAGCCCTAATAATTTTCTGGGCGAACCCCCTCTGTAGCGCGTCCAGTCGCTTTCGGGCTCCTAGCTTTTTGGACGCCGGTGCCCAGGCACTCGCGGCGTAAAGAACCATCGGCTCAATTACTGCTGTATATATAGTTTTTGAGACTTCTGGCTGGAGACCCCAGCTCGTTCTCGCCGCTCGGGAGATCTGCTTATAGATTTTGCTCACCTTAACCCCCAGCTTTTCTAGGTGTGAGTTAAAGGTGAGCTTGTCATCGATGGTAAGCCCGAGAATTTTCATTTCTCTAGAAATTTCAATGCCGACCCCGCCCATGGTAAGACGCGGAGTATCTATATAAATTTTAATTTGCGTGTCACCACCATTGCCTGTGTTTTGTGGGGTGCAAATTTTAATTTGTTCGTGATGCCCCACTCAGTAACATAGGCGAGGGCGGCATTGGCTTTCAGAGACGCCTCGAGGCTTGCATCACCGTCGAAGACGAGGACTATGTCATCGGCGAAAGCTTGGCAGTATATGTCCCGTTTTGTCAGTTCTTTTAGTAGGGGATTTAGTAACAAGTTCCACAAGGTGGGGCCACCTATGGAACCTTGCACACAGCCTTTCGTGGTTTCCTTTAAGAATTCCGCCCCGGCATACCTTACAGTGACTCTCCTATCCTGGAGATAACTATCGATAACTCTGCGTAGGTTGATCGGGCAATCTTCCTCAGCCAGCCTAGCTCTAATGGCCGGCTTTATATATTACCCTGAGTATACCCTTAGGTTAGGTTAGGTTAGGTTAGGTTAGGTTCCCAAGGGAGGTTAGGTTAGGTGCCCAGCCTGGGCGTCTCAACGTCGCGCTCTGCGTGACGTCATTGGGGACGACCTTTCCCTGCTGGCCGTAGTCAAGGCCATGACTGGTAACGAGACGTCGTGGGACGCGGTCTCATCCTTCTGCGAGGCAGTGGTGCTCGAGAAGGAGGCGGCGGAACGTGCGAGGGAGGCATCAGCCGAACTCGCTATCCGTCGCAAAAGACCGGGTCGCCGGAGGGCGGCACACGACCGCCGCCTTCCGCCCTAATGAGCCAGAGGGCGGTCAGCTTGGGGAAGCTGATCGCCTACTAACCTGGCCCGAGTAGGCGGGCGCAGGTTGCTCCCGCGCGCTACTCTGAGAAGGCCGTCGAGGGTGACCACATCACCCTTGACTCCGCGACGTGCCCGCAGGCTCCCGCCGCCGCGCTTCACGGAAGCCCCTAGTTCCCGTGTCGAGCGGCCAATGGCGGTCGAGGAGGAGCATCGTGAGGTTTTAGTGGGTATTCGGACGCCCTACATCTGCCAGTCCGCGAGTCCCACATAACCCGCTCGAGTCCCCACTCGGCCGGGTATCCGTAATCGGATTTCCTCACGTTAAAAAAAAAAAAAAAAAAGGTTCCCAAGGGAGCCCAAGGGAGTTGCTGGTCCTCCTACTGGGCGCGTCCCCAGGTGGCGGATAGGGGAAACCACTCGCTCTCGCGGGCGGGTGGACCGGGAATTTTTCCCGGCGCGGACCAAAACCAGCGAGGCATGGGCGTGCCTTTAGCCCATTGTTATGGACACGGCCTAGGGGAGCACACCCCGACAGAAAAGCCAAAGCTGTGGATCAGCAAACACCAAAAACATGTCGGTACATCAGAATTTTAATTTACCGCAGGAGGGTACCAGCAATGGAGAATCCCTCCGTGCTACGGCACGCAAGCCCCACGAATCTGCGGGGGGCCATGTTGTCCGATGTGTTGCGGGAGAGAGGCCTGAGATGGGCGGAGTTGAGGGTGGGCCTGAGAAAGGCGGAGATGGAGCTGTGCCTGAGTTGAGTGGAGTTGAGGTTACAGCGTTGGTGGAGTCGGTGCCTGAAAGTGGCAAGGTAGAAAGGGAGGTTGAGACGGGCCCTGTATTAGGAGGTGTACCTCATTACAGCGAATGCGTGATGAAGGAAGCAAGAGTTGTGGTGGAAAGATTGGACTGGAGTGAGGACGTGTCGATGGCATCCAGCGATGTGAGATCGAGACGCGAGTCTGTCTCGTCTGGTGGAAGGTTCTGGGGGGTGTCTAGGTCGAAAGGCTCAGATACGGAGAGCCTAACGTCGGTGGCATCGCAGAGACTTGTAAGGGCGTCGTATATAAAGGAGAGAAGAAAGCGACCCCGAAATAAGAGTGACCAGTCTGGTTCTTCCGGTGAAGGGGAACTGGATAGACCGGCGCCAAAAATTGCAACAGGCAAGAAGGGAAGAGGGAGGCCTAAACCAACTGGCCAATGCGCAGAATTAGCAGATGGTATAAACAAGGCGCAAAAGGAGACAAGTCGGCTCAGGGTAGAAGCAGAAGTGGCAGAGAGTACCCAAACCGTCCGAAGCAGGGCAAATTCGACGCTGTCAAATATGTCCTTGCTTTCGGAACTGGATTTGGAGGAAACCAGACTGACCTCTGACCTGAAGGGTCAAGTTGCTGAAAGTCTGGCAGTGATTCAGAAGGTCGCCAGCAGGTCCGGCAACCTAAAGGGCACCTTTACGAAGGCCCTCAAGGAGGCGGCTAAATCTATAGCCATAGCTGTTGATGCCCTTGCTCAGCGTACAGTCACAGAGGAGGTGGCTAATCTGCGAGCGCACAACAGCAAACTTCAGCAAGAGATGGAGGATATGCAGAGACAGGTCAGTCTTTTACGGGCTGACCTTGATCGCAGTCGCACGGAGGAGATGCCGGCTCACACTCGTAAAAATCCACTTGCCGCCTCCCGAAGTTACCAGTTAGACGTACAGGATGAGCTTGCGAGGAACATCATGGTTCAGGTTGGCACCATGGTGAGCGCGCGCCTGGAGTCTATTGAAGACAGGCTTCTGCCAGCAAAGGTTCTGCATCCTCCTCTGGCGTCTAGCCGACCACCTGCAAATGCCGCCAAGCCATCGGCGGCAGAGGGGACAGAGGCCAGGGTGACCACACTTATGGCTCCCGCAAACCCAGCCCCTACAAAAGGGCAAAAGCCTCAAAAAGGCAAGGGGAAGGGAAAGAAAAGCGGAAAGGCACAAGCGGTGAAAGCCCCCGAACCGCGTCCACTTCCACCTGCTCCGAGCGACGTGACCGAGGGCTGGAACGTTGTGGTACGGAAGGGGAAGGGGAAGAAGAAGGCAACGACAGTACAGGCGACACAAAAACCGCAGAAGGCAAAGCCTAAGACTGCCAAACTGCCTAAGTTGCGCCCCCCGCGGTCAGCGGCAATAACTCTTACGCTACAGCCGGCCGCTGCCAGTAAGGAAATATCCTACCGTGATGTGCTCACCCAGATAAAGCAGGCAGTAAATTTACAAGATCTGGGCATTGAAGATCTACGTCTTAGAGTCGCTTCAACTGGTGCCAGGGTTCTGGAGCTACCTGGCGCCAATAATGCGGACAAGGCGGATGCCCTGGCTCAAAGCATACGCGGGGTGCTTGATGCCAACGACGTACTGGTCGCGAGACCGACGAAATGCGCAGAGTTGCGGATCAGTGGCCTGGACGATTCTGCCACTACTGAGGAGGTGGCGCAGGCCATAAGCCGGGTCGGCGGTTGCGATGTCGGCTCGGTAAAAACTGGTGAGATCCGGCAGGACCACAGTGGATTAGGAACAGTCTGGGTCCGCTGCCCTATTGTGGCAGCGAAAAAGGTTAGTGGATCGCGGCTCCTTGTGGGCTTCGTGTCGGCGCGGGTGCAACTGCTGCAACAGCGAGTCCGGCGTTGTTTCCGCTGCCACGATGTTGGCCATGTGGCAGCGAAGTGCAGCAGTGCACTAGACCAGAGCCAGCAGTGCTTTAGGTGCGGCCAAGCCGGGCACAAACACCACCAGTGCTCAGCGGCACCTCACTGCCCGGTCTGCGAGGCAGCAGAACAGCCCGCAGACCATAAGGTGGGGAGCGCTGCATGCGCCAGGGCCGGCATCTCGAGAAAGAAGAGCAACGGCAGGAAGGGAGGAAGGAGGCCAGCGTTGGCCGAACCAAATGCCCCAGCCAGGGTAATGGAGGTGCAACACATGGAAGCCCAATAATGGCTCTCCATGTGTTGCAGGCGAACATCAACCACTGTGCCAGAGCCCAAGACTTATTGGTCCAAAGCCTGGCGCAGCGGTCTATTCAGGTGGCGGTTGTTGCGGAGCCATACAGCGTGCCTGCGCGGGATAACTGGGTCGCGGACAACACCGGGGTGGTGACTATTATCACCCAGGTAGCTGCGGGCTCTCCGCCTTTCTCACGAGTCGAGAGGGGTGCGGGATGCGTCGCGGCACTTGTCGGCGACCTAGTTGTTGTTGGTGTTTACTTTTCCCCCAATCGAATCCTCGCAGAGTTCGAAGAGTTTCTCATTCGATTGGGGGAAATGGTAGAACGGCATCGCCCGGCAGAGGTGTTAGTTGCCGGCGATCTCAACGCCAAATCCAGCGTATGGGGCTCCGCAACGACGGATGTGCGTGGTGTGACACTGTCGGAGTGGGTTATTGCCACCGGTTTGTCTGTCCTCAATCGAGGGACAACGAACACGTGTGTGCGAAGGCTGGGCGGGTCCGTCGTGGACGTAACGTTTGCGAGCCCGGCCCTAGCGCGTCGTGTTCGGGGTTGGCGAGTGCTGGATGATGTGGAGACTCTCTCGGACCACCTCTACATCCAATACGAGATCTCCACACATCCGGCGGCGCCGCCAGCCCCCAGTCCAACCTCGCGAGAGTACGGACCGCGGTGGCAATTGGGTCGTCTCGACAGGCAACTGCTGGAGGAGGCAGCGATAGTGGAATCCTGGCTGCCCCAGAGCTTGGCGTCTGCAGAAGACGCCGCCACCTGGGCGCAGGGGGCGATGACGCGTATCTGTGACGCGTCAATGCCCCGTTCCGGGCGTCGCCCTCAGCGGCGACAAGTGTACTGGTGGTCGTGGGAGATCGCCCAACTGCGTAACACCTGCGTTGGTGCGAGACGCCAGTACAGCCACTATCGGAGACGGGTACAGAAGGTGCAGGAGGAGGAAGACCGACTGTACCAGGTCTATGTCGAGGCGAGGACGCGGCTGCAGGAGGAGATCGGTCGTGCGAAGGGCGAGTCGCACGATCGAATGATTGCGGGGATAGACCAAGACCCGTACGGGACGCCTTACCGGATGGTGATCGGTAAGTTACGGGCTTGGGCACCACCATTGACGCAGACACTCCGACCGGATACTCTCCGAGGGGTGCTGTCGTCGCTATTCCCGCAGCGGGCCAATTTCTCACCACCTTCTATGGCCCGTCCTGCAGCGCAAGAGGAGGAAGACAGTGTCGCACCACCGGTGGAGGAGGAAGAGCTCGAAGAAGCTGTTCGCCGATCTCGGCACAAGAGCACCGCCCCTGGCCTGGATGGCATCCCCGGCCGGGCGTTAAAACTCTGGCCCTGAACACCATGGGGCCCAGAGTGCGAGGGCTATTCACTGCCTGTCTGGCTCAAGCCATAATTCCACAGCGGTGGAAGACAGGCAGGTTAGTCCTCATTAAGAAGGAGGGGCGTCCGGCGGATTCAGCCTCCGCCTATAGGCCTATCGTGCTCTTGAGCGAGATCGCCAAGCTTTTCGAGCGTGTTGTAGCGAGGAGGCTACAACACCACTTGGAGGGGACAGGTCCTGACCTCTCGGACCTGCAGTATGGCTTCCGCAGTGGGCGTTCGACGGTGGATGCCATACTCCCCTGGCCCTGCATTAAGGAGGCACTTTTATACCCCCGTGTGCCTCCATACCTGTGACGTGTCATCGGGGCTTACCTGTCCGGGAGGTCCGTGATGTTTCCCACTCCAGGTGGAGGTTGGGAGGAGTACGGAGTGTCGTCCGGTGTTCCACAAGGATCGGTGCTGGGACCCATCCTCTGGAACATCGGGTACGACTGGGTGTTGCGGGGCAGCACTCTGAGGGGGGTAAAGGTCCTCTGTTACGCCGATGACACGCTGGTCTTGGCGCAGCAGAGGACCTATCGCGAGGCGGCTGTGCTCGCCACGGCCGGGGTGGCCGATGGTGTAGGCCGCATCAGGCGGCTAGGTCTGGAGGTTGCCTTGAACAAGTCCGAGGCATTATACTTCCATGCTCCTCGAAAGAGCCCACCACCAGATGCCCATATCGTCGTCGGTGGCGTCACAATTGACGTCAAAAGGAGTATGAAGTACCTCGGACTTGTTCTGGACGGTCGGTGGAGTTTCCGGGGCCACTTTCTCACATCTTTGGCCCCGAAACTGTTGAAGACGGCGGCGGCCTTGGCGCGCCTTTTGCCCAATGTGGATGGGCCGAGCGCCTCGAGCCGTCGGCTGTACACCGGAGTGGTCAGGTCGATGGCCCTCTACGGTGCCCCCGTATGGGCGGACGCCCTGGACCGGCACAACGTCACTCTGCTGCGACGGGCGCAGAGGGTGATGGCCATCCGGGCGATACGGGGGTATCGGACCATCTCCGGTGAGGTGGCGTGCGTGCTGGCCGGAGTCATGCCGTGAGACCTGGACGCGACTGCTCTGGCGTCGGTCTATTGCCGGCGTCGGGGCCTCGTGTCCGGGGCCGTGGCAAGGTCAGCACCACAAGAGGAGGCGCGGGATGCCGCATTGGAGGTGTGGGATCGCTGGGAGGGAGCCCGATGCCCGCTGCCACCACTGCGACGACTGCCTCGACGAGACGGCCCAGCACACGCTGGAGGTGTGCCCAGCCTGGGCGTCTCAACGTCGCGCTCTGCGTGACGTCATTGGGGACGACCTTTGCCTGCCGGCCGTAGTCAAGGCCATGGCCGGTAGCGAGACGTCGTGGGACGCGGTCTCATCTTTCTGCGAGGCAGTGGTGCTCGACAAGGAGGCGGCGGAACGTGCGAGGGAGGCATCAGCCGAACTCGCTATCCGTCGCAAAAGACCGGGTCGCCGGAGGGCGGCACACGACCGCCGCCTTCCGCCCTAATGAGCCAGAGGGTGGTCAGCTTGGGGAAGCTGATCGCCTACTAACCTGGCCCGAGTAGGCGCGCGCAGGTTGCTCCCGCGCGCTACTCTGAGAAGGCCGTCGAGGGTGACCACACCACCCTTGACTCCGCGACGTGCCTGCAGGCTCCCGCCGCCGCGCTTCACGAAAGACTCTAGTTCCCGTGTCGAGCGGCCAATGGCGGTCGAGGAGGAGCATCGTGAGGTTTTAGTGGGTATTCGGACGGCCTACATCTGCCAGTCCGCGAGTCCCACATAACCCGCGCTCGAGTCCCCACTCGGCCGGGTATCCGTAATCGGATTTCCTCACGTTAAAAAAAAAAAAAAAAAAAAAAAAAAAGGTTCCCAAAGGAGTTCTCAAGGGAGTTGCTGGTCCTCCTACTGGGCGCGTCCCTGGCTGAGATGGCTGACAGTAGTAGTCAGAAAGAGGCGACAGAAGTCCTAGAGAGGTGTGATTCTGTTGTGGGGCCTTCGACTTTGTGCAATGGTTTGCGGTCGAGGCGAGAGTCTTTCTCGTCAGGCACAAAATTCTGGGGTGTAGACTCAGATACGGAGAGTTTTGCGTCAGTTGGGTCAAAAAGATCGATGACAAGGGCGCCGTATTTAAAAGATAGGAGAAAACGGCCCCGTAATCCAAGTGACCAGTCAGGTTCTTCTGGAGATGGAGAGCTTGATAGACCGGCGCTGAACGTTGCCGCCAGCAAGAAAGGCAAACGACGGCCAACAACATCTGGCCAACGGGTAGGTCTGGCAGAGACGAAGGGGCCGCAGAGCGCCCGAATACAGGAGGTACAGCAGAGGGCGACAGAAGAGCTGTCTGAAGAAGTAGTGGGCGTTCGCAGCAGAGCTAACTCTAGCCTCTCAAATATGTCCCTGCTTTCAGAAGTAGAACCAGAGGAGACAAGTCTGGCGTCTGATCTTAAAGGTCAGGTTGCTGACAGCCTGGCCATAATCCAGAAAGTCGCCACCAGGTCAGGTAACCTGAAGGGTACATTTACCAAGGCCCTGAAGGAAGCGACCAGAGCAATCGCGATCGCAGTGGATGCTTTAGTCCAGCGGACAGCGACCGAAGAAGTAGCCCAGCTGCGCACCCACAATGCCCGTCTTAAAAATGAGCTAAGTGAGATGCGCAATGAAATAAATACATTGAGGAAGGAGATCTACTGCGACCGGCAACGGCAAGAAAGTCCGGCGCAAAGACGCGGATTGGAAAAGTCACAATCTGTTGACTCAGACGAATTAGTGCGCAAAATCATGCTACAAGTCGGCACCATGGTTAGCACCCGCCTGGAGGCCATCGAAGAGAGACTCCTACCAGCAAAGAGATTGCGCCCGCCGCTAGCGTCCGACAGGGTACTTGTAGAGGCTGTTCCAGCAACAACGTCGATGGAAAAGGGGGTAACCACGCTTATGGCCTCTGCTACCCCTGCCTCCATGAAAGGACAGAAGCCTAAACAAGACAAGGCCAAAAATAAGGGCAGAAAACAGCCAGCTGCACAAGCAGTGGAGATCTCTTTACCACGGCCTTTGCCGCCGGCTCCAAGTGATATGTCTGAGGGCTGGACCGTCGTTGCTAAGAAGAAAAGCAAGAAAAAGGCGGTTACCCATCAACAACAGCAGAAGACGGGGTCGAAAACAAAGAAAGTGCCGAAACTTCGATCACCTCGCTCAGCTGCGATAGTCCTAAAGCTGCAGCCTGCAGCCACTGAGAGTAACGTTACGTATGCTCAGGTGCTTCCCCAGCTCAAAGAGAAAGTCAGTCTTGGGGACCTGGGCTTAAACGACGTAAGGTTCCGAGTAGCTTCAACCGGCAGTAGAGAGCTGGAGCTCCCGGGTGCCAATAGCGTGGACAAAGCAGACGCTCTGGCGCAGCAATTGCGCGGAGTTTTGGACGCTACATTAGTACGTGTGACGAGGCCAACAATATGTGCGGAGATGCGCATAAGTGGCCTCGACGACTCGGTGACGTCAGAGGAGGTGGCGGCGGCAGTGAGCCGAGCAGGTGGCTGCGAGGCTGAAGCTGTCAAAGTAGGGGAAGTAAAGGTCTTCTGTTACGCTGATGACACGCTGGTCTTGGCGCAGCAGAGGACCTATCGCGAGGCGGCTGTGCTCGCCACGGCCGGGGTGGCCGATGTTGTAGGCCGCATCAGGCGGCTAGGTCTGGAGGTTGCCTTGGACAAGTCCGAGGTATTACACTTCCATGCTCCTCGAAAGGGCCCACCACCAGATGCCCATATCGTCGTCGGTGGCGTCAAAATTGACGTCAAAAGGAGCATGAAGTACCTCGGTCTTGTTCTGGACGGTCGGTGGAGTTTCCGGGGCCACTTTCTCACATCTTTGGCCCCGAAACTGTTGAAGACGGCGGCGGCCTTGTCGCGCCTTTTGCCCAATGTGGATGGGCCGAGCGCCTCGAGCCGTCGGCTGTACACCGGAGTGGTCAGGTCGATGGCCCTCTACGGTGCCCCCGTATGGGCGGAAGCCCTGGACCGGCACAACATCACTCTGCTGCGACGGGCGCAGAGGGTGATGGCCATCCGGGGCGTATGGCGAAACGGGGGTATCGGACCATCTCCGGTGAGGTGGCGTGCGTGCTGGCCGGAGTCATGCCGTGGGACCTGGACGCGACTGCTCTGGCGTCGGTCTATTGCCGGCGTCGGGGCCTCGTGTCCGGGGCCGTGGCAAGGTCAGCACCACAAGAGGAGGCGCGGGATGCCGCATTGGAGGTGTGGGAGTCCCGGCTGGCAACACCAACCGCCGGCCGGAGGACGATCGAGGCTGTTCGTCCAGTCTTCCGCCAGTGGTTAGCGAGGCGTCACGGCGTCCTAACCTTCCGCACCACGCAGGTGCTCACGGGGCATGGTTGCTTCGGGGGTTACCTGTGTCGGATCGCTGGGAGGGAGCCCGATGCCCGCTGCCACCACTGCGACGACTGCCTCGACGAGACGGCCCAGCACACGCTGGAGGTGTGCCCAGCCTGGGCGTCTCAACGTCGCGCTCTGCGTGACGTCATTGGGGACGACCTTTCCCTGCCGGCCGTAGTCAAGGCCATGGCCGGTAGCGAGACGTCGTGGGACGCGGTCTCTTCCTTCTGCGAGGCAGTGGTGCTCGAGAAGGAGGCGGCGGAACGTGCGAGGGAGGCATCAGCCGAACTCGCTTTCCGCCGCAAAAGACCGGGTCGCCGGAGGGCGGCACACGACCGCCGCCTTCCGCCCTAATGAGCCAGAGGGCGGTCAGCTTGGGGAAGCTGATCGCCTACTAACCTGGCCCGAGTAGGCGCGCGCAGGTTGCTCCCGCGCGCTACTCTGAGAAGGCCGTCGAGGGTGACCACACCACCCTTGACTCCGCGACGTGCCTAGAACGCTCCCGCCGCCGCGCTTCACGGAAGACTCTAGTTCCCGTGTCGTGCGGCCACTGGCGGTCGAGGAGGAGCATCGTGAGGTTTTAGTGGGTATTCGGACGGCCTATATCTGCCAGTCCGCGAGTCCCACATAACCCGCTCGAGTCCCCACTCGGCCGGGTATCCGTAATCGGATTTCCTCACGTTAAAAAAAAAAAAAAAAAAAAAAAAAAAAAAAAAAAAAAAAAAAAAAAAAAAAAAAAAAAAAAAAAAAAAAAAGTTTTTCCTTAGGTTAGGTTAGGTTAGGTTAGGTTAGGTTAGGTTCCCAAGGGAGTTGCTGGTCCTCCTACTGGGCGCGTCCCCAGGTGGCGGATAGGGGAAACCATTCGCTCTTTCGGGCGGGTGGACCGGGAGTTTTCCCGGCGCGGACCAAAACCAGCGAGGCATGGGCGTGCCTTTAGTCCATCGTTATGGACACGGCCTAGGGGAGCACACCCCGACAGAAAAGCCGAAGCTGTGGATCAGCAAAAAACAACATGTCGGTTATTCAGAATTTTAATTTACCGCAGGAGGGTACCAGCCAGTCTGGAGAGTCCCTCCGTGCTTCGGCACGCAAGCCCCACGAATCTGCGGGGGGCGACGAATACCGGTATGTTGCGGGGAAAGGGCCCGAGAAGGGCGGGGAGAGTGTGGTGGCTGCGGAAGGCGGCGTCGAGGGGAGGCCCGAGAGGGGCGGTGTTGTTGCAGTGGCCGAGCAGGGGGGAGTAGTTGAGGTGGCCGAGGGGGTTGCAACAGTTTTGGAGCCCGATAAGGGCGTAGTCGAAGGTAACGTGCCTATTAAAGGTGATGTTGAGGCTTCTGAGCCTAAAAGCGGAGGCATAGCACTAAAAAGTGCCAAGGTGGTTATCGAGCGGTTGGACCTATCGGAATGCGCATCCATCATAAGTGGAAGGTCCCGCTCGATGTCAATATCGTCACGGGGTCGCTTCTGGGCGGCCTCAGAATCGGAGGCGGAGAGCTGCATCTCGATGGGATCGCAGAAATCAAACTCGATCATAGGAAGCAGGAAGTACCGCAAGAGACCTAGGAGTAAGAATAATAACTCCGGCTCATCTGGGACTGAGGAGTCTAGTGAGAGGCCGAAGGTCAAAGTTGCTGCGGTTAGGCGTCGAGTGCTACAGCCTGATGCAGAGCAGGAAGTCGCCAATATTGTGGAAACGGTACAGAGGGCAAACTCCAGGCTCTCAGACGCCCCAGGCTTGGTAAGACCAAAAATAGATGGCCCATTGGTGCAAGACCTGCAGCATCAAGTAACAGATAGCCTGGCCATAATAAATAAAGTAGCCAGCAGGTCCGGCAACCTTAAGGGCACTTTTACAAAAGCCCTTAAGGAGGCCGCTGGTGCTATCAATACGGCGGTGGAAATCTTGGCCAACAAGACTGCCAACGAAGAGGTTATTCAGTTACGTGCAGCGAACACCCGCCTAACTGAAGAGCTTTCCGAGTTGCGCAAAGAAATGGCTCTTATGAGATCCGACCTAGAGCGCTCTAGAGTCGTGAGGCGGGAATCCGAAGGTGAAGGGAGGAAGGAGGACGTGGCGCGTTCAGTGATGGTGCAGGTAAGCACATTGCTGAACACGCGGCTGGCGGCGCTGGAGGATAGACTTCTTCCGGCTAAACCAATACGTCCTCCATTGGCGGCGGACAGGAAGCGCCAAGCGGCAGTCTCACGAGTAGTGACGGAGCCTACTATTGCGACACTGGTGGCGCCTGCAAACCCGCCTCCGAAGCAGAAGCAGGCGCCTAAAACGAAAAACAAGGCGTCGAAGAAAGCCCCACAACCGACGCTACCGGAACCACGTCCTCTGCCTCCTGCCCCGGCTCAATTGACCGAGGGTTGGAGTGTCGTTGTACGAAAGGGGTCGAAGACGACAGCAACCCAGGCGAAGCAGACAACGCAGAAGGCGAAAACTGCAAACCGCCCAAAGCTGCGCCCCCCACGATCGGCGGCTGTAACACTTACCTTACAGCCGGCCGCCACCCAGAAGGAAATCTCGTATCGCGACGTCCTTACCCAGATTAAGCAATCGGTGAGATTGGAAGATCTGGGTATCCAGGACGTGCGACTTAGAGTTGCATCTACTGGTGCCAGGGTTCTGGAGTTACCTGGCACCAATAGCGGCGAGAAGGCGGATGCCCTAGCCACACGGCTGCGTGGGGTGTTCGACGCAACGGAGGTCCTGGTGGCGAGACCGATGAAGTGTGCGGAGTTGAGGGTCAGTGGCCTAGACGACTCTGCAACTTCAGAGGAGGTGGCGCATGCAGTGAGCCGAGTCGGAGGCTGCGATGTCGGATCTGTGAAGGTGGGAGAGATCCGGCAGGACCGCAACGGCTTAGGCTCAGCCTGGGTCCGCTGCCCTATTGCGGCGGCGAAAAAGGTCGGTGGGTCGCGGCTCCTTGTGGGCTTCGTGTCGGCGCGGGTGCAACTGCTGCAGCAGCGTGTCCGGCGTTGTTTCCGCTGCCACGACGTTGGCCATGTGGCAGCGAAGTGCAGCAGTGCGCAGGACAGAAGCCAGCAGTGCTTCAGGTGCGGCCAAGCCGGGCACAAGCAACACCAGTGCTCGGCGGCACCTCACTGCCCGGTCTGCGAGGCGGCAGGACAGCCCGCAGACCATAAGGTGGGAAGTGCTGCATGCGCCAGGGCCGGCACCTCGAGAAAGAGGAGGGACGGCAGGAAGGGAGGGAGGGGGCCAGCGGTGCCTGAACCCAATGCTCCAGCCAGGCAAGAGGAGGTGCAACAAATGGAAGCCCAATAATGGCTCTCCGTGTGTTGCAGGCGAACATAAACCACTGCGCCAGGGCCCAGGACTTATTGGTCCAAAGCCTGGCGCAGTGGTCTATCCAGGTGGCGGTTGTTGCGGAGCCCTACAGTGTCCCCGCACGTGATAACTGGGTCGCAGACAACACCGGGGTGGTGACTATTATCACCCAGGTAGCTGCGGGCTCCCCGCCTTTCTCACGTGTCGAGAAAGGTGCGGGATGCGTCGCGGCACTTGTCGGCGATCTAGTTATCGTCGGTGTCTACTTTTCCCCCAATCGAACTCTTGCGGAGTTTGAAGAGTTCTTAATCCGCTTGGGGAAATGATAGACCGACATCGTCCGGCGGAGGTGCTGGTCGCGGGGGACCTCAACGCTAAGTCGAGCGTGTGGGGCTCCGCAACGACGACTGAGCGTGGTACGACGCTCTCGGAGTGGGTAGTTGCCTCTGACTTGTCTGTCCTCAATCGGGGGACGACCAACACCTGCGTGCGAAGGCTGGGCGGGTCCGTGGTGGACGTAACGTTCGCGAGCCCGGCCCTAGCGCGCCGTGTTCACGGTTGGCGAGTGTTGGATGATGTGGAGACTCTCTCGGACCATCTCTACATCCAATTCGAGATCTCCACTCATCCGACGGTGCCGTCAGCTGTAGGTCGCACCTCGCGAGAGGACGGACCGCGGTGGCAACTGAGGTGCCTCGACAAGGGACTTCTGGAGGAAGCTGCGATAGTGCAAGCCTGGCTGCCCCAGAGCTTGGCGTCTGCAGAAGACGCCGCAAACTGGGCGCAGAGGGCAATGACGCGTATCTGCGACGCGTCAATGCCCCGCTCCGGGCGCCGCCCTCAACGGCGGCAAGTGTACTGGTGGTCGGGCGAGATCGCTCAATTGCGCAACATCTGCATTGAGGCGAGACGCCTTTACACGCACTATCGCAGGCGGGCACGCCGGCAGCAGGAGGAGGAGGACCGGCTGTACTGCGCCTACGTCGAGGCGAAGAAAGCGCTGCAGGAGGAGATCAGTCGTGCGAAAGGCGAGGCGCACGACGAAGCTCTCGCGGGGATAGACCGGGACCCGTTCGGAACGCCGTACCGGATGGTGCGCGGCAAGCTCCGGACTTGGGCCCCGCCTTTGACGCAGACACTCCCGCCGGATACTCTCCGAGGGGTGCTGTCGTCTCTGTTCCCGCAGCGGGCCAATTTTACACCTCCATCAATGGCCCGCCCTGCAGCGCAAGAGGAGGAGGACGAGAGCGTCGTACCAGAGGTGCTGGAGGAGGAGCTGGAGGAGGCTGTGAGGCGATCTCGGGGCAAAACCACCGCCCCAGGGCTCGACGGCATTCCCGGGCGCGTAGTTGCTCTGGCCCATTCTATCTTGGGGCCAAGCATTCGAGGGCTATTTACTGCCTGTCTGGCTCAAGCCATAATTCCACAGTGGTGGAAGACAGGCAGACTAGTCCTCATCAAGAAGGAGGGGCGCCCGGCGGAGTCAGCCTCGGCTTATAGGCCGATTGTGCTGTTGAGCGAGATCGCCAAGCTCTTCGAGAGGGTAGTAGCGAGGAGGCTACACCAGCACCTCGAGAGGACAGGTCCAAACCTCTCGGACAGCCAGTATGGCTTCCGAAGTGGACGCTCCACGGTGGATGCCATACTGCAGGTGAAGTCCCATGCGCAGGACGCAGTGGCTCGGGGCGAAGGAGTCTTGGCGGTGTCTTTAGACATCGCCAACGCTTTTAACTCCATGCCCTGGCCCTGCATCAATGAGGCACTCATTTACCATCGGGTGCCTCCATACCTGCGCCACATCATCGGGGCTTACCTCTCCGAGAGGTCTGTGACCTTTCCTGGAAGCTCAGGCTGGGAAGCCTGGGAGGTGTCGTGCGGTGTTCCACAGGGATCGGTGCTGGGTCCGATCCTCTGGAACATCGGTTACGACTGGGTGCTTCGCGGTAGCACCCTGCCGGGGGTAAAGGTCCTCTGCTACGCTGATGACACGCTGGTCTTAGCGCAGCAGAGAACCTATCGCGAGGCAGCAGTGCTCGCGACAGCTGGCGTGGCTCACGTCGTCGGGCGGATTCGGCGGCTGGGTCTGGAGGTTGCACTAGACAAGTCTGAGGCAATCTACTTCAACGCTCCGAGGAGGGCCGCTCCACCAGAGGCCCACATCGTCGTTGGCGGTGTGACGATTGAGGTGAAGAGGAGCTTGAAGTACCTCGGACTTGTCTTGGACAACAGGTGGAGCTTTCGGGACCATTTTATACGAATGGTCCCGAGGCTGTTGAAGACAGCGGGGGCCTTGGCGCGCCTTTTGCCCAACGTCAGTGGGCCGAGCGCCTCGAGCCGTCGGCTGTACACCGGAGTGGTCCGATCGATGGCGCTGTACGGTGCTCCCGTATGGGCGGACGCCCTGAACCGGCAAAACGTCGCCCTGCTGCGGCGGGCGCAGAGGGTGATGGCCATCAGGGTGATACGGGGGTACAGGACCATCTCCGGTGAGGTGGCGTGTGTGCTGGCAGGAGTCCTGCCGTGGGACCTGGACGCGATTGCTCTGGCGTCGGTCTATTGCCGGCGTCGAGATCTTGCGTCCGGGGCTTCGGCAAGGTCAGCACCACAGGAGGAGGCGCGGGATGCCGCATTGCAAGAGTGGGAGTCCCGGCTGGCAACACCAACCGCCGGCCGGAGGACGATCGAGGCAGTTCATCCAGTTTTCCGCCAGTGGTTAGCGAGGCGTCATGGCGTCCTAACCTTCCGCACCACACAGGTACTCTCAGGGCACGGTTGCTTTGGGAGATATCTGTGTCGGGTCGCTGGGAGGGAGCCCGACACCCGCTGCCACCACTGCGACTGCCTCGAAGAGACGGCCCAGCACACGCTGGAGGTGTGCCCAGCATGGGCGTCTCAACGTCGCGCTTTGCGCGACGTCATAGGGGACGACCTTTCCCTGCCGGCCGTAGTCAAGGCCATGGCCGGCAGCGAGACGTCGTGGGACGCGGTCTCTTCCTTCTGCGAGGCAGTGGTGCTCGAGAAGGAGGCGGCGGAGCGGGCGAGGGAGGCTTCTTCCGAACTCGCCGTCCGCCGCAAAAGACCGGGTCGCCGGAGGGCGGCACACGATCGCCGCCTTCCGCCCTAATCGGCCAGAGGGCGGTCAGCTTGGGGAAGCTGATCGCCTACCAACCTGGCCCGAGTAGGCGCGCGCAGGTTGCTCCCGCGCGCTACTCAGAGCAGGCCGTCGAGGGTGGCCCACCACCCCCGACTCCGAGACGTGCCTAGCAGGCTCCCGTCGCCGAGGCTATGGACGAATCCATGGCACCCATAGCCCCGGCCTGTGACGGTCGAGGAGGAGCACCGTGAGGTTTTAGTGGGTAGTGTGGACGGCCTATATCTGCCGGTCCATTAGTCCCACATAACACACTCGAGTCCCCACGCGGGTGGCGTACCCGTAAAAGGGTTTCCTCTCGAAAAAAAAAAAAAAAAAAAAAAAAAAAAAAAAAAAAAAAAAAAAAAAAAAAAAGGTTAGGTTAGGTTAGGTTAGGTTCCCAAGGGAGTTGCTGGTCCTCCTACTGGGCGCGTCCCCAGGTGGCGGATAGGGGAAACCACTCGCTCTCGCGGGCGAGTGGACCGGGAGTTATTCCCGGCGCGGACCAAAACCAGCAAGGCATGGGCGTGCCTTTAGTCCATCGTTATGGACACGGCCTAGGGGAGCACACCCCGACAGAAAAGCCGAAGCTGTGGATCAGCAACAAAAACAACATGTCGGTAAGCAAAAATTCTTTCATACCGCAGGAGGGTACCAGCCAGTCTGGAGAATCCCTCCGTGCTACGGCACGCAAGCCCCATGAATCTGCGGGGGGCGAAGACTACCGGTGTGTTGCGGGTGAGGGGCCCGAGAAGGGCGGAGTCGAGGAAGGGCCTGCGAAAGGCGGGGAGTTAGTTGTGCCCGGAGAGGGTGAAGTTGTTGGAGGTGATGAGGTATGTGAAGGAGATCTTGGTGCGCCTCAGGCAACTGAACAACGAAGGTTGTCTGTGACGAGCATCAGTACAGGGAGGCCAGGTAGTGCAGGCCTAATCGGAGTTAAGGAACCACGAGTGGTTTTAACCAAGGTGGACGTTGGAGTGGTATCTACCAAGGATGGTGTCAGGTCGAGGCGGGGATCTTGTTCATCATATGGACGGCTGTGGGTAGCATCAGAATCGAAGGAGTCAGATTCTGAAAGCTTTATGTCGGTGGGATCGCAGCAACCAAAGACGCGATCACAATATTTAAAGGAAAGGCGGAAAAGACCTCGCAAGCCGAGTGACCAAGCAGAGTCGTCTGGCGATGGTGAGTCCGATAGACCGGCCTTAAAAGTTGTGGCTACGAAACGAGGGAGAGGAAGGTCCACAGTGGATGTTGAAAAAGTCCACAAGGCATTTAAGAAGGCGGAGGAGAGAGCTGGGATAGAAAGTGAGTTGGAAGAAAGCGTCTCAGCTCTACACTCTAGGGCCAATTCTAGGCAATCGGTCATGTCCTTACAGACCAACTCGGAACCGGACGAAACCAGACTCGCGTCTGATCTTCATCATAAGGTGACCGATAGTCTAGAGGTGATAAGAAAGGTAGCCAGTAAATCTGGTAACCTAAAGGGTACCTTTACCAGGGCCCTAAAAGAGGCAGCAAAAGCTATAAGCCTGGCGGTCGATGAGCTAGCTCAGCGTACAGCAACGGAGGAGGTAGCGCAGTTGCGCGCTCATAATAATAAGCTGCGCTACGAAATGTCGGAGCTGCGGAACGAGGTCAGTCTTTTACGGGCTGACCTTCAAAAACAAAGGAGTCAAGTGGTGGAGCCTGGCAGAAATCAACCAGGGTGTTCCGATGAGCTGATGCGCTCTATTATGATAGAAGTCGGAACGATGGTGAGCGCCCGGATAGAAGGTCTAGAGAACCGACTTCTTCCGGAGAAGAGCATGCGTCCCCCGTTGGCGGCGACAAAATCGACCGTACCAACAGTGGCAAGGGCAGAGGCGACGAATACCACTCTGATGGCTCCCGCAAATCCTGCTCGTACAAGAAGCCAAATACCTACGAACAAAGGAAAAGGCAAGGGCAAAGGTAAGGAGATACCACCGCCACGTTCGCTACCACCTGCGCCAGTAGATATGTCCGAAGGGTGGAATATAGTAGCCAGAAAAGGCACTAAAAAGAAGGCTGCTGTTATTTCTGCCCAGCAGCAATCTAAGAGAAAGACGGGGCAAAAGGAGTCAAAGGCGCCGAAAAAAGCCAAAACTAAGGCAGCCACGATCCGCTGTAGTTGCGCTGAAGCTCCAACCCAGAGCCGTGGAGAGCAACGTGACTTACAGTCAAGTGCTCACCCAGCTGAAAGATAAGGTGGACCTCGCGGAGTTCGATATCTCGGACATGAGATTCAGGGTTGCTTCGACTGGCGCGAGGCTACTGGAAATCCCGGGGATAAACTCAGGCGAGAAGGCTGATGCGCTCGCACAAAAATTACGTGGCGTGCTGGAGGAGGGTGAAGTCCAGGTGACAAGGCCCACTAAATGTGCAGAGTTACGTATAAGTGGGCTCGACGACTCTGTAACGTCCGCAGAGGTGGCAGCAGCCATCTGTAGAACTGGTAGGTGCGATATTGGCGCAGTTAAGGTTGGAGAGGTTCGGCGGGACCGTGCAGGCCTTGGCACGGCCTGGGTCCGTTGTCCGGTGGTTGCTGCCAAAAGAGTGAGCGCAGGGCGCCTTTTGGTGGGATTCGTGTCAGCGAAAGTGACGCTGTTGCAGCAGAGGGTCCTGCGTTGCTTCCGCTGCCACGAAACAGGACACGTGGCGGCAAACTGTAGTGGTGTAGATCGCAGTTCTCACTGCTTCAGATGTGGTAGACCCGGGCACAAGCACGCCACTTGCTCGCAACGGCCACACTGCCCAGCGTGCGAGGAAGCTCAGAGGCCTGCCAGTCATTTGGCAGGTAGCTCAGCCTGCGCAAAAATATGTGCGCAGTCGAAGCGCAGGAAAGGAAAGGCGGCTACTATAAGCCAAGCCCCACCAGAAGCCCAATCTAAGAAGGGCGCGGAGGTGCAGCCTATGCTCATCCAATAATGGATGTGCGTATACTGCAGGCGAACATCAACCACTGTGCCAGAGCCCAAGACTTATTGGTCCAAAGCCTGGCGCAGCGGTCGATACAAGTGGCGGTTGTTGCGGAGCCGTACAGCGTGCCTGCGCGGGATAACTGGGTCGCGGACAACACCGGGGTGGTGACTATTATCACCCAGGTAGCTACGGGCTCTCCGCCTTTCTCACGAGTCGAGAGGGGTGCGGGATGCGTCGCGGCACTTGTCGGCGACCTAGTTGTCGTAGGTGTTTACTTTTCCCCCAATCGAATCCTCGCAGAGTTCGAAGAGTTTCTCATTCGATTGGGGGAAATGGTAGAACGGCATCGCCCGGCGGAGGTGTTAGTTGCCGGCGATCTCAACGCCAAATCCAGCGTATGGGGCTCCGCAACGACGGATGTGCGTGGTGTGACACTGTCGGAGTGGGTTATTGCCACCGGTTTGTCTGTCCTCAATCGGGGACGACGAACACGTGTGTGCGAAGGTTCGGCGGGACCGTGCAGGCCTTGGCACGGCCTGGGTCCGTTGTCCGGTGGTTGCTGCCAAAAGAGTGAGCGCAGGGCGCCTTTTGGTGGGATTCGTGTCAGCGAAAGTGACGCTGTTGCAGCAGAGGGTCCTGCGTTGCTTCCGCTGCCACGAAACAGGACACGTGGCGGCAAACTGTAGTGGTGTAGATCGCAGTTCTCACTGCTTCAGATGTGGTAGTCCCGGGCACAAGCACGCCACTTGCTCGCAACGGCCACACTGCCCAGCGTGCGAGGAAGCTCAGAGGCCTGCCAGTCATTTGGCAGGTAGCTCAGCCTGCGCAAAAATATGTGCGCAGTCGAAGCGCAGGAAAGGAAAGGCGGCTACTATAAGCCAAGCCCCACCAGAAGCCCAATCTAAGAAGGGCGCGGAGGTGCAGCCTATGCTCATCCAATAATGGATGTGCGTATACTGCAGGCGAACATCAACCACTGTGCCAGAGCCCAAGACTTATTGGTCCAAAGCCTGGCGCAGCGGTCGATACAAGTGGCGGTTGTTGCGGAGCCGTACAGCGTGCCTACGCGGGATAACTGGGTCGCGGACAACACCGGGGTGGTGACTATTATCACCCAGGTAGCTACGGGCTCTCCGCCTTTCTCACGAGTCGAGAGGGGTGCGGGATGCGTCGCGGCACTTGTCGGCGACCTAGTTGTCGTAGGTGTTTACTTTTCCCCCAATCGAATCCTCGCAGAGTTCGAAGAGTTTCTCATTCGATTGGGGGAAATGGTAGAACGGCATCGCCCGGCGGAGGTGTTAGTTGCCGGCGATCTCAACGCCAAATCCAGCGTATGGGGCTCCGCAACGACGGATGTGCGTGGTGTGACACTGTCGGAGTGGGTTATTGCCACCGGTTTGTCTGTCCTCAATCGGGGGACGACGAACACGTGTGTGCGAAGGTTGGGCGGGTCCGTCGTGGACGTAACGTTTGCGAGCCCGGCCCTAGCGCGTCGTGTTCGGGGTTGGCGAGTGCTGGATGATGTGGAGTCTCTCTCGGACCCCCTCTACATCCAATACGAGATCTCCACCCATCCGGCGGCGCCGCCAGCCCCCAGTCCAACCTCGCGAGAGAACGGACCGCGGTGGCAATTGGGTCGTCTCGACAGACAACTGCTGGAGGAAGCAGCGATAGTGGAATCCTGGCTGCCCCAGAGCTTGGCGTCTGCAGAAGACGCCGCCACCTGGGTGCAGGGGGCGTTGACGCGGATCTGTGACGCGTCAATGCCCCGTTCCGGGCGTCGCCCTCAGCGGCGACAAGTGTACTGGTGGTCGTGGGAGATCGCCCAACTGCGTAACACCTGCGTTGGTGCGAGACGCCAGTACAGCCACTATCGGAGACGGGTACAGAAGGTGCAGGAGGAGGAAGACCGACTGTACCAGGTCTATGTCGAGGCGAGGACGCGGCTCCTCGAAAGGGCCCACCACCAGATGCCCATATCGTCGTCGGTGGCGTCAAAATTGACGTCAAAAGGAGCATGAAGTACCTCGGTCTTGTTCTGGACGGTCGGTGGAGTTTTCAGGGCCACTTTTTTATCTTTGGCCCCGAAACTGTTGAAGACGGCGGCGGCCTTGGCGCGCCTTTTGCCCAATGTGGATGGGCCGAGCGCCTCGAGCCGTCGGCTGTACACCGGAGCGGTCAAGTGGATGTACCTCTACGGTGCCCCCGTATGGGGGGACGCCCTGGACCGGCACAACATCACTCTGCTGCGACGGGCGCAGAGGGTGATGGCCATCCGGGCGATACGGGGGTATCGGACCATCTCCGGTGAGGTGTCGTGCGTGCTGGCCGGAGTCATGCCGTGGGACCTGGACGCGACTGCTCTGGCGTCGGTCTATTGCCGGCGTCGGGGCCTCGTGTCCGGGGCTGCGGCAAGGTCAGCGCCACAAGAGGAGGCGCGGGATGCCGCATTGGAGGTGTGGGAGTCCCGGCTGGCAACACCAACCGCCGGCCGGAGGACGATCGAGGCTGTTCGTCCAGTCTTCCGCCAGTGGTTAGCGAGGCGTCACGGCGTCCTAACCTTCCGCACCACGCAGGTGCTCACGGGGCATGGTTGCTTCAATGTTAAAAACCGATTTCTCGTCTCATCATACCGCATCATATCGTGCGGTTCGTCATAGATAGAATATGCTATGTACAACTCTTGAGTATAGATAAATTCATTTTTGTTAATTTTTCTACGATATTTTTTTTTGGTAGTAAATTTATATAAACGTTACAAGTAGTTACAAAAGGTATTGGTCGAAAGGATAAAGGTTTTGTAATCAAGCCGTGACAACCAACAATGATAGGGTGACGACCGCAAAAATAGTTCAATAAAATTATTTATTGAAAATCGAAGAGAATATTAACCCTGGCCTTTTATTAATTGAGTTAAAGCTAGTCTTGGGACAATATAAATAATGATTCTCAATTACGTGGCTCAAGGTGACATGCTATTATTTTGGACTCCTTCACTATAAGAAAATCAAAGAGCTAGTAAATGTTGGATTTGAATCCAATGCTCTCGATATTTTTTATGTGCTTTAATTAGTTTTTTATTACAGAGAACCCAGTACATTTACTCAGAATATTTTTTTGTCTTAAATTCAATTATTGAGTGCAAAAGTAGCAAAGCACAAGTTTGTTTTTCAGAAATATTAGTATTCCACTTCTAAAAGATTAGTATTTCACTTGTCTAATGTCATAACATAAGACAAGTGAAAAACTAATCTTTTAGAAGTACACTCTAGTGTAAGGTAGACCTTCGTCTAGATAATCGTAGAAATTTACTTTAATAGTAGAAGCCTGAGGCCTCTCGTGGGGCAGGGGCACTTGCCAGTCTACAAACGTGGTAGGTTGCGGATTCGAATCCCACTCGAGGAAATTAAATATTTAACAATTTCAAATTACATATTTAATATTTTCATTTTTTTACACTGGTAACAAACAAGCAAAAGAAGGCATTAAATTTTAATTCGGCGGAAAGTGTGTGTGTGAAGAATGTAACCTACTTTAAGTAGCAGATAAATATAAAATAAAATTAAAATTAATAATTATCGAAAAGTAACAAAAATGAACGGATGATGTATCTGCAATGTTTCATATTATATTTTGTTAATAAATTAATAAGAACGTAATAAATACTTCATATAATTTTTAATGTCAAAATGTGTTCAAGATATTATAAACAGATAAGGTTTGTATTGCTTAATATATTTAAATAAAGATTGAACATTATATTTTTAAAAAGCGTTTTGAACATTAATATTAATAACTAAGAAGTAAGCATTTAAGAAAAATTCAAATATGAAAACCTAAAGGAATTCGAAATAAGAAGGCGCTATCGAATTCACAGCCATTGAATTCTAAAGCTTTCAGCATCGAGTTTGAAATGTATTGTTAAGGAAGGAAACGTCAATAATCAAACCATTCTGATAACTAGTTTTGAACTACATACAATGAATGGGCCTATAACGATGTCAAGGAAGCATCAATGGCATTAGATATTTATACATATATATACTCATAGGTACGTAATTAAATTATTTTATATGTAGCTGAAAACGTTTAAAATTTTAAAGAGGCGAGATCAAATTTTAACCGATTTTACTAAAAAAATTTTTTTTCCTAAATATGGGAAAATACAATACTTTAAAAATGTTAATAATGATTATATACCTTTATTTGATATTTTATAAATTGTATGAACCTTTTACAATAATTGCCAACAGAAAAAAAAATATCGATTCAAGTCAATGCTGAGGACGTTTCACCACAAATTAACTCTTCAGCTTTATAAAATTAATAAATTAATCTATTCATAAATATTTAAAAAAACGTAAAGATATAAATTCACCACAAAAAACCTGTCAACAAAAACTTTAAAATTGACAAATACCAGCTGGAAACTATTATGTCACGCGTGCTTAACAAGTACGAAGGTACCAAGGCAAGGCAAGTTCCTTTAGTGGATTATAAAGTTACTCCTCTAGCTTTGCGAAACAAATAGGTATTTACACCAAAGTTTTAGATGAATTTCCTTATTTAAAACTTTATAACGAAATTTATGTAAAAGTAACAAATCTGACAGTGCCTTTACAGCGTTGTCAGAATTTGTTGTGTTTTATAGTGTTATGTGTGTGTCACCACAAGTGCCACCAAAAGTCGACACCTTCAGGAAGTTTTCTTAACACACATACAAAATATGAAAGGCTCAAAATAATTACAAGCAAAAATAGTTAAATATATGATGTTACAAATAATGACGAAATGCTTTGCTGCTTTTGTTGTTTCGGTTCATAAATAAAATAACTTCTCATAGTTTTATAACAAAGTGAGCTAAAAGATCAATCTTCTTGTAGAATAAGATACACTCATAAAAAGATATGTGCTACGTTGTTATGGTAAAGAAATATATATTTATTTATATACACTTTATTGTATACCACAAATGGAAATAGAAACATTTTGTAAAGCAACAAAGGCGGTCTTATATAAACAGTTGGTGGTGCTAATATACATACATACTATATATACATAAGCATACTACAGAGTTTGAATGTAACGCATTCAAGTTTAAGATGGATTTGTTGCTTGTACCGCAAAGGAGTGCTTATAAAATTTACTTGCATTCTATGGTATTCTTAAAGTGAGATTTACAGAGGAACTTAACTTATTGGTCAATGTACCTCAATATTAAAATATTTACATTAAATTAGGAGAAGACTTATTGGTAAAGAACATACACAAATAAACAGTACAAATACAATCTGTTTTACGCTGCCTTTTTATTGTAAGTTTCAATTCACCACCAATATATATATATAGATATTAGATATATATATAATATATATATATATAGATATTATATATATATATATATATATATATATATTATATATAATATATATATGATATATATATATATATATATAATATTATATATATATATATATATATATATATATATATATATATATTAATATATATATATATATATAATATATATATATTATATATATATATATATATTAATATATATATATATATAATATATATATATATATTATATATAATATATATATTATATATATAGTATATTCGTTAGTTAGTGTTGCCATGCCATATTTGTTCAGTGATTTGAAAAAAATGTAAATCATTATAAATCTAACTCCATAAGTGATTAGTTCATATTGTAAACAATTGAGTTGATCATATATTTTGGCGGGTCTAATCAAAATATTGATTCAGCAGTACCTTTGGCATATATGGCAGTTATTTTAGTATGTACGATAATTACGTACCTACGTAAAATAACCAAAATTGTTAAGGTAATCTTAAAATTGCGTGACTTTACGTTATAAACGTACAAAATGTTGAACATTTTATATTTTATGTAGATGCCCAAATCATGAAGGCTATTACACTGTATTCTGATGTTTCCAATACCTAAATACATGTACGCATAACGGGTAATAATAGTAATTAGTGACAGTAATTTGCCAGTCAAATCTAAATTATTAGTTTACTAAAGCATACAAATAAATTTGTTTTTTATTTATTTTTTCCAACTTCACGCTGTATTTTACATTTGGCAGGGTTGGCAGAGGGAACTAGGGAATCTATTGTCGGGACACTCCGTCTCTATTACGACACGTAAGTGGCAGACGCTTGGTCTAGCTTGGCGCTTTTCCTCGTTATCAGAGCTAAATAAATTATTCAATATTCATTTCTTCGAGTTTAGATCAAATAGACGCTTATGACCCCAGGTGCCTGTTATTATATAGTTAAAAAAATATTTATTTGAATTAAAAAAGATTCTTCCACCTTATCCCCGTCTAGTAGAATAAGGAGAGTGAGCCCCCACTTGTCGCCCAAATTTTACGATGTTGTTATTGTTGAGGTGGTGACACTAAATGCCGTTCTTTATTCGTGGTACAAGGGCTAGTGGTACCATACTAAAATAATCTGCCTCTCTACCGCTACTCGCGTCGCATGTGCGGCGATAGGTAGGAGGAGTGTGTATAAAAAAAACTAGATGTCAGTAATTAGGTATATTAAGCAAAAGGCATGAAAACGGTAAAAGTAACGCTTGAATTCTTGTAATGTTGAATTACAAGAATTACACGAAACTTTTTTTATGTGAAACAATGAACATGGCTTCTGCTCAATCGTTTCACTGAAATGTATATTAATGATTAAATTGGACTAGAGACTTTTCTACCCAATTGTTTTATTAAATTGATTTGTAATTATTAATTATTAATGTTCAAGAGTATACATTTCTATTATTAACTTAAATAATTTAAAACTTGACCTTTTATTATTTTTAAAAAGCCTAATTGGTGCTTTCGTAAAATGTTCTAATTATATTATGCAAATTATAATACGTATTATAATATGCAAATTATAAATATTTGGCATTCTCTTATTGTATTTAATAATACATATTAAAGTGGCAAATATTTATAATTTGCATAATATAGTTCTATTAGATAACAAAAACATTTGTAAAACAACAAAATCAACCTGTCAGGAAACAGTAAACCATAAACACTTTCGGATCGGCCGCGATGACATGACCCAAATTGTTCTGCTAGGCTTTTAAAAATATTTATGAAATGCTTCACCAGATATGAAATAAATACATATCAAACTTTTATATTGAAATACTTGTGGAAGTAGGACTCTATCCTATATTTATAGTACGTCTTTACTTCTCTATCACACACATATCACAGTGATAGTAAAACTAAAATAAATAAAAAAAAATTGAAAAGTCGTAGTTTAAACTATGTTAAGTGTGGTTGATCAAAGCGAATAAATCTTGGATAATTGATAATTTTCACTACTTACTGTAACGTGCATTATATCAACAGACTATATTACTATCAGAAAAATAGGTAAATGGAAATTCAAAATTTATATTTGTTCAGTTTGAGTAGATAGATGAAAATGCTTTTTTGCCCAACATTTGAACATTGGACTTATTAACATATCTCCGAAATTTCATCGAACTCTTCGCCAACCCCTTTACAATCTTAAGTTAATATAATCTCAGTTTTAAACATTTCATTATTAAAAAAAACTGGTCTAATACAACCAAACCTAATGCAACAATCAATACGTATTTAATTAATCATAATTAACATGAAAATACTTATAAAATATTAAATTCATATATAAAATAATGGCCGTCACGATCTAACATGACATTGAAAATGATATGTAGAATGGAGGCTTACTCAGTCACTATGGGTTTGTTCGAATGTCAACCGACTATCAACATTTCAATCTACGATTCAATCGCTGTATACAATGAGACAAGTCGCGTGCGAAGGCTCGATAGGTGATCACGAGTGAGCCACGTGCAAGCCACAGGTATTGATAGTAAACAATATTTTACGACAATAGGGAAATTGAAATCTGTTTATACATTCAAATTTAAGGGCGCGCTTAAAAAGTATTAATTTAAATTTTTCTTCTCATCAATTGTCTAAAATTGATGAAAAGTGACATATAGTATAATATAAATATATCTGCTTTTATAAGTGTGGTAGATGTATGCGTCAATTTGTAAATTTAGTATTTACTATAATTATGCAAATAAAATGATAATATTATAACAATTCGCAAATGCTACAAGTGCTACGGCTACGAAAGCGTAGCAACGGTATGTTGTAAAATACACGAATGTGTCAACAACCACGATTAAATTTGAAAATAAATACACATATTATAATGATACATGTATGTAATGTACACCTACGTCATTAGTATAACATAAATTTACATTTTGTGTCCTTCAAATATGAAAATAATATCAATTAGGTTACAATTATTTGAAAATAACTATAATAACTAAGAGTATAAAAGTAGCTTCATTTTATATTCAATGGTCTTGTGGGTCAAACGCTTGGTTGGATAATATATTGAAATATATAATATTATTGTCAATTCATCAAAGAAAAAGTATTCTGTATAATTATTTCCAAAAAGATTGTTCCACCCCGGTTAAAGTAACGCTCTTTAGAGCTTACTGTACTTCATTTTACACAAGCGGCCTGTGGATTGATTTCACGCAGAAACAATACAATGCCCTGCGCATACAATACAATAATGCTTTCAGGATGATAATGGGACTACCTCGATACTGCAGTGCGTCGGGTATGTTCGCCGATGCACATGTTGATTGTTTTTACTCAATTATGCGCAAGCGGTGCACATCCCTGGTGCGCAGGGTTAGGGATAGTCCCAGTGACGTCCTGAGGGCATTTGCTGACAGGCTCCATGCCCTGGCACTGCATCAATGAGGCACTCATCTACCATCGGGTGCCTCCGTATCTGCGCCGCATCATCGGGGCTTACCTCTCCGAGAGGTCTGTGACCTTTCCTGGAAGCTCCGGCTGGGGAGTTTGGGAGGTGTCGTGCGGTGTTCCACAGGGATCGGTGCTGGGTCCGATCCTCTGGAACATCGGTTACGACTGGGTGCTTCGGGGCAGCACCCTGCCGGGGGTAAAGGTCCTCTGCTACGCTGATGACACGCTGGTCTTAGCGCAGCAGAGAACATATCGCGAGGCAGCAGTGCTCGCGACAGCTGGCGTGGCTCACGTCGTCGGGCGGATTCGGCGGCTGGGTCTGGAGGTTGCACTAGACAAGTCTGAGGCAATCTATTTCAACGCTCCGAGGAGGGCCGCTCCACCAGAGGCCCACATCGTCGTCGGCGGTGTGACGATCGAGGTGAAGAGGAGCATGAATTACCTCGGACTTGTCTTGGACAACAGGTGGAGTTTTCGGGACCATTTTATACGAATGGTCCCGAGGCTGTTGAAGACAGCGGGGGCCTTGGCGCGCCTTTTGCCCAACGTAAGTGGGCCGCGCGCCTCGAGCCGTCGGCTGTACACCGGAGTGGTCCGATCGATGGCGCTGTACGGTGCTCCCGTATGGGCGGACGCCCTGAACCGGCAAAACGTCGCCCTGCTGCGGCGGGCGCAGAGGGTGATGGCCATCAGGGTGATACGGGGGTACAGGACCGTTTCGGGTGAGGTGGCGTGTGTGCTGGCAGGAGTCCTGCCGTGGGACCTGGACGCGACTGCTCTGGCGTCGGTCTATTGCCGGCGTCGGGGCCTCGTGTCCGGGGCCGCAGCAAGGTCAGTACCACAGGAGGAGGCGCGGGATGCCGCAATGGAAGAGTGGGAGTCCCGGCTGGCAACACCAACCGCCGGCCAGAGGACGATCGAGGCGGTTCGTCCAGTTTTCCGCCAGTGGTTAGCGAGGCGTCATGGCGTCCTAACCTTCCGCACCACACAGGTACTCTCAGGGCACGGTTGCTTTGGGAGATATCTGTGTCGGGTCGCTGGGAGGGAGCCCGACACCCGCTGCCACCACTGCGACTGCCTCGAAGAGACGGCCCAGCACACGCTGGAGGTGTGCCCAGCCTGGGCGTCTCAACGTCGCGCATTGCGCGGCGTCATAGGGGACGACCTTTCCCTGCCGGCCGTAGTCAAGGCCATGGCCGGCAGCGAGTCGTCGTGGGACGCGGTCTCTTCCTTCTGCGAGGCAGTGGTGCTCGAGAAGGAGGCGGCGGAGCGGGCGAGGGAGGCTTCTTCTGAACTCGCCGTCCGCCGCAAAAGACCGGGTCGCCGGAGGGCGGCACACGATCGCCGCCTTCCGCCCTAATCGGCCAGAGGGGCGGTCAGCTTGGGGAAGCTGATCGCCTACTAACCTGGCCCGAGTAGGCGCGCGCAGGTTGCTCCCGCGCGCTACTCAGAGCAGGCCGTCGGGGGTGGCCCACCACCCCCGACTCCGAGACGTGGCTCCTGTCGCCGAGGCTATGGACGAATCCATGGCACCCATAGCCCCGGCCTGTGACGGTCGAGGAGGAGCACCGTGAGGTTTTAGTGGGTAGTATGGACGGCCTATATCTGCCGGTCCATTAGTCCCACATAACCCACTCGAGTCCCCACTCGGGTGACGTACGGGTTTCCTCACGATAAAAAAAAAAAAAAAAAAAAAAAGAAAAAAAAAAAAAAAAAAAAAAAAAAAAGGTTAGGTTAGGTTAGGTTTTTTTTTTTTTTTTTTATTTTTTAAATCTGGCAACCTCCATCGTGGTGAACGGAGACGTTTTCTGCTTCAAGTTCATATTTTGACTAATTTTCTTTTATTTAGTTTTTTAGGGTATCTTTGGTTTTACTTTATTTGTTACGCATTTGACTATTTATCTTGTTTTACTGAATGTTTTATTTGATTTTTATCTTTATTTTTATTGTTGACAATGGTGCATTAAAATATACTACTTTTCTATATTTATTTAATTTTATCGTTTAATCTCTAATTTGAATAATATTACTATGTCATCTTAATGCTACATGATAACCTATGATAATCAACATTATCTAGGAATCATGTATTAAGTTCTACAGCATATTATTTACTATTTTCTTTTCTTATTTACCTATATAATTATAATTTGATTTAATTTTTTTACAAGTGAATGAAAGGTAGGGGAGGTGTGCTGTTTTCGGTGCGCAAGGATTTTTAGTGGTTTCCACTTAATACATGCCCTTTGCTTCCCAGAATGGTGCTGTTCCCCATTCTGGTCAGGAATGGTTGGCTTATTTTCCTTTTTTTTTTTTTTTTTTTGCACGAAGGTGGAAACCACCATATCTAACCTGTATTCGGGGACCAATCTGCTGCTTCGCATGTGACCTAAATTTACGAAAAATGTGTTGTGACCAGTAAGTTCAGGCACACATGTTACGCCCGACGTGTGCTCCCAGAGTACACTTCCGGCGCCCAAGACCTGACCACATACCTCCTTTTGAATTTGATGCGTCCTTTGCCACATATCCCCGTTTCCACTTCAGCAGTATGCTACTGTTGCTCGTGCCAGCGACTCCCAACGTCTCGGTTAGGTTAGGTTAGGTTAGGTTAGTTAGGTTAGGTTAGGTTAGGTTAGGTTAGGTTAGGTTAGGTTAGGTTAGGTTAGGTTAGGTTAGGTTAGGTTTTTTTTTTTTTTTTTTTTTTTTGGGTTGTTGAGGCCCAATACTTTAATTTATTATGACTGATGCCAGTCTACACTTCCAACCGCAGTCCTCGCTAATGTATACGGGCGGCCGGGGTCGGTTGTGTAAACATGCTTGACATTTATTATTTTTGATAAACTTATGATAACTTTTTAACTTTAACATAGATACTTAATATATTTTTATTAACAGATATAAGTATGATTACTTTTCTTAGAATTAAGACACGACATTTAAAAGACACATTCAGATTACAACTTATTTTTAAAGACAAGAATTTATACTTTTTCGACAAGTTTCACATATTTTGAGACACAATTTCAAATAACAATACATATAATTACATATATATATATAATACAATAGAATATTATATACAATTTAGATAATATTTTAGTAACAAATTTTAACGAAAGTTTTAATAATGTAATATTAACAAGAAAAATGATACAAATAGGTAACTTAACTTTAGAGCAGATTTTATTAAAAATTAAATGCCATAATCAATTTTGCATTTTAATTGGTTTATCATGTGTTGGATGGTAGGACAATTATTAGAGGTTGCAGTATGATTTGAGTTTAGATTACTATTGGTTTTGACATTGTATTTAGAACAGTTGAAACAAACGGGAGGTATATTTTTACTAACATTAGGACAATTAGAAACTTGATGAGTTTCATCGGAACAATGTGAACAAGGCCTACAGTCAGACACACAGTTTTTACTAATGTGACCAAACTGCAGACACTTGTAACATTGGATAAATGGTGAAAGTCCCCCACAAAAACTTGTTGGTGGTCAGCGTTAAGCCTTCCCAGGTTGATCGCCTCGCGCCACACCGCTGGGCTTACTATAAAAACTGCATTATACAAATTTTGATTCTTATTGTTATTCCTTCTGAATCTAAGTTTAAAATCTTCTGGTTTTTTAATTAACTGATTTATTGTAGGATTTTGCTGAGTAACTACTGTGGACAGCTCCTCAAGGGGGATATCTTTTGAGACACCCTTGAGAATGAGCATGGGAAGAATCTTTTTGGCTGGCTCAGCGGAAATTAATGTGGATTCTTTTAATTGATTAAGTGTATCCTGACATTGAGATTCGTTCATAAATTCAACCCTCACTTTATTATTTGAAATGGCCTTGACACGGGTGGGGGCGTAGTTCTTCTCTCTGAAGGAGATGCTTTTCTTAAATTTGGTGATTGTATTTTGTGTATTTTCAGACGTTTCTACAGGAGATATAACAATGGCAGGCTTGTACTGAGACTTTGGGGACTTATCGACAATTGGGGTTCTATTTGAAGCTATTTGTGCATAAGTTGGGCTATTATTTGCGGTAAGTTCGGATTTTAATTCGGTTTTAAATTTATGAATCTCATCCCTCACAGCAGATATGATGTCCTCTTTTAACACAGTGTTATCGATAACAGGTGTAGGAGCTGGCGTATCGGGTGGTGGATCAAAATTGCCAGTCTCAATATGTGATTCTAGAAAGATATCAGCGGCTAAGCTGATTTCTTCTGCGGCTTCTATGATAAATCTTTTGTTTATTGAAGTCACGCTTTTATTCTCATGGATGGCATGTATAATGTGTCTGGCAAGAGTATCGACAATACTGTGCAAAGAGCGGAAATCCTTCACTGTGTTGGCTTGCATTGGTAGAGGTTTACGTTGAGCTTTATCTGATTTACTTTTACTTTTACTTTGAGATGCTTGTGGTTGTTGGGGTGCTTCATTGGACACTTCTAGTTCTCTGTCTGGGGACATCTCTAGTATTAGGGACGAGAAATCGGGAGTGCTGCATCTACTGTGAATACTCTCTGAATCTGGGCGAGACATTTTTAAAATATTTTTAATGTATATAAAACTACACTATTGGTATACCCACCAAGTTTCAGAACGATCAGAGAATAAAAATTGAAATAAATGGAATAAGTTTACCTACCTGAGAGACTATAGGGTGAGGTGGGCGGGCGAAAAACTCGAAAAGTACTGAACGGATTTCAAAAATTTTGGTGTCGATAGATCGGGCTCGTGAAGGCCTACGATCTGGTACTGGTCACGTCCGGGTGGGGGGTTAATTGCGCGGTTAAACGCTGAAAAACCCAAAAAGTACGAAAAATCAGTGTTTTTCGCGCTAAAATAGCACGAAACTTAAAAATATGACAAAATTATATATACACAGACGTAGAGCCAACTCGACCCTACGTTTTTAAAACAAAAATGAAGAAAATCTATCGACTTAAACTTATAAAAATTAAAATTAAAAATTATTATTATATACGAAATTTAAAAATTAAATTCTAAGTTATTTATACAGAATATATATGAAATGATGGTTTATTTAGTTAACAAACAAACATATAAGACACAATTGGAAAGTTTCAGTTGAATAACTTGAAGATTTGGTTGGTTTGGGAAATTAATTCCCGACCGGAAAAGGCCAGAGGGGCCCTGTTTTAACATTTACGGTTGGCATTTAGTTTATTTTGGGTTTGTTTTGTTGTCTAGTCCGGTGTTTGCCTATCTCTTGTCAGTTTTCCTATCGCCTCCTCGTCTCTGTGAGATATAGCCATTTTAATATTATAGTCAGTTATATCGGCCGTTGACGATCTACTGGCTCGACGATGAATCTGCTGATTGCATCTTCCTCTTCAGCGTTTGTGTAGTATATGCATTCGTTTGTGTGCCTGGTGATGGCAACGACAGCGTGTGATATGCTGTCGTGTATAGCACTTTTGTGGACTGTCGTTTGCATATGACTACTGACTCGTATGTTAATCCCTGAGACTCGTTTATGGTGAGGGTGCGTGAATTTTGTCCTCCTCCATAGCCCCTCCGATTTAGGTCCGCCTTTTCTGCTTGCGTGTGGACTAGGTATAGGGTGTTTGGGGAGTCTTCTGGAATGCACGCGCCTGTGAGCCTTGATGTTTTGAGGGATCGAGTCTTTGGTCGAGCTGTGTAGATTCCGTCGTAACCTCGTTGAGAGGAATACTCGTTCATATGGAATAGGTTTAATCTTTCAATGAAGGGTAGTTGATTGATATCCCCGATCAAAGTGATTGTTTCGGCTTCCGTGAGTTTGGCCGCCATTACTATCGCTCCAAAATGGTTCATTAAGGCCTCGTCTACTATCACTCTCTTCGGCTTCTCTCTTGAACCATTTACCAGGATTGAGGCGATCGTTCTCACTTTGTTAATGGAGTCCCGTTTGCAACCAAATTTGATCTTTTTCCTGAGGTCCTCGGCTGCCTCGGTTGTTGTGGTTGCTATCAGGTCCGTTTCGGGTTGAAAATATTTGCAACCCAGGTGATTTCCCGCAGCCAGGAACTCCGTTGACCCACTCTATCTCCGGTGCTTTCCATTGGTCTGAGTTGCTGGAGGGCTGGATGGTTTTTGCCATTTTTAAGATCTTGTTTTCCAGCGAAACTTCTGTGCACCGTGCTACTACCAGAATGGGTCGTCGGGGGATGTTTTATATCTGGGTTTTGGTGTCGTTTTCTACATTGTTTTGGGTGTCTATTTCCACGAAGCCATGTTTTCCGCTGTAGGCCGCCATGTGGGGGAACTTAGGTTGATTTCCCCTCAGGTATTGTGAGGTGATGTTATCGTAGATGGCGGCCTTTCTTCTTCGAGTAAGACCCTGAGTAAGCCTTCGTTCCTGAGCTCGAAGGTCCTTCGGATCTTTTCACAAGTCGCTAGGTTTACCTTGATTGTTTCTGTTAGGACTGTGATATACTCTAGAAGAGCGTTATCCATGTGGCTGCTTTGCTTCGTGTGCTGGGGGCAGGTCGGTGTTGTGGCCTGTCCCTTTGTACAGCCTTTGTCGTTCTACCCGTCCTAATAAGATATTCCTTAGGTTTGAAAAGCGTCAGGATTTGTGGTAAGCCCTTTTCTTACTACCTTCTGTGTTTTTGGTATTTTCTCTGTTTTCCTTCTGTCTTGGGCTAATCTCTTTTGGAGACTTTTCGCGCCGCTTTCGAGTGTCATTAATGGTTTTTTAAGTTTGAGTCTCCTGTCTTTCAAGAATGCAAGGTCTTGTCCTCTGTCCTCGTAGACTATTAATTTGGTGATTTTGGATGCGTTTATGCACCCCAGAAAGTCTTCGACAGTCCCTTTGTCGAGCCCCGTCTTCATGACGTCAACGCTTATTGTTCTTGGACCGGTGGTGTCCGTTTCATCTGCTGTCTGTGTGCTCAGGTGTCGAGCCCTTTGCATGCCTTGGTGAATAGGGGGCTCTCCGTTGCTAGCCGTCGGAATAGTGCGATGCTCTTGTTTTTGGTTCGCAGTATTCGGAATTCGGAATCCCCCATCGTGTGTGTTGGCATGCTGTCGTAGTCCGACTTCCTCATTGTGCCTGTTGGTTACTGCCTTTGGTGAGGGCAGCAAGGCCGGGTGAGATGTAGACCCATTTCTTGGACCTACGACGCAGAAGCAGAGACCCAGTTCTCTTCGTCTTCATCCATGAACAGGGCTACGGGTCGGAGTGATAGTCCTGGGAAACCGGGTTGTCCGTTTTGAAGGAAGCGTTGAGTGGTTGACTTTGGTATCGTTTCTTGTGTTGTTTGCTTTCCGGAATGGATGCGGTGAGGCGCGCTACCTCCGTTTGTACCCGTGTTGCGGCGATTTGCTGCCGTATTTCTGTGCATAGCGGATAGTAAAGATGTCCAGGAGGTACTCAAGAAGGATGGGTCTCGTTTGGTTGTCCGCCATCAGGGTAGCTAGAACTCGTCTTTCTAATTTGGTGTTCAATTGAGTTTCTAGACTAAGGCGGGCTGAGGAAAACCGTGGACAGTCCAGTATGATGTGCCATACGGTTTCCTCGGTGTCGGGGTCGCATTCACATCCAGGGGTGTCTTTGAGTTTGTGTTCGAACAGATAGCTGGATATCCCTCCGTGTCCTGTTAAAATTTGTACATGAATCGGGTTCCATTTCACTTTTCTTGTGATCTGGAATGCGGTTTCACCATCAGGTAAAAATTCGCGTGTGGTCTTTCCTGTGCTAGAGGTTGAATATCTGTCTTGCCATCTCCGGACAGACTCCTCCCGAATCTTGGACTGACATATGCTAATGGTGTTCTTGCATAGTCATGGGGACGTTCCGGTGTTGCTGCTTTTTTGGTTAGTTCGTCTGCTCTCTCGTTTCCAGCTGTTCCAATGTGCGCTCGGAGCAGACTAGCTTGATCTGTCTCCCTTGATGTTTGATGCGCTCCATGTTTGTCTGTGTATCGCCCTTGCTAGAGGATGAGTGGCTTTTGGATTTTCTAGCAAGTCCAGTGAAGATCTTGAGTCACTGAGTATGGTTATCAAGGGGTGCATAGTTTGAGTGGCCTCCTGAGTTGCTTTATAGATGGCGAACAGCTCGGCTTGGAACACTGTGCACGAGGGATGCAAGTGTAAAGATTTTGGACTTGATCTCCTTGCCTTCTTCCCACCAGGTGAGTGCAGCTCCTACTAGATTGTTAATCTTGCTGCCATCTGTGTAGATGTTTGGTCCGTTTCTCTGGTGGTTTTCGAGGGACTCAGGCATATTGTCGTCTAGCTTTTCATACTTTATAGAATCCAACTGGGCTGGATGTTGCAGTTTGAGTATTCTGTTTGTGTTTCCAGGCATGTGTTCGGTGGGAGATAATTGGTGGTCTTGCCTTTCTTGGTGCGATGAATGAGGGCCTGCTCTTGGATTCTGATGTCCAGGGGGAGCAGGCCTGACAGAATTAACGCTGACGTGTGGGAGACCGTGCGGTATGACCTACAGATTTTCTGTGCGAACCCTCTTGCAGCATGAATAGGTGTTGTTGTATCATGCGCATTTCTGTGGCCTGATACCACGCGCTCGCTCCGTAGGTGATGATTGGTTCGATTACCGCAGTGTATATGGTTCTTACGATCTCCGAGTTTAGTCCCCAGGTGATTCTCGTCGCGCACGCAAGCTGGTTGTAGATGTTTGTCGCTTTCCTACATTGCGCCACGACGTGGGACTTAAAGGTCAAATTTCTGTCTATTATCACTCCAAGTAGCTTTATCTCCTTGACCATTTTGATGTTCTCTTGTGCCATTCTTAGTGTTGGGGTGACGTATTTCAGCTTTTTAGTAATGAGCATCGCTTTTGTCTTGTGCGGGGCAAAGCTGAGTTTGTTCTGGTCTCCCCATTGCATGACTGATCTTAGTGCCATGTTGGCATCGTTTTGTAGGTTTTCCATGTTTGTGCTTGCAAAGACGAGTACGACGTCGTCGGCGAAGGCTTGGCAGTACACTCCTGTTTCAGTTAGTCGATGCAGTAGCGGGTCAAGGATGACGTTCCAAAAGGTAGGTCCACCGATGGATCCTTGGACGCAACCCTTGGTCGTATCTTTTGTTGATTCGCTTCTCGCGTAGTTGACGGTGATCTTCCTGTCTTCTAGGTATGCATTGACTAGCTGAAATAGGTTTTTGGGGCACTCCTTGATGACTAGTTGTTGTTTGAGTGCCGGCCACCATGCGTTATCAAAAGCTCCCTCGATGTCTAGCGAGACCACTACGACTGACTTCTTCTCTGCAATACTTTGTCGCAGGTGGTCGACGAGGTCGCTTAGGGCGTCTTCTGTACTGCGCTGAGGTGTGAAGCCGTATTGCCGTACGTTCATTTTGGGGAGGAGATGCCATTGAAGGCGACCAACTAGGAGTTTTTCGACAATTTTTCCTAGTACTGATAGAAGGCCGATTGGTCGATAGGACTTGGGGTGTGTGTAGTCCTCTTTGTCGGGCTTGCGCAGTATGACCACATGAGCGATTTTCCACTGCTGCGGGAAGTGGCTTAAAGAAAGACACTTATTCGCTATCGCTAGGAAGGTTTCCTCAGCGCAGCGAATGGCTGCAGTGCAAATGTCCGCGGTCAGCCCGTCTGGGCCGGGTGCCTTCTTTGGATTTAGTGTCATGAGCACTGTGTCCAATTCAGTGGTGGTAAAAGGTGGGTCATCTTTAGGCAGGCTGTTTGCGTCGAGATTGCGTATCCAGTTCCTGGTTGATGTGTGGCATGGCTGGTCGGTTGCCTCTGAGTCATCTGGATAGAACGTTTGGGTTAGAAGATCTGCAGAGCCCTGTGGGGTCAGGGTTTGGCCTGTGTTTGGGTTTCTTAAGAGCGAATCCTCTTTACGGCTGCTGGTCTTCCGTATTACCCTGTAAATCTTATCCCACATGCTCTCTTTTTCTTGGTTGGTGCAGAAGTTCTTCCAACTTTCCGTTTGAGCCTTCTCGGCCTCAGCCTTGTACTCCTCTTTTAGCTTCAAGTATTCGTCTAGTACGTTTGTTTTTCTGCTGGGTGCGGCGTTTCTTATTTTTCTTTTGTACCGTAGGACCTTTCTTCGCATTAGATTGAGTGATTTTGACCACCAGGGTGGAATTGGGTTGCGGATCTCTGTACCCAACATAGGGATGGTTTCCTTACAGGTGGAATGGATTAGGGCCGTGTAGGTGTTTACGGCCTCTTCCAATTCCTCGGGTGAGTTTAGCGCTTGCAATGACGTTGGTAGGATGTTATTATCTTCCAGTAGTTTACTTAGGAATGGACCGAATTTCCCCCACTTCGCTTTCCTGGTGTTGTACCTTCTTGTAGTGACCGGCTTTAAGGTGTATAGTGCCCTTTCAGTACGTAGGTCGAAGGTGATAGCGTTGTGGTCAGAGTTTATGATATCTCTGTTTACAGTCCATTCTTCAATGTGCCCTAGAAGTGGACGGCTACATGCCGTGACGTCGATGAAGCTAGCACACGTTATTCCCCCCCTTACTGTTTCAAATGTGGGTGTACTCCCGGTGTTCAAGATGTGAAGGTCCATTTCGTTGAGGAACGCGCTGTAAACTTCGCCTCTTTTGTCCTCAGTGGTACTACCCCACCAAGGACTCCACGCGTTTGTGTCCCCAGCAACGATGATTTTCTTTGTTGATTCTGCAAGCTTTTCTTGGAATTCCTTTATTCTTACTAGATATGGCGTGATTTCATGGTCTCCCTCTAGGTAGATAGAGATCAATCCCAGCTGCAGGCTGCCCCCTTTTACCAGTACCGCCGCTTCCGTTTCGGTAACAATTTTCGGATCGTTTATTACTTCTAATCGTTTACCGAAGATCAGGATCGCGGCCTTGACTGGCTTCGTGCGGCGAAGAGTGCACTGGATAATTCGTGTGCCGGGATATTGCTTTAGTTCTCCTGCGCTTCCCACGTTCGGCTCCTGCACCAAAGCAATGTCGATGTTTTTGTCTTTCGCCGCCTGAAGCAACTCTGCTGTTGCTAGTTTTGACCTCTGTAGGTTTGCCTGGATTAGTTTGATGTGATTGTTGTGTTGTTTTTCTTGTTTGGGGCGCCTTTAGCAGTATGCTATTTTTGACCTTGCTATAGCATCCCATTTCTGTCTCTCGTTGCACTCAGCGCTGAAGGCGTTGTGGTTTGTGCAGATGTCCTTCCTGGTGCTCTCTTTGCAGTTACGCAGGCTGGTGGTCTGCCTGCTTTCCTATCCTTGCAATCTTCCCATTTATGCGGGCCTCCGCAGTGACTGCACAGGTGTTCTTTTTCCTGGCAGAGGGTTTTTGTGTGCCCAAAGCCAAGGCATTTGATGCACTGCATCAGGGGGGATTGATCTGCTACCGGTCTTCGTTGTAGTCCTATATATATATGGCCTGCCTCTATGATCGCTTTGTGTGCTCCCGGGGACAGTTCTAAAATCGGGTGACATTCCAGAGGGTTCCTGGCTCTCTTTCGGTAGCGTACCCGTATTTTGGCCTCCTTTTCATGGTCTTTAAGGACGTCTTTGTTTTGGGCTACGATGTGTTCAATAAGCTCTGCGTCGGTATGGTATGCTAAGACGTCCTTTATGATGATTAGGGGATTTGCTGGTCTCGCTACCTCTACTTTTAATCCTTGTTGTACCTTCACTTTATCTTGTACCAGCTTGAGGTCTTCCTTGGAGTGACAACTTAGTACGACTTTCTGATTTCTGGCTTTACGCACTCTGTCTACTCTGGCCCCAGTCTTTTTTGCGTCGATGGCTTCCACTATCCTCTTGATTATGGTGTCGCCGGTGTTTTTGGGGTCATTCGACGACACTATGAGTGTGTGGTTTGGCCTCGGTTTAGGTTTGACGGGGGTTGCAGCTGCTTTTGCGTATGTTGTTATGGCTGGTTTCCTTGCTGGGTTATTTGTTTTGCCTTCCGCTGCTTCTATTTCTTCTTGGATGGACTTTGCTGGCACAGTTGGTTCTTCTAGCTTCTTCTTGATTGATTTTATTTCGCTGGTCACGATTTCCAGCGTTCCCGTTATTGGGAGGAGATTTTCTTTTAGTTCTTTATCACCCAGGTTCGAGGTGGCTGGTGGTTGTTGTGTTGGTTTCTCCTGGATTTTTCGTATCATGTTTTTAATCTCGACAAGTTCTTTAGAGGAATCCTGGACTGGTGGGGGTTGTTGATGGTCTTTCTAGGCGTTGAAGTGCCTTTCCGCTCGTGTCCATAACCCGCTGCAGTTGGTCTTGCAGCTTCTGGTTCTCTCTTCGAAGCTCGTCGAGTTGGTTAGACAGGGAGCCTATGATTTTCTTGAGCTCCCTGTGTTCTTGCATATTTTCTTGGTGCTCCTCATTTTTTCCTTTCTTGGCTTGTGGGTTGGGGGGGGGGGGGGGGGGGAGTTTCGTGTGGGGTCGATTGGTGAGGGGGGAGTAAAATGTCAATGGGGAATGTCACCCGATTTTAGAACTGTCCCCGGGAGCACACAAAGCGATCATAGAGGCAGGCCATATATATATAGGACTACAACGAAGACCGGTAGCAGATCAATCCCCCCTGATGCAGTGCATCAAATGCCTTGGCTTTGGGCACACAAAAACCCTCTGCCAGGAAAAAGAACACCTGTGCAGTCACTGCGGAGGCCCGCATAAATGGGAAGATTGCAAGGATAGGAAAAAAAAAAAAAAAAAAAAAAAAAAAAAAAAAAAAAAAAAAAAAAAAAAAAAAAAAAAGGTTAGGTTAGGTTAGGTTAGGTTGAGACGTCGTGGGACGCGGTCTCATCCTTCTGCGAGGCAGTGGTGCTCGAGAAGGAGGCGGCGGAACGTGCGAGGGAGGCATCAGCCGAACTCGCTATCCGTCGCAAAAGACCGGGTCGCCGGAGGGCGGCACACGACCGCCGCCTTCCGCCCTAATGAGCCAGAGGGCGGTCAGCTTGGGGAAGCTGATCGCCTACTAACCTGGCCCGAGTAGGCGCGCGAAGGTTGCTCCCGCGCGCTGCTCTGAGAAGGCCGTCGAGGGTGACCACACCACCCTTGACTCCGCGACGTGCCTACAGGCTCCCGCCGCCGCGCTTCACGGAAGACTGTAGTTCCCGTGTCGAGCGGCCAATGGCGGTCGAGGAGGAGCATCGTGAGGTTTTAGTGGGTATTCGGACGGCCTACATCTGCCAGTCCGCGAGTCCCACATAACCCGCTCGAGTCCCCACTCGGCCGGGTATCCGTAATCGGATTTCCTCACGTTAAAAAAAAAAAAAAAAAAAAAAAAAAAAAGGTTAGGTTAGGTTAGGTTCCCAATCCACGGTGGATGCCATACTGCAGGTAAAGTCCCATGCGCAGGACGCAGTGGCTCGGGGCGAAGGAGTCTTGGCAGTGTCTTTAGACATCGCCAACGCTTTTAACTCCATGCCCTGGCCCTGCATCAATGAGGCACTCATTTACCATCGGGTGCCTCCATACCTGCGCCGCATCATCGGGGCTTACCTCTCCGAGAAGTCTGTGACCTTACCTGGCAGCTCCGGATGGGGAGTTTGGGAGGTGTCGTGCGGTGTTCCACAGGGATCGGTGCTGGGTCCGATCCTCTGGAACATCGGGTACGACTGGGTGCTTAGGGGCAGCACCCTGCCGGGGGTAAAGGTCCTATGCTACGCTGATGACACGTTGGTCTTAGCGCAGCAGAGGACCTATCGCGAGGCAGCAGTGCTCGCGACAGCTGGCGTGGCTCACGTCGTCGGGCGAATTCGGCGGCTGGGTCTGGAGGTTGCACTAGACAAGTCTGAGGCAATCTACTTCAATGCTCCGAGGAAGGCCGCTCCACCAGAGGCCCACATCGTCGTTGGCGGTGTGACGATTGAGGTGAAGAGGAGCTTGAAGTACCTCGGACTTGTCTTGGACAACAGGTGGAGCTTTCGGGACCATTTTATACGAATGGTCCCGAGGTTGTTGAAGACAGCGGGGGCCTTGGCGCGCCTTTTGCCCAACGTTAGTGGGCCGAGCGCCCCGAGCCGTCGGCTGTACACCGGAGTGGTCCGATCGATGGCGCTGTACGGTGCTCCCGTATGGGCGGACGCCCTGAACCGGCAAAACGTCGCCCTGCTGCGGCGGGCGCAGAGGGTGATGGCCATCAGGGTGATACGGGGGTACAGGACCATCTCCGGTGAGGTGGCGTGTGTGCTGGCAGGAGTCCTGCCGTGGGACCTGGACGCGATTGCTCTGGCGTCGGTCTATTGCCGGCGTCGAGGTCTTGCGTCCGGGGCTTCGGCAAGGTCAGCACCGCATTGCAAGAGTGGGAGTCCCGGCTGGCAACACCAACCGCCGGCCGGAGGACGATAGAGGCAGTTCGTCCAGTTTTACGCCAGTGGTTAGCGAGGCGTCATGGCGTCCTAACCTTCCGCACCACACGGGTACTCTCAGGGCACGGTTGCTTTGGGAGATATCTGTGGCGGGTCGCTGGGAGGGAGCCCGACACCCGCTGCCACCACTGCGACTGCCTCGAAGAGACGGCCCAGCACACGCTGGAGGTGTGCCCAGCCTGGGCGTCTCAACGTCGCGCATTGCGCGGCGTCATAGGGGACGACCTTTCCCTGCCGGCCGTAGTGAAGGCCATGGCCGGCAGCGAGACGTCGTGGGACGCGGTCTCTTCCTTCTGCGAGGCAGTGGTGCTCGAGAAGGAGGCGGCGGAGCGGGCGAGGGCGGCTTCTTCCGAACTCGCCGTCCGCCGCAAAAGACCGGGTCGCCGGAGGGCGGCACACAATCGCCGCCTTCCGCCCTAATCGGCCAGAGGGCGGTCAGCCTGGGGAAGCTGATCGCCTACAAACCTGGCCCGAGTAGGCGCGCGCAGGTTGCTCCCGCGCGCTGCTCAGAGCAGGCCGTCGAGGGTGGCCCACCACCCCCGACTCCGAGACGTGCCTAGCAGGCTCCCGTCGCCGAGGCTATGGACGAATCCATGGCACCCATAGCCCCGGCCTGTGACGGTCGAGGAGGAGCACCGTGAGGTTTTAGTGGGTAGTGTGGACGGCCTATATCTGCCGGTCCATTAGTCCCACATAACCCACTCGAGTCCCCACTCGGGTGGCGTACCCGTAAAAGGGTTTCCTCACGATAAAAAAAAAAAAAAAAAAAAAAAAAAAAAAAAAAAAAAAAAAAAAAAAAAAAGGTTAGGTTCCCAAGGGAGTTCCCAAGGGAGTTGCTGGTCCTCCTACTGGGCGCGTCCCCAGGTGGCGGATAGGGGAAACCACTCGCTCTCGCGGGCGAGTGGACCGGGAGTTATTCCCGGCGCGGACCAAAACCAGCAAGGCATGGGCGTGCCTTTAGTCCATCGTTATGGACACGGCCTAGGGGAGCACACCCCGACAGAAAAGCCGAAGCTGTGGATCAGCAAAACAACAACATGTCGGTACATCAAAATTTTAATTTACCGCAGGAGGGTACCAGCCAGTCTGGAGAATCCCTCCGTGCTACGGCACGCAAGCCCCACGAATCTGCGGGGGGCTATGTTGTCCGATGTGTTGCGGGAGAGAGGCCTGAGATGGGCGGAGTTGAGGATGGGCCTGAGAAAGGCGGAGAGGCAGTTGTGCCCGGAATGGGTGGAGTTGAAGGTGCAGCGTTGGTGAAGTCGTCGTCTGTAGAGGGCGAGGTAGAAGGGGTGGTTGAGGGGGGCCCTGTATTTGGAGAAGGTGTGCCTCATCACAGCGGATGCGTGATGATGGAGCCAAGAGTTGTTTTAGAAAGACTGGACTGGAGTGAGGGTGTTTCGATTGCGTCCAGCGGTCTTAGATCGAGACGTGATTCTGTCTCGTCTGGCGGAAGGTTCTGGGGGGCTTCTAAGTCGAAAAGCTCAGATACGGAGAGCCTAATGTCGGTCTCGTCACAAAGACCTGTAAGGGCATCGTACCTGAAGGAAAGAAGGAAGCGGCCCCGGAAAAGGAGTGACCAGTCAGGTTCTTCCGGTGAAGGGGAGCAGGACAGACCCGCGCCGAAAATGGTTGCAGGCAAGAAGGGAAGAGGGAGACCTAAATTAACTGGTCAATGCGCAGAATTAGCAGCTAAGGATAAGGCGCAAAAGGAGACATATCGGCTCAGGGTAGAGGAGGAGGTGACTGAAAGCACCATAGCCGTTCGAAGCAGAGCAAACTCGACTCTATCGAGTATATCTTTGTTCTCGGAGCTGGACGTGGAAGATACCAAATTAACCTCAGATTTAAAGGTTCAAGTTGCTGAAAGTCTGGCGGTAATTCAGAAGGTCGCTAGCAAGTCCGGCAACTTAAAGGGGACCTTCACGAAAGCACTCAAGGAGGCGGCTAAATCTATAGCCCTAGCTGTTGATACGTTGGCACAGCGCACAGTCACAGAAGAGGTGGCTAATCTGCGTGCGCACAACAGCAAACTACAGCAGGATATGCAGGAAATGCAGAAACAAGTCAGTCTTTTACGGGCTGACCTTGATCGCAGTCGCATGAAGGAGGTAACGGCTAAGACTCATGAAACTCCACTTGCTGCCTCTCGAAGTTACCAGTTAGAGGGACAGGATGAGCTTGCGAGGAATATCATGGTTCAGGTTGGCACCATGGTGAGCGCGCGCTTGGAGTCTATTGAAGATAGGCTTCTGCCAGCAAAGGTCCTGCGTCCTCCTCTGGCATCTAGCCGACACCATGTAGATACCGCCAAGCCATCGGCGGCAAAGGTGACAGAAGCCAGAGTGACTACACTTATGGCCCCTGCCAACCCAGCCCCCAAGAAAGGGCAAAAGTCTGAGAAAGGCAAGGGCAAGGGAAAAAAGAGCACCAAGACCCTAGCGGCGCCAGCTCCCGAGCCGCGTCCTCTGCCACCTGCCCCGCGCGATGTGACCGAGGGCTGGAACGTTGTGGTACGAAAAGGGAAGAAGAAGGCAGCTACAGTCCCAGCGAAACAAACACCACAAAAGGTGAAGCCTAAGCAGCCTAAGATGCGCCCTCCACGTTCGGCGGCAGTAACTGTAACACTGCAGCCAGCCGCCGTTAGTAAGGAGATGACGTACCGCGCGACGTGCGGCCAGGCCGGGCACAAACAACGCCAGTGCTCGGCGGCACCTCACTGCCCGGTCTGCGAGGCAGCAGGACAGCCCGCGGACCATAAGGTGGGAAGCGCTGCATGCGCCAGGGCCGGCATATCGAGGAAGAGGAAGGACGGCAGGAAGGGAGGGAGTGGGCCAGCGGTGCCTGAACCCAAAGCCCCAGCCAGGGGAATGGAGGTGCAACACATGGACACCAAAGAATGGCTCTCCGTGTGTTGCAGGCGAACATAAACCACTGTGCCCGGGCCCAGGACTTATTGGTCCAAAGCCTGGCACAGTGGTCTATTCAGGTGGCGGTTGTTGCGGAGCCCTACAGTGTCCCCGCACGCGATAACTGGGTCGCAGACAACACCGGGGTGGTGACTATTATCACCCAGGTAGCTGCGGGCTCCCCACCTTTCTCACGTGTCGAGAAGGGTGTGGGATGCGTCGCGGCACTTGTCGGCGATCTAGTTGTCGTCCGAGTCTACTTTTCCCCCAATCGAACTCTTGCGGAGTTTGAAGAGTTCCTAATCCGCTTGGGGGAAATGATAGACCGACATCGTCCGGCGGAGGTGCTGGTCGCGGGGGACCTGAACGCGAAGTCGAGCGTGTGGGGCTCCGCAACGACGACTGAGCGTGGTACGACGCTCTCGGAGTGGGTAGTTGCCTCTGACTTGTCTGGCCTCAATCGGGGGACGACCAACACCTGCGTGCGAAGGCTGGGCGGGTCCGTGGTGGACGTAACGTTCGCGAGCCCGGCCCTAGCACGCCGTGTCCACGGTTGGCGAGTGTTGGATGATGTGGAGACTCTCTTGGACCACCTTTACATCCAATTCGAGATCTCCACTCATCCGACGGTGCCGTCAGCTGTAGGTCGCACCTCGCGAGAGAACGGACCGCGGTGGCAACTGAGGTGCCTCGACAAGGGACTTCTGGAGGAAGCTGCGATAGTGCAAGCCTGGCTGCCCCAGAGCTTGGCGTCTGCAGAAGACGCCGCAAACTGGGCTCAGAGAGTAATGGCGCGTATCTGCGTCGCGTCAATGCCCCGCTCCGGGCGCCGCCCTCAACGGCGGCAAGTGTACTGGTGGTCTGGTGAGATCGCTCAATTGCGCAACATCTGCATTGAGGTGAGACGCCTTTACACGCACTATCGCAGGCGGGCACGCCGGCAGCAGGAGGAGGAGGACCGGCTGTACTGCGCCTACGTCGAGGCGAAGAAAGCGCTGCAGGAGGAGATCGATCGTGCGAAAGGCGAGGCGCACGACGAAGCTCTCGCGGGGATCGACCGGGACCCGTTCGGAACGCCGTACCGGATGGTGCGCGGCAAGCTCCGGACTTGGGCCCCGCCTTTGACGCAGACACTTCCGCCGGATACTCTCCGAGGGGTGCTGTCGTCTCTGTTCCCGCAGCGGGCCAACTTTACACCTCCATCAATGGCCCGCCCTGCAGCGCAAGAGGAGGAGGACGAGAGCGTCGTACCAGAGGTGCTGGAGGAAGAGCTGGAGGAAGCGGTGAGGCGATCTCGGGGCAAAATCACCGCCCCAGGGCTCGACGGCATTCCCGGACGCGTAGTTGCTTTGGCCCATTCTATTTTGGGGCCAAGCATTCGAGGGCTATTTACTGCCTGTCTGGCTCAAGCCATAATTCCACAGTGGTGGAAGACAGGCAGACTAGTCCTCATAAAGAAGGAGGGGCGCCCGGCGAACTCAGCCTCGGCTTATAGGCCGATAGTGCTGTTGAGCGAGATCGCCAAGCTCTTCGAGAGGGCGGTAGAGCGGAGGCTACACCAGCACCTCGAGAGGACAGGTCCAAACCTCTCGGACAGCCAGTATGGCTTCCGAAGTGGACGCTCCACGGTGGATGCCATACTCCAGGTGAAGTCCCATGCGCAGGACGCAGTGGCTCGGGGCGAAGGAGTCTTGGCGGTGTCTTTAGACATCGCCAACGCTTTCAACTCCATGCCCTGGCCCTGCATCAATGAGGCACTCATTTACCATCGGGTGCCTCCATACCTGCGCCGTATCATCGGGGCTTACCTCTCCGAGAGGTCTGTGACCTTTCCTGGAAGCTCCGGCTGGGGAGTTTGGGAGGTGTCGTGCGGTGTTCCACAGGGATCGGTGCTGGGTCCGATCCTCTGGAACATCGGGTACGACTGGGTGCTTCGGGGCAGCACCCTGCCGGGGGTAAAGGTCCTCTGCTACGCTGATGACACGCTGGTCTTAGCGCAGCAGAGAACCTATCGCGAGGCAGCAGTGCTCGCGACAGCTGGCGTGGCTCACGTCGTCGGGCGGATTCGGCGGCTGGGTCTGGTGGTTGCACTAGACAAGTCTGAGGCAATCTACTTCAACGCTCCGAGGAGGCCCGCTCCGGCAGAGGCCCACATCGGCGTCGGCGGTGTGACGATTGGAGTGAAGAGGAGCTTGAAGTACCTCGGACTTGTCTTGGACAACAGGTGGAGCTTTCGGGACCATTTTATACGACTGGTCCCGAGGCTGTTGAAGACAGCGGGGGCCTTGGCGCGCCTTTTGCCCAACGTAAGTGGGCCGAGCGCCTCGAGCCGTCGGCTGTACACTGGAGTGGTCCGATCGATGGCGCTGTACGGTGCTCCCGTATGGGCGGACGCCCTGAACCGGCAAAACGTCGCCCTGCTGCGGCGGGCGCAGAGGGTGATGGCCATCAGGGTGGTACGGGGGTACAGGACCATCTCCGGTGAGGTGGCGTGTGTGCTGGCAGGAGTCCTGCCGTGGGACCTGGACGCGATTGCTCTGGCGTCGGTCTATTGCCGACGTCGAAGTCTTGCGTCCGGGGCTTCGGCAAGGTCAGCACCGCAGGAGGAGGCGCGGGATGCCGCAATGAAAGAGTGGGAGTCCCGGCTGGCAACACCAACCGCCGGCCGGAGGACGATCGAGGCGGTTCGTCCAGTTTTCCGCCAGTGGTTAGCGAGGCGTCATGGCGTCCTAACCTTCCGCACCACACAGGTACTCTCAGGGCACGGTTGCTTTGGGAGATATCTGTGTCGGGTCGCTGGGGGGGAGCCCGACACCCGCTGCCACCACTGCGACTGCCTCGAAGAGACGGCCCAGCACACGCTGGAGGTGTGCCCAGCTTGGGCGTCTCAACGTCGCGCATTGCGCGGCGTCATAGGGGACGACCTTTCCCTGCCGGCCGTAGTGAAGGCCATGGCCGGCAGCGAGACGTCGTGGGACGCGGTCTTTCCTTCTGCGAGGCAGTGGTGCTCGAGAAGGAGGCGGCGGAGCGGGCGAGGGAGGCTTCTTCCGAACTCGCCGTCCGCCGCAAAAGACCGGGTCGCCGGAGGGCGGCACACGATCGCCGCCTTCCGCCCTAATCGGCCAGAGGGCGGTCAGCTTGGGGAAGCTGATCGCCTACCAACCTGGCCCGAGTAGGCGCGCGCAGGTTGCTCCCGCGCGCTACTCAGAGCAGGCCGTCGAGGGTGGCCCACCACCCCCGACTCCGAGACGTGCCTAGCAGGCTCCCGTCGCCGAGGCTATGGACGAATCCATGGCACCCATAGCCCCGGCCTGTGACGGTCGAGGAGGAGCACCGTGAGGTTTTAGTGGGTAGTGTGGACGGCCTATATCTGCCAGTCCATTAGTCCCACATAACCCACTCGAGTCCCCACTCGGGTGGCGTACTCGTAAAAGGGTTTCCTCACGATAAAAAAAAAAAAAAAAAAAAAAAAAAAAAAAAAAAAAAAAAAAAAAAAAGTAATAAGGGAGCCCAAGGGAGTTGCTGGTCCTCCTACTGGGCGCGTCCCCAGGTGGCGGATAGGGGAAACCACTCGCTCTTGCGGGCGGGTGGACCGGGAGTTTTTCCCGGCGCGGACCAAAACCAGCGAGGCATGGGCGTGCCTTTAGTCCATTGTTATGGACACGGCCTAGGGGAGCACACCCCGACAGAAAAGCCGAAGCTGTGGATCAGCAAAAATCCAACATGTCGGTATACCAGAATATTAACTTACCGCAGGAGGGTACCAGCGAGTCTGGAGAGTCCCTCCGTGCTTCGGCACGCAAGCCCCACGAATCTGCGGGGGGCGACGGATACCGGTGTGTTGCGGGTGAGGGGCCCGAGAAGGGCGGAGTTGAGGTAGGGCCTGCGAAAGGCGTAGATGTAGTTGTGCCCGAGATGGGCGGAGCTGAGGGTGCAGCGTTAGTCGTTGTGGAGTCGTTGCCTGAAGATGGCAGGGTAGAAAGGGCGGCTGAGAGGAGCCCTGTATTAGGTGGAGCACCTCATAACATCGGAGGTGTGGTGAAGGAGGCAAGGGTCGTATTGGAGCGATTGGACATCAATGAAGGCTTGTCGATTGTGTCCAGCGGTGCAAGGTCGAGACGCGAATCTCTCTCGTCTGATGGAAGGTTCTGGGGGGTACCTGGGTCAAAGGACTCTGATACGGAGAGCCTTATGTCGGTCGGGTCTCAGAGAGTCAACGTAAGGGCGTCTTTCATAAAAGACAGAAGGAAGCGGCCCATACATAGGAGTGACCAGTCGGGTTCTTCCGGAGAAGGGGAACTGGCCAGACCTGCGCCAAAAATGGCGGCTGGCAGAAAAGAAAGACAGAGGCCAACATCAACCGGCCAATGCGTGAAACGGGCGGAAGCCAACCACAAGAGAGAGACAAGAGAGAACCCTAGCCGTTCGAAGCCGGACAAATTCGATACTATCGAATATGTCCTTGCTCTCAGAATTAGATTTAGAGGAGACCAGGTTGACCTCTGACCTGAAGGGCCAAGTCGCTGAAAGCCTAGCGGTAATCCAAAAGGTTGCCAGCAAATCTGGAAATCTAAAGGGCACGTTTACGAAGGCCCTCAAGGAGGCGGCAAAATCCATAGCAATAGCTGTGGATACCCTTGCTCAGCGCACCGTCACAGAGGAGGTGGCAAATCTGCGTGCGCACAATAGCAAGTTAGAACAGGAGATGCAGGATATGCAAAGACAGGTCAGTCTTTTACGGGCTGACCTTGAGCGCAGCCGTGCAATTGCAAGTAGCGCGCCGCAGATCCAGAAGACTCCAAACATTCCGTTGGGGATCTCTGAAGAGCTGGTAAGGAGCCTCATGGTCCAGGTCGGTACAATGGTCAGCGCTCGCCTTGAAGGTATAGAAGACAGGCTTCTACCAGCGAAGAGCCTACGTCCGCCACTGACGAAAAGCCGAACACCAATTAACACGGCCACAACTTCGGCGGTGAACGTGACAGAGGCCAGAGTGACCACACTCATGCCCCCCGCCAACCCAGCCCCCACGAAAGGACAAAAGCCTCAGAAAGGCAAGGGCAAAGGTAAGGGGAAAAAGGCACAAGCGGCGCAAGCTCCCGAGCCGCGGCCTATACCACCTCCTCCGGTCAACATGAAAGAGGGGTGGAATGTGGTCACCAGGAGGAATAAGAAGAAGCAGATTTCGGCTCAACCGAAAGAGAAGAGGGAGCAACAAAAGCCAGTGTCGAAAGCACCTAAACTACGTCCTCCTAGGTCGTCTGTAGTTGCGCTGAAGCTGCAGCCAGGTGCTAACAAAGAGATCACATACAAAGGCGTACTCACCCAGATCAAGGAAAAAGTAGTCCTTGAAGATCTGGGTATCACGGACCTCAGATTCAGAGTTGCCTCAACGGGAGCGAGGCTTCTTGAACTGCCAGGTATCAACACCGGTGAGAAGGCGGACGTCCTTGCGCATCAACTGCGGGCCGTCCTTAATGCAGACGACGTGCAAGTCTCGAGGCCTACAAGATGTGTCGAACTGAGAGTGAGTGGCCTTGATGACTCTGTGTCTCCAGAGGAGGTGGTGGCGGCTGTAAGCCGAGCAGGGGGTTGTGAGGCTTGTACCGTTAAGGTAGGAGAGATTCGCCAAGACCGAAACGGGCTCGGTACGGCTTGGGGCCGCTGTCCAGTGGCAGCAGCGAAAAAAGTGAGCAGCGGAAGACTGTTGGTGGGTTTTGTGTCGGCACGTGTGCAGCTATTGCAGCCTCGCGTGCTGCGTTGCTTCCGCTGCCACGAGGTGGGACATGTGGCGGCTAACTGCAGTAGTGCCAAGGACAGGAGTGCACACTGCTTTCGATGCGGGAAGCCTGGGCACAAACAAAGTGGTTGCATTGCTCCAGCACACTGTCCCGTTTGCGAAGAGGCAAACAGGCCTGCTGATCACTTGGCAGGGGGAAGAGTTTGCGCCAAAGTTTGTGCCCAATGGAAGAGACGGAGAGGCGGTGGAAATGGAGCGGCAGGGAAGACTGACCGAAGCCGATCTGAAGTCCCAACGCAGGGCGAGGAGTTGCAGCACATGGAGCAACAATAATGGCGCTTCAGGTGCTGCAGGCGAATATAAACCACTGCGCCCGGGCCCAGGACTTATTGGTCCAAAGCCTGGCGCAGCGGTCTATTCAAGTGGCGGTTGTAGCGGAGCCATACAGCGTGCCTGCGCGGGATAACTGGGTCGCGGACAACACCGGGGTGGTGACTATTATCACCCAGGTAGCTGCGGGCTCCCCGCCTTTCTCACGAGTCGAGAGGGGTGCGGGATGCGTCGCGGCACTTGTCGGCGACCTAGTTGTCGTTGGTGTTTACTTTTCCCCTAATCGAATCCTCGCAGAGTTCGAAGAGTTTCTCATTCGATTGGGGGAAATGGTAGAACGGCATCGCCCGGCGGAGGTGTTAGTTGCCGGCGATCTCAACGCCAAATCCAGCGTATGGGGCTCCGCAACGACGGATGTGCGTGGTGTGACGCTGTCGGAGTGGGTTATTGCCACCGGTTTGTCTGTTCTCAATCGGGGGACGACGAACACGTGTGTGCGAAGGCTGGGCGGGTCCATCGTGGACGTAACGTTTGCGAGCCCGGCCCTAGCGCGTCGTGTTCGGGGTTGGCGAGTGCTGGATGATGTGGGGACTCTCTCGGACCACCTCTACATCCAATACGAGATCTCCACACATCCGGCGGCGCCGCCAGCCCCCAGTCCAACCTCGCAAGAGTACGGACCGCGGTGGCAATTGGGTCGTCTCGACAAGCAACTGCTGGAGGAGGCAGCGATAGTGGAAGCCTGGGTGCCCCAGAGCTTGGCGTCTGCAGAAGACGCCGCCACCTGGGCGCAGGGGGCGTTGACGCGTATCTGTGACGCGTCAATGCCCCGTTCCGGGCGTCGCCCTCAGCGGCGACAAGTGTACTGGTGGTCGTGGGAGATCGCTCAACTGCGTAACACCTGCGTTGACGCGAGACGCCGGTACAGCCACTATCGCAGACGGGTACAGAAGGTGCGGGAGGAGGAAGACCGACTGTACCAGGTCTATGTCGAGGCGAGGACGCGGCTGCAGGAGGAAATCGGTCGTGCGAAGGGCGAGTCGCACGATCGAATGATTGCGGGGATAGACCAAGACCCGTACGGGACACCTTACCGGATGGTGATCGGTAGGCTACGGGCTTGGGCTCCACCACTGACGCAGACGCTCCGACCGGATATTCTCCGAGGGGTGTTGTCGTCGCTATTCCCGCAGCGGGCCAACTTTTCACCACCTTCTATGGCCCGCCCTGCAGCGCGAGAGGAGGAAGACGGTGTCGCACCACCGGTGGAGGAGGAGGAGCTCGAAGAAGCTATTCGCCGATCTCGGCACAAGAGCACCGCCCCTGGCCTGGATGGCATCCCCGGCCGGGCGCTAACTCTGGCCCTGAACACCATGGGGCCCAGAGTGCGAGGGCTATTCACTGCCTGTCTGGCTCAAGCCATAATTCCACAGCGGTGGAAGACAGGCAGGTTAGTCCTCATTAAGAAGGAGGGGCGTCCGGCGGATTCAGCCTCCGCCTACAGGCCTATCGTGCTCTTGAGCGAGATCGCCAAGCTCTTCGAGCGAGTTGTAGCGAGGAGGCTACAACGCCATTTGGAGGGGACAGGTCCGGACCTCTCGGACCTGCAGTATGGCTTCCGCAGTGGGCGTTCGACGGTGGATGCCATACTCGAGGTTAGGTAAGGTTCGCAGGATGCGGTTGCTCGGGGTGACGGGATTTTGGCGGTGTCTTTAGACATCGCCAACGCCTTTAACTCCCTCCCCTGGCCCTGCATTAAGGAGGCACTTTTATACCACCGTGTGCCTCCATACCTGTGCCGTGTCATCGGGGCTTACCTGTCCGGGAGGTCCGTGATGTTTCCCACTCCGGGTGGAGGTTGGGAGGAGTACGGAGTGTCGTCCGGTGTTCCACAAGGATCGGTGTTGGGACCCATCCTCTGGAACATCGGGTACGACTGGGTGTTGCGGGGCAGCACTCTGAGGGGGGTAAAGGTCCTCTGTTACGCCGATGACACGCTGGTCTTGGCGCAGCAGAGGACCTATCGCGAGGCGGCTGTGCTCGCCACGGCCGGGGTGGCCGTTGTTGTAGGCCGCATCAGGCGGCTTGGTTTGGAGGGTGCCCTGAACAAGTCCGAGGCATTATACTTCCATGCTCCTCGAAAGGGCCCACCACCAGATGCCCATATCGTCGTCGGTGGCGTCAAGATAGACGTCAAAAGGAGCATGAAGTACCTCGGACTTGTTCTGGACGGTCGGTGGAGTTTCCGGGGCCACTTTTCATCTTTGGCCCCGAAACTGTTGAAGACGGCGGCGGCCTTGGCGCGCCTTTTGCCCAATGTGGATGGGCCGAGCGCCTCGAGCCGTCGGCTGTACACCGGAGGGGTCAGGTCGATGGCCCTCTAGGTTGCCCCCGTATGGGCGGACGCCCTGGACCGGCACAACATCACTCTGCTGCGACGGGCGCAGAGGGTGATGGCCATCCGGGCGATACGGGGGTATCGGACCATCTCCGGTGAGGTGGCGTGCGTGCTGGCCGGAGTCATGCCGTGGGACCTGGACGCGACTGCTCTGGCGTCGGTCTATTGCCGGCGTCGGGGCCTCGTGTCCGGAGCCGCGGCAACGTCAGCACCACAAGAGGAGGCGCGGGATGCCGCATTGGAGGTGTGGGAGTCCCGGCTGGCAACACCAACCGCCGGCAGTGGTGCTCGAGAAGGAGGCGGCGGAACGTGCGAGGGAGGCATCAGCCGAACTCGCTATCCGCCGCAAAAGACCGGGTCGCCGGAGGGCGGCACACGACCGCCGCCTTCCGCCCTAATGAGCCAGAGGGCGGTCAGCTTGGGGAAGCTGATCGCCTACTAACCTGGCCCGAGTAGGCGCGCGCAGGTTGCTCCCGCGCGCTACTCTGAGAAGGCCGTCGAGGGTGACCACACCACCCTTGACTCCGCGACGTGCCGACAGGCTCCCGCCGCCGCGCTTCACGGAAGACTCTAGTTCCCGTGTCGTGCGGCCAAAAAGGCGGTTGAGGAGGAGCACCGTGAGGTTTTAGTGGGTATTCGGACGGCCTACATCTGCCAGTCCGCGAGTCCCACATAACCCGCGCTTGAGTCCCCACTCGGCCGGGTATCCGTAATCGGATTTCCTCACGTTAAAAAAAAAAAAAAAAAAAAAAAAAAGGTTAGGTTGGGTTTGGTTTGGTTTTTTTTTTTTTTTTTTTTTTTAAATACTGGCAACCTCTGACGTAATCAGAGCCTTTGTGTTCGTGAAGTGATTTGTATGCATTTTTAATAGTTTTATTTGACATTATCTTTGAATCCTATATGACTTAATTTTTATTGTTTCTTTTGTTTGTTTCTTGAGACTGATGTATTTTTCATTTTCAGATGTATTTCCTAATTTTAATTTGTTTTTCCAGAATTACCCTTTATTTATATTTTGTACCGCTTCGTTTACTCTTATATATACTAATCTAAACCCTTTTTAATTTATTTTACTAATTTTAATTTAATTTACTTCTATTTTATTTATATATTTATTTGTTCTTTCAGGTGATGCCAATTTGGAAAGGAGTTGTGATTCTTCCAGATTCGGAAATGTTAGTCCTAAGATTTGCGCTCCCCACTTGCAAATTTACCCGCAATATAGGCGTCTCATTATTCGGGGCTGAAAAAGATCTTTATTTTTTCATACACGTTGCCTGTGGGGACCGTCAATAATTTTTTTTTTTTTTTTTGCTACACCTGGAAGCCAACCTCCTTCCGTCACATATGGCCTGAATTTCGGCCCAATGCAGTGCTTTAATAAAATTCAGTCGCATATGGTCCGCAGGATGCAGGCCCCCAGGTGTGGGTATCACGTGCTCGTTGTCCTGGGCAGACTTAATTTTACACGCCACCAGCGCACACACATACAAATTCTGCGGAGATTTTTTATTTGAGTCCACCGTCTCGACCTCAGCAGTACGCCACAGTCAAACGTGCCAGGGTTTCCCACTTCCTTCGAACAGGGCAGTCTTCGCTGAAAGCGTTGTGGTCTGAGCGGCCACTCTTAGCCCTAACGCAGTTTTTACACGTAGGGTAAGTAGCCGCCAAGAGTTCGCACTTCGCCTTCAGGTGCTGGCCCCCACAGTGGCTGCAGACGTCTGCCTCCTCAGTGCAGGGCCCCCCAGTGTGGCCATATGCCAGACAGCGGGAGCACTGCACGAGGGGAGATTGGTCCATGACCCTGACGCGCTGCAGGTCCACTCGGAGCGCTCCTAGGTCTGTCGCTCTACTCCATATTATGGGGGAGACCGACAGAACCATGTGGCTCGTGTGGGGGTTCCTAGCCTTTTTGCGGAATTTGATCAGAATCCTGTCATCCTCCTTGTCGAGCCCCTCAAATACCTCTGCATTCTGTTTCCTGAGAGCCTTCAGTACCTCTTCATCAGCGTTAACGCTCAGAAGGTCTCTCAGGACGATCATAGGATCCCGGTTTTTGACGTCCTCGACATGGAGGCGACTGGACTCCAACCGTTGCCTTGCCCTGTCCCTGTCTTCAGCCGTCGAGCATCCAAGGATGATCTTGCTGTCCTTGGCTTTCCGGACCTTTTCAACCCTTATCCAGCCCTCTTTTGCGTCTACCGCCTTGCGCACTCGCTCCAGTACCTCCTCCCCTGTCTCTAACACATCATCGGAAGAGATGATGATAGAGTGCAGGGAAGGTCGCACCGGTTTGGCCGTGGGCGCGTTTGCGGCAACGGTCGCGTAGGTAGAAGGAGGGGGAGGATTCGCGAAGTTTGTGGCGGACTGTTTTTCGAGCGCTGACTTCAACTCCCGCATTTTCTCGGCGTTTTCGGCTAACAGCCTCGAGTGCTCCTCCATCTTTCGACAGAGTTCCCCCTGCTCCTTGCACTCGGGCTGTTCTTTTGGCGCCCCTTCCTTGCTCGGCTCGCCCTCCAGCTCTTTTACAAGAGCGTATAGCCGCTCTAGGGCCTTCAAAACGCCGGCTTTGATGTCCGTTTTGAGGTTGCGGGAGTTGTTTAATAGTAGTTTGGCGCTCATTAAGCAGGCCTTGGCCTCCGAGGCTCTGCTTTGGTATCTTCTCTGGCCTTCTTCCTCACCCTCGGGGCTGAATTCCAGCCTAGTCCCCCTAACGAGGGTGAGGTCGATGTGGTGGGTGGGCTGCGGCGCTGGTTTTTTATATGCAGACTGATCGCTGCTGGCCATCTTGACTGATGGGGTCCTAATCATCGTCAGAGGTGCGCGTTTATAAATAAAAGTTTGGGTGTAGAGTGCCCAAAGTTGTAAATAACACCTAGTCTCTCAACAGTCGGTGGTGTAAAGAGCCACGTATGTAAAGACAAATTTGCTCGGAGCAATAGGAAAAGAAGAAGAAGATATACAGAGGGTAAGGGGAACTAAAAGATTTTTCGTTAATAAACTGATTTTCCCCTCTAGGCCTACCGTGACAAGTGTTAAAAGAATAAATATTAATATACAGAAATAAATAAAGTAAAAAGTAAGTACTCCTGCAAGTTTTGTTACTACTAATAAAATGACTAGGTGATTGTTTAGAGTTAGAATAAAATTGAATTAGTTAAATTATAGTTAAAATATTATAAATTAAATTGAAATAAAAGTTAAAATAAAATTAAGATTATTGATAAATTACAGTCAAATTATTATTAAAATTAAATTCAATTAAGATTCAAATTCAAGTCAATTTAAAACCAGAGTAAAATTAAAACGAAGTCAGTTAAAATTAAAATATAAATATTTTTCTTTTGGTAAAAGTACCAAATATCAATCTATCTATCTAAACAGTCGGTGGTGTAAAAAGCCACTGACAGTCTATATTTATTTAATAAAATATTTTTCCTGACGCTTATACGTCAAAAGCTAGATAAATTTAATAAAATAAAACAATAAGACGTCAGTAAATTCGCCAAGGTCAGACCACCTTTCCTACCTAGCGAGAATAGGGTGTGGTGGGGGGCCTTTTTTTCAGTTTCTCGTGCTCCGATTTGCACGAAATCGGTGTCAAACGATCGGGCTTCGCGATGCCTACGAAACTTTGAACAATTGAAAACTGAGGGGGAGGGGGGTGAGTATAAAAATTTAGAAAAATTGAATTTTTCAGTGATTTTCGCGTGTAAAAGGCGCGAAAATATGTCAAAAATTTGGAAAAAATTTGGATAGGTACGGCGCGGAGGGACCTACGCAACGATACCAATAACTCCTCAATCAAAGTGAGGTAAGTCAGTTGAAAAAATTTTTAAAATGTTATAAGTCAAAATTTTCAGACTGAATTTTCAAGTGTCCAAATTTGTGTAAATAGTTTTAGTTTAATATATATAATGTCAAATAGGTCGAATTTATTATGTAAAAAAGTTTCAGCCTGATATAAGATGTTTTGAAAAATTCAATTTGTATGAATATGGTTAGGTTAGGTTAGGTTAGGTTAGGTTAGGTTAGGTTTTTTTTTTTTTTTTTTTTTTTTTTTTTTTTTTTTTTTTTTTTTTTTTTTATTATTGAACGGCTGTGTTTTAGCCGTTTACGAGCAACCTCCATCGTGGTAAACGGAGACTTTGTTTGCCACGAATATGTTTTAAGACTGTTTTTATTATTTGTTTATATTTAAATTTACTTATTAAATTATTATAATCTATATTTTACTTTTATCTATGTATTTTGTGTTGTTATTATTATCTAATACTATTTATTTCTTTTTTCTGGACTTAGCACTTTTTATTTCTTATTTTTATTTACCGTTTTAATTTGTAAATTCTCTATCTATGTATATCAAATTTTTCGCTATTATATGTTTATTTATTTTGTTTGAAGCTATTTAATTTTTGTTTTATTTAAATACCATCATATGTTTTCATTTTTAATTTTTAAAATTTTGGAGACGTCTACATTTATATATAATTTTAATAGGTTTTTGGACTATCTAGCCCCAGCCACAGATTTATCTCTATCCAGAATAATTTTCGTGAGATATTCTGGTCTGAAAAATTTATTTTTCCAGTTTTATTTCTTGTGTCGGAGCCAGTTTGAGTTTCCACCTTCGTTGCTATTTCCAGGACTATGGTCTGCTCGTGGGAGCCGCTCCCGTGGCTTAGCATATCGCTTGAAATTCTGCGTTTGTTTGTGCTGATGAATTTCAAACCCATATGTCGTACCAGGTGATGGCTCTCAGATGTAATGCTCCCATCCTGGCGTATTGTATACGTCCTTAAAAGACCGTGTATGTCCTCCGCTCCACCCTTAGCAATAGGCTACAGTGGAGCGGGCCAGCGAGTCCCACCGCCTGCGGACCGGGCACTCATCGCTGAAGGCATTGTGATCCGTGCGGCTATGTTTAGCCCTGACGCAGTTCTTGCAAGTAGGGTAGGTAGCCGCTACAAGATCACAATCCTTCTTAAGGTGCTGGCCCCCACAGTGGCTGCAGACGTCTGTCTCCTCTGTGCAGAGCCTCCTGGTGTGGCCATATGCCAGGCACCGGGAGCACTGCACTAGAGGAGATTGGTCCAAGACCCTGACGCGTTGCACTGACACTCGGAGCACTCCTAGTTGACACTCGGAGCGCTCCTAGTTCTGTCACTCTCCTCCATATTACGGGGGAGACCGACAGAACCAGGTGGCTCGTGTGGGGGTTCCTAGCCTTTTTGCGGAATTTGACTTGAACTGACTTACCTCACTTTGATTGAGGAGTTATTGGTATCGTTGCGTAGGTCCCTCCGCGCCGTACCTATCCAAATTTTTTCCAAATTTTTGACATATTTTCGCGCCTTTTACACGCGAAAATCACTGAAAAATTTAATTTTTCTAAATTTTATACTCACCCCCCTCCCCCTCACTTTTCAATTCTTCACAGTTTCGTAGGCATCGCGAAGCCCGATCGTTTGACACCGATTTCGTGCAAATCGGAGCACGAGAAACTGAAAAAAAGGCCCCCCCACCACACCCTATTCTCGCTAGGTAGGAAAGGTGGTCTGACCTTGGCGAATTTACTGACGTCTTATTGTTTTATTTTATTAAATTTATCTAGCTTTTGACGTATAAGCGTCAGGAAAAATATTTTATTAAATAAATATAGACTGTCAGTGGCTTTTTACACCACCGACTGTTTAGATAGATAGATTGATATTTGGTACTTTTACCAAAAGAAAAATATTTATATTTTAATTTTAACTGACTTCGTTTTAATTTTACTCTGGTTTTAAATTGACTTGAATTTGAATCTTAATTGAATTTAATTTTAATAATAATTTGACTGTAATTTATCAATAATCTTAATTTTATTTTAACTTTTATTTCAATTTAATTTATAATATTTTAACTATAATTTAACTAATTCAATTTTATTCTAACTCTAAACAATCACCTAGTCATTTTATTAGTAGTAACAAAACTTGCAGGAGTACTTACTTTTTACTTTATTTATTTCTGTATATTAATATTTATTCTTTTATTATTTGACACGGTAGGCCTAGAGGGGAAAATCAGATTTTTAACGAAAAATCTCTTAGTTCCCCTCACCCTCTGTATATCTTCTTCTTCCTTTCCTATTGCTCCGAGCAAATTTGTCTTTACATACGTGGCTCTTTACACCACCGACTGTTGAGAGACTAGGTGTTATTTACAACTTTGGGCACTCTACACCCAAACTTTTATTTATAAACGCGCACCTCTGACGATGATTAGGACCCCATCAGTCAAGATGGCCAGCAGCGATCAGTCTGCATATAAAAAACCAGCGCCGCAGCCCACCCACCACATCGACCTCACCCTCGTTAGGGGGACTAGGCTGGAATTCAGCCCCGAGGGTGAGGAAGAAGGCCAGAGAAGATACCAAAGCAGAGCCTCGGAGGCCAAGGCCTGCTTAATGAGCGCCAAACTCCTATTAAACAACTCCCGCAACCTCAAAACGGACATCAAAGCCGGCGTTTTGAAGGCCCTAGAGCGGCTATACGCTCTTGTAAAAGAGCTGGAGGGCGAGCCGAGCAAGGAAGGGGCGCCAAAAGAACAGCCCGAGTGCAAGGAGCAGGGGGAACTCTGTCGAAAGATGGAGGAGCACTCGAGGCTGTTAGCCGAAAACGCCGAGAAAATGCGGGAGTTGAAGTCAGCGCTCGAAAAACAGTCCGCCACAAACTTCGCGAATCCTCCCCCTCCTTCTACCTACGCGACCGTTGCCGCAAACGCGCCCACGGCCAAACCGGTGCGACCTTCCCTGCACTCTATCATCATCTCTTCCGATGATGTGTTAGAGACAGGGGAGGAGGTACTGGAGCGAGTGCGCAAGGCGGTAGACGCAAAAGAGGGCTGGATAAGGGTTGAAAAGGTCCGGAAAGCCAAGGACAGCAAGATCATCCTTGGATGCTCGACGGCTGAAGACAGGGACAGGGCAAGGCAACGGTTGGAGTCCAGTCGCCTCCATGTCGAGGACGTCAAAAACCGGGATCCTATGATCGTCCTGAGAGACCTTCTGAGCGTTAACGTTGATGAAGAGGTACTGAAGGCTCTCAGGAAACAGAATGCAGAGGTATTTGAGGGGCTCGACAAGGAGGATGACAGGATTCTGATCAAATTCCGCAAAAAGGCTAGGAACCCCCACACGAGCCACATGGTTCTGTCGGTCTCCCCCATAATATGGAGTAGAGCGACAGACCTAGGAGCGCTCCGAGTGGACCTGCAGCGCGTCAGGGTCATGGACCAATCTCCCCTCGTGCAGTGCTCCCGATGTCTGGCATATGGCCACACTCGGAGGCACTGCACTGAGGAGGCAGACGTCTGCAGCCACTGTGGGGGCCAGCACCTGAAGGCGAAGTGCGAACTCTTGGCGGCTACTTACCCTACGTGTAAAAACTGCGTTAGGGCTAAGAGTGGCCGCTCAGACCACAACGCTTTCAGCGAAGACTGCCCTGTTCGAAGGAAGTGGGAAACCCTGGCACGTTCGACTGTGGCGTACTGCTGAGGTCGAGACGGTGGACTCAAATAAAAAATCTCCGCAGAATTTGCATGTGTGTGCGCTGGTGGCGTGTAAAATTAAGTCTGCCCAGGACAACGAGCACGTGATACCTACACCTGGGGGCCAGCATCCTGCGGACCATATGCGACTGAATTTTATTAAAGCACTGCATTGGGCCGAAATTCAGGCCATATGTGACGGAAGGAGGTTGGCTTCCAGGTGTAGCAAAAAAAAAAAAAAAAATTTTTGACGGTCCCCACAGGCAACGTGTATGAAAAAATGAAGAGCTTTTTCAGCCCCGAATAATGAGAAGCCTATATTCCGGGTAAATTTGCAAGTGGGGAGCGCAAATCTTAGGGCAAACATTTCCAAATCTTCAACCTTATAAACTCCTTTACAAATTGGCATCACCTGAAAGAACAAATAAATATATAATTAAAATAGAAGTAAATTAAATTAAAATTAGTAAAATAAATTAAAAAGGGTTTAGATTAGTATATATAAGAGTAAACGAAGCGGTACAAAATATAAATAAAGGGTAATTCTGGAAAAACAAATTAAAATTAGGAAATACATCTGAAAATGAAAAATACATCAGTCTCAAGAAACAAACAAAAGAAACAATAAAAATTATGTCATATAGGATTCAAAGATAATGTCAAATAAAACTATTAAAAATGCATACAAATCACTTCACGAACACAAAGGCTCTGATTACGTCAGAGGTTGCCAGTATTTAAAAAAAAAAAAAAAAAAAAAAAACCTAACCTAACCCAACCTAACCTTTTTTTTTTTTTTTTTTTTTTTTTTAACGTGAGGAAATCCGATTACGCATACCCGGCCGAGTGGGGACTCAAGCGCGGGTTATGTGGGACTCGCGGACTGGCAGATGTAGGCCGTCCGAATACCCACTAAAACCTCACGGTGCTCCTCCTCAACCGCCTTTTTGGCCGCACGACACGGGAACTAGAGTCTTCCGTGAAGCGCGGCGGCGGGAGCCTGTCGGCACGTCGCGGAGTCAAGGGTGGTGTGGTCACCCTCGACGGCCTTCTCAGAGTAGCGCGCGGGAGCAACCTGCGCGCGCCTACTCGGGCCAGGTTAGGTTAGGTTAGGTTAGGTTAGGTTAGGTTAGGTTAGGTTCCCAAGGGAGTTGCTGGTCCTCCTACTGGGCGCGTCCCCAGGTGGCGGATAGGGGAAACCACTCGCTCTTGCGGGCGAGTGGACCGGGAGTTTATCCCGGCGCGGACCAAAACCAGCGAGGCATGGGCGTGCCTTTAGTCCATCGTTATGGACACGGCCTAGGGGAGCACACCCCGACAGAAAAGCCGAAGCTGTGGATCAGCAAACAACAACATGTCGGTAAGCCAAAAATTATTCATACCGCAGGAGGGTACCAGCGAGTCTGGAGAATCCCTCCGTGCTACGGCACGCAAGCCCCACGAATCTGCGGGGGGCAAAGACTGCCGATGTGTTGCGGGAGAGGTGCCTGAGAAGGGCGGAGAGTGGGTGGTGGCTGCGGGAGGCGGCGTTGAGGTGGGGCCCGAGAGGGGCGGAGTTGTTGCGGTGGCCGAGCAGGGTGGAGTGGTTGTGTTGGCCGAGGAGGTTGCAACGGTTGTGGTGCCCGATAAGGGCGTAGTTGAAGATAGCGTGCCTATTGGAGGTGATGCTGAGGCTTCTGAGCCTAAAAGAGGAGTTACTGCACTGAAGAGTGCCAAGGTGGTTCTCGAGCGGCTGGACTTATCGGAATGCGCATCCATCATAAGTGGAAGGTCCCGCTCGATGTCAACATCGTCACGGGGTCGCTTCTGGGCGGCCTCAGAGTCGGAGGCGGAGAGCTGCATCTCGATGAGATCGCAGACGTCGAATGTGGAGGCAAGGAAGTATCGGAAGAGACCCAGAAGTAGAAACAGCAACTCTGGCTCTTCGGGGACTGAGGAGACGAGGGATAGGCCAAAAGTCAAGGCTACAGCGGTTAGGCGTCAAGAGCTTCGGCTTCATGCAGAGGAGGAAGTTGCCGCTATAGCAGAATCGGTGCAGAGGGCAAACTCCAGGCTCTCGGACACCCCAGGCTTAGTAAGAACGAAAATTGATGGCCCTTTGGTGCAAGACCTGCAGCACCAAGTTGCGCATAGCCTGTCCATCATTAATAAAGTTGCCAGCAGGTCCGGCAATCTTAAGGGCACTTTTACTAAAGCCCTTAAGGAAGCCGCTGGCGCTATTAATACGGCTGTGGAAATATTAGCCAACAAGACAGCAAACGAGGAGGTGGCACAGTTACGCGCGACGAACACCCGCCTAACTGAAGAGATCACAGAGCTGCGAAAGGAAATGGCTCTTATGAGAGCCGACCTAGAGCGTTCTGGAGCCGTGAGGCGGGAACCTGAGAGGAAGGAGGACGTTGCTCGTTCAGTGATGGTGCAGGTAAGCACATTACTGAACACGCGGCTGGCAGCGCTGGAGGATAGGCTTCTTCCGGCTAAACCAGTGCGCCCTCCATTGGCGGCGGATAGGAAGCGCCAGGCGGCAGTCTCACCGGTTGTGACGAAGCCTACTATTACTACACTGGTGGCGCCCGCAAATCCGCCTCCGAAGCAAAAGCAGGCGCCGAAAACGAAAAATAAGGCGTCGAAGAAAGCCCCACAACCGACGCCACTAGAGCCACGTCCTCTGCCTCCTGCCCCGGCTCAATTGACCGAGGGTTGGAGTGTCGTCGTGAGGAAGGGGAAGTTGAAGGCGACGGCAGCCCAGGCTCAGCAGAAAACGCAGAAGGCGAAATCTGCTAACCGCCCAAAGCTGCGCCCCCCACGATCGGCGGCTGTAACACTTACCTTACAGCCGGCCGCCACACAGAAGGAAATCTCGTATCGCGATGTCCTTACCCAGTTCAAGCAGGCGGTGAAGTTGGATGAACTGGGTATTAAGGACGTGCGACTTCGGGTTGCGTCTACTGGTGCCAGGGTTCTGGAGTTACCTGGTACCAATAGCGGCGAGAAGGCGGATGCCCTAGCCCAACGGCTGCGTGGGGTGTTCGACGAAACGGAGGTCCTGGTGGCGAGACCGATGAAGTGTGCAGAGTTGAGGGTCAGTGGCCTAGATGACTCTGCAACTTCAGAGGAGGTTGCGGCAGCAGTGAGCCGAGTCGGAGGCTGCGATGTCGGATCTGTAAAGGTGGGAGAGATCCGGCAGGACCGCAACGGCTTAGGTACAGTCTGGGTCCGCTGCCCTATTGCGGCGGCGAAAAAGGTTGGTGGATCGCGGCTCCTTGTGGGCTTCGTGTCGGCGCGGGTGCAACTGCTGCAACAGCGAGTCCGGCGTTGTTTCCGCTGCCACGATGTTGGCCATGTGGCAGCGAAGTGTAGCAGTGCACTCGATCGGAGCCAGCAGTGCTTCAGGTGCGGCCAAGCCGGGCACAAGCAGCACCAGTGCTCGGCGGCACCTCACTGCCCGGTCTGCGAGGCGGCAGGACAGCCCGCAGACCATAAGGTGGGAAGCGCTGCATGCGCCAGGGCCGGCACCTCGAGGAAGAGGAGGGACGGCAGGAAGGGAGGAAGGGTGCCAGCGGTGGCCAATCCAGATGCCCCAGTCAGGCAAGAGGAGGTGCAACACATGGACACCAAATAATGGCTCTCCGTGTGTTGCAGGCGAACATAAACCACTGCGCCAGGGCCCAGGACTTATTGGTCCAAAGCCTGGCGCAGTGGTCTATTCAGGTGGCGGTTGTTGCGGAGCCCTACAGTGTCCCCGCACGTGATAACTGGGTCGCAGACAACACCGGGGTGGTGACTATTATCACCCAGGTAGCTGCGGGCTCCCCGCCTTTCTCACGTGTCGAGAGGGGTGCGGGATGCGTCGCGGCACTTGTCGGCGATCTAGTTGTCGTCGGCGTCTACTTTTCCCCCAATCGAACTCTAGCGGAGTTTGAAGAGTTCCTAATCCGCTTGGGGGAAATGATAGACCGACATCGTCCGGCGGAGGTGCTGGTCGCGGGGGACCTCAACGCTAAGTCGAGCGTGTGGGGCTCTGCAACGACGACTGGGCGTGGTACGACGCTCTCGGAGTGGGTAGTTGCCACTGACTTGTCTGTCCTCAATCGGGGGACGACCAACACCTGCGTGCGAAGGCTGGGCGGGTCTGTGGTGGACGTAACGTTCGCGAGCCCGGCCCTAGCGCGCCGTGTTCACGGTTGGCGAGTGTTGGATGATGTGGAGACTCTCTCGGACCACCTCTACATCCAATTCGAGATCTCCACTCATCCGACGGTGCCGTCAGCCGTAGGTCGCACCTCGCGAGAGGACGGACCGCGGTGGCAACTGAGGTGCCTCGACAAGGGACTTCTGGAGGAAGCTGCGATAGTGCAAGCCTGGCTGCCCCAGAGCTTGGCGTCTGCAGAAGACGCCGCAATCTGGGCGCAGAGGGCAATGACGCGTATCTGCGACGCGTCAATGCCCCGCTCCGGGCGCCGCCCTCAACGGCGGCAAGTGTACTGGTGGTCGGGTGAGATCGCTCAATTGCGCAACTACTGCATTGAGGCGAGAAGCCTTTACACGCACTATCCCTGGAAGGCACGCCGGCAGCAGGAGGAGGAGGACCGGCTGTACTGCGCCTACGTCGAGGCGAAGAAAGCGCTGCAGGAGGAGATCGGTCGTGCGAAAGGCGAGGCGCACGACGAAGCTCTCGCGGGGATAGATCGGGACCCGTTCGGAACGCCGTACCGGTTGGTGCGCGGCAAGCTCCGAACTTGGGCCCCGCCTTTGACGCAGACACTCCCACCGGATACTCTCCGAGGGGTGCTGTCGTCTCTGTTCCCGCAGCGGGCCAATTTTACACCTCCATCAATGGCCCGCCCCGCAGCGCAAGAGGAGGAGGACGAGAGCGTCGTACCAGAGGTGCTGGAGGAAGAGCTGGAGGAAGCTGTGAGGCGATCTCGGGGCAAAACCACCGCCCCAGGGCTCGACGGCATTCCCGGGCGCGTAGTTGCTTTGGCCCATTCTATCTTGGGGCCAAGCATTCGAGGGCTATTTACTGCCTGTCTGGCTCAAGCCATAATTCCACAGTGGTGGAAGACAGGCAGACTAGTCCTCATCAAGAAGGAGGGGCGCCCGGCGGAGTCAGCTTCGGCTTATAGGCCGATAGCGATGTTTTGCTAGATCGCCAAGCTCTTCGAGAGGGTGGTAGCGAGGAGGCTACAGCAGCACCGCGAGAGGACAGGTCCAAACCTCTCGGACAGTCAGTATGGCTTCCGAAGTGGACGCTCCACGGTGGATGCCATACTGCAGGTGAAGTCCCACGCGCAGGACGCAGTGGCTCGGGGCGAAGGAGTCTTGGCGGTGTCTTTAGACATCGCCAACGCTTTTAACTCCATGCCCTGGCACTGCATCAATGAGGCACTCATCTACCATCGGGTGCCTCCGTATCTGCGCCGCATCATCGGGGCTTACCTCTCCGAGAGGTCTGTGACCTTTCCTGGAAGCTCCGGCTGGGGAGTTTGGGAGGTGTCGTGCGGTGTTCCACAGGGATCGGTGCTGGGTCCGATCCTCTGGAACATCGGTTACGACTGGGTGCTTCGGGGTAGCACCCTGCCGGGGGTAAAGGTCCTCTGCTACGCTGATGACACGCTGGTCTTAGCGCAGCAGAGAACCTATCGCGAGGCAGCAGTGCTCGCGACAGCTGGCGTGGCTCACGTCGTCGGGCGGATTCGGCGGCTGGGTCTGGAGGTTGCACTAGACAAGTCTGAGGCAATCTATTTCAACGCTCCGAGGAGGGCCACTCCACCAGAGGCCCACATCGTCGTCGGCGGTGTGACGATCGAGGTGAAGAGGAGCTTGAAATACCTCGGACTTGTCTTGGACAACAGGTGGAGCTTTCGGGACCATTTTATACGACTGGTCCCGAGGCTGTTGAAGACAGCGGGGGCCTTGGCGCGCCTTTTGCCCAACGTAAGTGGGCCGCGCGCCTCGAGCCGTCGGCTGTACACTGGAGTGGTCCGATCGATGGCGCTGTACGGTGCGCCCGTATGGGCGGACGCCCTGAACCGGCAAAACGTCGCCCTGCTGCGACGGGCGCAGAGGGTGATGGCCATCAGGGTGATACGGGGGTACAGGTCCATCTCCGGTGAGGTGGCGTGTGTGCTGGCAGGAGTCCTGCCGTGGGACCTGGACGCGACTGCTCTGGCGTCGGTCTATTGCCGGCGTCGGGGCCTCGTGTCCGGGGCCGCAGCAAGGTCAGCACCACAGGAGGAGGCGCGGGATGCCGCAATGGAAGAGTGGGAGTCCCGGCTGGCAACACCAACCGCCGGCCAGAGGACGATCGAGGCGGTTCGTCCAGTTTTCCGCCAGTGGTTAGCGAGGCGTCATGGCGTCCTAACCTTCCGCACCACACAGGTACTCTCAGGGCACGGTTGCTTTGGGAGATATCTGTGTCGAGTCGCTGGGAGGGAGCCCGACACCCGCTGCCACCACTGCGACTGCCTCGAAGAGACGGCCCAGCACACGCTGGAGATGTGCCCAGCCTGGGCGTCTCAACGTCGCGCATTGCGCGACGTCATAGGGAACGACCTTTCCCTGCCGGCCGTAGTCAAGGCCATGGCCGGCAGCGAGACGTCGTGGGACGCGGTCTCTTCCTTCTGCGCGGCAGTGGTGCTCGAGAAGGAGGCGGCGGAGCGGGCGAGGGAGGCTTCTTCCGAACTCGCCGTCCGCCGCAAAAGACCGGGTCGCCGGAGGGCGGCACACGATCGCCGCCTTCCGCCCTAATCTGCCAGAGGGCGGTCAGCTTGGGGAAGCTGATCGCCTACCAACCTGGCCCGAGTAGGCGCGCGCAGGTTGCTCCCGCGCGCTACTCAGAGCAGGCCGTCGAGGGTGGCCCACCACCCCCGACTCCGAAGACGTGCCTAGCAGGCTCCCGTCGCCGAGGCTTTGGACGAATCCATGGCACCCATAGCCCCGGCCTGTGACGGTCGAGGAGGAGCACCGTGAGGTTTTAGTGGGTAGTGTGGACGGCCTATATCTGCCGGTCCATTAGTCCCACATAACCCACTCGAGTCCCCACTCGGGTGGCGTACCCGTAAAAGGGTTTCCTCACGATAAAAAAAAAAAAAAAAAAAAAAAAAAAAAAAAAAAAAAAAAAAAAAAAAAAAAAAAAAAGGTTAGGTTCCCAAGGGAGTTGCTGGTCCTCCTACTGGGCGCGTCCCCAGGTGGCGGATAGGGGAAACCACTCGCTCTCGCGGGCGAGTGGACCGGGAGTTATTCCCGGCGCGGACCAAAACCAGCAAGGCATGGGCGTGCCTTTAGTCCATCGTTATGGACACGGCCTAGGGGAGCACACCCCGACAGAAAAGCCAAAGCTGTGGATCAGCAAACACCAAAAACATGTCGGTACATCAGAATTTTAATTTACCGCAGGAGGGTACCAGCAATGGAGAATCCCTCCGTGCTACGGCACGCAAGCCCCACGAATCTGCGGGGGGCCATGTTGTCCGATGTGTTGCGGGAGAGAGGCCTGAGATGGGCGGAGTTGAGGATGAGCCTGCGAAAGGCGGATTGGAAGTGGTGCTCAGTGGGAGCGAAGTAGTTGAAGGAGTTGGGTTGGCGCTTCAGGCAGATGGATATCAGAGAGTATCTGCATCGAGCAGCGCTGCCGAGGGGTCATTGGGTGGTGGTCTAGTCGGAGAATTAGGAAAGGACCCGCGAGTGATTCTTACTAGGTTAGAAGATCAAACCAGTGGTGAGAGACAGTCGATAGTTGGTTTTCGAACTAAGTCTAGAAGGGAATCTGTGTCATCGTGCGGACGTTGGTGGGCATCGCCAAAAGATTCGGATTCGGAAAGTTCAGTATCAGTGGCGTCTCAGAAGTTAAAAACGAGCGCTCAATTTCTCAAAGAACGGAGAAAAAGACCTCACAAAAGGAGTTATCAGTCTGGGTCTTCCGGGGAAGGGGATCCAGACAGGCCGGCGCCAAAAATGGTTGCTGAGCGAAAGAAAAGAGATCGACCTATATCAACAGACGTCAACGTAGGTATGTTGGAGGCCAAGAAAGCCCTTAGAGAGCAGAAAAAGGAGGAACGACGGCTAAGGGCAGAGAAAGAAGTAGAAGAGGGCACTTTAGCTGTTCGACAAAGAGCTAATTCACAGCTCTCAGAGATGTCAGCTCAGTCTGAAGAAAGAGACGAGCTGAGCGAGATCAAGATCACAGGGGACATACAGAGTCAAGTAAATGAAAGCCTAGCAATTATAAACAAGGTTGCAAGTCGATCGGGCAATCTTAAGGGCACATTTACGAAGGCTCTAAAGGAGGCAGCGAAAGCGATAGCTGTTGCGGTTGATGTGCTAGCCCAACGCACGGCAACAGAAGAGGTGGCCCAGCTACGTGCTTATAACACCAAATTGCGAAATGACCTTGCTGAGGTAAGGGCAGAAGTCAGTCTTTTACGGGCTGACCTTCAACAGCAACGAGGTCAAGGAGTTGAACCTGTTAAGAACCAGCCAGAGAGTTCTAACGAGCTCAAGCGTTCAATAATGATGGAAGTTGGCATGATGGTGAGTGCCCGGATAGAGGGCCTCCAGAATAGGCTCCTCCCGGAGAAAAGCCTACGCCCCCCGCTAATGTCAACGAAGCCGCAGAGACAGGCCGCCTCAGCCTCTACAGAGTTGACGGTTGCAAGGGCCACTACACTCATGGCCCCCGCGAATCCTGCCTCTTCGAGAGGCCAAAAGCCTGGTAAAGGTGTAAGGAAGGGTAAGGGAACGGGCAAAACGAAGGCAGTTGAGTCTTTGCAGCCGCGCCCTCTTCCACCTGCTCCGCTCGACGTGACTGAGGGCTGGAACGTAGTGGTAAGGAAAGGAAACAAGAAGGCAGCGAAAGTCCAGGCAAAACAAGTACCGCAGAAGGCGACGCCTAACACAGCCAAGCAGTCTAAACTGCGCCTCCCCCGTTCGGCAGCAGTTACCATAACATTACAGCCGGCCGCCGTTAGTAAAGAGATGACTTACCGCGATGTGCTTGCTCAGATCAAGCAGACAGTTAAATTAGAAGATCTGGGCATTGCAGACTTACGTCTAAGAGTCGCCTCAACTGGTGCCAGGGTTCTGGAGCTACCTGGCACCAACAGCAGCGAGAAGGCAGATGCCCTAGCCCAACAGCTTCGCGGGGTGTTGGACCCCGAGGATGTGTTGATCGCGAGACCGATGAAGTGTGCAGAGTTGCGTGTAAGTGGTTTGGACGACTCTGCAACTTCAGAGGAGGTAGCGCAGGCCATAAGCCGGGTCGGCGGCTGCGATGTCGGATCTGTGAAGGTGGGAGAGATCCGGCAAGATCGCAATGGCCTAGGCGCAGCATGGGTCCGCTGTCCCATTATGGCGGCTAAAAAAGTAAGCGGGGCGCGGCTCCTTGTGGGCTTTGTCTCAGCGCGGGTGCAATTGCTGCAAACGCGAGTCCGGCGTTGTTTCCGTTGCCACGATATTGGGCACGTGGCAGCGAAGTGCAGCAGTGCACAGGACAGGAGCCTGCAGTGCTTCAGGTGCGGTCAAGTCGGGCACAAACAACACCAGTGCTCTGCGGCACCTCACTGCCCGGTCTGCGCGGCGGCTGGACAGCCCGCAGACCATAAGGTGGGAAGCGCAGCATGTGCCAAAGCCAGCTCCTCGCGAAAAAGGAGGGATGACAGGAAGGGAGGGAGGGGGCCAGCAGTGCCCGAACCCAATGCCTCAGCCAGGCAAGAGGAGGTGCAACACATGGAAGCCCAATAATGGCTCTCCATGTGTTGCAGGCGAACATAAACCACTGCGCCAGGGCCCAGGACTTATTGGTCCAAAGCCTGGCGCAGTGGTCTATTCAGGTGGCGGTTGTTGCGGAGCCCTACAGTGTCCCCGCACGTGATAACTGGGTCGCAGACAACACCGGGGTGGTGGCTATTATCACCCAGGTAGCTGCGGGCTCCCCGCCTTTCTCACGTGTCGAGAAAGGTGCGGGATGCGTCGCGGCACTTGTCGGCGATCTAGTTGTCGTCGGTGTCTACTTTTCCCCCAATCGAACTCTTGCGGAGTTTGAAGAGTTCCTAATCCGCTTGGGGGAAATGATAGACCGACATCGTCCAGCGGAGGTGCTGGTCGCGGGGGACCTGAACGCGAAGTCAAGCGTGTGGGGCTCCGCAACGACGACTGAGCGTGGTACGACGCTCTCGGAGTGGGTAGTTGCCTCTGGTTTGTCTGTCCTCAATCGGGGGACGACCAACTCCTGTGTGCGAAGGCTGGGCGGGTCTGTGGTGGACGTAACGTTCGCAAGCCCGGCCCTAGCGCGCCGTGTTCACGGTTGGCGAGTGTTGGATGATGTGGAGACTCTTTCGGACCATCTTTACATACAATTTGAGATCTCCACTCATCCGACGGTGCCGTCAGCTGTAGGTCGCACCTCGCGAGAGGACGGACCGCGGTGGCAACTGAGGTGCCTCGACAAGGGACTTCTTGAGGAAGCTGCGATAGTGCAAGCCTGGCTGCCCCAGAGCTTGGCGTCTGCAGAAGACGCCGCAAACTGGGCGCAGAGGGCAATGACGCGTATATGTGACGCGTCAATGCCCCGTTCCGGGCGCCGCCCTCAACGGCGGCAAGTGTACTGGTGGTCGGGTGAGATCGCTCAATTGCGCAACATCTGCATTGAGGCGAGACGCCTTTACACGCACTATCGCAGGCAGGCACGCCGGCAGCAGGAGGAGGAGGACCGGCTGTACTGCGCCTACGTCGAGGCGAAGAAAGCGCTGCAGGAGGAGATCGGTCGTGCGAAAGGCAAGGCGCACGACGAAGCTCTCGCGGGGATAGACCGGGACCCGTTCGGAACGCCGTACCGGATGGTACGCGGCAAGCTCCGGACTTGGGCCCCGCCTTTGACGCAGACACTCCCGCCGGATACTCTCCGAGGGGTGCTGTCGTCTCTGTTCCCGCAGCGGGCCAATTTTACACCTCCACCAATGGCCCGCCCTGAAGCGCAAGAGGTGGAGGACGAGAGCGTCGTACCAGAGGTGCTAGAAGACGAGCTGGAGGAAGCTGTGAGGCGATCTCGGGGCAAAACCACCGCCCCAGGGCTCGACGGCATTCCCGGGCGCGTAGTTGCTTTGGCCCATTCTATCTTGGGGCCAAGCATTCGAGGGCTATTTACTGCATGTCTGGCTCAAGCCATAATTCCACAGTGGTGGAAGACAGGCAGACTAGTCCTCATCAAGAAGGAGGGGCGCCCGGCGGAGTCAGCTTCGGCTTATAGGCCGATTGTGCTGTTGAGCGAGATCGCCAAGCTCTTCGAGAGGGTAGTAGCGAGGAGGCTACACCAGCACCTCGAGAGGACAGGTCCAAACCTCTCGGACAGCCAGTATGGCTTCCGAAGTGGACGCTCCACGGTGGATGCCATACTGCAGGTGAAGTCCCATGCGCAGGACGCAGTGGCTCGGGGCGAAGGAGTCTTGGCGGTGTCTTTAGGCATTGCCAACGCCTTTAACTCCATGCCCTGGCCCTGCATCAATGAGGCACTCATTTACCATCGGGTGCCTCCATACCTGCGCCACATCATCGGGGCTTACCTCTCCGAGAGGTCTGTGACCTTTCCTGGAAGCTCAGGCTGGGGAGCTTGGGAGGTGTCGTGCGGTGTTCCACAGGGATCGGTGCTGGGTCCGATCCTCTGGAACATCGGTTACGACTGGGTGCTTCGCGGTAGCACCCTGCCGGGGGTAAAGGTCCTCTGCTACGCTGATGACACGCTGGTCTTAGCGCAGCAGAGAACCTATCGCGAGGCAGCAGTGCTCGCGACAGCTGGCGTGGCTCACGTCGTCGGGCGGATTCGGCGGCTGGTTCTGGAGGTTGCACTAGACAAGTCTGAGGCAATCTACTTCAATGCTCCGAGGAGGGCCGCTCCACCAGAGGCCCACATCGTCGTCGGCGGTGTGACGATTGAAGTGAAGAGGAGCATGAAGTACCTCGGACTTGTCTTGGACAACAGGTGGAGTTTTCGGGACCATTTTATACGAATGGTCCCGAGGCTGTTGAAGACAGCGGGGGCCTTGGCGCGCCTTTTGCCCAACGTAAGTGGGCCGCGCGCCTCGAGCCGTCGGCTGTACTCCGGAGTGGTCCGATCGATGGCGATGTACGGTGCTCCCGTATGGGCGGACGCCCTGAACCGGCAAAACGTCGCCCTGCTGTGCCGGGGGCAGAGGGTGATGGCCATCGGGGTGGTACGGGGGTACAGGACCATCTCCGGTGAGGTAGCGTGTGTGCTGGCAGGAGTCCTGCCGTGGGACCTGGACGCGATTGCTCTGGCGTCGGTCTATTGCCGGCGTCGAGGTCTTGTGTCCGGGGCTTCGGCATGGTCAGCACCACAGGAGGAGGCGCGGGATGCCGCATTGCAAGAGTGGGAGTCCCGGCTGGCAACACCAACCGCCGCCCGGAGGACGGTAGAGGCAGTTCGTCCAGTTTTCCGCCAGTGGTTAGCGAGGCGTCATGGCGTCCTAACCTTCCGCACCACACAGGTACTCTCAGGGCACGGTTGCTTTGGGAGATATCTGTGTCGGGTCGCTGGGAGGGAGCCCGACACCCGCTGCCACCACTGCGACTGCCTCGAAGAGACGGCTCAGCACACGCTGGAGGTGTGCCCAGCCTGGGCGTCTCAACGTCGCGCATTGCGCGGCGTCATAGGGGACGACCTTTCCCTGCCGGCCGTAGTCAAGGCCATGGCCGGCAGCGAGACGTCGTGGGACGCGGTCTCTTCCTTCTGCGAGGCAGTGGTGCTCGAGAAGGAGGCGGCGGAGCGGGCGAGGGAGGCTTCTTCCGAACTCGCCGTCCGCCGCAAAAGACCGGGTCGCCGGAGGGCGGCACACGATCGCCGCCTTCCGCCCTAATCGGCCAGAGGGCGGTCAGCTTGGGGAAGCTGATCGCCTACTAACCTGGCCCGAGTAGGCGCGCGCAGGTTGCTCCCGCGCGCTACTCAGAGCAGGCCGTCAGGGGTGGCCCACCACCCCCGACTCCGAGACGTGCCTAGCAGGCTCCCGTCGCTGAGGCTATGGACGAATCCATGGCACCCATAGCCCCGGCCTGTGACGGTAGAGGAGGAGCACCGTGAGGTTTTAGTGGGTAGTGTGGACGGCCTATATCTGCCGGTCCATTAGTCCCACATAACCCACTCGAGTCCCCACTCGGGTGGCGTACCCGTAAAAGGGTTTCCTCACGATAAAAAAAAAAAAAAAAAAAAAAAAAAAAAAAAAAAAAAAAAAAAAAAAAAAAAAAAAAAAAAGGTTAGGTTAGGTTAGGTTAGGTTAGGTTAGGTTAGGTTAGGTTAGGTTAGGTTAGGTTAGGTTAGGTTAGGTTAGGTTAGGTTAGGTTAGGTTAGGTTAGGTTAGGTTAGGTTAGGTTAGGTTAGGTTAGGTTAGGTTAGGTTAGGTTAGGTTAGGTTAGGTTAGGTTAGGTTAGGTTAGGTTAGGTTAGGTTAGGTTAGGTTAGGTTAGGTTAGGTTAGGTTAGGTTAGGTTAGGTTAGGTTAGGTTAGGTTAGGTTAGGTTAGGTTAGGTTAGGTTAGGTTAGGTTAGGTTAGGTTAGGTTAGGTTAGGTTAGGTTAGGTTAGGTTAGGTTAGGTTAGGTTAAGTTAGGTTAGGTTAGGTTAGGTTAGGTTAGGTTAGGTTCCCAAGGGAGTTGCTGGTCCTCCTACTGGGCGCGTCCCCAGGTGGCGGATAGGGGAAACCACTCGCTCTTGCGGGCGGGTGGACCGGGAGTTTTTCCCGGCGCGGACCAAAACCAGCAAGGCATGGGCGTGCCTTTAGTCCATTGTTATGGACACGGCCTAGGGGAGCACACCCCGACAGAAAAGCCGAAGCTGTGGATCAGCACAAAACAACATGTCGGTAATCGGAAATGTAAGACTACCGCAGGAGGGTACCAGCGAGTCTGGAGAGTCCCTCCGTGCTACGGCACGCAAGCCCCACGAATCTGCGGGGGGCAAAGACTACCGGTGTGTTGCGGGGGAAGGGCCCGAAAAGGGCGGTGAGGGAGTGTTGGTGCCTGAGATGGGCGGAGTGGCAGAGATAGTGCCTGAGATGGGCGGTGTTTTAGAAGACGGTGAGGCTGTTTTAGCCGAAAAGGGTGAGAGTCCGGCACTTGTGCCAATAGGAGGGGAGATTAAAGAAGCGCGTGTTGTAGTGGAGCGTTTAGACCTGTCAGAATGTGCCTCGATTATAAGTGGTCAATCGAGATCAGTGACGTCTCGGGGACGTTTCTGGGCGTCAGAATCCGAAACAGAGAGCGTCATGTCTCTGGTATCTCAACATTCGGAGACGAGGTCACAATTCCGAAAAGACCGAAAACGACCTCGAAGTAGGAAATTTAATTCCGGCTCTTCGGAAGCCGATGAGGAGTGCGACAGACCGAAGGTAAAGATCATATCGGTGAAACGCAAAAATATGAGCGGAGAAGTTGCAAGTCAGCCAAACAAGGCCAAACAAGTCTCGACTGAAGCCAAACGGGAGGAGTCTCGGCTACAGGCGGAACTCGAGGTAACACAGGCTATGCAGTCGAGAGCAAGCTCTAGGCTCTCGGACATATTCATGGAGTTGAATAGCCAAAGTATAAGTGGCCCCCTGGTGCAAGACCTACAACATCAGGTCTCAAACAAAGTTGCCATTATTAATAAAGTGGCTAGCAGATCGGGCAATCTTAAGGGTACTTTCACCAAGGCCCTTAAGGAAGCTGCCGGGGCTATTCACACGGCGGTGGATATATTGGCCCGCAAAACGGCCAACGATGAAGTGATGCAGCTGCGAGCGACGAACGCGCGCTTAAGCCAGGAGCTGACCGAGCTGCGACAAGAAATGAGTGATATGAGGGCTGATCTTGAGCGCTCCAGAGTTGTTGGACAGGCCCCAGATAAAACTCAAGAGGAGATGGCGCGCACAGTAATGGTGCAAGTGGGCACGTTACTGAATACACGATTGGCAGCGCTGGAGGACAGACTTCTCCCAGAAAACCTTATGCCCCCCCCGTTGGCCGCGGATAGGAAGCGCATAGCGGCCGCCTCTCGAGCCGTGTCAGTGCCTACTGTAACCACATTGGTAGCTCCTGCCAATCCAGCACCTAAAGGAAAGGGGCCAAAGAAAGACAAGAAGTCCAATGTAAAGAAGAAAATCTCACAACCTGCACCAGCAGAGCCTCGTCCACTGCCTCCTGCACCGGCCGATGTCAATGAGGGCTGGAATATAGTGGTGCGTAAAGGTAAGCAGAATGCAGCAGCAGCCCAGGCAAAGCAACAACAGCCGAAAGCTAGGCCTAAACTTGCTAAGAAGAAGCAGCTACGCCCTCCGCGGTCGGCAGTAGTAACATTAACGTTACAGCCGAATACTGCCAGCAAGGACCTGACATACCGCGACGTTCTTACCCAGATCAAGCAGGCGGTGAAATTAGAAGATCTGGGTATTCAGGACGTGCGACTCAGGGTCGCCTCTACTGGTGCTAGGGTTCTGGAGCTACCTGGCACCAATAGCGCTGAGAAGGCGGACGCCCTCGCCCAACGGCTGCGCGTGGTATTAGACACAAGTGATGTGTTAGTCGCAAGACCGGTGAAGTGTGCAGAGTTATGGGTCTTTTGCCTGGACGACTCTGCCACTTCAGAGGAGGTAGCGCAGGCCATAAGCCGGGCCGGCGGCTGTGATGTCGGATCGATAAAAGTAGGGGAGATCCGGCAAGACCGCAACGGCTTAGGCACTGCCTGGGTTCGCTGCCCTTTTGCAGCGGCCAAAAAGGTCAGTGGTTCGCGGCTCCTTGTGGGCTTCGTGTCGGCGCGGGTGCCGCTGCTGCAAGAGCGAGTCCGGCGTTGTTTCCGCTGCCACGATGTTGGCCACGTGGCAGCGAAGTGTAGCAGTGCACTCGATCGGAGCCAGCAGTGCTTCAGGTGCGGCCAAGCCGGGCACAAACAATACCAGTGCTCGGCGGCACCTCACTGCCCGGTCTGCGAGGCGGCAGGACAGCTCGCAGACCATAAGGTGGGAAGCACTGCATGTGCAAAAGCCAGCTCCTCGCGAAAAAGGAGGGAGGGCAGGAGAAAAGCAAAAGGGCCATCAGAGGCCGAAACAAATGCCCCAGCCAGGCAAGAGGAGGTGCAACACATGGACACCAAATAATGGCTCTCCATGTGTTGCAGGCGAACATAAACCATTGCGCCAGAGCCCAAGACTTATTGGTCCAAAGCCTGGCGCAGTGGTCTATTCAGGTGGCGGTTGTTGCGGAGCCCTACAGTGTCCCCGCACGTGATAACTGGGTCGCGGACAACACCGGGGCGGTGGCTATTATCACCCAGGTAGCTGCGGGCTCCCTCCCTTTCTCACGTGTCGAGAGGGGTGCGGGATGCCTCGCGGCAATTGTCGGCGATCTAGTTGTCGTCGGAGTCTTCTTTTCCCCCAATCGAACTCTTGCGGAGTTTGAAGAGTTCCTTATCCGCTTGGGGGAAATGATAGACCGACATCGTCCGGCGGAGGTGCTGGTCGCGGGGGACCTCAACGCGAAGTCAAGCGTGTGGGGCTCTGCAACGACGACTGAGCGTGGTACGACGCTCTCGGAGTGGGTAGTTGCCTCTGACTTGTCTGTCCTCAATCGGGGGACGACCAACTCCTGCGTGCGAAGGCTGGGCGGGTCCGTGGTGGACGTAACGTTCGCGAGCCCGGCCCTAGCGCGCCGTGTTCACGGTTGGCGAGTGTTGGATGATGTGGAGACTCTCTCGGACCATCTTTACATCCAATTTGAGATCTCCACTCATCCGACGGTGCCGTCAGCTGTAGGTCGCACCTCGTGAGAGGACGGACCGCGGTGGCAACTGAGGTGCCTCGACAAGGGACTTCTAAAGGAAGCTGTGATAGTGCAACCCTGGCTGCCCCAGAGCTTGGCGTCTGCAGAAGACGCCGCATACTGGGCGCAGAGGGCAATGACGCGTATATGTGACGCGTCAATGCCCCGTTCCGGGCGCCGCCCTCATCGGCGGCAAGTGTACTGGTGGTCGGGTGAGATCGCTCAATTGCGCAACATCTGCATTGAGGCGAGACGCCTTTACACGCACTATCGCAGGCGGGCACGCCGGCAGCAGGAGGGGGAAGACCGGCTGTACTGCGCCTACGTCGAGGCGAAGAAAGTGCTGCAGGAAGAGATCGGTCGTGCGAAAGGCGAGGCGCACGACGAAGCTCTCGCGGGGATAGACCGGGACCCGTTCGGAACGCCGTACCGGATGGTGCGCGGCAAGCTCCAAACTTGGGCCCCGCCTTTGACGCAGACACTCCCGCCGGATACACTCCGAGGGGTGCTGTCGTCTCTGTTCCCGCAGCGGGCCAATTTTACACCTCCACCAATGGCCCGCCCTGCAGCGCAAGAGGAGGAAGACGAGAGCGTCGTACCAGAGGTGCTGGAAGAGGAGCTGGAGGAAGCTGTGAGGCGATCTCGGGGCAAAATCACCGCCCCAGGGCTCGACGGCATTCCCGGGCGCGTAGTTGCTCTGGCCCATTCTATCTTGGGGCCAAGCATTCGAGGGCTATTTACTGCCTCTCTGGCTCAAGCCATAATTCCACAGTAGTGGAAGACAGGCAGACTAGTCCTCATCAAGAAGGAGGGGCGCCCGGAGGAGTCAGCTTCGGCTTATAGGCCGATTGTGCTGTTGAGCGAGATCGCCAAGCTCTTCGAGAGGGTGGTAGCGAGGAGGCTACACCAGCACCTCGAGAGGACAGGTCCAAACCTCTCGGACAGCCAGTATGGCTTCCGAAGTGGACGCTCCACGGTGGATGCCATACTGCAGGTAAAGTCCCATGCGCAGGACGCAGTGGCTCGGGGCGAAGGAGTCTTGGCGGTGTCTTTAGACATCGCCAACGCTTTCAACTCCATGCCCTGGCACTGCATCAATGAGGCACTCATCTACCATCGAGTGCCTCCGTACCTGCGCCGCATCATCGGGGCTTACCTCTCCGAGAGGTCTGTGACCTTTCCTGGAAGCTCCGGCTGGGGAGTTTGGGAGGTGTCGTGCGGTGTTCCACAGGGATCGGTGCTGGGTCCGATCCTCTGGAACATCGGGTACGACTGGGTGCTTAGGGGTAGCACCCTGCCGGGGGTAAAGGTCCTCTGCTACGCTGATGACACGCTGGTCTTAGCGCAGCAGAGAACCTATCGCGAGGCAGCAGTGCTCGCGACAGCTGGCGTGGCTCACGTCGTCGGGCGGATTCGGCGGCTGGGTCTGGAGGTTGCACTAGACAAGTCTGAGGCAATCTACTTCAATGCTCCGAGGAGGGCCGCTCCACCAGAGGCCCACATCGTCGTCGGCGGTGTGACGATTGAAGTGAAGAGGAGCATGAAGTACCTCGGACTTGTCTTGGACAACAGGTGGAGTTTTCGGGACCATTTTATACGAATGGTCCCGAGGCTGTTGAAGACAGCGGGGGCCTTGGCGCGCCTTTTGCCCAACGTAAGTGGGCCGCGCGCCTCGAGCCGTCGGCTGTACACCGGAGTGGTCCGATCGATGGCGCTGTACGGTGCTCCCGTATGGGCGGACGCCCTGAACCGGCAAAACGTCGCCCTGCTGCGGCGGGCGCAGAGGGTGATGGCCATCAGGGTGATACGGGGGTACAGGACCATCTCCGGTGAGGTGGCGTGTGTGCTGGCAGGAGTCCTGCCGTGGGACCTGGACGCGATTGCTCTGGCGTCGGTCTATTGCCGGCGTCGAGATCTTGCGTCCGGGGCTTCGGCAAGGTCAGCACCACAGGAGGAGGCGCGGGATGCCGCATTGCAAGAGTGGGAGTCCCGGCTGGCAACACCAACTGCCGGCCGGAGGACGATCGAGGCAGTTCGTCCAGTTTTCCGCCAGTGGTTAGCGAGGCGTCATGGCGTCCTAACCTTCCGCACCACACGGGTACTTTCAGGGCACGTTTGTTTTGGGAGATATCTGTGTCGGGTCGCTGGGAGGGAGCCCGACACCCGCTGCCACCACTGCGACTGCCTCGAAGAGACGGCCCAGCACACGCTGGAGGTGTGCCCAGCTTGGGCGTCTCAACGTCGCGCATTGCACGGCGTCATAGGGGACGACCTTTCCCTGCCGGCCGTAGTCAAGGCCATGGCCGGTAGCGAGACGTCGTGGGACGCGGTCTTTTCCTTCTGCGAGGCAGTGGTGCTCGAGAAGGAGGCGGCGGAGCGGGCGAGGGAGGCTTCTTCCGAACTCGCCGTCCGCCGCAAAAGACCGGGTCGCCGGAGGGCGGCACACGATCGCCGCCTTCCGCCCTAATCGGCCAGAGGGCGGTCAGCTTGGGGAAGCTGATCGCCTACCAACCAGGCCCGAGGAGGCGCGCGCAGGTTGCGCGCGCGCGCTACTCAGAGCAGGCCGTCGAGGGTGGCCCACCACCCCCGACTCCGAGACGTGCCTAGCAGGCTCCCGTCGCCGAGGCTATGGACGAATCCTTGGCACCCATAGCCCCGGCCTGTGACGGTCGAGGAGGAGCACCGTGAGGTTTTAGTGGGTAGTGTGGACGGTCTATATCTGCCGGTCCATTAGTCCCACATAACCCACTCGAGTCCCCACTCGGGTGGCGTACCCGTAAAAGGGTTTCCTCACGATAAAAAAAAAAAAAAAAAAAAAGGTTAGGTTAGGTTAGGTTAGGTTAGGTTAGGTTAGGTTAGGTTAGGTTCCCAAGGGAGTTGCTGGTCCTCCTACTGGGCGCGTCCCCAGGTGGCGGATAGGGGAAACCACTCGCTCTCGCGGGCGAGTGGACCGGGAGTTATTCCCGGCGCGGACCAAAACCAGCAAGGCATGGGCGTGCCTTTAGTCCATCGTTATGGACACGGCCTAGGGGAGCACACCCCGACAGAAAAGCCGAAGCTGTGGATCAGCAAAAAACAACATGTCGGTTATTCAGAATTTTAATTTACCGCAGGAGGGTACCAGCCAGTCTGGAGAGTCCCTCCGTGCTTCGGCACGCAAGCCCCACGAATCTGCGGGGGGCGACGAATACCGGTATGTTGCGGGGAAAGGGCCCGAGAAGGGCGGAGAGAGTGTGGTGGCTGCGGAAGGCGGCGTTGAGGGGAGGCCCGAAAGGGGCGGAATTGTTGCAGTGGCCGAGCAGGGGGAAGTAGTTGTGGTGGCGGAGGAAGTTGCAACAGTTGTGGTGCCTGAAAAGGGCGGCGGAGAAATTGCACTGAAGAGTGCCAAGGTGGTTCTCGAGCGACTAGACCTGGCGGAATGCGCTTCCGTCATCAGTGGTAGGTCTCGTTCGATGTCAACATCATCTCGGAGTCGCTTCTGGGTGGCTTCAGAATCAGAGGCGGAGAGCTGCATCTCAATGGGATCGCAGAGGTCGAACATAAGGACGGAGGCAAGAAGGTACCGGAAGAGACCCAGAAGTAAGAACAGCCACTCTGGGTCTTCGGGGACTGAAGAGACGAGGGACAGGCCAAAGGTAAAAGCTACTGCGGTCAGGCGTCAAGAGCTTCAGCTTGATGCGGAAGAGGAAGTAGCCGCAATAGTACATACGGTGCAGAGAACAAGCTCCAAGCTCTCACGCATCCCGGACTTGACCAGGCCTAAGATCGATGGCCCCTTGGTGCAAGATCTTCAGCATCAAGTTACGGATAGCCTAGCCATAATAAATAAAGTCGCCAGCAGATCCGGTAATCTTAAGGGCACATTTACAAAAGCCCTTAAGAAGGCCGCTGAGGCTATCAATACGGCTGTGGAGATTTTGGCCACCAAGACTGCCAATGAGGAGGTGACCCAGTTACGTGCGACGAACACCCGCCTAACTGAGGAGATCACTGAGCTGCGGAAAGAAATGGCGCTAATGAGAGCTGATCTAGACCGCACTAGAGCCTTGAGGCAAGATACTGAAGCGAAGGAGGAGGACAGGTCTCGTACAGTAATGATACAAATGAGCACATTGCTTAATACGCGGCTAGCGGCGCTGGAAGATAGGCTTCTTCCGGCTAAGCCAGTTCGCCCTCCATTAGCGGCGGATAGAAAGCGGCAGGCAGTATCCGCTGTGACGACCCTAGTGGCGCCCGCTAACCCGGGCCCGAAGCAAAAACAGGCGCCTAAACAACAGGGGAAGAAAAGTAAGGCGCTGAAGACAGTTCCAAAAACTAAGTCAGCGGAGCCACGTCCGCTGCCTCCTGCCCCGGTTGAATTGACTGAGGGTTGGAGTGTAGTGGTGCGACGGGGCAAATCGAAGGCTCCGGCAGACAAGGCTAAGCAGACAACGCAGAAGGCGAAATCTGCTACCCGCCCAAAGCTGCGACCCCCACGATCGGCGGCCGTAACTCTTACGTTACAGCCGGCCGCCGCCCAGAAGGAAATATCCTATCGCGACGTTCTTACCCAGATCAAGCAGGCGGTGAAATTGGAGGATCTGGGTATTAAAGACGTGCGACTTAGGGTTGCAACTACTGGTGCCAGGGTTCTGGAGTTACCTGGCACCAATAGCGGCGAGAAGGCGGATGCCCTAGCCCAACGGCTGCGTGGGGTGCTCGACGCGAACGAGGTGCTGGTCGCAAGACCGACGAAATGCGCTGAGTTGCGGATCAGTGGCCTGGACGACTCTGCCACTTCAGAGGAGGTGGCGCAGGCCATAAGCCGGGTCGGCGGTTGCGATGTCGGCTCGGTAAAAACAGGTGAGATCCGGCAGGACCACAATGGATTAGGAACAGTCTGGGTCCGCTGCCCTATTGCAGCGGCTAAAAAGGTCAGTGGGTCGCGGCTCCTTGTGGGTTTCGTGTCGGCGCGGGTGCAACTGCTGCAACAACGAGTCCGGCGTTGTTTCCGCTGCCACGACGTTGGCCATGTGGCAGCGAAGTGCAGCAGTGCATTAGACCGGAGCCAGCAGTGCTTTAGGTGCGGCCAAGCCGGGCACAAACAACACCAGTGCTCGGCGGCACCTCACTGCCCGGTCTGCGAGGCAGCAGAACAGCCCGCAGACCATAAGGTGGGAAGCGCAGCATGTGCCAAAGCCAGCTCCTCGCGAAAAAGGAGGGATGGCAGGAGAGTAGCAAAGGAGCCATCAGTGGCTGAAACAAATGCCCCAGCCAGGGAACAGGAGGTGCAACACATGGACACCAAATAATGGCTCTCCGTGTGTTGCAGGCGAACATAAACCACTGCGCCAGGGCCCAGGACTTATTGGTCCAAAGCCTGGCGCAGTGGTCTATTCAGGTGGCGGTTGTTGCGGAGCCTTATAGTGTCCCCGCACGTGATAACTGGGTCACAGACAACACCGGGGTGGTTGCTATTATCACCCAGGTAGCTGCGGGCTCCCCGCCTTTCTCACGAGTAGAGAGGGGTGCGGGATGCGTCGCGGCACTTGTCGGCGATCTAGTTGTCGTCGGTGTCTACTTTTCCCCCAATCGAACTCTTGCGGAGTTTGAAGAGTTCTTAATCCGCTTGGGGGAAATGATAGACCGACATAGTCCAGCGGAGGTGCTGGTGGCGGGGGACCTCAACGCGAAGTCGAGCGTTTGGGGCTCTGCAACGACGACTGAGCGTGGTACGACGCTCTCGGAGTGGGTAGTTGCCTCTGGTTTGTCTGTCCTCAATCGGGGGACGACCAACACCTGCGTGCGAAGGCTGGGCGGGTCCGTGGTGGACGTAACGTTCGCAAGCCCGGCCCTAGCGCGCCGTGTTCACGGTTGGCGAGTGTTGGATGGCGTGGGGACTCTCTCGGACCATCTTTACATCCAATTCGAGATCTCCACTCATCCGACGGTGCCGTCAGCTGTAGGTCGCACCTCGCGAGAGGACGGACCGCGGTGGCAACTGAGGTGCCTCGACAAGGGACTTCTGGAGGAAGCTGCGATAGTGCAAGCCTGGCTGCCCCAGAGCTTGGAGTCTGCAGAAGCCCCCGCAAACTGGGCGCAGAGGGCAATGACGCGTATATGTGTCGCGTCAATGCCCCGTTCCGGGCGCCGCCCTCAACGGCGGCAAGTGTACTGGTGGTCGGGTGAGATCGCTCAATTGCGCAACATCTGCATTGAGGCGAGACGCCTTTACACGCACTATCGCAGGCGGGCACGCCGGCAGCAGGAGGAGGAGGACCGGCTGTACTGCGCCTACGGCGAGGCGAAGAAAGCGCTGCAGGAGGAGATCGGTCGTGCGAAAGGCGAGGCGCACGACGAAGCTCTCGCGGGGATAGACCGGGACCCGTTCGGAACGCCGTACCGGATGGTGCGCGGCAAGCTCCGGACTTGGGCCCCGCCTTTGACGCAGACACTCCCACCGGATACTCTCCGAGGGGTGCTGTCGTCTCTGTTCCCGCAGCGGGCCAACTTTACACCTCCATCAATGGCCCGCCCTGCAGCGCAAGAGGAGGAGGACGAGAGCGTCGTACCAGAGGTGCTGGAGGAAGAGCTAGAGGAGGCTGTTAGGCGATCTCGGGGCAAAACCACCGCCCCAGGGCTCGACGGCATTCCCGGGCGTGTAGTTGCTTTGGCCCATGCTATTTTAGGGCCAAGCATTCGAGGGCTATTTACTGCCTGTCTGGCTCAAGCCATAATTCCACAGCGGTGGAAGACAGGCAGACTAGTCCTCATCAAGAAGGAGGGGCGCCCGGCGGAGTCAGCCTCGGCGTATAGGCCGATTGTGCTGTTGAGCGAGATCGCCAAGCTCTTCGAGAGGGTGGTAGCGAGGAGGCTACAGCAGCACCTCGAGTGGGCAGGTCCAAACCTCTCGGACAGCCAGTATGGCTTTCGAAGTGGACGCTCCACGGTGGATGCCATACTGCAGGTGAAGTCCCATGCGCAGGACGCAGTGGCTCGGGGCGAAGGAGTCTTTGGGGTGTCTTTAGACATCGCCAACGCTTTCAACTCCATGCCCTGGCCCTTCATCAATGAGGCACTCATTTACCATCGGGTGCCTCCATACCTGCGCCGCAACATCGGGGCTTTCCTCTCCGAGAGGTCTGAGACCTTCCCTGCAAGCTCCGGCTGGGGAGTTTGGGAGGTGTCTTGCGGTGTTCCACAGGGATCGCTGCTGGGTCCGATCCTCTGGAACATCGGGTACGACTGGGTGCTTAGGGGTAGCACCCTGCCGGGGGTAAAGGTCCTCTGCTACGCTGATGACACGTTGGTCTTAGCGCAGCAGAGGACCTATCGCGAGGCAGCAGTGCTCGCGACAGCTGGCGTGGCTCACGTCGTCGGGCGGATTCGGCGGCTGGGTCTGGAGGTTGCACTAGACAAGTCTGAGGCAATCTACTTCAACGCTCCGAGGAGGGCCGCTCCACCAGAGGCCCACATCGTCGTTGGCGGTGTGACGATTGAGGTGAAGAGGAGCTTGAAGTACCTCGGACTTGTCTTGGACAACAGGTGGAGCTTTCGGGACCATTTTATACGAATGGTCCCGAGGCTGTTGAAGACAGCGGGGGCCTTGGCGCGCCTTTTGCCCAACGTCAGTGGGCCGAGCGCCTCGAGCCGTCGGCTGTACACCGGAGTAGTCCGATCGATGGCGCTGTACGGTGCTCCCGTATGGGCGGACGCCCTGAACCGGCAAAACGTCGCCCTGCTGCGGCGGGCGCAGAGGGTGATGGCCATCAGGGTGATACGGGGGTACAGGACCATCTCCGGTGAGGTGGCATGTGTGTTGGCAGGAGTCCTGCCGTGGGACCTGGACGCGATTGCTCTGGCGTCGGTCTATTGCCGGCGTCGAGGTCTTGTGTCCGGGGCTTCGGCATGGTCAGCACCACAGGAGGAGGCGCGGGATGCCGCAATGAAAGAGTGGGAGTCCCGGCTGGCAACACCAACCGCCGGCCAGAGGACGATCGAGGCGGTTCGTCCAGTTTTCCGCCAGTGGTTAGCGAGGCGTCATGGCGTCCTAACCTTCCGCACCACACAGGTACTCTCAGGGCACGGTTGCTTTGGGAGATATCTGTGTCGGGTCGCTGGGAGGGAGCCCGACACCCGCTGCCACCACTGCGACTGCCTCGAAGAGACGGCCCAGCACACGCTGGAGGTGTGCCCAGCCTGGGCGTCTCAACGTCGCACATTGCGCGGCGTCATAGGGGACGACCTTTCCCTGCCGGCCGTAGTCAAGGCTATGGCCGGTAGCGAGACGTCGTGGGACGCGGTCTCTTCCTTCTGCGAGGCAGTGGTGCTCGAGAAGGAGGCGGCGGAGCGGGCGAGGGCGGCTTCTTCCGAACTCGCCGTCCGCCGCAAAAGACCGGGTCGCCGGAGGGCGGCACACGATCGCCGCCTTCCGCCCTAATCGGCCAGAGGGAGGTCAGCTTGGGGAAGCTGATCGCCTACCAAACTGGCCCGAGTAGGCGCGCGCAGGTTGCTCCCGCGCGCTACTCAGAGCAGGCCGTCGAGGGTGGCCCACCACCCCGACTCCGAGACGTTCCTAGCAGGCTCCCGTCGCTGAGGCTATGGACGAATCCATGGCACCCATAGCCCCGGCCTGTGACGGTCGAGGAGGAGCACCGTGAGGTTTTAGTGGGTAGTGTGGACGGCCTATATCTGCCGGTCCATTAGTCCCACATAACCCACTCGAGTCCCCACTCGGGTGGCGTACCCGTAAAAGGGTTTCCTCACGATAAAAAAAAAAAAAAAAAAAAAAAAAAAAAAAAAAAGAGGTTAGGTTAGGTTAGGTTAGGTTAGGTTAGGTTAGGTAAGGTTAGGTTAGGTTAGGTTAGGTTAGGTTAGGTTAGGTTAGGTTAGGTTAGGTTAGGTTAGGTTAGGTTAGGTTAGGTTAGGTTAGGTTAGGTTAGGTTAGGTTAGGTTAGGTTAGGTTAGGTTAGGTTAGGTTAGGTTAGGTTAGGTTAGGTTAGGTTAGGTTAGGTTAGGTTAGGTTAGGTTAGATTAGGTTAGGTTAGGATAGGTTAGGTTAGGTTAGGTTAGGTTAGGTTAGGTTAGGTTAGGTTAGGTTTTTTTTTTTTTTTTTTTTGGGTTGTTGAGGCCCATACTTTATTTTATTATGGACTGATGCCAGTCTACACTTCCAACCGCAGTCCTCGCTAATGTATACGGGCGGCCGGGGTCGGTTGTGTAAACATGCTTGACATTTATTATTATTGATAAACTTATGATAACTTTTTAACTTTAACATAGATACTTAATATATTTTTATTAACAGATAA